>CM052653.1:105207363-105266165 GCA_028533165.1 Leontopithecus rosalia | reverse complement strand
CGTCTCTACTAAAGATACAAAAAATTAGCTGGGCCCGGTGGCGCGTGCCTGTAATCCCAGCTACTCGGGAGGCTGAGGCAGGAGAATTGCCTGAACCCAGGAGGCGGAGGTTGCGGTGAGCCGAGATCGGGCCATTGCACTCCAGCCTGGGTAACAAGAGCGAAACTCCGTCTCAAAAAAAAAAAAAAAAAAAGAAAAAAAACTTGCTACTCACTTGTTTTCAAGATTTTATCTTTTTTAAAATTTTATTATGGTTTATGGCTGTGATCTTCATAAGTTGACACTATTTGGAGTATCTATTAATTAATTAATTTATTTTTGAGAAGAAGTCTCGCTCTGTCGCCCAAGCTGGAATGCAGTGGTGCAATCTCAGCTCACTACAGCCTCCCTCTCCTGGGTTCAAGCAATTCTCCTGCCTCGGCCTCCTGAGTAGCTGGGACTACAGTTGCATGCCACCATGCCTGGCTAATTTTTATATTTTTAGTAGAGATGAGGTTTTGCTATGTTGGCCAGTCTGCTCTCCAACTCCTGATCTTGTGATCTGCCTGCCTCAGTCTCCCAAAGTGCTGGGATTACAGGTGTTAGCCCCCCTGCCCGGCCTATTTGGAGTACTTTTTAAGTTCCTGAATATGTAGCTCATAGCCTCCATTAAACTTGGAAAGTTTTCAGTCACTATTTCTTCAAAACTTTTTGTTCCATTATCTCTCTTTTCTTCATTTGAGACTCTCATAATGTGCTCAATGTTGTCCCAAAGCTTTTAGTTTTTCATTTTTACTTTTTTCTGTCTGTCCTTCTGACTTGATAATTCTAATTCTTATTGTACTGTTTCCAGATTTGCTAGTTATTTCTTCTGCCTTTGGAAAGCTGCTGTTGAATTCTTTTACTAACTTCCTTTAAAATTTAAACTATTTTACTTTTTGGCACTAGAATTGTTAGTATTTCTTTATTAATATTTTCCTTCTTTAGACATTATTTTCCCACTTTTCTTTAGTTCTTTGGTCATGACTTCCTTTAGCCTTTTAAGCATTTTTAAGATAGTTAATTTAATGGTTTATCTACTAATTCCAATGTCTGTGCTTCCTTACAACCTGCTAATGTCTTTTTTTTCCTTGTGAATAGACCATACTTTCCCTTTTCTTTTTAGCCCTGTGATTTTTAAAAAACACAACTGTGCAGTTTTTATATTTAAATGTAGTAACTCTAGAAATTAGATTGTCCTCATAGTAAAACTGCGTAAATGTGGTAACTCTGGAAATTAAATTCTCCTATTCCCTGGGTTTGCTGGTGTTAATTAATTTTAGGGCTATACTTGTCTAGTTGGTGAGTTTTCCAAACTGTTTTTGCAAAGATTGTATTCCTTATGCTATATGGTTACTATAGTCTATGTTCCAGTGTCTCAGCAGTAAACACGTGACCTGATAGAGATTTTTAAAATACATTTGGAGTTAAAAATAACAGAAAATCCTACTCTACTAATTTGTGCAGATTAGCTCTGAGCTTGTTACTTCAGTACTAAGCCAGACTACCCAGAACTGTGCCTTAACCTTAATATTTTGCTTTTGTAGAGCTCACAGTTATCCCAAAGGTGCATGCCTAGGGTTCACCCAGGTCTATTCAGAGCCCGTTTTTACTGCTGGTCATGCATATTGTACACCTGTTAACAGAATGAGGCTTCTATGTTTTTATTTCTTCAAGGAATTTCCTGCTGAGCTTCATCTTTCCCAGGCTTTAGAGTTGTCTGATGCTTGCCCTATCTACTGTCTCCTCCTTCAGGCAGGTACAGTGTATGTCTTTAAATGTTTTGAAAGATGCAGTCACTGTGTAGAAGATCACTCCAGCTTTATTGTTGGGGAGAGAGAAATAAATGTCAGCCTCTACACTGTTTGTTTAGAGAACAACCCAATAGGTCAAAACACACAACTACAGTATTTTAAAAACAGTTTCCATCAGCGCTAACACAAGCAAAGTTCACCAGGAACGTGCTTTGCCATTCCCATGGATGCCATCCCTACCATGTTGTGGAATGAGATCCTTACCAGATGAGTGAAAATACCTAATGCTTTTTAACCAAATTTCAGCTACCTTTTCCTTCACTAAGTCATCCTCTATTTATAAATTCTGAATTATATTAGGTTCTAGGGTTCCTAAAACAGAGCTGATTCTGTCAGTGTTTGCCAGGTGATGGTAGTTTCAATAAGTGGACCTCAAATTCAAGCACCTTACTCTGCCATTCCTAAGACATCACTGTCTGATTAGGTCAAGGTCTAAGGCCTGCCGCTTATCTCTTTGATGCATGAGACTCTGCATGTGGGAAAGAGATTATACATAACTTAGTATAATTTATCATCAAAACTAGATAAAACAATTTGATATAATGGCTAATTCACAGATCAGCAATAGAATTTCCATATAGTAAGAAAAATTAAAGTATGACCTAGGAATACTAGTCACACTCATGGCCAGAGCAATTTCTTTGCATTATTCTAGTTAAGTTAAATTTATCAGATGTAGAGTTGCCCGGAAATAGGTTTTTGGTAACTGGTATAATTATTTAATATATCATTACTATATTTTAATTTCTATTTTATAGAAATCTTGATATCCATTATGTCTTATGTTTTTGAGAGCCACACAATTGTTAAAAAGAAGTAAATATATATAGTACCATATTTGGAAATAACTTCCAAAATATATATATATGATATATAGATATATATATATGATATATATCTATATATCATATATATATCTATATATCATATATATCTCTCTCATATATATCTCACATATATATCATATATATATCATATATAAAAAATGTACATATATATTTATGTATTTAATAAGGCACCTGGGTTCTAGATCTATTTTAGCCATGATTTTTCTTTTTCTATATTTTCATTTTTTTATCATGTAGCATATTGCTTCTCAAAGAGATTAAAATAAAAAATAAATTGAAAGAAGGCATAAATAGAGGATCTTTTATAAGGCAAATTACAAGCAAATAGCAAGGTCAATTTTATCCTTCTACTATAGTTAATATAAATGATTTGCACCAAATAGACCTCTATAGAATTACATATCAACCTCACCATAGATATAGAAAACAGGCTTCAGAAAATGAAAATTGTTGTGTATATCTACTCTGAAAATTTTGAGGCAATGTGTATTCCCCAAGTTAGAGAGAGTACTGGCAACCTTCATCTCTCCACTAGAAATGTCTGACTTTTGTTCAAGTGTGAATAGTTAATCTAAATAATATAAGAATTAAAAAAAATTAAATGTGGCATATATACAAAATAGTTCTATACCATTTACATTTTAACAAATAATAAATATCTGTGCCATAGCTTGAAGGAAACAATAAAATGTGTATTTACTTTTAAAATAAGAATATTTAAAGGATATTATAAATTAACTTCTCAGTCTTGAGAAAAATTACATCTTTATTTTTATAGCCTCTAAACAAAACTCAGTATTTTTTTTTAATTGTACTTTAGGTTCTGGGGTACAGGTGCAGATCATTCAGGACTGTTGCACAGGTACATACATGGCAAGGTTGTTCGCTGCCTTCCTCCCCCCATCACCTATATCTGGTATTTCTCCCCATGTTATCCTTCCCCACCCCCACTGTCCCTCCCCTAGTCCCTGCCAACTGACTGCTGTGTGTGATGCTACCCTCCCTGTGTCCACGTGTTCTAACTGTTCAACACCCATCTATGAGTGACACCATGTGGTGTTTTTCTGTTCTTGCATCAGTTTGCAGAAAATTATCATTTCCAAATTCATCTATGTCCCTATGCAGGACACAAACTCACCATTTTTTTATGGCTGCATAGTATTCCATGGTGTGTATGTACCACATTTTCTTTATCCAGTCTATTGCTGATGGACATTTGGGTTGGTTCCAGGTCTCTGCTATTGTAAACAGTGCCACAGTGAACATATGTGTGCATGTGTCTTTATAATAGAACAATTATAATTATTTGGGTATATACCCAGTAATGGAATTGCTGGGTCAAATGGTATTTCTAAGTCCTTAAGGAATTGCCACACTGTCTTCCACAATGGTTGCACTAATTTGCACTCCCACTAACAGTGTAAAAGTGTTCCTAATTCTCCACATCCTCTCTAGCATCTGTTGTCTCCAGATTTTTTAATGATTGCCATTCTAACTGGTGTGAGATGGTATCTCAATGTGGTTTTGATTTGCATTTCTCTAGTGACCAGTGATGATGAGTTTTTTTTTATGTTTGTTGGCCTCATAGATGTCTTCTTTTGAAAAGTGTATGTTCATATCTTTTGCCCACTTTTGAAGTGGGTTTGTTTTATTCTTGTAAATCTCTTTTAGTTCTTTGTAGATTCTGGATATTAGCGCTTTGTCAGATGGGTATATTGCGAAAATATTTTCCCATCCTGTTTGTTGCCACTTTGTTCTAATGATTGTTTCCTTTGCTCTACAGAAGCTCTGGAGTTTAATTAGATCCCATTTGTCTATTTTGACTTTTGTTGCCATTGCTTTTGGTGTTTTAGCCATGAAGTCCTTGCCTATGCCTATGTCCTGAATGGTTTAGCCTAGATTTTCTTCTAGGTTTTTTTTTTTTCTTTTTGAGATGGAGTTTCGCTCTTGTTACCCAGGCTGGAGTGCAATGGCGCGATCTCGGCTCACCACAACCTCCGCCTCCTGGATTCAGGCAATTCTCCTGCCTCAGCCTCCTGAGTAGCTGGGATTACAGGCACATGCCACCATGGCCACCTAATGTTTTGTATTTTTAGTAGAGACGGGGTTTCACCATGTTGACCAGGATGGTCTCGATCTCTTGACCTCGTGATCCACCCGCCTCGGCCTCCCAAAGTGCTGGGATTACAGGCTTGATCTTCTAGGGTTTTTATGGTGTTAGGCCTTATGTTTAAGTCTTTAAGCCATCTTGAGTTAATTGTAGTATAAGGTTTCAGGAAGGGGTCCAGTTTCTGCTTTCTGCACATTGCTAGCCAGGTTTTCCAACACCATTTGCTAAACAGGGACTCCTTTCTCCATAGCTTTTCTCCGGTTTGTCAAAGATCAGATGATTATAGGTGTGTGGTGTTGCTTCTGAGGCCTCTGTTCTGTTCCATTGGTCTGTGTCTCTGTTTTGGTACCAGTACCATGCTGTATTGATTACTGTGGCATTGTAGTATAGTTTGAAGTCAGGCATCATGATGCCTCCAACTTTGTTCTTTCTGCTTAGGATTGTTTTGGCTGAGGATTATTTTGGCTATGCGGGCTCTCTTTTGGTTCCATATGAAGTTTAAGGTGTCTTTTTTTCCAGTTTTGTGAAGAAAATCATTGGATGCTTAATGGGGATAGCATTGAATCTATAAATTACTTTGTCCAATATGGCCATTTTCACAATGTTGATTATTCCCAAACATGAGTATGGCATGTTTATCCATCTATTTGTGTCCTCTCTTATTTCATTGAGCACTGGTTTGTAGTTCTCCTTGAAGAGGTCCTTTACATCCTTTGTTAGTTGTATCCCTAGGTATTTTATTCTCTTTGTAGCAGTTGTGAATGGGAGTTTACTTTTGATTTGGCTCTCTGTTTGTCTGTTATTGATGGATATCAATGCTTGTGGTTTCTGCATGTTGATTTTGTATTCTGAGACTGCTGAATTTGCTTATCTGTTTCAGGACATTTTGGGCTAAGACAATGGGGTCTTCCAAATATACAATCATGTCATCTGCAAATAGAGACAATTTGGCTTCCTTTTTTTCCTAAATGAATACCCTTTATTTCTTTTTCTTGCTGATTGCTCTGGCTAGAACTTCCAATACTATATTGAATAGGATGGTGAGAGAGGGCATCCTTGTCTTGTGCCAGATTTCAAAGGAAATACTTCCAGTTTTTGCCTGTTCAGTATGATATTGGCTGTGGGTTTGTCAAAAATAGCTCTTATTATTTTGAGATATGATCCATTGATGCCTAGTCTATTGAAAGTTTTTAGTATAAAGGCTGTTAAATTTTGTCAAAGGCCTTCTCTGCATCTATTGAGAGAATGATGTGGTTTTTGTCTTTGGTTCTGTTTATGTAGTGGATTACGTTTATAGACTTGCGTATGTTGAACCAGCCTTGCATCCCTGGGATGAAGCCTATTCCATCATGTTGAATAAGCTTTTCGATTTGCTATTGCATTCTCTTTGCCAGTATTTTATTGAAGATTTTTGCATCATTGTTCATCATGGATGTTCTCCTGAAGTTTTCTTTTTTAGTTGCGTCTCTGTCTGGTTTTGGTTTTAGGATGATGTTGGTCTCATAAAATGAGTAGGGGAGGATTCCCTCTTTTTGTATTGTTTGGAATAGTTTCAGAAGGAATGGTACCAGCTCCTCTTTGTACATTTGGTAGAATTCACCTGTAAACCCATCTGGACCTGGGCTTTTTTTAGTTCGTAGGCTATTAATTGCTGCCTCAACTTCATTCCTTGTTATTGGTTGATTCAGGGTTTTGACTTCTTCCTAGTTTAATCTTCGGAGACTTCAAGTGTCCAGGAATTTATCCATTTCTTCCAGGTTTACTGGTTTGTGTGCATAGAGTTGTTTGTAGTAATCTCTGATGGTAGTTTGTATTTCTGTGGAATTGGTGGTGATGTCCCCTTTATTGTTTTTTATTGCAGCTATTTGATTCTTCTCTCTTTTCTTTTTTATTATTAGTCTGGCTAGTGGTCTATTTTGTTGATCTTTTCAAAAAACCAGATCTCAGATTTGTTGATTTTTTTGAAGGGTTTTTGTGTCTCTGTCTCCTTCAGTTCTGCTCTGATCCTAGTTATTTCTTGTCTTCTGATAGCTTTTGAGTTTTTTTGTCCTTTCTCTTCTAACTCTTTCAATTTTGATGATGATAGGCTATCAATTTTAGACCTTTCATTGCTCCTCATGTGGGCATTCATTGCTATGAATTTCCCTTTAGACACTGCTTTAAATGTGTCCCAGATATTCTGGTATGTTGTGTCTGCACTGGTTTCGAAGAACATCTTTATTTCTGCCTTTATTTCATTGTATGTCCAGTCGACATTCAGAAGCCAGTTCAGTTTCCCTGAAGCCGTGAAGTTCTGAGTTAGTTTCTTAATTCTGAGTTCTAATTTGATTGCCATGTGGCCTGAAAGACTGGTATGATTTCCATTCTTTTTCATTTGCTGAGGAGTGATTTACTTCCAATTATGTGTTCGATTTTATAGTAAGGGCAATGTGGTGCTGAGAAGAACATATATTCTGTGGATTTGGGGTTGAGAGTTCTGTAAATGTCTATTAAGTTTGCTTGGTCCAGATATGTATTCAAATCCCAAATTTCCTTGTTGATTTTCTGTCTTGTTGATCTATTCAATATTGACAGTGTGGTGTTAAAGTCTCCCACTACTATTATGTGGGAGTCTAAGTCTCTTTGTAGGTCACTAAGGACTTGCTTTATGTATCTGGGTGCTCCTGTATCCAGGTGCTTTATGCTCCTGGGTGCATATTCAGGATAGTTCATTTTTCTCATTGTATTGATTCCTTTCACTATTATGTAATGGTGAAAGGATCTTTGGATCTTTGTTGGTTTAAAGTCCATTTTATCAGAGACTAGGATTGCCACCCCTGCTTTTTTTGCTCTCCATTTTCTTGGTAAGTCTTCTTCCATCCCTTTATTTTGAGTTTATGTGTGTCTTTGTACATGAGATGGGTCTCCTGAATAGAGCACACTGATGGTTCTTGGCTTTTTATCCAATTTGCCAGTCTGTGTCTTTTGATTGGGGCATTTAGTCCATTTACATTTAATCTTAATATATTATGTTTGAGTTTGATCCTGCCATGTTATTACTAGTTGGTTGTTTTGCCCTTTGGTTGGCATAATTTCTTCATTGTATCATTGGTCTTTACCATTTGGTTCTTTTTTGCAGTGGCTGGTACTGATTTTTCCTTTCTGTGTTTAGTGTTTCCCTCAGGAGCTCTTGTAGGGCAGGTCTGGTAGTGACAAAGTCTCTCAGCAATTGCTTGTCCTTAAAGGATTTTATTTCTCCATCACTTACGAAGCTTAGTTTGGCTGGATGTGAAATTCTGGGTTGAAAGTTCTTTCCTTTAAGGAAGTTGAATATTGGTCCCTACTCTCCTCTGGCTTGTAGAATTTCTGCCAAGAGATCTGCTGCATGTCTGATGGGCTTCCCTTTGTGAGTGACCTGACCTTTCTCTCTGGCTGCCCTCAGTATTTTTTTTCTTTGTTTCAATCCTGGTGAATCTGACAATTATGTGCCTTGGGGTTGCTCTTCTAGAGGAGTATTGTTGTGGTGTTCGCTGTATTTCCTGTATTTGAATGTTGGCCTGCCTTGCAAGTTTGGGGAAGTTCTCCTGGATAATATCTTGAAGAGTGTTTTCCAGCTTGGATTCATTCTCCCCATCATCCTCCAGTATACCAATAACACATAGATTAGGTCTTTTCACATAATCCCATATTTCTTGGAGGCTTTGTTCTTTTCACTCTCTGTTCTCTTTTCTTGCCTTCTTGTTTTATTTCATTAAGTTGATCTTCAATCTCTGATATCCTTTCTTCTGTTTGATCTGTTTGGCTATTGAAACTTGTGTATGCTTCATGAAGTTCTTCTGCTGTGTTTTTCAGCTCCATCAAGTTGTTTATATTCTTTTTTAAGCTGGTTATTCTAGTTAGCATTTCATCTAACCTTTTTTTAAGGTTTTAATTGTTTGCATTGGGTAAGAACATGTTCCTTTAACTCAGAGAAGTTTGTTATTATCCACCTTCTGAAGCCTGCTTCTGTCAGTTTGTCAAATTGGTTCTCAGTCTAGCTTTGTTTCATTGCTGGTGAGGAGTTCTGAACTTGTGGTGGGGACAAAGCATTCTGGTTTTTTCCCATCTCATTGGATTTATGTAGTTTTGATCTCAGGGAGCTGCTTGGGGAGGCAGCCTTTCCTTTGCCTGCCTGCAGAGGCGCTGCTGGGCTGCCACGAGTTCAGTGGAGCTGCCGCATGTTTTATTTACTCAGGAAGGTTAGGCTGGCTTCTGCAATGGTGGCTGCACCTCCCCCAACCGAGCTGGATTGTTCTCTAGTTGCAAAACTTTGGCATGGGAGGTTTTTTTTTTCAATCTGCTGGGATTTGTCGAGGGGAGGGTGACCCATCCTTCCTTATGGGCTATTTCCCTGTTTTCAGTTCCCCTTCCCTCTGGGATCCATCCACTTGGCTTTCTGGCTCTCATGTCAGCCAGTGCTTCTGCCTAGATCTATGCCCTGGCACTGGATGAAATTGCTGTTTTGCCCGGCCCGGCGAAGATCTGTTCTGTGGGTTATAGAGGGCTTGGGTGGAGCACTGTAACCAAATCGAAGTCCCAGAGGGGGAAATCCCCCAGTCCTCCAATGGGTTCACCCACCTCCTGGGTGGGGCTGTGCCCCACCTTGCCTCAACTTGCCCTATTTGGTTTATACCCACTATCCAACCAGACCCACAAAATGAACCTGGTACCCCTTTTAGAATTGTGGTGACCACTCAGTTTCTGTATCTCTCTCACTGGGAGCTGCTTTCTGGAGCTGCTTATTTGGTCATCTTGGGATCCATAGTATTTTCTTCAATTATAAATTTAAGGTTAAAAAATAAAAATGATGATCATTAACAATACCTATAACTAATCACCAATAGAAACTAAAAATATTTTTATAGTCAATTGAAGTTTTTCTATTGACTTACTAAATAACTTCTACTGAAGTTATTTAAAACTTCATTTATATTCATTACTTCCACAAAATGGCAGTAGTTATTATAGCCTGGGCCAAAAGGCAGGTCATCAGAATCATTTATTATGCAAATAGGCACCTCAAAGCCATTAGTCACCATTAAGGTAAAGTTGCATGTTTTCATGTTGGTGATCTAGACACCTAAGCATAGTTCAGTATTTCCTGTTTACAATTGTGTGATCAGTAACTGTAAAGACATGAGGGTTTTCTTAATATTTAAGTTTTGTAAAGTAGGACAGTTCAAATGAGAACTCTAAACTTTCCAAGGGACACTTTCACAATTATGGCCTTCACTTCTTAACACACTGCCAAAACTGGAAGCATTCCCTTTGAAAACTGGCACTAGACAAGGGTGCCCTCTCTTACCACTCCTACTCAACATAGGAGCCAGAGTAACCAGGCAAAAGAAAGAAAGAAAGGATATTCAGTTAGGAAAAGAAGAAGTCAAATTGTTTCTGTTTGCAGATGACATGACTGTATATTTAGAAAACCCCATTGTCTCAGCCCAAAATCTCCTTAAGATGATAAGCAACTTCAGGAACATATCAGGATACAAAATCAATGTGCAAAAATCACAAGCATTCCTATACACCAATAACAGAGAAACAGAAAGTCAAAGCATGACTGAACTTCCTTTCACAATTGCTACAAAGAGAAAATAAAATACCTAGGAATACAACTAACAGGGGACGTGAAGGACCTGTTGAAGGAGAACTAAAAACAACTGCTCAAGGAAATAAGAGAAGATACAAACAGAAGAAAAAACAAACATTCCATGCTCATGGTTACAAAGAATGAGTATCATGAAAATGGCCATACTGCCCCAAGTAATTTATAGATTCAATGCTATTCCATTGATCTTCTTCACAGAACTGGAAAAACTTACTTATCTGGAACCAAACAAGAGCCCACATTTGCTTTGTTCTAAGCAAAAAGAACAAAGCTAAAGGCATCGCGCTACCTGACTTCAAACTATTCTACAAGGCTGCAGTAATCAAAACAGCATGCTACTGGTACCAAAACAGAGATGTAGACCAATGGAACAGAATAGAGGCCTCAGAATTAATGCCACACATCTACAACCATCTGATCTTTGACAAACCTGACAAAAGCAATGGGGAAAGGATTCTTTGTTTAATAAATTGTGTTGGGAAAACTGGCTAGCCAGATGCAGGAAGCTGAAACTGGACCCCTTCCTGACACCTTATACGAAAATTAACTCCAAATGAATTAAAGATTTAAACATAAGAACTAACACCATTTAGGACATAGGCACAGGCAACGACTTCAATGACTAAGACACCAAAAGCATTGGCAACAAAAGCCAAAATAGACCAATGGGATCTAAGTAAACTTAAGAGCTTCTGCCCAGCAAAAGAAACAATAGAGTGAATGGACAACTAACAGAATGGGAAAACTTTTTGCAATCTACCCATCTGACAAGGGGCTAATATCCAGAATCTACATAGAACTGAAACAAATTTACAAGAAAAAAACCACCCCATCAAAAAGTGGGTGAAGAATATGAACAGACAAATTTCAAAAGAAGGCATTTATGTGGCCAATAAACATATGAAAAAATGCTCATCATCACTGATCATTAGAGAAATGCAAATCAAAACCACACTGAGATAGCTTCTCACGCCAGTTAGAATGGCAATTGTTAAAAAGTCTGGATTCAACAGATGCTGAAGAGGATGTGAAGAAATAGGAACACTTTTACACTGTTAATAATAATGTTTTCCTGGTGCATTCTATAAAGCTTCTTACTAGATTGCCAAAGAAAATAAATCTCAAAGTATTGGAAAGACATGTGTCCCGCAAAAATTTTCAAACTGGTTGATCACCTGGAAAATAAATCATTTTTCAGATGATGCTCTATGTTCACACTGATATACTTCCATATGTATTCTATACCTCTAAGTTTTGTGCATTTTCTGTATTTGTGTATAGTTATAAATATGTTTTATATGTAGCTAACTCTGAAATTGCTCATTAAGGGACTGAAGTTTACTACTACCCCTTCTGTGGTAACCATCTCTCTTTTAGAAAACATTACTGTAAAGTAAGTTAGAGAAAGGTATTTATTATTAAATGAAAGTTGATAATCATAAAGGTCTTAATCGTTGTCATATTCACATTGAGAAGGTGGAAGAGGAGGAGGAAGAATTGGTCTTACTGTTTCATGGGTGAAAGATGAAGAATAAAATATGCATATAGTGGACCCACACAGTTCAAACCTGGATTGTGTAAGAGTCAAGTTGATTTATATTAAAACATACATAGATTATACATATACTTTTCATTATATGTGCATTCATATTCATTCTTATATGTATTAACATGTTAATTATAACTTTTATCTTATAGAGCTCTGTCCTAATAAGGTGACTTGCACCAAAAATGACAGAACAAAAGTATTTAGTGTCAGAATTTTTCAGTAATTTTTTTTCAATATATTTTCTTTTAAATATAATAGAAACCCATTCAGAATACTACATTTGATGTACTTAGTTGTTCGAAGTGAAATCTGCAGTTCTATTCCTGACAGCAATTCATTCATCTGAATTGATTTTAAAAACCACATCCTTGGCTTTGCCTTCTTTGAGTTATGTGGATTGATTCCATTGGGTTTCCTTCCCAATTTGGAGCCTCTATACTCATCTGGCCATGGGTGTTATTTGCATCAGAATGAGATCAAGCCAAGTATTCATGACATTCTGGAGAAAGGTGAAGAGTATCAGAAAAGTTTGAGGCAGCCCTGGCTCCTTTGCATTGTGAGACACTCACCTCAATTTTTAGTTTCCTAGAATTAATAGCCTCTGTTTTAGGGAAAGGAAGATTGGGCCTCAATCTTCTTGACAAATCTCTACATTGTGGGTATGGACATTTTGACTTGTAATAAAAGTTGAAAAAGAAACATACATTTGGGAGAATATCCAGCAGCAATTGACAAAAAAAAATTATCTTTCTCTTGCAGGGTAAATGACTAGGTGTGGTATTTTTTTTTTTATGTATGTGTTTTGAAAACATTTCTGTATTGCGAGTTTGTATTGTTATGGATCATTTTATGATTTTGCTTCTGGTTTTGCTTTTCTTGGTATCACAGCACTTTTATCATAACAGCATTTCACACCGATCACTTTGAAACTGAAGACTCTAATTCCAACTTGTCAAGGACAAAGAGATGAAATGTGAAAACTGCCTGACAAGAGTCAGATATTTGTGCACCAAGAAATTATATTCAATACTCACTTTGTGAATCAAATGTATAAAATTACGGCTTCCATGGCAGTTGATGGGCATTTGAGGCAATTTGTCTACAAAAGAATCTCAGATAAGCATCTTTAATAAAACTCATGTCTCCCCTGTTGGCCCGTACCTCATTATACTGTAATCCTAAGATTCAAATTTATACAAATGCATATATATCTAAACTCAAGTTTTTATAATGGTCTCCAATTTCTATGTATTACAATATTATCATATGTATAGCCTTACAACTATAATTTAAATATCAAGGCAGTGTATCTACTATAAAATCTTTTCCATATAACTGCACAGAGTTAAAGACTTGAAAGGGTCTGACAAGAATCACGTGCTTTATCAACTTGATTTTGTAGATGTACTTTCTTCATTTGTGACATAGCATTAGAAGAGTATCCTTTAAATACAAAATATATCTTAAGTAAATAGCACATAATTATTTTACTATTCTTCTTCAGGGACTGTATGATGGTTAACATTAATTGTCGACTCAACTGGGCCACCAGCTGTTTAGATATTTTGTCAAATGTCACCAACATTTGTCTGTTATAATAGCATTATAGATCATCTGTAAAACTTATCATATATTCCTTATTTTTAATACTCCATCACTGTGAGCTGAGACTTTCTGTGAGTGTTTACAGTAGATTTACAACATAAATATATAGCTAAAATTTGAGAAGCATTTTTCTTGATTTGATATTTTTCCTTACACATAGTCATGTTAATCCAAGAAATCTCAGTTTTAAAAGCAGTATTAACTTTGTTAGTTTTTCAACATTTTTTGAGAACATACTAAAAGACAGTTCATTTGCTGTGATTTCTTATTTTCATGTAAACCAAAAACTTAAATTTAGAATACAGTCAAATCTGAGTAATGCTGAATAACTTGGGGAGAGATTTATCTTTAAAAATTCAGATTAAAAGTAATTGTAACATCACAAAAAAATGAAAATAAGCTAAGCAATATTCACAGGATATTCACACATACCCCAAAACAAGAACAACACTGTTCTTCAACGTTTGGTGGAATTTTCAAGTGATATCATCTGAAATTAGAGTTTTCTTTTTATGAATGTTTTATCTAAAATTCCAGTTTCTTCCATCACATGTTCACTGTTTACGTTGATACAGAGCTATTTGGGTTATTATCTTTTTAAGTGAGTTGAGTAGTTTTTGTCATTTAAGATAGTTGTCAGTTCATCTAAAATTTTGAATTTATTGACAGGGATCTTAATTGTATTTCCCTATTAAATTGTTAACACTTATAAGAACTGCAGTGATGTCATCTTCCTTTCTCCTGACATTTGTAATTTGTCATTTTTCCTTACATTTTTTAATTAGCTTGGCTTGAGGCTTATCAGCTTTATCTTATCTTTGCATTCTTTTTCTTATTTCATTGTTTCCTGCACTTACATGTATTTTCTATTAATTGTAATAGATTTCTAATTATTAATATGAGCTCTATTTCTTTAAATAGAAATGTTCACATCTATTATTTTTTTCTGAAAGCACTGCTTTAGTCAAAGATTAGAAATTGACACATTGATTTCTTATTTGATGCTATGTTATTTAGAAGTATGTTATTTACTTTCTACATTAGACTATTTCAAATATCTCTGTTATTAATTTCTAATTGAATCTGACTGAAGGCAGATAATAAATCTTATATACATAAATTTAAAATACTGAGACATGTTTTATGGCTCAGAAAGCAATGTATCATGTTACATGTTCACTGTTTACTTGAGGAATATATTCACACATACCCCAACAGGAAAGGAACATTTCCAATTTTAGAACTTTTTCAGAAAATAGAGTTGTAGAAACATTTTCAAACTCATTATATGAGACCAACGTTATCCTGATACTTAAACCGAAGATATTATAAGAAAAGTACACAGCAACATGTTTCATAAAAATAAATACAAAATATTTTAAGAAAATTAAATCCAACGATATATATATATAAATTAATGCATCATGATTAAGTGCAAGGATGCAAGGCTAATTAAAAATTAATACCATTGGCCGAGCACGGTGGCTCAAGCCTGTAATCCCAGCACTTTGGGAGGCCGAGGCAGGTGGATCACAAGGTCAAGAGATAGAGACCATCCTGGTCAACCTGGTGAAACCCTATCTCTACTAAAAATACAAAAAAAAAAATATGCTGGGCATAGTGGCACCTGCCTGTAATCCCAGCTACTCAGGAGGCTAAGGCAGGAGAACTGCTTGAATCCAGGAGGCAGAGGTTGCAGTGAGCCAAGATCACACCATTGCACTCCAGCCTGGTTAACAAGAGCAAAACTCCGTCTCAAAAAAAAAAATTAATACCATTAAATTAACCATGAGAAATGCATAACAGTAACTTCAAGAATTTCAAAGAACTAAATCTCCATTTATGGTAAAACTCTCAGCAAAATAATTATAAACAAAATTTCTCAACCTGATAAACAGCATATATGATAAAACTGTAGATAATATCTGTAATGATTAAAATGAAATGCTTTTCCTCTAAGATCAGAAATGCAGAAAGAAAGTCTGTTCTTACCTCATTTATTAAACATTATACGGGAGATTTTAGCTATGCAATAAAGTAGGAAAAAATCACGAATTAGAAAGTAAAGATTAAATCTATATTTTTAGGTGATATTATTGTCTATGCAGAAAGTCTTAGAAATCTACAAAAAAATAACTAGGTCTAGCAAGTTTGGAAGTTATGGAGTATTTGTATATATTGGCAACAAATAATTGGAATTAGAATACACAATATTTAGCAATAAATTGAACAAAAGATGTAAAAGACCACTAAACTGAAAAAAACAAAATTAAGATTTCTATGAATATAGAGCTATACCAAGCTGATAGATTAAAAGATGTGGCAGCATGTTACTTGTTCCTAAAATATCTACAGATTCAATGCTTTTTTAATTAGTATTTCATCAGGTTTTTGTATAGAAATTATCAAGATTATTTTAAAATTAACATGGAATTTCAAAAGGCCTAGAATGGAAAAAACTACCTTAAAAGTGAAGAAAAAGTTTGGAGAATTCTTGTTTTACCTAACTGAATTATTGATACATGTAATAACATGGATGAATCTCAAAATAACTATGCTATGTGAACCCACATCCAAAAGTATATGCACTGTAAATACCATTTATATAAGCTTCTAGAAAATGAAAACTAAACTATATGAAATGAAGCAGATCAGCAACTGTCTGAATAAGATAAAGATGAAGGATGGGCCGGGCACAGTGGCTCACATCTGTAATCCAAGCACTTTGGAAGGTCGAGGCAGGTGGATCACAAGGTCAGGAATTCGAGACCAGCTGGCCAACGTGGTGAAACCCCATCTCCACTAAAAATACAAAAAAATTAGCTGGGTGTGGTAGCACGTGTCTGTAATCCCAGCTACTCAGGAGGCTGAGGCAGGAGAATCACTTGACTCAGGATGTGGAGGTTGCAGTGAGCAAAGATTGTGCCATTGTACTCCAGCTGGGGTGACAGAGTAAAACTCTGTCTCAAAAATTAAAAAAAAAAAAAGGATGGGCACCGGTACATAAGAAAACTTTGAGGGATGAGTAGATATGTTCATTATCTTGATTGTGCAGATGTTCTTATCATTGCATGGGCAATGCAGAAGTACTGTTTTATGAAGATTTCTTAGCTGGAGGAAAGTAATAACCTAAAAGAGGAAATATTTTAGACTGAGGCCGGTGTGATTAAACTGGTAGACTAGCCACAGGCAAATGGTAAGGAAGGGGTACAACTGCTACAGGGGAAAAAGGTAGTTTGGAAGAAACAGGCTTCCGTTGGAGCCTTGGTGGTGATGAGAAAGAAAGAAGTGACTGATCAAAGTTAACGTTTTCTACATAAATAGGAGATTATTATTATAAAATCAATTCTGGCCGAGGTGGGTGGATCACGAGGTTGAGAGATCGAGACCATCCTGGTCAACATGGTGAAACCCCGTCTCTACTAAAAATACAAAAAATTAGCTGGGCACGGTGGCGCGTGCCTGTAATACCAGCTACTCAGGAGGCTGAGGCAGGAGAATTACCTGAACCCAGGAGGCGGAGGTTGCGGTGAGCCGAGATTGCGCCATTGCACTCCAGCCTGGGTAACAAGAGCGAAACTCCGTCTCAAAAAAAAAAAAAAAAAAAAAAAAAAAAGAAGAAGCATCATTCTAACAGAAGACACTTTAACACAAAAGCCGGTCAAAACTTTAACCCTTTCTTATGTTGCAACAGCTACTACTGAAAAAGCTGGGCACGGTGTCTCACGCTTGTAATCCTAGCACTTTGGGAGGCTGAGGCGGGTGGATAACTTGAGATCAGGAGTTTGAGACCATCCTGGCCAACATGGTGAAATCCCATTACTACTAAAACTATAAAAATTAGCTGGGCATGGTGGCAAGCACTGGTAATTCTGGCTACTTGGGTGGCTGAGGCAGGAGAACTGCTTGAACTGGGAGGCCTTGGAGACTGCGGTGAGCTGAGACCACGCCATTGTGGTCTCAGTTACAAGGGTGAAACTCCGTCTCAGGAAAAAAAAAAAAAAAAAAAAAAACAGGAAAAAAAGAAACAGCTGCCACTGCAGTCTAAAAAAGAAAAAATAAAAATAAAAATAAATATGGCAAGTAACATATAAGTAAAATTACTGCACAGAAACATTAGAAATAACACATTTCAAATGAGAGAAACAATCACCTCTAAAACACAAAGCCGAAAAAAGCATATAAAATATGAAATTAATATCATAAAAGGAGTATTTTGTAGATATAAATCACAATTCAAAATCTGTTTCTCCTGAGAAAAGAAGATCTAAAACTGAGTAAAGTGAGAAAAACAATTAAGAAAAAGATTTTCCTTTTTGTAATAAAAGTTTTCTACAGTTAAGTTTAGTAGATATTTGCTGTGTAAAACCCTTCTACTGAATATAGTAAAAATACCCACAATCCAGTCCATAGGCATGACTTAGATATGCAATTTTTTAGTATTATATGAATTATAATTCCTTTTGTGATGGATATTTGCACTTGTATTCAGATTCAAGAAAAGAGATTAATCACCTGTGTACTATACACTCTTCTTCACTTAATATATTACCTTCATTAATTTCATAAATTCTTGTGGTATTTTACTTTCTACTTTGTAGGTGAAATTTTGAGAAACAGCAAAGTTAGGATATGTGCTCAAGGTCACAGAGACAATAAATGTCGAAGCCGGATTTAAATCCACTTCTCTCTGTCTCTGTGTCCAGTGTTCTTTCCTTTTTTCTCCTGAGAAACTCAAACAGTCTATTATACTCTGTAAACTGTAGGTTTCATTGGTATTCATGTGTAAATAACTACTTTTTAAAAATTTAACTGAGTTTTACATGTATTAAATGCCAGAAAATGTCATAAACATAACATAAAAAGTTAGATTTAAAAAGGAGGTTATCATGACAACCTCTGAAACTGAGTTCTAGGTTGAGTGGATGGGGACACAGCTAAAAATAAAAATAAATAGAATTTTAGCTTGTGCTTAGGATGGAGAAACTTGTAAGAAACATAAATTATATCCTAAAAAGAGCAGGACAGAAAACTGAGAAATTAGTCTTTTTTTTTTGTTTTGGTCAGTTTGTTTTTTAATGTCCATCAGAGAGCTGAGGTGGCAAAAAGAGATAATGAAATAAATCCATCAAATAACAAAGTTTTCTTAAGAGATAAGGGATTCATGGCTGATTTCATCCTTAGCACAACATTAGAAGATGAAAAAACAGCCAGAGATAAGTAGGTAAAAAGATCAGATAAAATGTAAATATACTTTTAAGTCTAACTTAGGTGTTGGCACAGTGGTTTAGGATTCCCAGGAGCCCCAAACAAAAGGATGCAGTATTTCCTGCCAGGTCTGGTCTTTTTCTTGAACCTGTACTATGTGCTCACGAGACAGACTACAGGCAGGTTAGAGAAGCTGAGAGAGATTTCTTTTGAGGCATAGTTAAGTCAAGCCAGTTGAAGGAAGGAAAGAACTGAAGAGAACTTAACTACTTAAATCGTATACTGATTTTGAGTCTTTTGTCATCTGTGGCTAGGTTGAAGGACTGAGAAAACACTGCTGCTTTTAAGCACAGACAAATGGAGCCCAGTGAAGTATAAAGTCAGGGTAAAAAACTTTGAGAAATCCTACAGGTACACATTGGACCTTATTCTGAGTACAATGAAGCAGCCAACTTTATTATGGTAGTCAGGAGACCTGAAAGAGTTGCACCAATTCAAGAATATGTAGTTTGTTGATGGCTGAGAATCAGGCGTAGAACTGAGACAAATATACGAGGCAATATTACTTTCAATAGTCTACCTATACATAAAATACATAAGTGTGACAAAAAATTGGCACTACAAACTAGAAGCATTGCTGAAAAATAATAGAGATGACCCATTAGATAGATATACCACATCTATTAAGTAAATGACCCAATATTGTTAAGATATCAATCTTCCCCCGGTTGCTTTATAACTCAGTGTTATTATAATGAGAATACTATAAGGTATTTTTGTAATAATATACAAATATATTATAAAATTTATACAAAACTCCAAATGATATAGGATATCCAAAATAATATTAAAAAGAAAGAATACATATTAAAGACTTATTACTGAAAATATAATGAGAAATAATGAGAATGACCCATTAAATGGATAGATATCACATCTATTGAGCCGATGACCCAATACTGTTAAGATGTCAATCTTCCACAAGTTGCTTTATACTTCAATATTATAATAAAAATACTTTAAGGTATTTTTGTAACAATATATCAATATACAATTTATATAAAACTGCAAATGATATAGTATATACAAAATAATATTAAAAAGGAAGAATATATATTGAAGACTTATATTACCAAATTATAGAGCTACAGTAACTGAGACAGCATAGTATTGGCTAAAGGACACAAAAAGTTCTGTGGAAAGAGAAGCAAGAATCTCACCCAGATTGAATGAATGAAGAATGCCAAAGCAATGTAATGAGTAAAGGGATGGCATATTAGAAGTGATTCTAAAACAACTTACTCGCTACATAAAAATTTACCTCAAAACAATACCATAGACATCCATAGACATAAAAGTCACAATTAAAACAATGAATTTATGGAAGAAAATTGTATGAAAGATTGGGACCCTAAAGTCAAGCAAAAAATTTTTAGAAAAGGCTCAGATTTTTAAAATAATAAATTAGACTTTATTATTATTAAACCCTTTACTCATCCAAAGTGTAGTAAATGAATACTCTATCCAAAGTTTATGAAAATAAATGTGTAAATACACACCTAACAACTCATAAATGTAATACATAAGCAACTCATAAAATTAATTAACAGACTATCAATAGAAACTAAAATGGGCAAATGACTTGAAATACACTTTACAAAAGAATATGTAGAAATGGTTAAAATACTCAACATCATCAGTCAGCACTGCAACAAAAACTAAACCTAAATTAGATAGTCCAACACCTTCAGCAGAATGATTAAAATACAAAAAGCTGGGCAGAGGACCCAAGATGGCTGACATCTTCCACTGAGAGAGGAATATCTCCCACCAAGAGACTGGGACATTGAGAATACTGGCACTCTCTGAGCAGATCTTTGGAGAACAGAAATTGAGAGTGGATAAAGGAAGAATGCACATGCTGAGCTGAAATGAGAGGTAGCAAGGAACTCTGTATGGGACTACTGAGCATCAGAACTCCTTCCTGATCCTTAGAAACCCCTGGGGAAGGGGTGAGTTGAACAAGTGAGGAGCGTCCCAGTGTTGCCATGGACCTCTAGAATCCTGGCATCAGCAGATCCCATGAACACCATGGAAAGTTGAGCTGGTAGAGAGAGCTGCTTAGAGAGGCAGCAGGGCAGTACTCCAGCCTATGCAGAGCCCAGAGGGTTTGGGGCAGAAATGTCTGCAGTGGAGCATGGCCAGAGCTGCCCATCTCCCAAGGCATACAGTGTTCCTCTAAAAGACTTTAGCCTTGGGATGACTATCAGACCTAGACAGAATAGGGTAGTCTTGTTCACGAGATGGGGTCAGTCCAGTCTGAGCACCACCCTGTCTGCTGGCCTCTCCAAGGGCCACAGCATGGGCATGCCCATTTGTAGCACAGCCTCAGGTGCCCAAGCAGGGTGCTTTCTGAAGGCCGTCATCATAAATCTCTCACCAGCAGATGGCAATGGATTATGAGAGATCTCCAGCTGACTGGACCCACTAAACACAGACCAGTTCTTCTGCACCCTTCCCTTAGTACAGCACCTCCCACCTCATCCCCATTTTGCTTGCAAGCACTCACCCATGGCCACACCTCTGCTGATTTGCCAGGGCACATATATGTGGACTTCACCTCCCCTCCCCTGCTGGCATGCATGTGTAGGCACAGCCCTCTGTGCCACTGCACCTGGTGCAAGCACACCCCACTGTCACCATGCCCTCTTGCCGATTCACAGGCACCTAGTTGCACTGCCATTGCTAGAGCCACCATGTGCACAAATGCTGGCATCCCTGCCCTATCCAGTGCCCCACCGCTGCCAAGCTGTGGTTGCCACAGGAGCAAGCACACACAGGAACATTGCAGCCCCACTGCCACCAGTACCCAGCCCCAGCCAATGAGCATGCAACCTGCCGTGCTTCGGTAACTGCTGGCATGTTTGAGCAAGTACGGATCTCACTACAAGTGCCCCAGTGAAGTTCTTTGCCTGGCAACAACCATTGGAGTCTCATGGCAAGCAGACAAGGAACATCTCCAGCCCCTCAAGTGCAACAGGTTCCTAACCATGAGAGGCCAAAGAACAAAACCAAGGTTCTCGTACCAGCCTCAGAATTAGAGCATGCTGCACAGGAGTGCCAAGCTCAGCCTTGGCCCCATAAATCTTTCAGAAACAAAGCCAGTTGACTGAATCCATAATATACCACAATCAAACCCTCCAGGGTATCAAAGAAGATAAAAACTAAAAGCAATATCCATAGGACAGCAATATCAAAGAATGAAGGAACATCATCCTACACATGAGAGAACCAGTACAAAAACTTTATCAACTCAGAAAGCCAGACTTGCCTCCAAACAACCACACTACTTCCCTAGCAGTGGTTCTTAACCAGGCAAAACAACAGACATAAAATTCAGAATATGTACATGAACAAAGATCATTGAGATTTAGGAAATAGTTGAAATTCAATCTAAGGAATACAGAAAAACAATTCAGGAGCTGAAAGACAAAATGTCCATTTTAAGAAAACATCTAACTCTGCTAACTATACTGATATAGCTGAAAAGCTTACTTCAAGAATTCCATAATAGAATTGCAAGTATTAAACAGCAGAACTGGGCTGAGGAAGGAATCTCAGAACTCAAAACTGTTTCTCAAAAATAACTCAGTCAAAAAATTTTTAAAAGCAATAAAAAGAATGAATAGAACTTCTGAGAAATATGAAATTATGAAAAGAGATAAAAATTATGACCTGTTGGCATTTCTGAAGGAGGGAGAGAAAGCAAGCAACTTGAAAAACATACTTAAGGATATTATCCATGAAAACTACCGCAGCCTCCTTAGAGAACCCAATATTCAAATTCAGGAAATGTAAAGTACCTCTATGAGATGCTATACAAGATGATCATCACTAAGACAAGACACATAGTCATCAGCGTCTTTCAGGGAGAAATGAAAGAAAAATGTTAAAGGCAGATAGAAGGGGCAGACCACCTAGAAAGGGAACCCCACTGGACTAATAGAAGATCTGTCAGCAGAAACCCTGCAAGCCAGAGGTGATTGGGGTCATATGTTCAATATTCTTAAAGAAAAGAAATGCTGGCTGTGCGCAGTGGCTCATGCCTGTAATCCCAGCTACTCAGGAGGCTGAGGCAGGAGAATTGCCTGAACCCAGGAGGTGGAGGTTGCAGTGAGCCGAGATCATGCCATTGCACTCCAGCCTGGGTAACGAGCAAAACTCTGTCTCAAAAAAAAAAAAGGAGAGAAAAGAAATGCTAACAATGAATTTTATATCCAGCCAAACTAAGCTTTATGAGCAAAGCAAAAGTGAGATCCTTTTCAGTCAAGCAAATGCTAAAGGAATTCATTATCACCAGACCTGTCTTACAAGAGGTCCCTAAGGGAGTGCTAAATATGGAAAGGTGGCTAAATATTTCCAGCCACCATAAAAAACACACTTAAATATGTAGACCATTGATATTATAAAGGGACTAATGACACAATTAAGTCTGCATAATAACCAGTGAACACTTCAATGGCAAGATCAAATTCCCACACATCAATATAAACTTTGAATGTAAATGAGCTAACTGCTCCAATTAAAAGGTACAGAGTGGCAAGTCTGATAAAGAAGCAAGACATAACTGTGTGCTGTCTTCAACAGACATATCTCAAATGCAAGGACACCCATGGTTCAATGTAAAGTGATGGAGAAAAATCTATGAAATCAAATGGAAAACTAAAAAAGGCAAGGATTGCTATTCTCATTTCATACTAAACTGACTTTAAATGAACATGCACAGACACACACAAAGAACATTACATAATGATAAAGGATTCAATTCAACAAGAAGACCTATTTTAATTAAAAATGTACCCAACACAGGGGACCAATATTTATAACACACGTCCTTAACATCCTAGAGAGACATAGCCACATAATGGTGGAATGCAGTATCTACTGGAATAAGACAATTATCAAGGCAGAAAATTAACACAGATATTTGAGACCTAAACTCAACACATGATCAAATGGCCCCAATAAACATCTACAGAAATTGCCACAGAAGCAGAAAAACAAGAGAATATATATTCTTCTCATCCACATATGCACATTCTCTAAAATTTGTCACACAATCAGCCTTTAAACAATTATCAGCAAATTTAAAAAATGAATTTATACCAACCACACTCTTGGACCATAGCACAATAAAAATGGAAACCAATACTAAGAAAAGTGCTCAAAACCATAAATTACATGGAAATTAAACATGCTGCTCCTGAATGACATTTGTATAAACAAAAAAATTAAGGCAGAAATTAATAAATTCTTTGAAACTAATGAGAACAAAAAGGCAACATACCAGAATATCTGGGACACAGGTAAAACAATACTAAAAGAAAAGAGTACAGCACTAAATGCCTCTATCTAAAACTAAGAGAGATCTCAAATTACCAACCTAATATCACACCTAGAAGAACTAGAGATACAAGAGCAAACTAACCCCAGTTCCAGTAGAAGGAAAGAAATAACCAAAATCACAGCATACCTAAAAGAGATGTGAAAATCAGTAAGATCAACAAATCCTAGCACTGGATTATTTTTTTTAGAAGAAATAAAAGCTTTGTGGAGATTCTGCTTTCACTCCACATGTAGAGAACTGTAAGTTGCCACTTTACCCAAACAACAAGTAAAAGGCTGAAGAGAGTAAAATATAGACTAGCAATGAACAAACTCTTTTGGATCCACAGGAAAGTGTGGTCACACAGAGAACCGCTGCCCTTTAATTGTACAGATAGACAGACAAATACAGGAAGTCTGGATTTACTGGAGAAGCCTCAATAGTGAAAAGAACTGTGGGAATGAGTGTTGGGGCAGAAAATCCTGAACTATAATTCAAAAATTTCTGGACTCTTAATGTGGACATGTCTGAGAGTTAAAAATTTCTGTCATGGAAGCCCTATATTTTGTGAGTTTTACCTTTAAAAACACAAATAAATTCTCAGTGAATATCACAGGAAAATTGTCCTGTCATTCTAATGAGGGTAAAAAGAAATCATTTGAAATGTGCCATAGCATTCTGTTCTTCAGAAGGTCTACTCTCAAAAAAAAAGAAAATTAAAAACCACCACCAAAACACCAACAAAACAAAAAAAAAAGAACCCTATTTTTAAAATGTATTAACTGCTGGTGAACTGGGGAAAAGACAAAACTCCATCCCACTGTAGCCAACTTTTCTACCTAAAATGGAGAAATAAGAGCAGGATACACATTCTTCTCAAGCTGACATGGAACTTATACATATAGGGACCACATTCTGGGTGAAAAAATACACCTTGCCAAATTTAAGAATAGAAATCATGTAATGTCTGCTTTCAAATTATAATGAAATAAAACTAGAATCGATAACAAAAAAAAATAAATGGAAAATCCCAATATACATGAATATTAAACAACAGAGTTCAACATAATACATGGTCAAAAAAAATCTCAAAAGTATTTTAAAATCATTTTAACTATATAAAAAGGAAAACAACTTATAAAAACATGGGATGCAGGAAAAGTAGTGCTTGAAAAAAATTGTACAACATATTTAAATGCACATATTATAAAATTACAATGATCTAAAATTAATTACCTAAGCTTCCACCTTAGAAAAAAGGGAAAATTAAAGTACAATAAGAATTAGAACAAAGATTGATAAAATTAAATAAGAAATAGCAATCAATGAAATCTAAAGCTGTTTCTCTGAAAAGACCAATAAATTAATAAGCCTACAATAATGCTTACTAAGGTACAAGGCAGCAGATAGAAATTACTCATATTGGAAATAAAAGAAGTTATATTATTGTAGATCCTATGCATCTTAAAAGGATAATAAATATTATGAATAATCTGATGCCCAGAAGTTTCATAACCTAGATAAAATGGACCAATTCTTTGAAAGCCATAATCTCTTGAAACTCAATCAAGAAAAAATAGACACTTTGAACAGATATATATCTGTTAAAAATTAAATTAATTATTAATAATCTTCTAAAGCAAAAAGTACCAGGCCCATATAGGTTCATTGGTGAATTTTACTGAACATTTAGGAAGAGATTAAACCAATTATCTATAAGCTCTTTCAGAACATAAAAACAGGGAGAATACCTTATTAACTCAGTCTATGAAGCCATCATTATCTTAATACCCAAACCAAAGACAGTACAAAAAAAGGAAAAGTACATACCAATATCTCTTATGAACCTAGATGCAAACATTTTCAATTAAATATTTTTAAAAATTCAGTGTTAAAATGCACAAATATAATTATATACCACAACCAAGTACAGTTTTACTCAGGTATACAAAGCTGATTCGACATTTGAAAATCAATATAATCAATCAACAGGCTAAAATAGAAAACATTACATGATCTCATAGATATACCAAAAAAATTGACAAATCAAAACCATTTTTATAACAAAAATTTTCAGTAAACTTGGAATAGAGAAAAAATTATACAACTTCATTAAAAATAACTACAGAGAAATTACAGCTGACATCACAGTTCATGGTGAGAAGCTAGAAGTTTTTCAAATAAGAACAAGTCAAGAATATTTCTTCTTACCACTGATTGTTTTACATTTTTGGAAGTACTAGGAAATAGGACTTCCTAGGGAAGGGAGACAATAAAATAAAATTTTAAATGTATGGATTAGAAACAAAGAAATAAAAATTTCTTTTTTTTTTTGCAGAACACATCCTCTATATAATTCAAAATAATCAATAAAATATTTTGGATCTATTATGTGATTATAGCAAGGTTTCAGAATACTAAGTTAATATCAAAAAGTTCATTGCTTTCATATACACTAGCAATGAACAAATGGAATTTGAAGTTAAAAAACACAAAACATACTACCATTTACATTAGCACCTCATAAAATGAAATACTTAGGAATTTACCTGAAAAAATACGTATATCTAAAAGGAAAATCATAAAATCGAATGAAATAAATAAGGAATACATGGACAGAGAACTATTCCATGTTAATGGGTAGGAAGAATCAGTATTGTCAAGTTGTCAGTTCTTCCCAACTTGATCTGTAGATTCAATGCAATCCCAGGCAAAATTACAGAAAGTTATATTGCCGGTATTGACCAACATTGTACATTTTGTATGGAAAGGCAGAAGACCCAGAATTGACAACAAAATACTAAAGAACAGAATTGGAGAACTGATACTACCTGGCTTTAAATCTTTCTATAAAGCTATAATAATAAAGTCAGTGTGTTATTGATGAAAGACTAGACAAATAGATCAATGGGGCAGAATAAAGAGCCTGGAACTAGATCTACATAAATATAGTCAACTGTTCTTTTCAAAGGACAAAAGGCAATCCAAGAGAAAAGTGATAATCTACTCAAAACATGGTGCTGGATAAACTAGACATTACATGCAAATTGTGTGTGTGTATGTGTGTGTGTGTACACACATTTGCATGTTATGTCTAGTATACAACACACATTATTATGTACATATATTTATATCGAGACCTTATACCCTTCCAGAAATTAAATCATAGATGTAAGTGTGAAATGCAAAATTATAAAACTCCTAGAAGGTAATACAGAAGAGAATTTAGATGATGGGGTATAGTGCTGACTTTGCATCTACAACATCAAATGTACAATCAGTGAAATAAATAATAAACTGAACTTTATTAAAATTAAAAACTGCTGCTCTATGAAAGGTAATGTCAAGGAAACTTTTCCACAAACTGTGAGGAAAGTATTTGCCAACACATATAATAAGAACTCTTAAAAGTCAGCAATAATAAAACAAACAACCTGATTAAAAATTGAGCCAAAGAATTTAACAAACTCCTTACCAAAGAGACATGCAGAAGACAAACCAGCATAAGAAAAGAGGCTTCACATCATACATCATCATGAAAATGCAAATTAAAACAATGAGATACTACAGCACATTTACTAGAATGGCCAAAACCCATCACATAAAAACTACACATGGATATTTACAGCACCTTTATTTATAATTGCCAAATCTTGGAGGCAGCCATGTTGTCCTTTAGTAAGTGAATAGATTAATAAACTCTGGTGCATCCGGAAAAGGTAAAACTTGTTATTCAAAACAATTCATCCATAAGAAGACATGGAAGATCCATTAATGCATATTACTAAGTGAAAGAAGCCAATCTGAAAAGACTACATAGTCTATGACTCCAACTGCATGACCTGGCAAAGGCAAAAACTATGGAGACAATTAAAAAGATCAGTGGTTTTCAGGGGTTAGAGGTAAGAAGGGATGAATAGGAGAAACACCAATTTTTGGGGTAGTAAAACTACACTGTGTGTCTCTATCATGATGAATACATGTCACCATACTTTCTTCCAAACCCAAGAATGTGAAATCTAATGTAAACTGTGGACTCTGAGTGATAATGGTGTATCAATGTAGGTTCACCAGTTATAGCAAATGTACCACTCTAGTGACAGATGTTGATAATGGTAAAGACTGTGCATTATATTG
The DNA here is from genome assembly GCA_028533165.1 of Leontopithecus rosalia. Lineage (NCBI taxonomy): Eukaryota > Metazoa > Chordata > Mammalia > Primates > Cebidae > Leontopithecus > Leontopithecus rosalia. Next base: position 105,237,861 of record CM052653.1, on the reverse strand, counting down.
TCCTTTTGATTTTGCTGTGAATTGAAATCTAATGTAAAAAACTTATAAAAGACTTCTATAATAGTTTTATAACAGTTTTATTCATAAAACCCCCAAAAGATACACTCTAATACACATCCACCTAAGGACAGACAAACAGAAGAAAGAAGTGGGGCAAGATAGTGGAAGAAAAAGCTCCACAAATCATACCCTTTGCAAGGACATCAAGTTAACAACTCCCTACACGCACACACACATACCCCTTCGTGAGAACCAAAACTCAGGTGAGAACTTATAGTACCTGGTTTGAACTTCATATTGCTGAAAGAGGCAGTGAAGAGAAAAAAAAGTCCTGAATTAGTGAAGCCACCCCTCCTCCATCCTCAGCAGCAGCCTCAGGGGGTGAAGAGACCCTCTGGATGCTGGGGAAGGTGAATACAGAAATTGTGAAGATTGAACTCAGTGCTGTCCTTTTAGAGAAAAAATAACCAAAACAAACTCAGCTGATGCCCACACACAGAGGGAACATTCCCCTAACCAGAGGGGAATCATTGGTCTCAGAGGTCCAAACTCCAGTGCCCACAAACCTTGCCACCAAGGGCCAAAGTGTTCTCAGTCTCTATGTAAACTTGGAAGGCAGTCTAGGCAATAAGGATCACAACTCTCAGGCAAGTCCTTGGGCTGAACTAGGCCCAGAGACAGTGTTTAGACACACCCTGAACCAGAAGGAAACAGGCTGCCTTAAAGTAATCACCCACCTGCCAGCATTTATTACCCACTAACTGAAAAGCCCTTCAGTTCTGGATAACCAGAAGCAGTACTCAGTACTACATCAAGGGCCTCTGTGAGTCTCTGATGACTTGCTGGCTTCAGATATCAACACTCCCACAGTGGGGTAGGAAACCAAGCAAGTTCTTGGGGTCCCCAATTTCAGGAATTGACTATTGGACAGAATTTTGGACATTCCTTGGGCCAGAAGGAAGCCCACAGCCCTGAACGGTGAGTCCTAGGACATGCAGCATTCACTCCAGACTTAAGGACCTTGGGACTTAAGGAAACATTGGCAGTGGTCTAGCAATACTTCTTGTGGTCAGGGTTGGTGGTGACTATAGGGTGTGGCTCCTCTGCCTTTGACAAGGAGAAGAAAGAGTGGGAAGGATGGCATCTTGCAGTATTGAGTGTCAGCTCCGCTACAAAACAATTGAATGCCAGGTAGATGGCTAAGGGTTTTGACACTAGTCGCTAACTCCAAGATGGCACTTCTGGATCCACACAGTGCCTGGGGGACTTCACCATCCTGGGGCAAAAGACTTAGGCCTGGCCTGACTGGCTTTGCCATTGTAGAACCTTGGGTCCTTGAGTGAACATAGGCAGTAGCCAAGGAGTGGTTACAGCAGGCCGTGGGTGAGACCCAGTACTGTGCTAGCTTCAGGTCTGAACAGTGTAGTCACAGTGGTGGTAACCACAGGGTGCTTGTGTCACTTCATGATATGGTTAGGCTTTGTGTTTCCACTAAAATCTCTTCTTCAATTGTAATCCCCAGTGTTAAGGGAGAGGCCTGGTGGCAGGTGATCGGATCACAGGGGTGGTTTTTCCAATGGTGTTCTCATGATAGTGAGTGAGTTCTCACAAGATCTGATGGTTTTATTGGGAAATTTTTGCCACTTTGCTTTTCACACATGCTTCTCTGACCTGGCACCATGTAAGACACGCCTTTGCTTCTTGTTCACCTTCTGCTATGATTGTGAGTTTCTTGAGGCCTCCCCTGTGATTTGGAACTGTGATTCAATTGAACCTCCTTCCTTTATAAATTACCCAGTCTTGGATATTTCTTTATAGCGTTGTGAAAAGGCAGCAAAACACACTGCCACGTGTGTACCTATGCAACTATCTTGCATGTTCTGCACATGTACCCCAAAACCTAAAATGCAATAAAAATTAAAAAAAAAATAAATACAGCAAATTGTTACCAAAGTAGTGAGGACACTGCTATAAAGATACTTAAAAATGTGGAAGTGACTTTGGAACTGGGTTACAGGCAGAGATGGGAACAGTTTGGAGGGCTCAGAAGAAGACAGGAAGATGTGGGAAAGCTTGGAACTTTCTAGAGACTTATTGAATGGTTTTGACCAAATTGCTGATAGTGATGTTGAAAATGAAGTACAGGCTGAGGTGGTCCCAGATGGAGATGAGAAATTTACTGAGAACTGAAGCAAAGTCACTCTTGCTATGCTTCAGCAAAGAGACTGGAGGCACTTTGCCCCTGCTCTAGAGATCTGTAGAATTTGAACTTGAAAGAGATTATCTAAAATTGGAACTTATGTTTAAACGGGAAGAAGAGCATAGAAGTTTGGAAAATTTGCAGCTTGATGATGCAGTGGAAAAGAAAAAGCCATTTTCCTGGGAGAAATTCAAGCCCACTGCAGAAATTTGCATAAGAAATGAGGAGCCAGATGTTAATTGTGAAGACAATAAGAAAGTTGTTTCCAGGGCATGTCAGAGGTTCTTCACAGCAGCCCCTCCTAACGCAGGCCCAAAGCCTAGGAGGAAAAAATTGTTTCCTGGGCCAATGCTCGGGCCTTTTGTGCTTCATGCAGTGTAGGGACTTGGTCCCTTAAGTCCTAGCTGTGACTAAAAGAGGCCAAGGTACAGCTTAGGCCATTGCTTCACAGGGTGCAAGCCTCAAGGATTGGCAGGTTCCACGTGGTGTTGGAGCTACAGGTGCACTGAAGTCAAGAATTAAGCTTTGGGAACCTCTGCCTAGACTTCAGAGGATGTATGAAAACAGCTGGATGTTCAGGTAGAAATCTGTGGCAGAGATAAAGCTCCCATGGAGAATGTCTGCTAGGGCAATACAAAGGGGAAATGTGGAGTTGGAGCCCCACCAGAGAGTCCCAACTAGGGCACTGCTAAGTGGAGCTGTAAGAAGTGGACTACCATCGTCCAGACCCCAGAATGGTAGATCTATTGACAGCTTGAACCCTGCATCAGGAAAAGTCACAGACAATGCATTATGAAAGCAGCTGGTGAGGGGGCTCTACCCTCCAAAGCCATGGTGGTAGAGCTGCCCAAGGCCGTGGAGGCTCATCTCTTGCATCTTTGTGACCTGGATGTGAGACATGGAATCAAAGGAGATTGTTTTGGAGCTTTAAGATTTAATGACTTTCGTGTTGGAATATGGACTTGCATGGAGCCTGTAGCCCCTTTCTTTTGGCCAGTTTATTCCATTTAAAATGAGAGTAGTTATCCAATCACTATACCCCATTGTATCTTGGAGGTAACTGACTTGCTATTTTACAGGCTTCTTGACAGAAGAAAGTTGCCACTTGTCACAGATGAGACTTTGGACTTAGACTTTTGAGTTAATGCTGAAATGAGTGAAGATTATCATGAACCGTTGAGAAGGCATGATTGTGTTTGAAATACGAGAACACGAGATTTTGAGGGGAAGCCACAGACAGAGTAATATGGTTAGGCTGTGTGTCCCCACTCAAGTATCATCTTGAATTGTAACCCCAAGGTGTTGAAAAAGAGACCCTGTTGGAGGTGACTGGATCATGGGGGAGATTTCCCTCATGCTTTTCTTGTGATAGTAAGTGAGTTCTCACAAGATCTGATGGTTTTATAAGGGGTGTATCCCTCTTTGCTTTCCACACATGCTTTTCTTGCCTTCCACCATGTCAGATGTGCCTTTGGAACTGGGTTCACTTTCCACCATGATTGTGAGTTTCATAAGGCCTCCCCAGGAACTGTGAGTCAATTAAATCTCCTTCCTTTGTAAATTGCCCAGTCTCAGGTATTTCTTTATAGCAGTGTGAAAATGAACTAATACGCTCCACCTCCAGCTTTAGGCAGCTCAGTACAGAGACAGAGACTCTATTGGGGAGAGTCTTTCCCAACAAGGGAAAGGAACAAGAGTCTGTGCCTAGTAATCCAGAGAATTCTCACAGAACATGTCCAAGATAATCAAGACAGTCCATCTATGGGTCTGCAAGAGTCACAGAATTACTTGGCCATGGTGCCTCCCAAGGTAGAAACCGTTTACATCACAATGGTGAAGTCCTTCCAAATATCTAGAAAGGCTACCCTAAAAAGAAAACTATAAATAAGCCCAGAGAGTGAAGACTACAATAAATACCTAATTATTCAACACTCAGGTACCAAAGAACATCTACTAGCATCATCATCATCCAGAAAAGCATGACCTTCCCAAATGAACTAAATAAGGCAAAAAGGAGCAATCCTGGTGAATCAGGGATATGTGATCCTTCAGACAAACAATTCAAAAAAGCTGTGTTAAGGAAACTCAAATAAATTCAAAAGAACACAGAGAAGAAACTCAGAACTATATCAGAAAAATTTAACAAAGAGATTGAAATAATTAAAAAGAATCAGCATAAATTTTGGAGCTGAATAATGCAGTTGGCATACTGAAGAATGCATCAGAGTCCTTTAATAGCAGAATAGATCAAGGAGAAGAAATAATTAGTGAGTTTAAAGGCAGACTATTTTAAAATACACAATCAGAGGAGACAAAAAAGGAAACATGTTTAGAGGATGTAGAAAATATCTTCAAATAGGCAAATCTAACAGTTATGGTCTTAATGAGGATACAGAGAAAGTGATATGAATAGAAAGATTTTTCAAAAGTATAAAAACAGAGAACTTCCCAATTCTAGAGAAAGATATAAATATTAAAGTTCAAGAAGGGAATAGAAAACCAAGCAGATTTAACCTAAAGAGGACTCATTTAATAAACTCCTAAAGGTCAAGGATAAAGAAAGGATTCTAAAAGCAGCAAGAGAAACAAGCAATTAACATAAAATGGAGCTACGATATGTCTTTCAGTACACATTTTAGTGGAAACTTTACAGGCTGAGAGAATGGCATGACATATTTAAAGTTCTAAAGGAAAATAACTTTTACCTTGGAAGAGTGTATCTGGCAAAAATATTATTCAAGCCTGAAGGAGAAATAAGACAAACAAAATATGGGGAACTTTATCAGTACCAGACCTTTCCTACAAGAAATGCTAAAGGCAGTACTCCAATGAGAAGGAAAAGAACATTAATGAATAATAAGTAATCACCTGAAGTTATAAAACTTACTGGTAATAATAAGCACATAAATAAAACCAGAATACTATAACAATGTAACTGTGGTGTGTAAACTACTCTTATCCTAAGTAGAAAGACTAAGCAATGAACCAATCAAAAATAATAACTACAAAAACATTTTAGGACATAGTCAGTATAAAAATATGTAAATAGAAACAATAAAAAGTTTAAAACTTAGAAGAAAAAGGTAAGATGAGTTTTAATTTGTTTTTATTTTGCTTACTTGTTTATTTATGCAGATAGTGTTATCAGGTTAAAATAATAAGTATAAGACAGAATTTGCAAGCCTCATGGTAACCTCAAACTAAAAACATACAATAGATATGCAAAAAATAAAAAGAAATAAACTAAATTATATCAATAGAGCAAACTTCTTCACTAGATGAAGATAAGAATGAAAGAAAGAAGAAAAATAAGACCACAAAACAACCAGAAAACAAGTAACAACATGTCAGGAGTAATTCCTTACTTGTCCATAATATGTTACATGTAAATGGATGAAACTCTCGAATCAAAAGACATAGACTGGCTGAATGAATGAAAAAAGAAGACTTATTTATTCATTTCCTACAAGAAACATACTTCACCTTGAAATACACATATAGACTGAAAATAAAGGGATAGAAAAAGACATTTCATGCCAATAGAAGCCAAAACAAGCCGAAGTCACTATACATATAGAGACAAAACAGATTTCAAGAGAAAAACTGTAAGAGACAAAAAAGGTTGTTATAAAATGATAAAGCAGTCAATTCAGCAAAAGGATTAATAATTTTAAATATATATGCACCAAAAACATGAACACTCAGATACATAAAGAAAATATTATTAGAGTTAAAAAGCAAGATGGGCCTCAATATAATATAGCTAGAGACTTCAACCTCCAAGTAAAAGAAATAATAAAGACCAGAGCAGACTGAAATTAAAAAACACTATAAAAATATCAATGAAACAAAAAAAATGATATTTTGAAAAGTTAAACAAAACTGACAAACCTTTAGCCAAACTAAGAAAAAGTGAGAAAAAGGTAAAAAATTAAAATTCTATTTATTTTGTGATAGAAATAAGAAAGGAAATATTACATCAGATACTGCAGAAATTCAAAATATCATTAGTGGCTAGTATGAGCAATTACATGCCAATAAATTCAAAAAATCTAGAAAAAATGGACAAATTTCTATATACATACAACCTACCAAGATTAAAACAGGAAGAAATCCAAAACCTGCACAGACCAACAACAAGTAACAAGATAAAATCCAAAATAAAAAGCCTTCCAGTAATGAAAATCTCAGGACCTGATGGCTTTACTGCCGAATTATACCAATTGTACTAAAAAACTAATATCAATCCTACTTAAACTATTAGGAAAAATAGAAGAGGAGGAAATACTTCCAAATTCACTCTGTGACGCCAGAATTACCCTGACACCAAAACTCGACAAAGACATATCAAAAATTGAAAACTACATGTCAATATCTCTGAAGAATATTGGTGTAAATATCCTAAACAAAATATTGGCAATCCAAATTCAGCAACACATTTTAAAGGTCATGTATTATGACCAAATGGGAATTATTACTAGGATGTAAGGAGGATTCAACATATGCAAATCAATTAGTGTGATACATCATACCAACAGAATGAAAGATAAAAACCATATGATCATTTCAATTGATGCTGAATATGCATTTGATAAAATTCAACATCCCTTAAGGATAAAAAAAAATAACCTTCAACAAACTGGGTATAGAAGGAACATAACTCTACATAATAAAAGCATGTAAGACAGACTCATAGCTAGTATCATATAGAATGGGGAACAACTAAAAGCCTTTCCTCTTAAGATCTGGCAAATGACAAGAATGCCATTGTCACCACTGTTATTCAACATAATACTGAAAATCCTAGCTAGAGCAATTAGACAAGAGAAAGATATAAAGGGCATCCAAATCAAAATGGAACAAGTCAAAATATCCTTGTTTGCAGATTATCTGATCTTACATTTGGAAAACCTAAAGACTCCACAAGTAAACTATTAGAACTAATAAAAAATAAAGTGGCAAAATACAAAATCAGCATACAAAAATCAGTAGCATTTCTATGTCAACAGTGAACAATCTGAAAAAAAAAAGAAATAAATCAAAAACCTAGTCTCACAATAGCCACATTTAAAATTAAATATCTAGGAATTAAAGTGAAAGATCTCTGTAATAAAAACTTTAGTAACACTGATGAAATAAATTGAAGAGGACATCAAAAAATGAAAATATATTCCACGTTCATTAACTGGAAGAATCAATATTGTTAAAATGTCCATAATATCCAAAGCATAATCTATAGATTCAATGATTCTCTGTCAAAATGCCAATGATGTTCTTCACAGAAATGGAAAAAGTATTCCTAATATTTGTATGGAACCACAGGAAAACCAATAGTCAAAGCTAAAAATAAAAAAAATAATAAAAAAATTTAAAAACTGGAGAAATGACATTACCAGACTTCATATTATACTACAGAGCTATAGTAACCAAAATAGCATTGTACTGGCATAAAAACAGACCCATAGAACAATGAAACTAAATAGAGAACTCAGAAACAAATACACACACTTACAGTGAAGTCATTTTGACTAAGGTGCCAGAACATATACTGGGGAAAAAACAGTCTCTCCAATAAAGGTGCTAGGAAAACTGGATGTCCATAAGCAGAAGAAACTTGGCTCCTATCTCTTGGCATGTAAAAATAATATCAAACTGGATTAAAGACTTAAATCTAATACCTCAAACCATGAAACTACTACAAGAAAACATTGGGGAAAATCTCCACAATGTTGGTGTAGGCAAAGATTTCTTGAGCAATACTCCACAAACACATTCAACCAAAGCAAACATGGAAAAACGGGATGACTTCAAGTTAAAAAGCTTCTAAACAGTAAAGTATACTATCAACAAAGTGAAAAGACAACCCACACAATGGGAAAAAATATTTGCAAAATATCACTCTGATAAGTCTATGTAAGGAGCACAAACAACTCTATAAGAAAAAAATCTAACAATCCAATAAAATTGGCAAAAAAAATTGAACAGATATTTTTCAAAAGAAGACATACAAATGGCAAACAGGCAATCAGAAGGTGCTCGACATCACTGATCATCAGATAAATGCAAATCAAAACTACAGTTAGATATCCTTTTCCCCTATTAAAATGGCTTATGTCCAAAAGATAATAGCAAGTGCTGGCAAGGATGGAGAGAAGAGGGAACCATCATACACTGTTGGTAGGAATTTAATTAGTACAACCACTATAGGAAACACTGTGGAGGTTCCTCAAAAAACTAAATGTAAAGATACCATATGATCCAGTAATCTCACTGCTGTGTATATACCTGAAAGAATATATCAAATATCTCAAGTATCAAGAAGATATCTCAGTATATCAAAGAGATATCTGCACTCCTACATTTGTTGTAGCACTATTTACAGTAGCTAAGATTTGGAAGCAATCTATGTGTCCGTCAACAGTAAATGGAAAAAGAAAATGTAATATATTTACACAGCGGAATACTATTCAGCCATAAAAAAGAATGAGATTCAGTCATCTGCAATAACATGGATGGAACTGGGGATCATTATGTTAAGTGAAATAAGCCAGAGTCAGAAATAAAATCATTTCATATTCTCACTTATTTGTTGAATCTAAAAATAAAAATCAATTGAACTCATGGATATAAAAAGTAGAAGGATGGTTACCAGAGGCTGGGAAGGCTAGTGGTGGTTGGGGGTAGAAGGTAGGGATGGTTAGCGGGTAAAAATAAATAAATAAATAAAATAACATAGAAAAAATTAATAAGACTTACTATTTGAAGGCACAATATGGTAACTATAGTAAAAAATATTTTGATTGTAGTCAAAAATAACAATTATATATTTTAAAATAACTAAAGAATGCAATTGGATTGTTTAAAAGTTAAAAGATAAATGCTTAAGGGCATGAGTATACCATTCTTTATGATGTGCTTATTTAACACTGCATATCAGTATCAAAACATCTCAGGTTCCCCATAAATATATATACCTACTATGTATCCACAAGAATTTCAGTATCTTTCTTTTTTTTAAAAAAAAGTGGATAAACAATTTATAACCATATAATGAAATACTATTTATATGCATACTTCTGATTTGCATAATGACATGGATGAACCTCAAACATGTTAAGTGAAAGAAGCGAGATACTAAATAATACATTGTATTATTCCATTTATATAAGTTTTAGAAGAGCAAAGTTCATTAATGATAAAGTCAGTGATTTCAAAGTGTATGTGTTGAGTGAGCATAACATGAAAGTTTCTGGGATGACAGAAATGTTTTATAATGATGTGAATTAATGGATGAATGTATTTTTTTTCAACTCTGTTCAGACTACATAGACATATATTTCACTGAATATAAATTGAACCAAAATAGATATCTATGTGTAATATAACAGAAATTATAAATATGTGTACATTTAAGTAATCTTCTAATAACAATATATTTCAAAGATATTTCACAGCTTAAAGAAATATACCAACTTTATCAAACTGGAAAAATAGAACATTTTTGCTAAATGACATTTTTTATTGTGATAAGATATAAATTTTAAAAACTTACTGTTTTATTTTTAAGTATACAATTCAGAGGCATCAAATGCATTTGCAATGTTTTACAATTATTCACTAGTCATTTCCAGAACTTACAGCAAACAGAAACTCTGTACCTATTAAGTAATAATTCCTCATTCCCACTACACCAAACCTACCTTGGTTCTACATTCTGTCTCTACAAGTTTAGCTATGCTGGTACCTCATATAATATAACATTTATCCTTTTGTGTCTGATTTATTTAACTTAGCATAATGCCTTTAACTTTATTCATATACATGTATCAGAATTTTATTCTTTTTAAGGCTAAATAATGTTCCATTGTATGTATATCACATTTTGTTTACTGAAAGCTATTTGGATTGTTTCCATCTTTTAGCTGCTGAGAATAATACTGCCATGAATGTTAGTGTGCAAATATGTGTTTGAGTCTCTGCAGTTCATTCTTTAGAATATACACCTAGAAATCAAATGACTGGATCACAGATAAATCTATATTTATTTGAGAAACATGTAAATTATTTTCTTTAGAAATTGCATCATTTCATGCTCCCAAAAACAAAGCACAAAAGTTTTAATTTCTCCACGTCTTCACCAACACCTGTTGTTTTCTCTTGTTAATAATAGCCAACCTATTTTGTGTGAGAGCCATCTCATTGAGGTTTAGATTTGCATTTCCAAAGGACTAGTGAGGTTGAGTATCTTTTCATGTGCTTATTAGCCATCTGCATATCTTCTTTGGAGCAATAACTATTCAAGTCTTTTTTTTTTTTATTGGCCTGTCTGGGAATTTTTTTGTTGAGTTGAGGGACTTCATTTTATATTCTGGATATTAACCTCCTATTAAATAAATAATTTGCAATCTCTTTTTTTCCTATTTAGCAGGTTTTCATTCACTTAATAGCGCTATTCAATGCACAGAAACTTTTAATGGTGATGAAGCCAAATTTATTTTTTGTTTTGTTGCCCATGCTTTTGTCCCCTTCATTGTTAACAACCAACCAGCTTTAGTTTTCTTAGTTATTTTTCTTTTCAATTTTATTAATTTCTGCTATTTGTTACTTTCTTTTTCTTGCTAGCTTTGAGTTTTATTTGTTCTTCCTTTACTAGTTTCTTGAGGGAGGAAGCTTAGGATACAGTTTTGAGAATATTTTTATTTTCTCAATATAAGTACACAATGCTATAAATTTTTCTCTGAGCAATGCTTTTCGCTGCATTAACAAATTTTGATATGGTTCATTTTCATTCCATTTAAGTTCCATTTGGATTTAATGTTCAATTCACATGTTATTTATTTTTGGTTTAATTTTGTTATGGTCTAAGAATTCTTGAGAAAAATGTGTGTTCTATTTTGGGGTGAAGTATTTAACAAATTTTAAATTAGGTCAAATTGAATGGCAATTTGGGTCACATATTCAACATCTTTACTGTTTTTCTGCCTACTTTTTCTATCAATTATTGTAAAGGAGCATTGAAGTCTCCTGTTGTGATTGTGGATTTGTCAATTTCTTCTTTTAGTTTATGTATTTTGATATTCTATTAAGTGCATGTGCATTTAGAATTTTTCATCTTAGAAAAATAACCCTTTTATAATGAAATGATGTTTCTTTTTATTCTTTACTGTGTTTAGAAACTTACTTTTCTGATATTAATATTGCTACTTTCGCTTTATTTATTTTGGCTATTGTTACCATAATGTTTTATAACAACTGTTTATCTTTAACTTACTTGTGTCCTTATATTTAAAGTGAGATTTTGTAGAGAGAACATATTGGATCTTGATTTTTAATGCAATTTTACCATCTCTGTCTTTTAAGTAGTCTTTATGCCATTCATCGAGTGCTTATTAATATCACTGAATTAAAATCCTCTATTATGTCTCCTTCTAGTTTTCTATCTACTAACTTATTCATCATCCTCTTTTTTCCTGCCTTTCATGCTTAATTAAAGAATTTTTTTTTAGATTTTAAAAATCTACTTTATTGGTTTATTAAGTCTATCTTTTACAATACTTATAGTGGTTGCTAAAATGTTTAAATTATGCCTCCTTAATACATGTTTAAATTATACCTCCAAATAATACTATGCTGCTTCATGAATAGAACAACATAAAAGTACATCTGTGCATTCCCAAATTTATTCATCTTTTGCATCACTTGTGTAATGTAATGTGCATTGCTATTATTTTTGGTCTTAGTTTACCTTTAAAAAATAAAATTCTGGCAAGATTGGCCAAATAGGAACAGCTCCAGTCTGCAGTTCCCAGTGAGATAGATGCAGAAGGGAGGTGATTTCTACATTTCCAACTGAGGTACCTGTTTCATCTCATTGGGACTGGTTGGACAGTGGGTGCAGCCCAAGGAGGGTGAGCTGAAGCAGAGTGGGGCATTGCCTCACCAGGAAAGTGTAGCATGTTCTATCCAATGCAAGGAAGCTGTGAACCTTGAAGAAAGGTTAGACAAATTGCAACCTAGACTAACCAATTTAGAGAAGAATATAAATTACCTTCTAGAGCTGAAAAACACAGCACAATAACTTCTTGAAGCATACACAAGTATCAATAGCCAAATCAATCAAGCAGAAGAAAGGATATCAGAGAATGAAGATCAACTCAATGAAATAAACCGAGATGACATGATTAGAGAAAAAAAGTGAAAAGAAGCAAACAAAGCCTCCAAGAAATACGGGACTATGCGGGGGGCATGGCAACATATTCAAGCTTATGTACAAGGCATTTGAGGTCGGGTTATGGAAAAATTCTGAGACACTATGTGTATGTTATGTGTACATGAGAATGAAACTCCTTGACCCTGAAAACAGAAAAGGGAATGGAGTGTGTGGTGTGGAACACTGAACACAGCCTCCTGAGAATGCAGTTTGACTGTGTACAAGATCACAGGTGTCTCAGCAAACCACCTCAAATGGCCATCTAGTGGATGTTTGTAGTTAATACAAGCCCTTTCAATAAATACTTGGCAGACAACTGGTGAGGCGGACTCTTCTGAGAAGAGCTATCCCAACCCTGCTCAGCTGGAATTGTCTGAGTACTTCATTCTTGGCATTCACTGCAAGCTACAAGCTCTGCATGGGACAATGTGAAAAGACCAAATCTATGTTTGATTGGTGTACCTGAAAGTGACAGGGAGAATAGAACCAAGTTGGAAAACACTCTTCAGGATATGATCCAGGAAAACCCCCAATTTAACAAGGCAGGCCAACATTCAAATTCAGGAAATACAGACAACACCACAAAGATACTCGTCAAGAAGAGCATCCCCAACACAATCATCAAATTTACCAGGTTGAAATGAAGAAAAAAATACTGGATGGGGTGGTTGGGGAGGGATAACATGGGGATATAGGTGATGGGGGTATAGAGGCAGCAAACCACATTGCCATGTATGTACCTGTGCAACAATCCTGCACGATCTGCACAAGTACCGCAGAACCTAAAGTATAATAATAATAAAACAAACACTAAGGGCAGCCAGAGAGAAAGGTCAGGTTACCCAGAAAGGGAAGGCCATCAGACTCACAGCAAATCTCTTGTTAGAAACCCTACAGGCCAGAAAAGAATGGGAGCCAATATTCAACATTTGTAAAGAATTTTCAACCCAGAATTTCATATCCAGCCAAACTAAGATTCATAAGCAAAGAAGAAATAAATTCCTTTGCAGACAAGCAACTTCTGAGAGATTTTGTCACCACCAGGTCTACCTTACAAGGGCTCCTGAAGGAAGCACTAAACATGGAAAGGAACAACCAGTACCAGCCACTGCAAAAACATTTAAAAATGTAAAGACCATTGATGCTCTGAAGAAACTGCATCAACTAACAGGCAAAATAACCAGCTAGCATCATAATGGCAAGATCAAATTCACATGTAACAATATTAATCTTAAACGTAAGTGGACAAATGCCCCAATTAAAAGACACAGACTGGCAAATTGGATAGAGTCAAGACCCACTGGTGTGCTGTATTTAGGAAACCCATCTCACATGTAAAGACACAAATAGGCTCAAATTAAAGGGATGGAGGAATATTTACCAAGCCAAAAAAAAAAAAGCAGGTGTTGCAATCCTAGTCTCTGATAAAACAGACTGTAAATCAACAAAGATCAAAAGAGCAAAAAGGACATAACATAATGGTAAAAACATCAATACAACAAGAAGAGCTAACTATCCTACATATATATGCACCCAATGCAGGAGCACCCAGATTCATAATGCAAGTTCTTAGAGACCTACAAAGAGAATTCAAATCCCACACAATAATAGTGGGAGACTTTAATACCCCTCTGTCAATATTACATCAACAAGACAGATAGTTAACAAGCATATCCAGGACTTGAACTCAGCTCTGAACTAAGCAGACCTAATAAAATCTATGAAACTCTTCATCTCAAATTAACAGAGTATACGTTCTTCTCAGTACCACATTGCACTTATTCTAAAATTGGTCATATAACTGGAAGTGAAACACTCCTCAGCAAATGGAGAAGAATATAAATCATAACAGTCTCTCAGACTACAATGCAATCAAATTAGAACTCAGGATTAAGAAGCTCACTCAAAACTGTACAAGTACATGGAAACTGAACAACCTGCTCCTGAATGACTACTGGGTAAATAACAAAATCTAGGTAGAAATAAAGATGTTCTTTGAAACCATAAGAACAAAGACACTCTTTGAAAACAATGAGAACAAAGACACAAAGTACCAAAATCTCTGGGATATATTTAAAGCAGTGTGTAGAGGGAAATTTATAGTACTAAATGCCCACAAGGGAAAGCAGGAAAGATCTAAAATCATCACCCTAACATCACAACTAAAAGAACTAGAGAAGCAAGAGCAAACAAATTCAAAAGCTAGCAGAAGACAAGAAATACCTAAGATCAGAGCAGAACTGAAGGAGATAGAGACACGAAAAACCTTTCAAAAAATCGATGAATCCAGGAGGGCGTTGTTTGAAAAGATTAACAAAATAGATAGACCATTATCCAGACTAATAAAGAAGGAAAGAGAGAAGAATCAAATAGATGCAATAAAAAATGATAAAGGGGACATCACCACTGATCCTACAGAAATACAAATTACCATAAGAGAATACTATAAACACCTCTATGCAAATAAACTAGAAAATCTAAAAGAAATGGATAAATTTCTGGACACATACACACTCCCAAGACAAAACCAGGAAGAAGTTGAATCCCTGAATAGACAAGTTCTGAAATTGAGGCAGCATTCAATAGCCTAGCAACCAAAAAAATCCAGGATCAAATGAATTCACAACCAAATTCTACCAGAGTTACAAAGAGAAGCTGGTACCATTTCTTCTGAAACTATTCCTAACAATAGAAAAATAGAGAATCCTCCCTAACTCACTTTATGAGGCCAGGATCATCCTGATACCAAAACATGGCAAAGATAGACACGCACACACAAAGAAAATTTCAGGCCAATATCACTGATAAACATCAATGCAAAAATCATCAATAAAATACTGGCAAACAGAATCCAGCAGTACATCAAAAACCTTATCCACCATGACCAAGTCAGCTTCATCCCTGGGATTCAAGGCTGATTTAACATACACAAACCAATACACATAATCCATCACATAAACAGAATAAATGATAAAAACTACATGATTATCTCGATAGGTGCCATAAAGGTCTTTGACAAAATTTAGCAGCTTTTCTTGCTAAAATCTCCCAATAAACTAGGTATCAATGGAATGTATCTCAAATAATAGAAGCTTTTTATGACAAACCACAGCCAATATCATACTGAATTGGCAAAAAAAGGAAGCATTCCTTTGAAAACTGGCACAAGACAAGGATACCGTCTTTTGTCATTCCTATTCAACATAGTATTGGAAGTTCTGGCCAGGGCCATCAGGCAAGAGAAAGAAATAAAGGGTATTCAAATAGGAAGAGAGGAAATCAAATTTTCTCCGTTTGCAGATGACATGATTGTATATTTTGAGAACCCCATTGTCTCAGCCCAAAATCTCCTTAAGCTGATAAGCAACTTCATCTGAGTCTCAGGATACAAAATCAATGTGCAAAACATCACAAACATTTCTACATACCAATAATAGAGGGCCAAATCATGAGTGAATTCCAATTTACACTGATAAGAAAGAGAATAAAATACCTAGGAATACAACTTAAAGGGATTTGAAGGATCTCTTTAAGGAGAACTAAAAACCACTGCTCAAGGAAATAAGAGAGGAGACAAACAAAGGGGCAGACATTCCATTCTCATGGATAGGAAGAATCAATATTGTGAAAATGGCCACACTTCCCAAAGAAATTTATAGATTCAGTGCTATCCCCATGAAGTGGCCATAGACTTTCTCTACAGAATTGGGAAAAAAAAAAACTACTTTAAATTTTACATGGAACTAAGAAAGAGTCCACATATCCAAGACAATCCTAAGCAAAAAGAACAATGCTGGAGGCATCACACTACCTGACTTCAAACTATACAACAAGGCTACAGTAACAAAAACAGCATGACACTTGTACTAAAACAAAGATACAGACCAATGGAACAGAACAGGGTCTCAGAAATAACGTCCCACATCTATGATCATCTGATCTTTGACAAACCTGACCAAAAAAAAAATGGGGAAAGGATTCCCTACTTAATAAATGGTGTAGGGAAAACTGGCTAGCCATATAGAGAAAACTTAAGCATGATCCCTTCCTTACACCTTATACAAAAGTTAAATGAAGATGGATTAAGGACTTGAATGTAGGCCCTAAAACCATAAAAACTCTATAAGAAAACCTAGGCAATACTATTCAGGACATAGGCATGGGCAAAGACTTCATTACCTAAACACCAAAAGCAATGGCAACAAAAGCCAAAATTGACAAATGGGGCCTAATTAAACTCAGGGGCTCCTGCACAGCAAAAGCCACTATCATCAAAGTGCACTGGCAACCTACAGAATGAGAGAAAATTTTTGCAATCTATCCAGCTGACAAAGGGCTAATATCCAGAATCTACAAAAACTGAAACAGAGTTTCAAGAAAAAAACAGCCCCATCAAAAAGTGGACAAAGGATATGAACAGACACTTCTCAAAAGAAGATATTTATACAGTCAACAAACATGAAAAACAGCTCATTATCACCGGATATTAGAGAAATGCAAATCAAAACCACAATGAGATACCACCTCACTCCAGTTAGAGTGTCAATCATTAAAAAGTCAGGAAACAACAGATGCTAGAAAGGATGTGGAGAAATAGGAATGCTTTTACACTGTTGGTGGGAGTATAAATTAGTTCAACCATTGTGGAAGACAGTGTGGCGATCCCTCAAGGCTCTAGAACCAAAGATACCATTTGACCCAGCAATTCCATTACTGGGTATATACCCAAAGGATTATAAATCATTCTACTATAAAGACACAGGCACACATATTTTTATTGGGGCAATGTTCACAATAGCAAAGACTTGGAACCAACCCAAATGCCCATCAAAGACAGATCGGATAAAGAAACTGTGGCACATATACACCATAGAATAGTATGCAGCTGTAAAAAACAGATGAGTTCATGTCCTTTGCAGGGACACGGATGAAGCTTGAAACCATCATTCTCAGCAAACTAATACATGAACAGACAATCAAACACCACATGTTCTCACTCGTGAGAGTTTAACAATGAGAACATATGGACAGATGGAGGGAAACATTGCACACCAGGGCCTGTTGGGGGTTTGGAGTCTAGGGGAGGGATAGCAGTAGGAGAAATACTAATGTAGGTGATGGGTTGATGGGTGCAGCAAACCCACGTGGCACATGTATACCTATGTAACAAAGCTTCATGTTGTGCACATGTACCCCAGACTTAAAGTATAATAAAAAAAATGATTTATGTAGATTCAAGTTACAGTGTTATATTCCTTTGCCTGAAGAATTTCTAAATTTTGCAGGTTTAAACATTTATTGTTGGTCTTCTGAGAAGAAATTGTCTTTGGTTTAGTTTGTCTAGGGAAAGTATTTTTATTCTTTAAAAACCAGTTTTGCTTTTTATGGAATTATGGGTTGGTAGTTGGGTTTTCAAACTTTTGTCTTTTAGTATTTTAAAATGATATTTTATTTTTATTGCTGGCATGATTTCTGAAAAGAAATTTATAATTGTCATCTATGTTTTTACATCTGTTATTTTTTCCCCATTTTCTGCTTTCAAATATTTTGTTGTTCTTGATTGGTTTGTCATTTTTGTTATATCCTCCTTGGTGTCCTCTGACATTCTTAGAACTTTGTTTTTGCATTTGTTTTTAATTTTGAAAAATTCTTAGTTTTCATTTCTTCAAGTATTTTTTCCTCATTTTCCCAGCTTCTCCTTCAGGGATTCTGTCACATATTTGTTACTGTTTAACAATGGCCGGGAAAATTGTGATGCTGTCTTTTTTGTTTGATAACTTTCTTATACTTTTAAAGTTTGACTTTCAATAATTTCTAGGAACCTATCTTTAAGTTCACGTATTTATCTTCTTTCTACATCCAGTCTACTGATGAGCACAACAAAGGCATGTTTTCCTGTTACTGTCTTTCCATTTCCTGTATTACTAGTTGAGTGTTTCTCAGTTTCCTTTTTTCCTTCTAAAATTTCATCTGATTTTGAATGTTGTTCAGCTTCCCATTAGAACCTTTAACTTAATACTCATGATTATTTTGATCCCATTTCACATAGCTCAACATCTTTGTCGTGTCTGCATCTGTTTTTGTTTCTTGCTCTGTACTTCATGAGTCTGCCTTTTGCAGGTGTTTAATTTACTGCTTGTTAGCCTGGACACGGTCAGGGAAAAAAAGAGGACAGTTATGTGCTGCCCTGATTACGCTTCAAACATAAGAAGGCATCATTTCTCAGGATATTAGGGGTCTCGCTTTGTCAGTACTCCTGCCCCTGCCCTAACTATAGTTGTTTGAACAACGTATCTCTCTACCCTTTTTTAGTGGTAGAGGGGGATTTTCCCATTTACTCCTGTAGCTGCAACGGGCTTTCTCCAGTATGCTAATGGCCTTTCCCCCCCCCAGATTCTGCTTTTATTCTGTAATAGAGGAGAATAATTTCATTGGAGTTTTGCCTTTCCTGCAGTGGCAGTTCTTTTTTTTTTTTTTTTTCATCTCAAGGAAAATTATCTCAAGACTCTCCCAAGATTGTCAGTGAGTGCCCAGTGGGCTTTACTGAACAAAAGCTAACAACAGTGTGTATGCTTCCCCTATATTTTTTGAACCCAGTACTTTCACTCTCTTTTCACCAATTCACCAGTGTCCCAAATTCAAATGTTCTAAACCTTGTCCTGCCGCCTTTATTTTTCTAGATAAAAGTGCTCATGTCTGCCACTGATCTCCCTGGTGGCTGTTAGTGTCTCCTTAGCTTTGGTGCCAGTTGTTGTCTACTGAACGTGTCACTCAAATGTGTTGAAAAAAAGTCATGGACTTGTTATTTGTCCAACTTTTCTCTTTCATTGTAATTTTGAAAACAATGTAATTTCCAGCTCTATAATTTCTTGAGTAGATTCCAGAAACATAAAGTATTACTTTAACATGCCAAATTTGTTATCTTTTGTTCACAGCATTTGTGTGTGGTAATGTCAGGATATGAGATAATATGGATCTGTCAAAATAGTGATTTGGACAACAGAACATAGACCAAATATACACATTGTTCTGCTTCCAAGGGATTTAAACTTAAGCTTCATATATGACCTACTTTCAGTTCAGAAAGCTTTGTGTCTTAAGATAAAAATCATAAACAGGATGTCTGTTTGTTTATTGTCCCTGAAGGCTCTAGCAATTTTCATCTGTAGTCCAGAAAGAAAAAAAAAGCGTTTTGTTGTTTGATTTCCAAGAAGTAGATAAACTTTTCTTTTGAGACAGAGTCTAGCACTATCACTCAGACTAGAGTGCAGTGGCACGATCTCGGCTCACTGTAACCTCCGCCTCCCAGGTTCAAGCAATTTTCCTGTCTTAGCCTCCTAAGTAGCTGGGATTACAGGCACCCCACCATGCCCAGCTAATTTTTGTATTTTTAGTAGAGACGGGGTGTCATCACGTGGCCCGGGCTGTTTTCAAACTTCTGACCTCAGGTGGTCCACCTGCTTTGGCCTCCCAAAATGCTGGAATTACAGTGAGGACTAGATAAACTTTTTATAGATACTCGCTTAAAAAAAAAAAAAAGCAGACAAAGACCCCTCTTTTTTGTAACTCTCTAGTTAATTTAAGTCCCTGCCCTGCTGATTCATTTTCAATGAATCCATTCTCCATTCAAATTTACTTGGAATTGGCATTCCATAAATGATTCAAAATATACAATTTTTCTTTTCTCCCCAGGGAACAGATGTTCTGATATACCTAAGAGAAAAGTCCAAAAAATCAAAATCTCTACTGACCGTGTCACTCAGTCCATACCTGGACTGGAGTTATCTTAATCAATGTCCTTGATATTCAAATAATGTTTTAACAAAATAATTCTATAATAACAGACATTTTGTCAGTTCATTTTATGCCAATTTTTGTGTTTATGCTTTTGATCTGTAGTAATGAGTTCATTATAAAATGTGAAATATTTGATTCCATGTAAGAATTTTATTTTCTTCACTAATACTAAATTGCTAAAGCTGTATGTAAATGTGATGAAAAACACAGGATATTAATTGCAATTTCAGTGTGTTTTAGCTGTAAACACTTGCATCATGTAGAAAATGGTTTTCCAGAGCATAATCCAAAAACCATATGAATCTACAAGAGTTTCCACCTTTTTTTCCTGGTTTGGTTTAATATTTCTCTGTTAATATATTTCAAAATTAGTTGAACCTATTTTATATGTCATAGTTGAATTTTGCAACATTTTTATTTGCTTGAATCATTTTTAAACCCATGAATTAATGAGGTTATAGATTTATAATAAGGTTTATACTTAGTAAATGATGACTGAGAAACTCAATTTTTACATCAGTCATGCATATAATTTATGTGGAAATACTAATAAGGATGAAAAAACTGAATTTTGACCCATGAGAGAAAAAACTAGCTCAGGCAAAATTAAAAGAGCCTAAATCAATATGCTCTTATTAAGATATTGGATACTAGCTGGATTCCCTGAAGAAAGGTGAAGCTGTAACTGGTACTAGGTTAAGAATGCTAATTGGAATTACTTAGAATTGTATATTATTGTCTTTGTTATAAGAACAGATGACATAACTTTTTAAACTGATAAAGGATTGTTGTATATAATAAAGAATTATACCCTAAAAAAGAACAATACGTATTTTAAGGCTGTAATATGAAGATACAATTTGTTAGAGATAAAATAAATGGCAAAAAAATACTTAGATTTTTATACTACTAAAATTTAAATAATAGGAGGCATAATATATAAATTAATTCATAAATCTCTCTCATACACTGCTTCTCTTACACACATATATACATGCACAAAGGAAGAGACACACAGATCTCACCGAAGATTGTTAGATATGAGAAAATGAGAGTCATTCAAGCCTCAAAGTGAACAAGTAGAGTGAAACTTCTTCTCTTACCCAGGGGCTATCTCCACCAAGTAAAAACTAGGAACGGAGAGATTCTACTTTCCAGAAATAGAGCTGTGGAAAGTCAGTGCCTCAGAAGAGAAAAGAACTGCAGTCAAGTGAACCAAACTATCCATTAGACACTTACTTATCTAGTCCCTCATGTAGAATAAAATAATTTGAATAAAAATCCAATGTGTTAAACACTATTTAAACACAAGAAAGTACACAGAAAGGGCTACCTTCTATTCTGTAGTTATATTTTGGAATAAATGTCTTGTTTTGAAACTAATATCTAACATTTTAATTAAAGAATATAATTATACAGTTTGTTAGCAACCACTACTTTAAGAATAAAAAAAGGAAAGAAAAATAAAATCCAATATTTAAATAGAAAAAATATATTGCTGAAACTAAACAGAAATGATCAATATGACTTTATGAGAGTCAAAGTGACACATTTCCACTAGTTTTTTTCCCATTGAAATGGCTCACAAATACGGTTATTCCACAGTATCTCCCAGTGCCTAGATTCATTTTTACTCAAATATTTTTACCATTTTTACCATAACCTCCAGTTTATCAGATAAATATTTATTCTCTTTATTTTATATTTGAGGCAGGAGAACATGGAGGAGAGTTTGGTATAAACTGATGTTCCAGAAACCAAGACATTTTCAAAGACAATCCAAATCATGCCAAAGGGACACAAGAACCAATCTAAAACGAGCTTTCACTGACCAAAACTGAGATAATTTAACATAAAAAATACAGCAATTGCTATAGCTAATTAACACGTGTACGATCTGAAAACCCGAGAGCCCATAATTAACACATGTAGTTTTAATAGGATAAATCATCCTACGTAAAGTAATGACTAATGCCATGGGGTCTTAAGGTCTTTAAGGTATATTTTAACACTCATCAGATTTATAGTTTTCCCCATTAAAAGAAGGAAACTTTTTATACACTTTGTGTTCTCAGCTGAGTGAGAATTGGAGACTTTTTAATGATAAACTAAGGTTCTAAGAGCCACAGTATTACCTCAGGATAGTAAAACCAAGAGGATCTCTTTGCTAATTGAGATTTTTAACTTTTAGAATAAATGAAAAGTGTGTGTGTGTGCTGACTGATTTCCTCATTATTTACATTCACTCTGTGAATGTAAACATCATACACCCACCCACCCACCCACCCACCCACACACACACACACACACACACACGAGACACACATATATATCTCCCATGTATTTGTAACACAGTATAAATGTTTCTTCTCAAGGGTTTCTATTCTTCCCTCTCAATATCATAGACCCTTATGGAGAGTTATAAAAGGCAGAACTTTTCTACATGTAGCAAATTCCTATAAGCAAGAATAAAACTAACATGAGCTCAAAAGACACTGTTCTCATGTTTTTTTCAATATGGCATTTGAACTGTACCACTTACCTCCCAATGCAGTCGTATATGGTACTTCTCTGAGTTGTGGTTTACATTATCAGGGAGTACGTAAATGTGACTCTGCTAGATTAAAGAAATATACACATCAAATATTTGGTGTGTGTGGTGCTGACATTTAGGGCCACAAAAGGTAAGGAGAAGTGTAGATCTTGGAGATACTGGATTATGAAAAATATGTTCAAAGCAGAGTTGAAACATGAGGAAGATCTTGATGGGTGGATAGAATTGGGCTGAGCTGAAAGGACTGGAGGGCACTTGACATTGTAGGAAGAGGGGAAATAAGGAGTCGGAGCTTATGGTGTAAGCGTGGTCAATCTGTGGGATGGTAAAGAGGCCAACCTGGCCAAAAGGAAGAATATATGGTTTGAGGAAATAAAGTCTACCTGAGTGGGAACACACAGCCTCCCAGAAGACAGTCAGGTATGTGTCACCATGTTTAGCTAATTTTTCTATTTTCTTCTGTAGAGACCAAGTCTCACTAAGTTGCTCATGCTGATCTTGAACTTGTGGCCTCAACTGATCTTTCCCCAACTCAGCCTTCCAAAGTTCTAGGATTACAGTTGTGAGCCCCTGTACTAGGCCAGATTTTAGTTTTCAAATCCAGATATTACTGAGTTATTTTTCTTGACAGCTTCATGTTTGCCAAAAAGAGAATATTTATTGTTATGTCTTAATTAAAAATAATCGCATCTCATTTATTACTGAGGAGGACTAGACATGACATTGGCTGCAAATAGAGTCTGGAAAACTAAGGCAACTACAGAAAATCAAAAGCCAGAAAAGAAAATCAGGATATATAGAACTCATTCTTAAAAGTAATAGGCATTTAGTTGTGGTTCCATTCAACAGGAGGTAATGGTGGTGGGAGAGAACACACTAATCTTGCAGACAAAACCCAGCAGTTTATGACGTCCTAGAATTGAACAGATTCTAAATTAAACTGGACAAACATCAAGGTTCCAGGTCTGGTAAAGTAAATCAAAGCCTTAGCTGTTGTTAATGTGAATAAAGGTAGATCTCAAGAAAGAAAGGCAGAAATAACCTGCAGAGTTTTTTGTTTTGCTTTGCTTTTAGTTTTAGAAACAACAACAATGACGATTTAAAATAGCATTTGCTAAATACCAACTGGGAATCAAACTGGAATGGAAATGGCAAGTACCACTCAGGACACTTCCGCCCCTGCACAACAAGCTAGGATCAGGGGTGGAGCTTCAAGCCTAGTGGCAAACTTGAGTACTAGATGGAGGACCACATCTAAAATCCAGTTCTTCAAATGTGACTTCCATTGTACGAATAGTACAAATTGGGTTTAGAGTGTTTCCAGTGCATACCAAGAGGAGGATGTGGGAGATATTTGCTCTGGGCACAAACAATAAAAAGGTATATAGTTTGATAAATCATTTTGCTATGAGTTACATAAAAAGAATAACAAAACTGAAATTCAGTCTGATTTTATAATCACCATAAATTAGCAATAATATCAGCCAATACTCCTCCTTGCTCAGGCTAACAGCTCCTATTGCCAACTCATCCTACCCACCACTTTTGCACACTGCATGGTCCATGGTTAGCTAGAATATATACCATAGTTGACAGTAGATCCTGGATCTATGGGCAGAAATAATTAAAATCTCAAGTGGTTTGAAACCTCAGGACTGAAATTCTTTATATTTTCTAATTTGTCATGCTTTGCTTCAGATTTAGGAAGAATACAGCTTTCAGTGCTTCTAGCTCTAAGAAGTTACAGAATGACCATGACATTCCTTTAAAGCTTAAAAGGAAACCAGGAAAACCTATCTCCCAGTGACTCTTTTTAACTGAGTGAGAAATAAACATTACTTACATCAAGTCACTGAGATTTGAAAATTGTTTGTTACAAAAGCTAATAATTTCAACCTCGATCAATACATTCCTGAGTATTGTGTTTGGAAGTCCCTTTGCCAAAAATACATACCCTTTTTCTCTGCCTTGTGTGTCACTGTATGTATGTGCATGCATATGAGAATAAATGAGGAATACATAGGGAAAACTTGAGACATGTTACCAAACTTCAGCAACAATAACCCAAATGTGCCTAGAAGATCCTTCTGTCTCCATTTATTTTTGTCAGGATACAGGGAAGAGGTGGGATGGACTCAATTTTTAAGATACCACATAGCATAGCCACTGAGAGCACACAGTTTGAAAATGGTCTGCCTATAGTTGAATCCTGGCTGAGACAGCATGCAAGCTCAGTGTTGTCTAACTCAAGACTCACCCTTTCTACACTGCTTCTCCTCTCAAACATAAAATTCTTGTCAGTAGACTTGCAGGAATGCTTGAAGCTAAAATAAACACTCATTTCTTCAGCAGAGGGACAATGAGAGAAACCGATTATAAATAGCAACGTCTCCTGAAAAAACTAGACTTTTTTATATTGCTGAGGCTCAGTGGGTACTTCAAATAAAATCAGCTGAAATGTGATGATACTTAGCTGTAGGACTGCCACAAACACTTTAGCTTCACAATTTACTGTTAAAATTCATCAAATTTTCATCTCAAAGCTGATGCAAATACATAGCTGGATGAATCAGTCAGTTGTTGTTTCTCACTGTGAAACTGAATAGTACATTTGCAATCATATCAATGCAAATTTTTCCAAAAAATGATGTTTTTCCTTAGGAAAGTCCAGACTATTTTGGTGGTTTCTTAATATTTACATAAACATGTGCATCTATATATGCACTGATATGTCCACTAAAAATTTCAATCAAACTTTTTATTTTTAAAAATCGTCATTGTATATTAACGAAAAAAGGATGAATTGACATTATTTTTTCTGTTCCGTTGTAAATTATCTGGCAGGAAGCATCTGAAGTATGGAAAGATCAACATACTTCATATTCTTTTGGTATATTTTATATTTTTCTGTTATTCAAAGATTGTCAATACTAGTGAATACATAAGGAAAGATCTAATAGATCTTTAAGCCGTATGTTTTGGGCCAAGACATCTAATAACATTAATTTCTTTTTTTTTTTTGAGATGGAGTTTCACTCTTGTTACCCAGGCTGGAGTGCAATGGCGCGATCTCGGCTCACTGCAACCTCCGCCTCCTGGGTTCAGGCAATTCTCCTGCCTCAGCCTCCTGAGTAGCTGGGATTACAGGCACGCGCCACCATGCCCAGCTAATTTTTTGTATCTTTAGTAGAGATGGGGTTTTACCATGTTGACCAGGATGGTCTCGATCTCTTGACCTCGTGATCCACCCGTCTCGGCCTCCCAAAGTGCTGGGGTACAGGCTTGAGCCACCGCGCCCAGCAATAACATTAATTTCTATAATTCCTTTGTATTGTAATCTCAATAACACATTGGAATTGTTACAGCATTATCCTAACATTGTCACAGCAAGGTAACCCACAGACCCTCTCCCCGTTCTCCCCTAAGCCAAGCTCATAACAAGAACAGCCTCAAGCCTTATAAACAAGACATCTAGGTTCCAGGATGTGGTCATACCTGGCTCTTGAACCCAGGATGCTGACCCAATTAAGCAGAATGTCAGCCCCTGAAAACCAAGATGTAGTTTTTCTTAGAATAGCACCTGGCTACCTTCGAACTCCCTATATAACCCCCAAAGTCTGTAAGCCAGGTGCTGCCTTCACTGCTTGTGGAGGCAGACAGCCTGGCAGGTTGAAATAAACTTGCTAAACCTGACCCTGGGTCTGCCTCTCTATCCTTTTGGTCAACCTCACATTTTGGTGCCAAAACCTGGGGCAGGAGTAGGTGCTGGCTGCTCTTTCTCTCTGTCCCTGCTCCCATGACTAGCTCCCCAATCCCAAACCCCTTTCCAGACCCAGGAGTGAAACCCCACACCTCCATTCCCTTCCCAGTTTCCTTCTATCTTATAAAGGCCCTCCAAAAATATACCCATGGTAATCCTACCCTCAAAAGGGCACCATAGTTCTTAACACCCATTTTATTTCCCAGTCTGCTCCAAAAATCTGGCACAAACTCAAAAAGGCTGAAGATAGCCCTCAAACCCCACAACAAGACCTCCTTAACCAGGCCTTCAATATAGCAATAATATAAAATAGACAAGGCCCAAAGAGATCGCGCTAAATACCAGCTTCTAGCAGCAGCCATTCACCAACCTAAACAGCCTAGCTATGGCATCTGGGAGCACACAAGACCCACTACCAGTGCACCTCTGGGGGTATGTTTCAAGTGTAGCAAGGTAGGCCATTGGGCACAGACATGTTCCAATCCACAGGTGCCAAAGAGCTTTTGCCCCATCTGCCAGCAGACAGGCCACTAGAAGTCATTCTGTCCTCTCAACAGGCAAACAGAAAAGTGTGTACCTCCAACATACAACCCCTTCCCCAAGATAAAAGGTGAAGAATCGCTTGCACACTCCCACAGCTCCTTCACTTAGCCACAGAAAACTGATGGGGCCCAGAGCCCCCAGCCCCATCCACCAGGCCTCGTCTGCCATCACTGTGTCAAGAGCCCAGAGTGATTCTGTTAGTACCAGGTAAGCCAATCTCTTTTATAATCAGTACCAAAGCCACCTACTCGGCTTTACCTGGATTTTCAGGAACAACTCATCCCTCACCGGTCTCGGTTGTGGAGGTTGATGGATTTATCTCACACCCACGCGCCACCAAACCCCTCACTTGTTCCCTATATAACATTTTCTCACACTCTCCTTATCATGCCTCGCTGTCCTACTTCCATTCTAGGCAGGAACCCCCATCACTAATGGTTCCCTTATTTACCAGCTCCTCCAAGCTGCACATTTCCCAACTAATGTGGAGTTACACACTGCCAAGGACACCAAACAAAATCAGATAAAATCTCAAGAGGGAACAGAAAGGCCGAGGAAGCAGCAAAAAAGCCTCCCTTTCCGCTGTCCCTGGTCCTCTCCTCCTCATCACCCTCACAACCCAACCCCACTATTCACCTACCAAGAAACCTTCACCGTTGCAAGGAGCCTCCTTCCAAGGAAACTGGATGGTCAAAAATAAGAAAACCTCATCTTCCCTGAAAAACAGACCAAGGAAATTCTAACATCTCTTCCCCAGTCCTTCCATATCGGTGCACGCTATCGTACCTTCTCCTTCGCCCTTACTTCTCTTCCCCCCACCTATTTACCACACTAAAAAACACAACCTCAGACTGTCTTGTGTGCTCCGTCACTTCCTCTCAAGGGGCCCTCCACTCTCCTCCTATCCCTACACATCAGCTAGAGGAACAACCTCTCCCCATAGCACACCACATATTCAAAGCTCTCTCCTCTCTCCCCATTCCCACATGATAAAAATGGTCTTAACTCACCAATTCCTTGCTCATCCACAAGGAGCGTTTGACTATCCATAGGACTCTATCAGCCTTCATAAAGCCTCTAAAAGAGGCCACCTCCCCATACAACCCCTATCAACTCCTTCCCCTAGATGCAGACTCCAATTCTTCCTCAAGTTCCTAAGTCTTTGAATAGCCCCACTGCCTCTGCTCTCTAAGTCCCTTCTGACTTCTGCAAGACTCAGTCTCTCAATCTCTCTCACTCTCTTTGTTATTGCACTCCAACTCTACAGTTGCTTCCCATTGCTTGACCTGTTTTTCCCTTTCCTCTACTGTCTACTCAGCTACCCCAATTTCTCAGCCCTAGGACCGTATTCCCATTCACTTCTCACTCACTGTCCAAAAACGCTCTGCCTTTGTAGACAGAGCCCTCACTCTCACTAAAAACTATCCCACTGTCCTTGCTAACGAGCTACCAAACTTATCTCCACATATACTGCCAATTATGACCACATAAAACTCCTTAACCCTGCCATCCAAAGTCCCATAACCCTCCATACACCAAAACTTGGCCAGCCGCTTTATGTGTCACCTCTTCCAACAAATACATCCATGTAGGCACCATCCCTCCCTCCGCCTGTGGCTCAACTCAAACCATCTCCCATTTCTCTTCTCATACCTCACTCCAAGTAAATTATTCAGTTTACCCTGAAGCTAATGACTTCTTTACCCAGGCCCTCTGCATTACCTTCTCTCCTGCCTCAAACATGGAAACCCCTTCCCCAAACAGTTCTCAAAGGGGTCTCTCTGTCTGCTCCTCACTGTAGGTTACTAAAGCTAGACCAAGTCCCTCCAAACAAGGAACCTACAAACTCCAACACCAAGTCTCAGTCCACTTGTTTGTTTACATCAACACCACAGACATCTTCTTCCTCTACAGATCCATAACCTACTTCTCTCTCCCTACTAACTAGACAGATACCTGTACCCTGGTCTAACTTACCCCCAACATTAACCTTGTCACTCTGAACCAAGAACGCCCTGTCCTTGCAACACTACATGCTTAACCACAAACAACAATATAGTGCATTCCCTTATCAGTAGCCCTTAAAGTCACAACTAGCATCAAGTTAGAAGCAGGAAGCCTAAAAACCCAATTATCACATTTCCAGTTCCTCTCCCAAAACTTCCAATTGTCACTAAAAATAAAATAGCAAACTCTATCACTCACCTCCAAAACCAACTAGACTCTAATAGCAGTCACCCTACAAAAACTCCAGAGGCCTAGACCTCCTCACTGCTAGGAAACAAAAAAAAAAGGTCTGTGCCTCTTTGTAAATAAACAATGCTGTTTCTACCTCGATAAATCTAGGAATCTAGGTTAGTACAAAATACTATCAAAAGGCTCAAAGACCAAACCCAGAAAACAAAACAAAACACAATTCTTCTGCTTGGCCCTCCTGGACCAGTTGATCCCTCAGCTCCTGGGCCCTGTGGCTGCTTCCCCTCCTCAGCCCTGCTATACTTCTCCTCCTCCTCTTGGTCTTTGGCCCTTGGCTCTTATGCCTTTTCACCCAAGTTTTGCAGAATCTATTACAAGCTTTTGCCTGTAGCACAACAGAAGACAGGATAGTGTTCCAGGACTACCAGCCTGCAAGCCAACCTCACCCCAACCAGCATCCCTACTCAGCATAAAGCAGCTAGAAATGAATGGTACCCCCTTTCCCTTTTTTTTATATATATAACAAAAGGCTGGAATGTTGGAGTCACAGCAAGGCAAGCCCATAGACCACCTCCCTATTCTCCCCTGCTAAGACAAGCTCATAACAAGAAGAGCCTCAAGCCTTGTAAACAGGGCACCTAGGTTCCAGAATGTGGAACTTAGTACTGTGCTCTCAAACCCAGAATGGTGACCCAGTTAAGCAGAATGTCAGCCCCTGAGAACCAAGATGCAGTTTTTCTTAGAATATCACCCAGCTACCTGCAGACCTGCTATATAACCCACATAATCTGTAAGCCAGCCTGTTGCCTTCGCTGTCTGTGGTGAGGCAGCCAGCCTGGCAGGTTGAAATAAATTTATTAAACCTGACCCTGGGTTTGCCTTTCCATTATTTTGGTCAACCTCACAAACACCAAACCAACCGGTAGCATTTGAATACTTGATATGATATTCATTATAAAAAATAGAATAAAATATTTTGACTAAGACATAACTCCTTTACCCCTTCATAAAGAATGTCTCTGTTAGTGAAATGCATATTTCACTAAATGTTACTTAGTGAAATATGCATAAGTTTGAATAGCCGAATTGATAGAGCAGAAGAAAGGATATCAGAGGTTGAAGACCAACTTAATGAAATAAAATGAGAAGATAAGAATAGAGAAAAAAGGATAAAAAGGAATGAACAAAGTCTCCAAGAAATATGGGACTATGTGAAAAGACCTAACCTACGTTTGATA
>CM052653.1:105066751-105206863 GCA_028533165.1 Leontopithecus rosalia | reverse complement strand
CCTTCCCTCCCTTCCTGCCTTCCTCCCTTCCTCCCCCCCCAAAAAAAAAGTAAAAAAAAAATTACATATGCTGCAAGGTTGTGGAGAAAAGAGAATGCCTGTGCACTGCTGGTGGGAATGTAAACTAGTTCAACCATGGTGGAAAGCAATTTGGAAATTTCTCAAAGAACTTAAAAGAGAATTACCATTTGACCCGGCAATCCCATTATTTAGTATATACCCAAAGGAATGTAAATTATTCTACCATAGGAAAACATGTACACATATGTTCACTGCAGCACTATTCACAATAGCAAAGACATGGAATTGACCTAAATGCCCAGTAAAGAAAATGAGATACATCTACACCATGGAATACTATGCAGCCATAATAGAGAATGAGATTGTGACCCTTGCAGCAATGTTTATGCAGCTTGAAACCATTATCCTAAGCAAATTAATGCAGGAACAGAAAACCAAACACTGCATGTTCACACTTACAATTTAAGCTAAACATTGTGTACATATGGACACAAAGGAACCACAGGCACTGGGATATACTTGAGGTTGGAGGCTGGAAAAATGGGTAAGCGTGGGAAAACTACTTATGAGGTCCTATGTTCATTATTTGGTGATAAAATAATTTGTACCCCAAACCCCTTTAATATGCAATTTACCTATATAGGAAACCTGAACATGTGCCCCTGAATCTAAAATAAAAGTTTAAAAAGTAATAAATAAATAAAAGAAATAATTAATTTAAATAAATTTGTGCTGTCTATATAACGAAGTCAGTTGTCATTTCTGGGCTATAAAAATTTAACTATCTCAAGACCTCCTTTACACTAGTCAGCTTTATATAAATTAGTCTTCATAATTGTACTAAAGAAAACCAAATTCACTTAAAGTGGTATGAAAAAGTCCCGATCTTGTTTATGTCTATCTTGAAATACAATTCCTAGGCAGTGTATTTTGTCATCGGAAAAGCCAACAGCAAATAAACTTAAATACTGCTAAACACAGCATTGTATTTTTAATTTATGTCCCCCAAACTTATGACTGTGCAAATAAATTTATTAGAACATAATAATGAAATGTTTTCATCTATATCAAAAAACTTTTTAGTGCAATATTAATAAATAAATATTAAATTGCATGCATGGATTAACTACAGTAAATGGTCATACATAAAAGTGTAGTAGAAGTAGGCAAGACATAATTCAGGGAGATTTATACAGCCATCTTAAAATATATACATTTATACATATATATGCATATATATATATATGCATATATATGCGTATATATATGCATATATATATATATGCGTATATATATGTGTGTGTGTGTATATATATATATATATATATATATATATATATTTAGTGCATCCTAGAGCAAAGCTTTAGCAGCCAAATATTCATTCAACATCATTTCTTAAAATAGTATATATTGGTTAATTACAATTCCAACTAAAGCACAAAAATACTTTCTGGTAATTTTCTGTAGTGATTATTTCAAATTGTCTCTTGTCTTTCTACTTTCTTATAATCTATCTCCACTCTATTAAATATACATGTAAACAATATAATTCTGAAGAGAGAATTTTTATAAGAAAACTAGTGTGGGTACATGTACATATATAGAGTTAATATATAAAATATATTTTTATAAATAAATTTTAAATATATAATATATAAAATCACTCAGAAACATGGAGTGCACATAAGTGTCATATAAATATTTAAAATTTTATTGTACTCATCAGCAGGTGAAACCACCTCAATATTTTATCCCTCTACCTCTGTCTACAATCATGTTTTCTGTCTTTTCCCACTCACAAAGGAAAATGTTGAATAAAACATTTGTCTAATGCTCTAATAAGAGATGTCTTATTTCTCTCTTGGAAGAGGCTGTTACATATAATCAAGCCTTCATATTTTCCAGTAAACTTGGAAAAAATTATTTTCAAATTGTCAAATTTTAGTGTATCCATTCTACAAATTCCAATATTTTAAATCAGTAAATATTGAAGTTAAGAAAATTGTCAAATTAGATAACTACAATTTCCTTTTTCTCATTATAAACTTACTATCAAATTTACCATCTACAATATAACATTAGACCTATGAGTACAATGATCTTATTGTGATTAATAAATGAGATGATTTAGTTTTAGCTCTGGGAACACATGCCATTGTATTATAGGTTCATTCAAGCTCAAAAATGTAATTTTACAAGTAATTACAGTTAACTAACAATTCAATTGCTTTGTATGCTTGGTTATTTTATTTCTACCAATACATCTGAAGATTTAAACATGAGTAAAAAAACTTAGTGCAAGTAAATGCAGTTGAAATAAACTACCTGAATTCTTAACATATCACAGAGAGTCTTAACATATGCTTATACTATTGTCATGTTTGTATTTCTGAAAGGTAATTGTAGAGTAATGGTTTGAAGCAAATAAAGACTGAAGTCTTGGAGAATGTATTGCCCATAGTAATGGAGAATAAAGTAAATATGATAGCGATTATTGAGATATAATTTAAAAATTCATTGAATAAATTGATTGGATTTGGGGAGGTATAAAAGGAATAGTCAAGGTAGACTAGTAAGTTTTTGACTTGTCTAAAATTGGTTGTCGTGCTCCTAATACAGTAATTACAGAAGTAGATACATTTTAGATGGGAGAGTAAGGCATGATAAGACAGTCATATTTTGAATGTGATACACATGCAGTTATAGTTACCTATACCAGTCTAGAGCAAACTCAAATAAAAAAATATCAGAGCAAAAGGAATACACAGTTTGTACAAAGAGATGTGAATAAAACTACACATACGGAGATGCGAATTAAGGGGATCACCAACATCTGGAAGAAACAGACTAAGAGGCACCAATAAATGACATCATCAATGTGCTGCTGAGGAGCTTTGTGCAAAAAGAAGAGATTGTGATGCCTTCAGAAAATAAATTTTCAGAAGGATAAAATCGTCAAAAATTAGAAAAACAAAAGATACCCATAGAATTTTATAAGAAAACAAACATGGATGACATTTGCCCCAGCAGTTTTGTGAAATGTTAGAGCACAAACCAGATTAGAGAGATTGAAAATATTTATGGAAAAAGAGAAAGTAGAAACACAAATATCAAAAAGGTTTTAACAAAGCTTGTCTCCTTTAGAGCCCTTGAAATGGAAGAAAATATGTCATATGACCAAAGGTTTATGGTTGAAGAGAAAACTATGAGAGAATAAAATATGTTTAAATGCTAATGGAGAAGAGTGATTGCAAAGGCAAGACTGGAAGTAGAGTGAAAAATCAATTAGTTTACATGAAGTGATAGATGTAGGTTCAGAATAGAAAAGAGATCATCTTAGATAATCGTTTTATTCAACATTTTCCTTTGTGAGTGGGAAAAGACAGGAAACATGATTATAGACGGAGGTAGACTGATAAAATATTGAGGTGGTTTCACCTGCTGATGAGTACAATAAAATTTTAAATACTTATATGACACTTATTATGTGCCCTCCATGTTTCTGAGTAATTTTATATATATTTTATATATTAACTCTATATATGTACATGTACACACTCGTTTTTTTATAAAAATCCTCTTCAGAATTATGTTGTTTACTTGTATATTTAATAGAGTGGAGGTAGATTATAAGAGAGAGAGTAGAAAGACAAGAGACAATTTGAAATAATCACTACAGAAAATTACCACTTCCACAGGAAGTGGGCAAAGGAATATGGAAGGGCATGAACTTCAGTAATCAGGTTTTATTTGGCCTTTCTCAGGAGCTCCTGTGCAAAAGGAAAAAAGGTTGAGTGTGAGAGCTATCTCGTGTTGAAGTTTTCCAGGCAGATGTGACATAAGAATTAGAAGGCAAAAGGAAATAAAGCCTGAAGTGTCTTGAAAGACGTCTACATTATAAAAGAAGAAGTTAAATTGCTGCTGGTTGCTGATGACATGATTTTATATACAGAAAACTTTAAAGACTTCACCAAAATAACTGTTAGAACTGATAAGAAAAGGCCAAGCATGGTGGCTCATGCCTGTAATCCCAGCACATTGAGAGGCTGAAGGCAGATCACAAGGTTGAAGTTTGAGACCACTTCTGGCCAACATAGTGAAAACATGTCCCTACTAAAAATACAAAAAAAAAAAAAATTAGCAGGGTATGGTGGTGTGCATCTGTAATCCCAGCTACTTGGGGGGCTGAGGCAGAAGAATCATATGAACCCAGGAGGTGGAGGTTGCAGTGAGCTAAGATCATGCCACTGCACTCCAGCCTGGGTGACAGTGCAACACTCAGTCTCAAAAAAAAAAAGGGTGGGACTGATAAGAAAATTTAATAAACTTGAAGGGTATAAAATCATATACAAAAATTGGTATCATTTCTATACACTAACAATGAACTATCCAAAAAAATTAGAAAAAAAATCAGCTGGAAAAAAGTTTAGAAATAAATTTGACTAAAAGGTTCAAGATCTGTACATTGAAAACTATAAAACAGTAAAATAAATGAAAGAAAACACAAGTCAATAGAAAGATATTTCATGTTCATGGATTGGATTAAAATTGTTAAAATGTCCATACTCACAGTGATCTACAGATCAGTATAATCGTTGCCAAAATTCCAATGACATTTTTATAGACATGTAAAAGCAATCCTAACATTTGTACAGAAACATAAAAGATCCAGAATAGCCAAAACAATCTTGAGAGAAAACAACAAAGCTGGAAACATCATGCTACCTGGCCTCAAAATATACCACAAAATCATAACAATCAAAACAGCATGGTACTAGTATACAAACAAACACATAGACCAATGAAACAGAATAGAAAGCCAGAAATAAAGCAACACATTTACAGTCAATTGATTTTTAACAAAGGTATCAAGAACACAAAATGAAGAAAGGGCAGTTTCTTCAATAAATGATGCTGGGACAACTCAATGTCCTCATGCAGAATAATGAAACTGGACCCTTATGCCATGTACAACAATAACTCAAAATGGATTAGAGACCTGAATGTTGGGCCTAAAACTGTAAAATTACAGTTTTAGGAAAAGTTCCATCATACTGGTCTGGAAAATATTAGTTTTTGGATATGAACCTAAACCCACAGGCAACAAAAGCAAAAGTAGAAAAATGGGATTAAATCAGGCTGAACACTTCTGTACATCCAAGAAAACAATACAAAGTAAAGAAACCACCTACAGAATTGAATAAATATTTGCAAAGCAGATATCTTATAAGGGGTTTATATCCAAAATACATATAGAAATAAATAACTCAGTAAGTAAACAAATAAAATTATTAATAAATGGGCAAAGGAATAAAATAGGCAGTTCTCAAAAGAAGACATAAAAATGATCAACAGTTCTATTTAAAAATGCACACCATCATTCACGATCAAAGAAATTCAAATTAAACCACAATAAGATATCACCTCATGTACTTTAAAATGGGCATTATCAAAAAGACAGAAGATGACAAGTGCCAAAGATGATGTAGAGAAAAGGGAATCTTTGCACACTGTTGGAAGGAATGTATGTAAACAGTCATTTTGAAGCTTCTTCAAAAAATTAAGAACTACCATATGATCTAGCAATCCCATTATTGGGTATATCCATATATTCAAAGGAAATTATATAAATATGTCAAACAGATGTTTGTTTGCTTCCATGTTTATTGCAGCATTTTTCATAATTGCTGAGTTATAGATACAACCTAAGTGTCCATTATCAGATGAATGGATAAAGAAAATATTGTACATATACACAGTGGAATGTTATCCAGCCTAAAAAAAGAAAAAAAACCTTTCATTTATGACATGAATGAACCTGGAAAATACTATATTAAGTAAAATGACCAAGGCACAGAAGGATAAATACAGCATGATCTCACTTATGTGTAGTGTGCACAAAATGAACTAATAAAAGTAAAGAGTTGAATAATGGTTAGTTACCAGAAGCTGGGGCAAAAAGATGGTTGGTCATATGACACAAAATTTTAATAAGACTCCAAGGAATAAGTTCAAGAGATCTATTGTATAACATGGTGACTATAGTTAATAGCAATGCATTGTATTCTTGAAAATAGAGAAGAGAGTACATTTTGAGTGTTCTCATCACAGAGAAAAATAGGTGAGTTAATGTATGTCAATTAGCTTGATTCAGCCATTCCACAATGCATACGTATTTAAAAGCAACATGTTTTACAAATTACATATGTACAATTGTTGTCAATTAAAAATTTAATTTTTAAAAAAAGTGACTTTGCAGAATGGAAGGAAGGATGGTTCTCACTGAGGTCAAGAACAAGATAAACTGGTAAAAGCAAAGGAAAACTGGGAGAATATGAGATACCTCGACTGAGGTATTTAATGTAAGATTTCGGTTTTGGAGAAGTTCATGATGACAAAGAAGCAACTATGATGGTTACTATTAGATGTCAACTTGACTAGATTGAGGGATGTCTAGATGACTGGTGAAGTGTTGTTTCTGGGTGCGTCTTTGAGGGTGTTTCCAGAGGAGATTTACATGTGAGTCAGTGGAATGGGAGGGGAAGACCTGCCTGCAATGTGGGCAGGAACCATCTAGTCAGCTGCTAGTGCCACTAGAAAAAAAGTCAATGGAAAAAGGGAGCAATCATTTTGCTTGCTCCCTTCTCTTACTCTCTCCCTCTCCTCGAGCAGTGCCTTTTCCTCCTCTCGCTTTTGGACATCAGACACTAGGTTCTGCAGCTTTGGGACTGGGACTTGCACCAGAGTAACACCCCCACCCCCACCTATACACAGCACCCTGGTAGTTCTCAGGCCTTTGGCCTCAGACTGGACCCACACTATCAGCTTCCCTGGTTTTGAGGCTTTCAGACTTGAACTGAGTCATGCTACCACCCTACCTGGGAGCCATATTAACAGCATTCTCTAGGTTACAGGCAGCTTCTCGTGTGACTTTACCTTCATAATCATGTGAGACAATTCTCTCTAATGAACTCCCTTAATATTTATATATAGGAATATATCTCCTATTAGTTCCATCCCTCTGGAGAACCCTAAAACAAATTGTAAAGTAGAGCTAAAATGTTTAAATGTAGGTAATTGGAGCTCAGGAGATCAGAAAGGTAAACTAAAACATATTCTAAAATTGAAATCACCCCAGATAATACAACACCTTGGAGTCCAGGGAAAGACTACCAGTAAGATTCTGTAAATGGGTTCATGAAGTATTAGAGCAGATAGAGCAGAAGCCCTAGTGCTGCAATGAACAAAATTAAGTCATGGCTCAAGATGGTCAAATTAATCTACCAATATTTGTGCTCAGAAACAAACAAAAACACCTTTTTTATTGTGTTCCTCACAGAAAAAGCTACTTCTTTTATTTTGCATGAGCTAATTTATAATGAAAAAAAGTCTTTGCCCTGCTGTCTTCTCCTTCCAGCAAGAGTCAGCAATGCATAGAATAATGATGTAATAATAAAAACAAAAATAAGAGGTACTCTGTTTTCAGCACATTCCAAGAGTTTTGCCTATATTAACTCAATGATATTTCATGGTACCTTATGAAGTAGATTATATCCTTAATCCTCACTTGCTAATGAAAAATGGAGAATTTATTTAACTTGCCTTTAGTTGCACAGTTAATAGTAGATCTCCGGTTTGAACAAGCATGCAAACTCCATTTAGCATCAGCATGGGTTCTCATCATGTGTATCTAATAAGAGGTGAGTGTTCCCCAGAAGCCTTTTCTTCATCAGTCAGATTTAGTCTTGCTCTCTAAGGTAATCACAAAAAATTATCCCTTCCTCTGTCATGAGATATCAGTCATAAGTTTGCCACAGTTTCCTAGTATTTAACTTCTACCTTTTGGGAAAGGGTAACCTGTGTGTGCCCTAAATGGCACTGGACTTTGCCTGCATAGTTTATGCCAGTATTCTCTCCTCAGAGTTTACCTATTATTCCAAATTCAGTTGAAATTCTGAGTATGGTGTGCCATAAGCAGATTGCTCTCTAGGAACAATGACAATATTCACTCCCTGAAATCTCCACTGCCTCAATCTAACCAGTGAATCGGAGTGTGAATTATTGTGATAATGACAGGCCACATTATAGGCTGCTGGCCACACCCTTCATAGAGATCTACTGTAGACAAAAACCCTCAAATTATGTCATACTGGTTTTAATTATTATAATCAAAGAGCATATTTTAAACAAGTCTCCCATTTGTACCTGTTTTGTTAGTATTTTTTTTAACTTGTGTATCTTTATATTGAAGTCACCCTTCAATCTAAATACCTGAAAATCACCCTTATTGTCCACCACAAACTGCAAAGCAAGCAAGAAGGCAAGCCACATTAAGAGTGACAGTCCTATTGTTAGATAAGCAATAGAATATATTTTACAAAGAAAGAACAGTACCGAAGGGACCAGTAAGTGGCAGATTGCAAAATGAAATTAAAGATCTAAGAAAACAGATGTTTTTTTCTTTCTCTTTGGTGAGGCACCAGCCTTTTCATATTAAATGTTAAAGGTTATATAAACAATGAAACAGAAAGCAAATGGAAGATAGTATCACTTCCTGCTTTTTAACAAAGATTAATGAACTGGGTTATATTAACATTAAAATAGTTTTAATAAAAGTACGTCTTACCCATGGGAAATTAGAAAAGACATTATAATGATTCTGTGCTTTGTGATATTCGTCGTGATCAAAAAGGTAAGCCAACAACTTAGAATGAAAAAAGATAATCAACTGTCTAGGTCAAATAAGACATTCACTTAACACATTGCTTTATTTATCGATTTTCTCAAAGATAAGC
The DNA here is from genome assembly GCA_028533165.1 of Leontopithecus rosalia. NCBI lineage: Eukaryota > Metazoa > Chordata > Mammalia > Primates > Cebidae > Leontopithecus > Leontopithecus rosalia. The sequence continues at coordinate 105,198,047 of CM052653.1, read as the reverse complement.
AAGAAAGTGTTCATCAGATTTTAATTTTAACAGGATTAGTATGTTTGTTCCTCAGCTCATCAGCTTCCAGGAATGGACTAACTTGATATTTTCCCTGTTACCTTATCTGCTGAGTATATAAAATGCCATAAACCTCTAATGACACCTTCAGGTAATTTGCAGAAAGGTAAAGGATGACAAATCAGATATGGCTAGCCAGAGGACCAAGTCCCAAAGGGCATCTCTCCTTTGCTAAAAAAAATTTTGGATAAGTAAACATAAATTTATGTTAAAGTTTACCAGAGTATTCTGTCACACTACCATCTGGGGGTAGGTATAAGCTTTTTTACTATTCACTTAAGAGTTTTATAGTTTATAAGGAAAAAATTAATGTACCTCACCATTCTAATAGATCCCTAATATGTTTTTTTCTGTGTTAGAAAAGGTTAGAAATAAAAAAATCTTAGAATGATGTGATATCCCAAATATGAACCATATGTTTTTAAATATCTACAGTCATTAAGACTAAGTGAGCTCATGAGTTAGCATCTTTTAATTCAACAACAAATATAAACACCAAAAATGATATAATAATGACACCTTCTACTGCAACTGCCCAACAGAATCAAAGTGTTGTTCAAGATATAGCAATTTAAACATGTAGTATTACAAAGGAATTAATGACATATAAGGAGATGATTGACTAAGGTAGAGTTGAGGTCAGTTAACTTCATATGATCATTAATCCTTTGGAATTATTTTTGTTATTGCCTCTAAATAATGAAATGGAGAAATAATGCAGTGATATGAGTTATTTTATAGTAAAATTAGTAGTTATAACAGTAATTATCAAATTCCTATTGGAGGTTTGCCCATGTTAACTTTCTTAAGTGGGTTAATTAACAAGTCTTTCTCATGTTAGTCATACAAAATATACAAAATATGTATGACTGTGTGTGCAACAAAATAACAAAAATGAATTAGACATCAGGTTCGCTGCACGTTTAATAAACTATAGAGTAACCCAAGATTACATGTAAACTTTGACAACTCTCAGTTGTTTGACCTCAGAAACATTACACCTTGAATTTAGTTTCCTTAATCATGTAATGAGATAAATCCCCAAAATAACATAGGAATTATTGCACAGATTAACTACGCCAACATGTATACAGTCCTTAATATATACATTGTACATACTTAGGACTCAGTAAATGTTTTCTCAGTCTGTTTAGTATCCTGATTAACCTTGAACTTCATTGTGTACCTGATTTACATTGAGTATGACAGTTAATGTATTCAATGTATTCAAGAAGTCCTCGATATTTATCAAATATGCTCCATGGAAAATAGCGTCTTCAAGTGTTATGCCAAAGGGAAAAAATTATGAAGCATGATGTGGCCAAGGAAGTTTATGAATTAGATGGTAGTAGAGAAATCTAGATGTAGATTTATCAGTTCCCCATCTTATATATTCATGATGCTCAGCGGCATATTAAAGAATCTGATAAATCTTGAGATTAAAAAGTCTGTTGTAATTATAGAGTGGGTTTTTGACCCTATAAAAACACATAACATTATTCTGAGGAAATTTCAAGTAGCAGATATTGAGGAGTACAAGCTTACAACTTGTTGAAGAGTAGATTGTATATATTCTATTAATAAAAATCACCTTGAATTGTACAAGGTGTAAAGCCTGCTTGTGCACAATATTACATTCAATAGACACTGACATATTAAAAGATGATTTGGGATTGAATTGTAACAGCAATGGAAAGTCTGAGCTGCTAGAGAAGGGTTTATGAAGAAGACAGAATTGGAGCTAGGTCTGGAAGGCCACAAAGCATTTAAAAATGTTAGCAAGAATCATCTCTTGAGACAATATAAAGACAAAGCTGCAGGTGTAAGGTGGATTAAATCTTTAGAAAGGTATATTGGAAGCAGAATCTGCTAGACAACCCTTCTCTCTGGCTTCGATGGAGGGCTGCACCTTACTCTAGGAATATCTTAAATATGACATGTTCTCAGCTCTGTTGGGCAAAATAAAACTTGTTTTGACATATAGCTACATATACTGTGTCATTTCCAGATGAAACATTATTCAAAAAATGTAAGTGATTTTGGGGAGAGTCTTACATCTTTTGCTCTGAGACCACTACCTTTCATTGAGGATGCTACTCACACAAGACGGCTGCTAACCTGGTAAAACTTATAAACACTTCACAGTAGAAATTTAGGACTTTGAATATCAAAAACTTCCACTATGACTCTTTCCATCTTACATTTATCAACAATTCTCTACCCCCACCCTTATATACCTGCACTACATTAATTCTTGGGTTGTCGTAAGTTATTGGGAGTAAGCTGATAGAATATTTTATGGCCCAATCCCAGGTATACTTTAAACAAATAAAAATAAAAAATTATTTAACAGTCACAGGTAATACTCTTTATTATTTGTCTTACGAGATACATTTGATGGCACAAGGGTCTTGGTGAAGGAAAGAAATTATCTAAAGGTCACTGGAATAATTCCTTGCAGGATTTCTGGCAAGCTCTGTAAAAGACTCTGCAAAATATAAAAATGGTCAAGCAACAGAGCCATCTGCCTCATCTGGGCTGAGATTCACTCAATAGTTCACAATACCACTTTTTGGATTTTGCATAGAACCTAGGTTCATGCAAGACAATCCTCATGTATTGTTTCAGAAAGAAATGGATAACACATGGCTTGAACATGGAGAAATAGTAGCTTATTCATTCCTTCCACTCAACCAAGACATTTAATTAAAAGGCTGTTTTTGCACTGGCCCAGTGTGTTTCCAGCATGCCTTCATTTACTTGCTTATTTAAACAAATAGAGTTTGATTAATTGAGCATGTATTTGTAATAGGCACTGTTCTGGGTGCTATGTAAAGGTGATCTTCAAGTTGCTTACAGTTTAGGGAGGGAGACATGGTAGCATATTATTATTTACTGTGGTAACTGCTATGATGGAAGACGGGCCATGAAGTATGGACAAGAGACACACTAAAGAAGTATGCATTACATAATTGCAGTGGTAACTAGTTTTCTATCCAACAAGGATTTAATACAACCAAGCAAGTTCAACTTTGCTACCTAAATAGAATGAAAAAAAATAATAAATTCAGTGTCTACCATTTAGCTAGCTCTGTCACTTTTCTAGAATATTCTAAAGCAAATTACTAAAATGTAAAACCAGAAATATTGTAAGAAGAAAAAAATCAGTTGGTTTGTGATGGAAGTGTAGAATAGCTTGACCAAGATGTCCATTTTTTTAAATGTCATGTTCATTTCCAAACTAAATCTTGTACATAACTGTTGAAAACTGTTGTTCAACTTGTTTAATATATCTTGGTAGATTCTGGCATCTCCAGAAACTTTAAATATCATCTTCGATGAATAGATAAAATGCCAAATTACTCCAGTGCAAGTCCAGGAATTCTAGGCACAATGCTTGGATGATCTGGCTCCCTATAATTGTTAGTGTCATTTTCTGGGTAACCTCTGTTACTCTGGGCATATATTTCCAAGATTCCATGTTCTAGTAGAAAGATTTTGAACACTAAATTCCTCTTGTTCCACAGGATATAATTGCATAAAATACGCAACTAGATGAGAACCTTGGCTTCTGATAAAGATGAGGACCTTACTGTTCCACTTGGAAAAAAATGAGTATTCCATGTCCAGTATCTTATCGCCGTGGTCCTCTGTGCCCACACCAAGTAGAATCTTCAATTCAGATGATACAATATATAGAACAATAACATAAATATATTTGTTTATAATGCCCAGCTTTGAAGTAACACTCTAAATAAGCCTCAGATTTTGGGGCCTCCAAGAAACTTCCTTGATTTGCAGGATGTAAACTGACCCCTGGTTGTGAACTGCAAGAACTGCCAGCTCAAAAAACTTCATCCAAAACCCAGCTGTAAGAGACTTCACCAAGCTTTATTTAGCAGAGCTTCTATTACCCTTAGACCATTCATTGCGTCATTTTAACCAACCAGCTTTCTTCTGAATTCCTACCTAAAAAAGCCCAGGGCTGTCAAAAGAATTTACTGTTTATTTTAGCCAGCACCTGATTCATAGGCACCTAACCTTATTTAGATCCTTTGCTAAACTTAGTTTAACAATGTATAATCATTTTTACATTTAAAAGGAAGTATAGGGCCTCTGCCTTCCAGTCTCTGTGGGAGGATAGAATCCGAACTGTGATCATTACCAGCTAACACACAGCTAGACTAATTACATTTACATTGACCAGTCTTTGTAATTTTTCACTTCCCTGACACTATTTGAGTGCCTGCTTGCTCCCCTTCCACTCCCTCTCTCTCTCTCTTGAAAATGCACCATTACTTCTATGCAAATCAGAAGGCAACTCTGCTCTTTCCCTGTTAGTAGTTACAATTAACATCTGTTTTCACCATTGTAACTAAAGTCTGGTTTTATCTATCTTCAACAGGCCCACCACAATGTGGAAAATTTCATGAAAACATATAGTCTACTCTTGTACCATGAGCTGTCCATGGAAATCAGAATGCTTAGAGACAGCATCGACAATCCTAGAATTAAGGCCTATGCTGTTTCATTAGTTTCCTAAAAGACTTGTTTTGGTGGCAGCAAAGACCCTCTTCGAAGCCAAGTTTTTAATGTAGCAAGAAGGGTCTCGTGATCATACTGAAAACATTGTTGCTTGACTTCCTGGACTTGCCAATACTCCCTGGGCTGTTTAAAATGTCTCAAGATGACACTTGTATATTTCCAACAATCCACATTTCCTCTGGGTACCTAGCTTAGTGAATTAGAGAATGAACCACTAGTTTCTGAGAACAGTGTGTGACTCCATGAAAAAGTGAAACTAGCTTTCCATCTGCAAGCAACTTAACTCCATCTGCACATTCATTCAAAATATGCCTTTTCCTGGACATTTACCACCCATGTCAATACCTACCATCATTCTCGTGATTCATAACTAACTTTCAAATTACACCACAAGGCTGAACTCAGGTACTCACACACTGGTCAAGCTCCAGGATCTCAAGTTATTGATATTCCAAAGAAGGGCTCCTGCTTTCAAAGAATTTTCTATAACTTTATCTGTCATTTTAATCAACCATTCTTTAAGAAACCACGTAGCATTTACATGGGGTCTATTCACTACTATCTATAAAAGTGATCTTACAACTCGGAGAAATGTTCATTTATGAAATAAATTAATGTAGGAAAAAAGTATTGGCTGCCTCAAAAGTTTGTATATACCTTGAAATTATCTCATTTAATGGGAAATACCTGTATTCACCTAGTATTCATCTAGCATGTACCTTGAAATTATTATCTCATTTAATAGGGGAGTAGGAGAAAAGAGATGAATTATTGTTGAAATGGAAAAGAACACTGCTTCACAAACCAATTATACAGTTCACTCACCTAATGTCAAAAGGAGTTAGTCACAAAAAGTGTTGAATGGGTAAATTACCATCTGCGTTGATTAAATCTTAGAGCCAATCTCAGAGAATTCCTGCAGTGCTTGCTCCATTTGCTCCTTGATTGCCACACTCCTCTATTTGTCTTTAATATTCTCATTCTCAGTACTGCAACCCAGGTATAATCTGATCACCAGATTTCATATTTGGCCCTATAGTCAGTCTCTTCATTTTGCCCACTTTCCACATAATCCCTATAAACTTTCCTTTTTTTTTTCAGATTCCACATTCTACAGATACATTTTACTATTGTTTTTTGCTATTTGTTTTGAAAATTAGGACTCCAATTTTGTCTCCCTCTTCTCATTCTGACCAAATCATATCAGTCAAAAAACATGACTCGGAGAGTAAGGACTTGAGGACGTCTACAATCATGAGAAAACACGATAATCAGGTAAATCATTTCTGGTCAATTATATACGTTAATAGATATATGTAAATGAAACAGTTACTTCAAACTAGAAGAACATTTGACTTATATTTATTGGCATAGCATGTAGACTTGGTTTTATACCCCGTTAAAGGGAAGAGTAAATTTTTAAAATATCTAGACAGGGCTTTTTTTTTTTTTAATGGGGTCTCACTCTGTCTCGCCCAGACTGGAGTGCAGTGGCCCTATCTCTGCTCACTGCAACCTTCAACTCTTGGGTTCTCCTGCTGTAACCTCCTGAGTAGCTGAGATTATAGGCACATGCCACCACTCCCAGCTAATTTTTTATGTTTTTTAGTCGAGATAGGGTTTTGCCATATTGGCCAGGCTGATCTCGAATTCCTAACTTCAGGTGATCCACTAACCTCAGTCTCCCAAAATGCTGGGATTACAAGCGTGAGCCACCACACCTGGCCCAGACAGGCCTCCTCTAGTATAATTATGTCTGCTACTAAGTTAATGTTTCTTAGCTTCAATCCCACCATTCTAGCCTGCTTTGGGGTTTTAGGGCTGAGATGCCACAAACAGTATCCTTTGTCCACTGATTGCCTGTTGGAGTCAGTGAAGAGGAGGTATCAGAGAATGACTGGAAAGCTCTTTTTCATGCTTTCCTCTTACTTGTTTTGGAAGTGTCAAGTGTCACTCAAAGACCCAAGCAGGTTGGGTCATCAAGTAGCTGCAGCTGACTCTAATAAACTGTCTTTGTAGCACTTACAGACCAGGACCACTGTGCCCTCTGAGAGACACCAGCACCATCAAGCGGACATTCCCTCCTCAGAGCCTGGGCCTCGGTCCCATGAGGACTCCCCTTTGAGCTCAGCAACTCCAGCCCCAACTGAATGCTGTCTCCTTCTAGTTTTTGTCTTTTCACTTTCTGAATACCTAGTAAACATTATTTTATTAAAGTCTGTCCTGGCTGGTGGCTCTTTTTATAGGAGGCTGAGGCAGGCAGATCACCTGAGATCAGGTGTTCAAGACCAGCCTGTCCAACATGGTGAAACCCTCTCTCTACAAAAATACAGAAATTAGCTAGGTGTGGTGGTGTGTACCTGTAATACCAGGTACTTGGGAGGTTGAGATAGGAGAATCACTTGAACCCTTGAGGAGGTTGCAATGAACTGAGGTCATGCCATTGCACTCCAGCCTGGGTGACAAGAGTGAAACTCCCATTTCCAAATAATAATAATAATAATAATAAAATGTGTCCTGACTAGACACAGACAGATGTAATGATTCATAGAAAAATATCTTTTATATATTGCTATACAGTATAATACGCATGAACTCATATAAAAAGTTAAAATAAGTGTTTTCTGAAATAATATTAACCATAATTATGTGTAATGCACTCTATTTTCTATTTTTATTCTTTTTGGGTTTTTTGAAACTTCTGGTGGCAATCTAGTATATTTATTTTATAACATTCTATTATTTATTAACCTGAAAATACTGATGTAGGTGAAACATAAATATGTAGTCTAGCACTATCATTCCTTTGCCCACATAATGGTTTTAATCAGTTATTTGATTTGTATATATACAATCTTCTACAAATTTTCTAAATATATTCAAATATTGGGAATGAAAATTAGCAAGAAACATTAAAAAGATAATAAAAAGTAAAATGCAATATCCAGCTAAATATAAAAACCCAAAGTATACAAGGTAATTCTATTGGAGTGGTCTGGATCCACAGTCAAAATCTTGCAATAGACATGCTGGAAAATACTCAGAACGAAAAGATGATACAGACACACCTACACATACGCAAATTACAGTAGTAATAATTTTTCTGGTTTCATTAAATCCTTCTGTAGTTATACTGAAAGAGAATCGGTTCCCATATATTTATAGCTATGGAGAGAGAGAGAGACTGTGTGCATATCTGTGTGTGTGTATGTGTGTGTGTGTATGAGAGAGCAAGCGTGTGTGTGTGTGTGAGAGAGAGAGAGAGAGAGAGAGAGAGAGAGAGAGAGAGAGAGAGAGAGAGAGAGAAGGTCTTCAAGGTCTCACTATGTTGACTAGGCTGGTCATAAACTCCTGGCCTCAGGTAATCCCCTTTTGCCTCAGCCTCCCAAAGCACTGAAAGTACAGGCATAAGCCACTGTACCCAGCTGAGAATCTGTTCTTAGTCGCAGAGAAAATATAATAAAGTCAGTCAAGAGATGTGAAAAGATTTTCAGATAATACAATAAAATCTCATTTGTCTATTCTAAAACCTCAATAAATTAATGATAGCTCATATCTTTAGTAATATGGAAAAAAATCATTTTCAAAGTCTACTGTGTTTTCCCATCTATTGAAGGTGTTTTCCAGTAAGCTCGTCATCCCTTACTGGGCCTCACTTGCTCTATTTGAAAATGAGAGTCTAGAAACTAACCTCTAACCCTCTATAAAGTTATGCTATTTTTTTATACTACAGTAAGACATGAAGTTTCTAATTGCCAACACACATGAAGGTCACTGGGAACTGCCTCAGAAGCCAGCAAAACATTAAACCCACTGCTGCCAGCTCTCACCCTTCTGCTACCATCGAGATCATTTGTCTTCTTTCCCTCATGGAAGTCATGAGAAGATGAGTTAAGCAAAGAATATGTTAAAATATAGTCTGTTCTTGACCCAGTGCAGAGGCTCACACCTATAATCCCAGCATTTTGGGAGGTCGAGGTGGGTGGATCACCTGAGGTCAGGAGTTTGAGACCACCCTGGCCAACATGGTAAACCACATCTTTAGTAAATATACAAAATTAGCCGGTGTGGTGACACATGTCTGTAGTCCCAGCTACTCCAGAGGCTGAGACAGGAGAATCGCTTGAACCTGGGAGGCAGAGGCTGCAGTGAGCCGAGATCATGCCACTGCACTCTAGCCTAGGTGAGACAGAGTGAGATTCCATCTCAAAATAAAATTGTATATATATAATTTTATTTTACACATACACACACACACACACACACACACACACACACACACACACGGGGAGGGAGGGAGGGAGGGAGAGAGAGAGAGAGAGAAAGAGAGAGAGAGAGAGAGAGATTTCTCTGTCAGTTCTCATTATTCACTGTAGTTATGGTTTATAGTCACCAAACACTAAATTAGCAAATCCAGAACCATTGCTCCTAGAGGAAATACAGGATTAGGGTTTCATGAGCCTCCGACCATGATACCTTTTTCAACCAATCAATACATGTCCTTATTTTGGGTATGTTTCAGTATAAAGATACCTCATTTAATATGTACTATTGAGTCATTAATATTGAACTCACAGCCAACAGCACTGTAACTCATACCTGAATAAGTTGATCTAATGTACATATTTTCCTCATAAGGCATATTGCAGACTTCTAGTGCATAGAAACACCAGATGGGACCTCAGCACTATACATGGGGGCCAATTTAGACAGCAAATCATCAAGAGAAAACACAAAAAATGTGAAAAATGTAGCCATAAATAGCCTGCAAAAAGGACACATGCCTACAGTTGAGAGCTAAATAAGGGGGCTGGGGGGTCACTTTGATTTACCTCAGGTGGAAGTTGAGTTTCACTCAACTTGGATCTTTTGCCATTTTGTAAATGTCCATAAATGATCATGATTGAACGAGGAGTATTAATTTTGGGTTTCTAAATACATTTTGGCAAGAATGTGAACTCATAAATACAAAAATTATAATAGGAAGCATCAGTTGTATGTTGCACTAGTTCGCAAAGGGACTGGTTTATAATCAATTTTGGATGAATCAATACAATCTTGACAATAGCTACCTAGGAATTTTTGAGGCTATCTCCTACACTCAAAATAAACACAGTCCATTTTATGTCAAGTAGCACTTCAAAATAAGCCAACTGATGAAAAAATTAAAGTTATTTCTTCAGGATGGAAAAAATAATGAGATGTTAATTTCTTGTCTTATCTCACTCCTAAAAAAAATTCTAGTAAAAATCTTGATAGAACTAGTTTTATTCATGAATCTGTTTTAAAGTTATGAATTAAATGTACTTTGAAATATGGTTATAATTTAAGACTTACATTATTCTAGATGAATCTTCAACCAATCCTGTAATGACCAGAAATTACTGGTACCTTCTATGACTTATAATAGCAGTTATTGTTAATGTATTGTCTGGCTTAAATTACATTAAATTTTAGAAGAAACACCCATGTAAAATTTAGTTTCATAAAGTAATTCACTGTCCTTAGCATTGAAAATATAATATTAGAATAATAACTATTTTAAGCAAATGGCTATTGAAAGCCAATATTACCTTTCTATTTAAAATACATTATGCTTTCCTCCTCATTTCCTGTAAACTTTAAACTCTTTAGATCAATATGACCTGGTCTCTACATATTTCTCTACCGCATCTGCCACCACACTCTGCCTTATAGCAAACTGCTAGCCACTCTCTGCTTCCTCATTCCCACTACCCACACCCATGCACATAATACATGCAGGGACAGAACAGTCACATGATTTTGAATTCATATGCTGAATCAGACTGTGTGGATTTACATAAATTCAAACGCCACTGAGAGCTTATTTCTTGGGGATATTACTTAATCTCAAAGTTCAGTTTTTTAAAATGCATAGGAGTACTAATGCACCTACTTTCAGCAGATGATGGGATTTAAAAATTGGTTATACATCTACTATGGAATACTACTTATCCATAAAAAGAATGAGATCGTGCATTTTGCAGCAACATAAATGGAACTGGAGGGATTTTTTTGTTTGTTTGGGATGAAGTTTCACTCTGTCACCAAGGCTGAAGTACAGTAGCAAGGGGTCACTGCAACCTCTGCCTCCCAAGTTCAAAGGATGCTCAAGCCTTACCTTCTTGAGTAGCTGGGACTACAGGAGTGAGCCACCACACCTGGCTAATTTTTGTATTTTCAGTAGAAACAGAGTTTCACCATTTACCTAGGGATGTATCTAGGTATTGAACTCCTGGCCTCAAGTGATCCACCAGCCTTGGCCTCCCAAACTGCTGAGATTACAGGTGTGAGCCACCATGCCTGACTGAACTGGAAGTTTTAAGTAAAATTACTCAAAATAGAACTTGAAATACTGCATTCTTACTTATAAGTGGGGTGTAAATTATATATATACATGGACATAAATTGTGTAATAACAGACATTGGAGACTCAGGAAGGATGAGAGGGTGGGAGGGTGGGATGAGGTGTGGGATCAAAAATTACAAAATTACAATATACACCAATACCGACGATGGTTACCCTAAAAGCCCAGACTTCACCACTGCTACATCCATGTAATGAAACTATAATTGTACCTCCCAAATCTATTTTAAAAATTAAAAAGGAAATTAAAATGATGCTTATAAAATATTTGCCAAGTCCTAAATACCATTATCAGTATTAGCATTATTATTTCTAGGATGGAGACTTTGATGATAAGGAGGCGGTGGTAGGATGTCTGTAGCACTGCCTCTGCCTCTGCCTCTGGCATTACTTCTGCCTCCAGTGCCCATCCACCTTCATTCATATTTGTCCTTCAGATTCAGCTCAGAGATCATGTTTTTTAGAAACCATTTTCCAATGTTCTGGGTTGAGCAAAATAAAGTACTCCCATTGTACATATAATTTTATGCACATACGTCATTGATTTTCTTGGACTTCCCTATTTTGCTTTCTTGACTTCTTCACTAGGCTGTGAGTCCCTCAAGGGCAGAGAGCCTATCATACTCATTAGAATGTTACCATTATCTAGCCCATTACCTTCCTCATCACATGTGTTCAATATTTTCACCATAGAACTGAGTCCCTGGAGACAAATAATCAAAAATTTTACTTGTCAGTGTTGCTACTACCATGCCTTCAGAATAGTACTCAAAGAGTGAAATAAATTTAACTAAATTGATCCATCACACCTACTTTCTTTCCTTTATGATTTTTCTTAAAATATCCCAGGCATGTGGCCCTTGGGAAAACTGGCTCAACACCCTCATCCCTCGGGCCCTCGCCCTCTGGCCCAGTGGTCCCATCTCTCACACACAGTCTTCTTCCTTGCTGTGGTGTGCAGTGAACAGTCGGCATTGTGATGACACACCACTGACTGCTTCCAGCGTGCCTCCTGACAGCTATCTTCCCAAATAAAATGTAAATTGAAACTATTCCAAAAAACATCCATGACCTCAAGAAGATTTATCAGCTCTCCTGGTGTATGCAGTAAATGAAATGTTATTATTCTCTCTTCACAAAAATTCTGTCTGACAGATGGTGTTTTGTTATTTTAGGAAAGTAGCAGTCTACAGAGTCTTTTAGGGTCCCATTGCACCATTTCCACAAATCTTTTGCCTCTAAGAGATCACATACAATAAATTCTTCCATAAAATAACTGCAGAGAAATTGGCATCTCCTAGGGCTAGGAAGATGAGATTAAGTAAGAAAATGTATATGAAAGAACTCTGTAACCATCAGTGCTTTATAAATGTGTGTGCAAAAATGTAAACCTGTTTTCCAAATAAGTTTCTGTAGGACTACTTCTTTATAATATCTCCATGGAACTAGACAGTTAAACTTGTCCTTGTCATTCAATCATCTCTGCTTTCCCAATGTGATATTCTCCTTGCGTTTTTCAAATGCTATCTGATAAAACTGGGTTTTAAAATTATTGTTACTCTTAATTTCGCATGAAGACAAACTGAGATAGAATTAACCTCACTCGGCCTGGTGCAGTGGCACATGCCTATAATCCCAGCACTTTGGGAGGTCAAGCTGTGTGGATCACCTAACGTCAGGAGTTCAATACCAGTCTGGCCAACTTGGTGAAACCCCATCTCTACTAAAAATACAAAATTAGCCGAGTATGGTGGCTCATGCCTGCAATCCCAGCTATGTGAGGCTGAGGCAGGAGAAATCACTCAAACCCGGGAGGTAGAGGTTGCAGCGAGCTGAGATGGCACCATCACATTCCAATCTGGGCAGCAAAGTGAGACTTTGTCTTAAAAAAAAAAGAAAAGAAAAAATAATTAACCTCACCTAGGGAACTAAAGGTCCCTCTGAAACTCTGAACAGAAGAGATGATATTGTTCTATTAATGAATCCCAGGAGACAGCAATTATGTGTCATTGTTAATATAAATCCTAAGAACCAGGCTATCTAACTCCAAATTGGAGATGATTACAAATGAGGTTTATGATTAAAGTCATTAAAAAGTGACAGTCATCAAGAAAAGGGGGAAAAAAAAACTTTTGCAAAACTAAAACATGTGCCAGCAGAAGAAATTTTTACTTATAGGAAAAGAAGCATTTTTTTCTTTGATTTGTTGAATTTGTGATGCCCAATTTGTCATTTTAAATAGATTAAGAGATTTTATTACACTGAATTAAAACAGATTGAAATTAGAAATTTTACATTGAGCACATTTAAATGTGTTAAATATGTTTTTAAAAGAATAAACAAGCTTGACTGGCTTAATATATTTTATACACATTCGTATCCTAAGCTAACAACTGCGGTCTTTTAAAATTAGGAGCTTAAATTGATGGAACACTTCTGGTGGGTATTTCGTTAAGAGTGCTCACACTAAGTTCTAAAAAGTATACATACATTTTTTATCCTACAATTCCACTGCTAAAAGTTAGCTTGAACCTGTTGCTACAATGTAATACTTCCAAAATAATTATCATATTGTGATTGTAGTATGGCAAAAAAAATTCATTAGCGCTAAACTAAAGAAACTGGCTGTATATACAACAGTGATCAAGATGCTTAGTCACGGAGGTGATCCAAGATGGCTGATTAGAAGCAGCTCAGGATGGCAGCTCCCAGTGAAAGTGCTGAGGGTGAGTGGATGCTGCATTTCCAGACGCATTTTTATTGCCCACAGACCAGGAGATTCCCAGGTGGAGGAGCCCCATGGGTCACCAGCATGGCTGGTTTGGACAGCGTGGCTGTTGTGGCTGGCATGGCTGTTTTTGCTGGCATGGCTGTTTTCGCTGACATGGCTGTTTTGGCCAGCACAGCTGTTTTGCTGGTGCCCCAGTGCAGTGGTTCTCCATACAAAATACACAGGTCTAGGCACCATTGTAGCTGGCGATTGGAGCTCTGGGAAGGCAGAGTTGCCCATTCATCTGATTAAAAAGGGGACTGAAACAGGCAGCCAGGCCAGGAGATTCCGGGGAAAAAAGTGCCAAGAAGCTCAGCGCCACTGTTTCAGCTGGTGCAGTGGGTTGCCACACAGGAAATCACACAGATCCTGGTGACTTTTCAACAGGCGACTGGAAAACCTGGGAGACAGTCGTCTATTCAACAACAACAAAAACAAAAAGGTTCTGAGGCAGGGAGCCAGATGATCAGGCTCGGCTGGTCCCACCCCACAATAAAACATCAATCAGAAATGCTCTGGATTGAGAGTTTCTCAGCAAGCACAGCTGAACCTGGGACAGTCCAGCTCTGTGGGGGAGGGGCATCTGCCACTACCGAGGCAGTCCACCACTATGGAGGTAGTTTGCCATTGCTGAGACAGCCCGCCATTGCCAAGGCAGCCTGCCGTTACAGAGTCTGCCATTATAGAGGTGGGCCGCCACTGCTGAGGCAGTCCTAACTACACTCGTATAAACAGGACTGCAGGGAAGTTCACATAGCAGCTGGGTGGAGCGCATAGCAGCTCAGCAAAGCCTCTGCAGGCAGACAGTGACTAGGCTGCCTCATGGCTGGGCAGGGCAGCCCCAAGAAAAGGTAGCAGCACAAGAGAAACTCATTAATAAAGCCCTACCTCCCCAGGACAGAGCACCTGGGGGGAAAAAAGGGGGAGTGGTTATGAGGTCTGTTGCAGCAGACTTAAACATACCTGCCCAGCAGCTCTGAATGAACAACGGGGCTCACAGCTCAGCACTTGAGCTCCTATAAAGGACAGACTGTCTCCTCAAGCAGCTCCCTGACCCCTGTATATCCAAATATTTACCTCATAAAGGAGAGCTCAGACTGACATCTTGTGGGTATCCTACTGGGACAAAGGTAGTAAAAGAAGAAACTGGAAGCAACTCTTACTGTTCTGCAGCCGCTGCAGGTGATGCCCAGGCAAGCAGGGCCTGGCGTGGACCTCAGCAGTCCTACAGCAGAGGGGCCAGACTGTTGGAAGGAAAACAAAGAAACAGAAAGAAATAACTTCATCATCAACAAACTGGCCATCCACTAAGAGACCCAGTCTGAAAGTCAACAACTACAAAGATGACAGGTGGATAAATCCACAAAAATGGGAAGAAACCAGTGCAAAAAGGATGAAAACACCTGAAACCAGAGCACCTCTCCTCCTACAAGGGATCACAACTCTTCACCAGCAAGGGAACCAGGCTGGATGGAGAATGAGTGTGATGAATTGACAGAATCAGGCATCAGAAGGTGGGTAAAAAGAAACTTCTGTGAGCTAAAAGAACATGTTCTAACCCAATGCAAAGAAACTAAGAACCTTGAAAAAATATTTGACAAAATGCTAATGAGAATAAACAACCTAGAGAGGAATATAAGTGAACTGATGGAGCTTAAAAACACAACATGAGAACTTTGTGAAGCATACACAAGTTTCAACAGCCAAATTTACCAAGCAGAAGAAAGGATATCAAAGGTTGAAGATCAACTCAATGAAATAAAATGAGAAGGCAAGATTAGAGAAAAAAGGATAAAAAGGAATGAACAAGTCTCCAAGAAGTATGGGACTATGTGAAAAGACCTAATCTACATTTGATAGGTGTACCTGAATGTGACAGAATGAATACAAGCTGGAAAATACTCTTCAGGATATTATCCAGGAAAACTTCCCCAACCTAGCAAGGCAGGCCAACACCCAAATCCAGGAAATACAGAGAACACCACAAAGATACTCCGCAAGAAGAGCAACCCCAAGGCACATAATCATCAGATTCACCAGGGTTGAAATGAAGGAGAAAATACTAAGGGCAGCCAGAGAAAAAGGTTGGGTTACCCACAAAGGGAAGCCCATCAAACTCACAGCAGAGCTCTCAGCAGAAACCCTACAAGCCAGAAGAGAGTGGGGGCCAATATTCAACATCCTTAAAGTAAAGAACTTTCAACCCAGAATTTCATATCCAGCCAAAATAAACTTCATAAGTGAAGGAAAAATAAAATTCTTTATGTATGTAAGCAAGTACTTACAGATTTCATCACCACCAGGCCTGCTTTACAGGAGCTCCTGAAAGAGGCACTAAACAGTGTACCAGCCACACCAAAAACATACCAAATGGTAAAGAGCATCAACACAATGAGGAAACTGCTTTAACTAATGAGGAAAACAGACAGCTAGCATCAAAATGGCACAATCAAATTCACACATAACAATATTAACCCTAAATGTAAATGGGCTAAATGCTTCAATCAAAAGACACAGACTGGCAAATTGGATAAAAAGCCAAAACCCATCAATGTGCTGTATCCTGGAGACTCATTGCACATGCAAGGATAACAAAGGCTCAAAATAAAGGGATGGAGGAAGATTTACCAAGCAAATGGAGAGAAAAAAAAAAAAAAAAAAAAAAAAAAAAAAAAAAAGCAGGAGTTTCAATTCTCGTCTCTGAATTAATTAAATAGACTTTAAACCAACAAACATCAAAAGAGACCAAAAAGGACATTACATAAAGGTAAAAGTCTATGTAACAAGAAGAGCTAATGATCCTAAATATATATACACACACTACAGGAGCACCCAGACACATAAGGCAAGTTCTTAATGACTTATAAAGAGACAGAAAATTAACAAGGATATCCAGGACTTGAACTCAGACCTGGAACAAGCAAACCTAATAGACATTTACAGAAACCACCCCAAATTCACGGAATATACATTCTTCTCAGAACCACATTGCACATACTCTAAAATTGACCACATAATTGGAAGTAAATCCCTCCTCAGCAAATGCGAAAGAACGGAAACCATAAGAAACAGTCTCTCAGACCATAGTGCAAACAAATTAGAACTCAGAATTCAAAAACTAACTAAGAACCACACATTTTCATGGAAACTGAACAACTGGTTCTTGACTGTTGACTGGATAAACAATGAAATGAAGACAGAAATGAAGATGTTCTTCGAAACCAACAAAAATGAAGACACAACATTCCAGAATCTCTGGGACACATTTAAAGCAGTCTCTGGAAGAAAATATATAGCAATAAATGCCCACATGAGAAGCAAGGAGAGATCTAAAACTGACACCCTATCATCAAAATTGAAAGAGCTAGAGAAGCAAGACCAAAAAACTCACAACCTAGCAGAAGACAAGAAATAACTAAGATCAGAGCAGAATTGAAAGAGATAGAGACACAAAAACCCTTCCAAAAAAATCAGTAAATCAAGGAGCTGGTTTTTTGAAAAGATCAACAAAATAGACCACTAGCCAGATTAATAAAAAAGAAAAGAGAGAATAATCATATAGATGCAATAAAAAATGATAAAGGGAATATCACCACAGATTCCACAGAAATTCAAACCATCATCAGAGATTATTACAAACAACTCTATGGGCATAAACTAGTAAACCTGGAAGAAATAGATAAATTCCTGGACATTGTGTCCTCCCAAGCCTAAGCCAGGAAGAAGTAGAAATCACGAATAATGAGACCAATAATGAGATCTGAAGTTGAGGCAGCAATTAAGAGCCTACCACCCAAAGAAAGCCCAGGTCCAGAGGGGTTCACAACCAAATTCTACCAGACATACGAAGAGGAGCTGGTACCATTCCTTCTGAAACTATTCCAAACAATTCAAAAAGAGGGAATGCTTCCCAAATTATTTTATGAGACCAACATCATCCTGATACCAAAACCCGGCAGAGACTCAGCAAGAAAAGAAAACTTCAGGCCAATATCCATGATGAAGACAGATGCAATAATCTTCAATAAAAAACTGGCAAACCGATTGCAACAGCACATCAAAAAGCCACCATGATCAAGTTGGATTCATTCTGGGGATGCAAGGCTGGTCCAACATATGCAACTCTATAAACATAATTTGCCACATAAACAGAACCAAAGACAAAACCAACATGATTATCTCAATTGATGCAGAGAATGCCTTTGACAAAATTCAACAGCCCTTTATGCTAAAAACCCTCAATAAACTAGGTATTGATGGAACATATCTTAAAACAATAAAAGCTACAAACCAACAGCCAATATCATACTGAATGGGAAAAACTGGAAGCATTCCCTTTGAAATCTGGCACTAGACAAGGATGCCGTCTCTCACCACTCCTATTCAATATAGTACTGGAAGTTCTAGCCAGAGCAATCAGGCAAGAAAAAGAAATAAAGGGTATTCAGATAGGAAAGGAGGAAGTCAAATTGTCTCTATTTGCAGATGACATGACTGTATATTTAGAAGACCCCATCTCAGCCCAAAATCTCCTGAAACTGATAAGCAACTTCAGTAAAGTCTCAGCATACAACATCAATGTGGAAAAATCACAAGCATTCCTATACACCAATAAGAGACTTAAAGAGAGCCAAATCAGGAACAAACTGCCATTCACAATTGCTACAAAGAGAATAAAATACCTAGGAATACAACTAACAAGGAATATAAAGGACCTCTTCAAGGAGAACTACAAACAACTGCTCAATGAAATAAGGGAGGACACAAACAGATGGAGAAACATTCCATGTTCATGGTTAGGGAGAATCAATACTGTGAAAATGGCCATATTGTCCATAGTAATTTACAGATTCAATGCTATCCCCATCAAGCTTCCAATGACCTTCTTCACAGAACTGGAAAAAACCACCTTAAACTTCATATGAAACCAAAAGAGAGCCTGCGTAGTAAAGTCAAGTCTAAGCAAAAAGAACAAAGCAGGAGGCATCACACTACCAGACTTCAATCAATACTACAAGGCTACAGTAATCAAAACAGCATGGTACTGGTACCAAAACAGAGATATAGACCAATGGAACAGAACAGAGGTATTGGAGACAACACAACATATCTACAACCATCTGATCTTTGAGAAACCTGACAAAAACAAGCAATGGGGAAAGGATTCCCTGTTTAATAAATGGTGTTGGGAAAACTGGCTAGCCATGTGCAGAAAGCAGAAATTGGACCACTTCCTGACACCTTACACTAAAATTAACTCCAGATGGATTAAAGACTTAAACATAAGATCTAACAACATAAAAACCCTAGAAGAAAATCTAGGCAAAACCATTCAGGACATAGGCATAGGCAAGGACTTCATGACCAAAACACCAAAAGCATTGGCAACAAAAGCCAAAACAGACAAATCGGACCTATTGAAACTCCACAGCTTCTGCATAGCAAAAGAAACAATCCTTAGAGTGAATCAGCAACCAACAGAATGGGAAAAAAATTTTTGTAGTCTACACATCTGACAAAGGGCTGATATCCAGAATCTACACAGAATTAAAACAGATTTAAAAGAAAAAAACAAGCCCATTTGAAAGTGGGCCAAGGATATGAACAGAAACTTTACAAAAGAAAACATATATGAGGCCAACAAGCATATGAAAAATGCTCATCATCAATGGTAACTGGAGAAATGCAAATCAAAAGTACATTGAGATACCATCTCACGCCAGTTAGAATGGCGATTTTTAAAAAATCTAGAGAAAAACTAAAATGCAATAAAAAAAAATCTGGAGACAACAGATGCTGGAGGGGATGTGGAGTAATAGGAACACTTTTACCCTGTTGGTGGGAGTGCAAATTAGTTCAACCATTGGGGAAGAAAGTGTGGCAATTCCTCAAGGACCCAGACATAGAAATTCCATTTGACCCAGCAATCCCATTAGTGGGTACATATCCAAAGGATTATAAATTGTTCTACTATAAGGACACATGCACACAAATGTTAATTGCAGCACATTTACAATAGGAAAGACCTGGAACCAACCCAAATGCCCATCGATGATAGACTGGACAGGGAAATGTGGCACATATACACCATGGAATATTATACAGCCATCAAAAATGATGTGTTCGTGTCCTTTGTAGGGACATGGATGAACCTGGAAACCATCATTCTCAGCAAACTGAGACAAGAACAGAAAATCAAACACCGCATGTTCTCATAATGAGAACACATGGACACAGGGAGGGGGGCATCACACTGGTGTCTGTTGGGGGGAAATAGAGGAGGGACAGCAGGGGTTGGGGAGTTGGGGAGATATAGCATGGGGAGAAATGCCAGATATAGTTGATGGGGAGGAAGGCAGCAAATCACACTGCCATGTGTGTACCTATGCAACAATCTTGCATGTTCTTCACATGTACCCCAAAACATAAAGTGCATTA
Source organism: Leontopithecus rosalia (assembly GCA_028533165.1). NCBI lineage: Eukaryota > Metazoa > Chordata > Mammalia > Primates > Cebidae > Leontopithecus > Leontopithecus rosalia. The sequence continues at coordinate 105,177,846 of CM052653.1, read as the reverse complement.
AAAAGTGTGTGTGTATATATATATATATACATACATATACATATATTTTAAAGTAAAATCTCTTCAGAATTAAAAAAAATGCTTAGTCACTTAAACAGGTTTATTTTCCCTCCCAGGAGATTCTAAACAAGCTAGTCTTTCTGACTTTTTCCATTGAACTAATTACATCTCTAAGCCATTTTGATATAATATAAATGTCAACGTTTATACAGTGTAAATTCAATTTTTAAAATGTACGGTCATGCTTTATCCTTTTATAAAATAATTTCTAAAATATTTTGCATAATTATTCTGTACACCTTTGAGTACTGTTATGAACTTTATATTTACATTTACTTATTTAGCTTGTCACATGGGTTGTAATTATGTCTGGTGTAATATCCACTTATTATTTTTTTCTTTTTTTTGTGACAGAGACCCTTTGTCACCCAGGCTGGAGTGCAATGGTGCTATCTTGGCTCAGGTAACCTCTGCCTCCTGGTTTCAAGTTACTCTACTACCTCAGTCTTCTGAATAGCTGGGATTAAAGGAATATGCTTATATTTTTAATCAACTTTTATTTTGGAAATTTTCAGGTTTACCAAATAATTGCTAAGATAGAACAGTGGACTTCTATGCACCTAGTGCCCAGTTTCAGTTTCCAATAATGCTATCATCTTCTGTGACCCATGTATGTTTGTCAAAATGAACAAAAAAACAGTGACCTATTATTATTGGCCAAACCCCAGACTTAATTGAGATTTCACCAGTTTTACCAATAATGTCATTTTTCTGTTCTGGAGTTTCATTCAGAGAACCACATTACATTTAAGTCTCATATACCCTTTAGTCTTCACCATACTATCTTTGTTTCTCCATGTTTCCATGGTTTTCATGACAGCTTAAAGGAGTCCTGCTCAGTGTTTTGTAGTTTGCCCCTCAAGTTGGATTTGACTGAGGTTTTCATTATAATTAGTCTGAGGTTATGGGGTTTTAGGAAGACTACAGTGATTCAGTGTCCTCATCACCCCAAATCTATGGTCTCTTTAGTGGTCAGAAGGAATAAGGAGAGTTCATAGCCTAAAGTATTTTAGAAATTGTAGGACTTTATTACGGTGGTATTCTGGAAATTTATGGGGCCAATATTGATTGACACCAAGTTTGAGGTCAATATATGGAATCAAATGGGTAAGTGTCAGGCATTCTAGATGCTGTGCAATGCACAGGACTCCTCTGTACAAAAATGAAATGCTACATTTTACATAAATGTGAATATCTCAACAGATGTTCCTATAAAAATATACATGTATACATATATATTTATAAAATTCAGAGGCAGTAACATAACTCTGTTGTATAAGTAAACACACATATTTTTTATGAATTTAATTTATATGAAAATGGCTAAGACTTTAACAACCATGAATGTTAAGGTAAAATTATTCATTATATTTAAGGACATAATATTTTATTAATTTGGAAAATTATGTCACTGAATGTGGCAACACTCATATTTGAATTTTCAGTACAACAAACCTATAATAGGCACTATATCTTTTATGTGATTCTTTGTATAAAACAAATGCATTTATTTGGTCTTTATTTTTAAAATGTCAAAGAAAAAGTGATAATAATATTAAGTTTTAAGTATTATGTCACATTTCTTAAATCCAAACTCATTTTTCCTAAGTTATTGCCAACACCTGGATCCTTAATGTAGGTAGTCTAAGCATTTTCTTATTGGATTATATTTTATTTTATTATACATTACTCCTTATTTTATCAAACTAAGGGTACCACATTTTTTTTCAAAGTAGTGTGCATGGCTTGCTTATAGTTTTATCAATATCAAGATCATAAAATATTAAAATACAATGGTAATGACATAGAATGCATCTTCCACAGTGTGATCTTAGCAGATTCTGGGATAACAAAGGCAGCAATAGACCGAAGAGTATTTTGTTTATTCCACATTTGTTTTCTGACACTTTAAAGCTAGATATTAGAGATAGAGGACAAAGATGTGATCCCTTAATACACAGAACTTAGAGTTTAATATGAATAATCATGTCTATTTGGTTAAATGTCATTCATTCACTCATTCTCTTAATGTCCTTCAACCAATGCCTGTAGGAACACAAAGAATTGAACAATGGGGAATGATGAGGTATCACAAAATGAAGTGTTAACAGGACTTAGAAGAGGTTCAGGCTTGTGTTAGGTGATTTTGATGAGGACTCAGTGAAATAGGGCTTGCTGTGGATGGGATGCTGTTAGAATACGGGTTATTTTATGCTGAATATCTTAAATTTTTTTTTACCTAGAAAGCGAGAAGAGAAAAGAAGCTAAAGCTGTGATTGTAAAGGAAACACTAATCACTCATATCAGCCAGGATGGGGGATATTGGACCATTTTTGTGGTTTAAGCAATGTTATGTTTTTATTTTGATTCATCAGAGTCACCGAGTGCTCTTCTCTGATGTTGGTGTTCTGTGGAATCACATCCAATGGGAACACAACATAGTCTGTGAATGCCAGGCCTGCCCTGGGCTGTCATGGGCTACTTTTCTCTTTCTTATGTCCTTTATTCAACAAACACTCATTAAAATCAAATAAGTTTATGGCCCTAAAATCACAAGTATATATTTGGTAGCCCCAGCTCTCAAGAAAGAATTGAAGTTCATTGTTACAGTCTAGAAATAAAAATTACGTATTTGGGGATGGTCCAAATAAAGACATTTTCAGGGTTGTGAGAACATTTAATAAAGGCACCACAGAGAATTGGTGGTATTTAACCGGGTGTTGACAGATGCATAATTTCTGCCAGTTTTAGAATGAGAGCATTGTGAACACATGTGCCCACTGGGAAAGTCACATTACGTGAGGAGCACTATAAGCTCCATGGAGAGTTAACTCATTTTGATGCTGTTTTGACTGGAGGCCACTATAGAAGTATTTCTTACAAAGGAAGTGGAAGATCAAGTAGTTGCTTGGCTGAGTAGTTTGTAGAATGGGATTTAAAACACGTTAGAGTATGTTTGGGGAACAAAATAAATGCATGCCAAAAGAGCCTAGTATTGAGCCTGGCAAATGTTTGCGGCATGGGCAATGGTCCTGCCTCATGGGTTTCCCATGCTCCTCCCAGTGAGCATGCTAATTCCTTGGGAAGCAAGGGTTGCTGAATGAGAGGACACTTTCTTCATAGAAGGAATACTGTTCTTAAGGAGACAGAAATCATTCAGTCTTTGTAGTAATTTCACTTGATTTAGAAGAAGGATAAAAACAATTCAGAGATTATGTTTCAGTGCTAAGAGTATTCTCTGCTTACCAAATTAGTCAGTCTTTCAAAATGTCTTTTTCCAGGCTACAATTAAATACAGAATTAAAATATTCTGTCAGCAAAACATTTTCAAGTGTTAAAAAGTGCCAGCTAAAGAAGACATGGCAATTTCTCAAAAGGTCTAAAATGGGATGGATTCTAATATTTCTTGGATAATTTAAGAGGCATCTGTGTGATGATAAGGAAATCAAGTAGATAACCCCCCAATGTCCTTTCTAGACTAGAAATTACATGACAATGTATTTTAATAAGTCCTTGTAGTTAACAAAATTAGAGGGCTTCTTTTTAAACTCTACATTTTTAAAATTTTTTTTCTCTGTAAAATTAAGGATAGTTTAAAGTTAAATTGGGCGTGAAATTGTTTCTAAGGTATTTTAAGCAAAAAGTTGCATATTATTTTTTTATTTCACAAGTAATACATAGTATTTTAGAAAACTTGAAAAATACAAAAATGTTGAAGGATGATAAAAATCACTCATAATATATTCACCCATATATGTTTATGTTTAATAATTTGGCCTCTATTTATAAACTATGTTTAGCACATGAAATCACTAGAAGCAACATTTCATTCTTAGCCCTTCCTGGGTTCAACTCACCATCTAAACACCTACCTGAATTCCCACTCTTTCATAAAGCACTCTTGCTTTTCCTTCTCATCACATCTGCTGTCACCTGTCATCATAAATAAGTCACGCCTCTCAGGTCATTTTATAATTCTGTCTACCATATCTACATGGAAAAACAGTGAAGAATAGAGTTGAAGATGGACAGCATCAATTTATTTTTTATTTATCAAATGACTTTCTCCTTTACTTCTCTCCTCCCTTAGAGCTTCATTTACTATTAAATATAGTCTGTTGAAAACTGTCCACAGAGATTTTCAAGAAATAAAATGGTACAAATAATTCAGGGAAATCACTCAGCTGTCTAATACGAAGACAAAATTAGTAGATGGCCTCTAAATATAATGGGCACAAAGTAAAGAGGGAAGTCTTCGATACCTAATTCGGTGCAAAATAATGCACTCTGCTCTATTATTTTAGTGACAGCACAAATTTCATTAAAGGAGTTAATATTGGTACAAACATTTCAAAATCCATATTACTTACATTTCTTTCAATAAATAAATCAGAGACAGTGTTGAAAGCCACACAGTTTCTAATACAGGCAGGACAGGTCCAATATGTGTAATTATCACAATAATTAAAATATAAAAAGTATAACAACATCTCTATTAAGAGTTTATCTTTTGGTTACTAAAAAGAAACTGTTTAAAAGGAGGTACCTCACCATACCTCCCGAATGGGTTTAGGTAGGATTCTAGGGAGTAGCCATGAGCTCCAAGGTGATGTTGGTTTTCTGCTAATTGATCTACTCTCATTCCTTTTTTCTATTACTCAGCATATTTGGGGTGGAAGGTAATCATTACACATATTATGTGGTTCTAAGTGCTTTCCCTGATGGTGAAGATTTACCAGGCAACGTCTCATTTAATCTACATTATAAACTCAAGGTAAGTACTATTTGTATATAGATTTTGCAGCTGAGGAAACAAATTCTGAGAGAGTAACTTTCATACATCGCACTACTTGTGAATGTCCCCAGTCTATCATCAGAACCATCACAGTATCATAGTTAATGCTTGCACAGAGACCTAACCTGTTTTTCTTCCTAATGTTATTTTATTCTGGAAATAATATCTACCGCTAGCATATTTCATGGGTGTGTGTGTGTGTGTGTGTGTGTGTGTGTGTGTAAAACATAATGTTTTAGCTTTTGAGGGTTGATATGGTTTGTGTCCCCAACTAAATCTCATGTTGAATTGTAATTCCCAAATTGGGGAAGAGATCTGGTGGGAGATGATTAGATAATGAGACCAAATTTCCCCATTGTTCTTGTGATAGTGAGTTAAGAGTGTGTAGCACATCCCCCTTCACTCACTCATTCTTGCTTTGCCATATGAATATTGTACCGGCTTCCCCTCCACCTTCCACCATAATTTTAAGTTTTCTGAGGCTTCCCAAGCCATGCCTCCTGTTCGGCTCACAGAACTGTCAGTCCATTAAACCTCTTTTCTCTGTATATTACCCAGTCTCAGGTATGTCTTTACAGCAATGTGAGAACAGATTAATACAACAGTGGTCACTATATTCATTATCTTGGTTGTGGTGGTGGTTTTGGACATATATGTGAAATGTACTGTATTTCAATTATACCTCAATCATCTTGTTAAAAAGTAAACTATATTTTTTATATTAAGAGTGAGAATAAAATAAAATTTTACAAAAGAGAGACAATATCTTGTAAGGGAAATACAAACAGTATCAACTATATTGAAATGAATACATTAATGGAAACTTTTCATGGAGCCAGAAGGTGCTGATGCAGCATAAGGACCAATTCTGATAAGTAGAAAGATTCAATTAAGATGTTATTATCATTATTAGTAGTAGCAGAAGTAGATGAGTCATATGGGAACCTGGAAGTGGAAGGGAAAAAAGAAAGAAAATAGCTACTTATTTTAGGTACTTGCTTACTTTAGACATCGTTTTATACCCTTTGAGGAAGATGGATGAATGGTGAGGGTAGATAGAAATATTAGCTTTTATCCATGCAACAAACATACATTAATATTCAGTCTGCACTAGATGCTAGGGAAACAATATGTACAAACACAATTTTTGCTCTTACGGAGCTTCTTTGCAGAGGAATACAGTGTACTAAAAATCACAAAGGAAAGTTACCTATCCAGTTAATGACAGAGTTGAGTTGAGGGGTACGAGAGTTTCTAAAGGAGATGTCTTCTTGAAAACTTGGTAAAGAATGGCTTGATTATGATGATGAGAAGGTGTGTTCCTATAATGCATTGCTATAAAGAGAACAGTGTGTGCTAAGACATGCATTTGACAGGGCAGCAAGTCTGGGAAATTTCAAGCATTTCAGTGTGACTTCTACATGACCAGGATGAGATAATCAGGGAGCAATCAGTAGGGACAAACATGGTCATAAGTGATCACACAGAATTCTATATCTAATTTTAAGTCATTTAGATAATGAGACAGTGTAAAAAATTTAAGACTAGACTCAATTTGTATAATCCACCAGTAACTTTCACATACTATTTTTCTATATCTTCATAGTCTTTCAAATTTATTTTAGAAAATCTATTTTAAAAGAGTTACAAAACAGACAAAAACTAGTTTAAAGGCAGAAGGTGTAAACAACCTTCTCTGTGAGCTCTACCGTCTTGTTTCAACATTTAGAAACAGCTGAAAGGGTGAACCATTCTGAGTGTCTATTGTATTAAAATTTTCTTCTTATTAGAATAGCAGTAACTAAAATTTACCAGCATCTTAAAATCACGAAATAATAAAACACCAGATCTAGATATTTTTTAAAAAGTCTGAAATCATCTAATCCCATTATAGAAAATAAAACAAGATCAGAGAGAGAAGTGAATTCTCCCACTGTCAGTAGCCGAGAAAACAAAGTCTAAAACAAACAACTGCTATGTTATACTCCGGATTCTGTAATGTTCACCATGCTGCCTAATGTTTTACTTTTTCAATATCCATTACTGTGAGTGAATGGAAAAATTCTATTGATGGTCTTTTGAAAATTATCTTCTGTAATTTTCAACATATAAAATAATATGAAACTGTTTTAAAAACAGCTCAAAACAAGACTATCTGACAAAAATATATGGTAGCTTTCCTAAGTTCCTCGTCACAAAGTTACAACAAAATCTACATTGAAAATCTTTTCAAATTTACAACAAATTGAAGCATTCAGAAGATGCATACAGGCTTCTGATTCAGGGAGGTAGAATCATCCTCTTTTACTCTCAAAACTCTATTAAAGTAATAGTAAAGAAATTCAATAATAATAATCATAGTGCTTATCAGAAGTTTTAGGGACAGACATCAGGCCACATCAGTAGACTGATAATATTGACAGGCTTCTTAAAACAGAACTCGTTTGAGATCTTATTGATGGACAACCCAGATAAGATAAAACTACACCTAAAAATATCTGCTGAAAAATACAGCATATGTAGTAGGAAAGTCACCATCTCCTCCTGAATCAAGCCTCAGAGTGTCTGAAGTGAGGCAAACATGAACTGTCTTTCAGATGATATTAATTAGAAAAATATTTGATTTAGAGAAAAGTGTGACAGTTAATTCCTCCAAACTTTCCCCACCTCATTATACTAAAGAAATATAGAGTGACAATAAGTGATATTCAGCTGTAAGAACAATCCTAGAAAACTACTCTCTAATTCACTCATACTTATCGGGGCCACTGAAATAAGTGTGAGAAACTCAGAGCATGTTCTTTATTTAAGTATTGAGGTTTAGCTTTTCACGTCGAGTTGCTTAGCACCCACTCAAGCAAGGATAAATCTTGTAGTGACATGTCCTACCCACTTACATGGAAGTCAGAATCTACTCTCCAATTCTGGAAAAATAGAGAACTGTTGTGTAAAGAGGTTTATATAACAAGAGGGTAAACTCACAGCAGCTCTATTAATTACCAACCTAGTACATAATTTAAAAGAGATAATAAAAACCAACTGCACAAGAAAAAAACACTAATAAAAGACTATGTTAATTATAGGGAAGATTATGCTGAATAAACAACTCTCATATTTCAAATGACAATAATGCATATTCAATCTAGCTTGTTATTATGGCAGAAGATGAGATGGCTCATGCACCATCAATTGAATGCTTTACCTAGAAGTGACACACATTGCTTCCCCTCAGATTACACAGACTAGTACCAATTGCATGGTCCTACTCACAAACAGGGGGGAAATACAAGTCTCAAAGCTATTGGTAGTATTCATTAACTTGCTTAATTAAATAAAACATTTCTAGCAAGTGACCAACTGGTAGAGAACTTGAATTATTTGGTGAGTGTCAGTATTGGCCACAGATAAAATAAAAGCTTTAGAGGACAAGAACATTTTTTAAATTTAATTATTCTTTTTAGCAAGGTTGGTTATGATGTATCCCTGCAACTATTTTCAGGTGTTATGATGATAGAGCTGTAAAGGAATAAAACAAATTTTATTTTTTAAAAAAGTTATCATCAAAAGTATACCAATATAAAAGCCATAAGAAATGTAAGATAAATTTCAGCCAATCCTGCAAATAGCTTGTATGTGTATGTGTGCATACGTGTGTGAAAGAGAATGAATTATTCAAGAGTAAAAAGAACAACCCAGATATTCCAAAATCCATCCAATGGGAGAGTCACAGGAATAAAAAAAATTAAGAAGGGAAAGAATGAATGCATAAATAATGGAACAAACTAGCTAATTAAATAATTATTGTTTTTAAAATTTCAAGCTGAAAATATTCATAATAAAAGGACCTATTAAGTACTGAGTAAAAAGAATAGTAAAAGACGTACATCTAGGGACACCTTTCTAGAATTTAAGAACATTACTAATTAAAAGAAAATCCCTTTAGGACTTTTTGTTGGTTGGTTGGCTGTGAGGACTAAGCTCTGATTTTTTATCTTGCCCAATTTCCTATCTTTGGGGTCTGTGAGTTTGTGCCCTACAAACCACAAATTCTCATCAGATGGGTTTTATTTGATGCTACATATTGTGACTTACTTCTCAGTTTGACTCAGGGGTAACATTATGAGACAATAAAATATATATATATATATATATATATATGGGTTATATATATATATATATATATATACATACATATATATATACATACATATATATATACACACACATATATATATACACACACATATATATATACACACACATATATATATATATACACACATATATATATATATATACACATATATATACATATATATATATATTGCCATACTTGAAAGTGCCCTGCAAAGTCTCTTGTGGAAGAAATACACATTCTATAAAGAATCCTCTCCCCCTTTGTTTTCCCTCCTTCCTTCCCAGATCCAGGAGATAATCAACTAAGAGCCAGGCACCACTTTAAGTATGATTAAAAAACAATTTACAACTTGCTCTCTCTAAAGTCTACTAAGAGCTTCCTCTGCATAATAAAACTTGGTCTCCACAATCCTTTATCTTTAACCTGAACATTCCTTTCTATGGATCCCATGTCTTTAGACAAACTCAACCAATTGCCAACCAGAAAATGTTTAAATTTACCTATATCCTGGAAGCCCCCACTTTGAGTTGTCCCACCTTTCTATACCAATGTATTTCTTAAGTGTATCTGATCAATGTCTCATGCCTTCCTAAATATATCAAACCAAACTGTACCCCAACCACCTTGAGCACATATTCTCAGGATCTCCTGAGGACTGTGTCATGAGCCATGGTCACTCAGATTTGGCTCAGAATAAACATCTTCAAATATTTTATAAAGTTTGACTCTTTTTGTCAAGAGTTACTTTTACTTTTTATTCTCCCTACTAAAAGATTTGAATGATGTCTGTATTTTCTCGACTAAAACATGTTTGCACATTTTGTACTGAAAGACATACATTTTTGTCTGAGCTTTACATTTGCACTGCTGGATATTAGAAGACAGGAGAGTATCATGTTCAAAGTTTAAAGAAATATGCTGTCGAATGTATTATTCCATACCCTTACAAATTATTAATCAAATGTAATAATATGATGATTGCAAATCTGATTATTGCAAAAGTAAATATTGTATAATACAAATGCTTTAGGATTCTTGAATTTAAACAATCTATTAGGTGTGGAAGGATACCAATAAAAAGAAAGACATCTAAGAAATAAGAAAGAATAGAATCAAATAAATAAGAACTATATCATAAGTTTAGCATTAAGTAATCCAAGGGTGAGAAATGAGTTATAATGCTAGAATGCATTAGGCCCATAAAAAATTTTTTTCTAGAAGAGAGTGAATTCTAGGATACACATTCCATGAATGAGAAACTAGAAATTCTACACAAATTAATAAAGCACTTATTTGTCCTCAAAAGAACCAGAAGAAAGGCTATTTATAAAGTTCAAGAAAGTCCAGAAAAAGTTGTAAGAAAACTAGGCTCTATGTATTAAAAAAAACCACTATAAATAAAACCTGTACTTTAAATTCATGACATTTGAAGTTTCTGTTGCATTGCTTTTGTTAAACTGTGTCCTTCAACAGTTTACATCTTATCTAAAGAAAAGCAATGTTCAGACAAAAACAATCTTATCTAAGAACACAATAGTATCTAAATAACCATTATAAATACTACTTATTGGTTGTCATTTTTATAAAAAAAATACAGAAACACAGAAGACTAAACAATTGTATGATAAGTAAATGTCATAAACTTTAACAGTCCATATTGTATTTTTAAAATAATTTTACATCATAGAAATTTAAGAGAATCTGGCTAAACATAATGGAGAAGGAGTTTCTTATTTAAATGGTATACCAGTTTAAAAAAAATTTTAACTGACTTATACCTGGTAGACACAGAGGGTTTGAATAACTTAAGATAATAAAACTTGCTCTTTTAATTTCATGGTAACAATTACTATGAAAAAAGGCTTGAGATTTTCTAAAGAAGATGCCAAGTAAAAATTTTATTTATAAAGACCTAATTTTTATTCCTCCTATTTTCCTAAAATATATTACCTTAGCTAGGTGTATTTTAGTAATCTGATGCTATTATCTTTTTATTTGCTCACTATTAAACTAAAGATATATGTGGCTTTAAACTAAGTACATGTATCTTTGTTGTCAAAATATTTTAGTCTAAGAAAATGAGTGGCAAACTACCTATTTTCCTTAAAGTGACACTAACTCAGTAAAAGCAGCTTAGCTTTGAAGGAATTCTGAAGATTGTATCTCTAGACACTAAACCTACAGGTGTGCAAAAGGAAGCACAAAGACTCAGAGAGAAAAGTCAGATCCCTTACTTTCCATGCCAGTCCTTGGGGGCTGCTAGTGGTCTCCACTTCTGTGACTAGAGTCCTCTCATCTAAGTCCTTGGCAGTTTTCTCTTGACTCTTTATATATAGCATCTCATAGAGCTCTTTCAACTTTATTTTTGAAATGTATCTCAAATCCACTCACTTCTCCCCATCTAAATTACAACAACACTAGTCAGTTAGTCCACCATTATTTATGTTTCTACTACCTTCCAGGTGCAGTTCCACTTGCTGTATCATTAATTAAAGGAGAGACCAAGAGTCCCTATATTCAACATGGTTACCTCACAATGAGAGTAACAAATATGAAAAAAAATAGACTAAATGAATCAGATGACAGAGGGATAAACAATATGAAGAAAACAAAAATCACAACTTAGATAATCACATTGTTAGTAATTCTTAGGGGGTGTCATGGTTAGATGTCCCATGAGTTACATGCATCTCTTTGACCAAATTCCTTACTCTTTGCCATCATAGTAGCTAGTTACTGCAAACACTCCCAAGTAGGAAAGAGGTGAATATATGCAGATATCTGACATCATACGGAGATTCCATGTCTGGATTGTCACCATCAGGAGCTCTGCTAATTTGCCAGGAAAATAACCACAACTAGAGAACTTCATAACAAAACAAAGCAACTTTTTAAAGTCTCTGGAAAATGTCCCTAGAGTACACAGCTGATGAAAAAACATTTATTCAAGAAAATATGCTACATCTCAGTAAGAACTGTTTGAATTTGTAGCTCTTCAGTCATACCATGCTCTCTTTCTTCTCCTCACCCCCAGTTCAGCATAACAAAAGTTCTACTCTGGGTTGGTTTTACCAACCAAGAAAACTGTGATCCTGTTCCCACATCTCTCAATTAAAGACTACATAAGCTACTCCAGCAGGGAAGGGCGCTAACATTTTTCTTCCAACTCTGTGTTAAGGAGGCAAAATTCCAGGTGTCCCAACTTGCAGTACAAAGGCTTTAACCTACCTGTGGCAGACCATGTCTTGGAAAAGTATTCACCACAGATACCTCGTGGAGAAATACATTTCTTTCCATATTTCCCTCTTCATTGACTATAGTGACCAAATCTATGTTATTTACTTTCATACTTTTTCATTTAAAGTGGAATAAGGAAGGCATTCAAATAATTGTTGAAAAATTAATGATATAAAAACTCTTATATTTCCAGTTATATCAATTGTGTCTATCAAAACTGGGTAGAACAGTGTTCCCCAGGAGTAAAATCATTCCCTAAACCTCAGAATGTGTTCTTCTATGGAAACAGCGTTGGTCCTTAACCAAATATGACTGGTGTCATTATAAGAATAGGAGAAGGGACATAAGACAGAAACAGGTGGAAACAGAAATTGGAATTAATTCTCCCCAAAGCCAAGGTACACTAAGGAATGCCAGCAACCACTGGAAGCTAGAAAAGAGGCACAGGGCAGATTCTCCCTCTGATCCCCCAAGAAGAATTCCACCTTGCCAATGCCTTGATTTCAGACTTTTAGACTAAACTGTGAGAAAATACATTTCAGTTGTTTTAAGCCTCCAATTCTGTGGTACTTTGTTACAGTAGCCCTAGGAAATCATTACATCATCATCTTAGATTCAGCTCAAATGCCCTTTCATCCTGCAATCTTCCTTGATTCCAATTACAAATTGAAGACTTACAGAGGAAAAGTTATGTCTTGTTTTTATTTGCACCCTCACTGACTAGCCAAAGAGGTACATAATAGGAGATGTTGTGCATTATTTTTGAAAAGATAAGGTTTCTTCCTTCTGGAAGCAATCCTTTCCTCTCCTGAATGCTTACAGCACTTAATATGGAAAGAAAAAGAGGATTCAGGTTAAGGTGTCTGAACAAGATAGTGACTCCAATGAAAAGATCTGCAGTACATAACAACCAATAACTATAAATGAAATTGATACAAATGCCCTAAAGCAGCAAATTGTCAATATACTGTTTTTCATGGTTCGTAGGAACTGGGGCAGGCTCCTCAGTTTTTTTCCTGGGAAAACTTTTTTTTTTTTTGGTCTCTCCAGGAACTCTTGAGACCTGTAGTGAAATAAAGAGGATCTCGTGCTGAAAGTATGCTCCCTTCTTGCTTCAAGAGATTGGATTTGTTGACAGGAAGGATGAGCCTGAATTTCCTCCTATGCTGTTCTCTCTCTCTCGGAAGAAACCCAACTTGGATTCCTTATCACCATTCTAACAACCTACATCTGGAAGTAAAAACAATAGGCACGAGTGCTGTCATGGGCTGTAGGGATGCGCCTATTCTAGTAGTTGAGAAGAGCCATATAAAATACCAGAGGAGAGCAGAAAGCTTGACATTTTATTTGCGTTTTTGGAAAACACCCTAGAGACTAAGAAAAAGATAACCTCTTATTTCTAGCATGCAATTTATAGCAAAGTACAATCGTAGAAAATCTTATTTCTTTCCCTGGATTTTGTTTCATTTTGTGGCTTTTGGCAAGCTTATTATGACAATACAGACATAGAGAATGGCTGACATTCTCATGACAAACACAAACCTTAATGATACATTTTATGGTGTGTGATTTGAGATGCTCATCCTTGAGTGTGCATAACACTCTGAATCATCAATGTTTTGGCACCACAGTGTGATTGATATTAGATGTTACATATAGTATTCTGTCACCTCCAAGATGCAACTTTCAAAATTGAATTCTCTCAAACATTTACCAACTGCATATTATCTCTGAGGAATGAATATTTAGATAATTGGGAACTCTGAAACATTGATGTAGGGATTTATGATTTGGATAAAATTGCCTTCTGCAACATGAATTTTTGAGCGACTGGAAAAACTCTTACATCCCACAAATACTCAGAACTTATGAAGTGTATCGAGATATATTCAGATTCATACTGAGTCTTCATTGAATTTTTCGTCTAACAGATTTTGCTTCCTTTGATCTTTGATCGCAAAAGACTCAACTCAGCATACTACCATATCACACTGAAACATGTATTTTCATGCTCAGTGAAATGCAACTTTTCCAAACTGAACAGTGTTTCACAGTCTCATGTGAACTTAGAAGATTTTCATGTAAGAACACTTTAAAAGTTATTTCTACATTTTAAACTTTATTGCTCAATATATTTAGTGTTTACAATTTACAGATAAACACCATTCCTCTCTTAACCTACAACTATAGCCCAGGATGCAGGTACCAGAAAAATAGACGAGTTCAGCTTTGTAACTGTTACAATACATTCTTATCACTTCACTTTAAGTGTGTCTTTATCAAACATCTAGGATTCGGTCACCTGATTATTTGTCATGATTCCAATAATATTGCTGAGTTCAAAACAGGCCTAGGTATAAGCAAGAAAGGTAAAATACCTCATACAGAAGCAATTTTTCAATCACGATGCTCTCACACCTTTTCTTCCAACAAAGGCAGATATTGATTGAGCTCATTTTATATATGAAACATTATGCTAAATTCTAGGCAGAATTCAAATAAGAAAGAGGCACAATCCCTAACATCAAGAAATTTTAAGAAGCACTTTGCTTTATAAATCAATGTTGAGTCATCCTCAGCATGGTGACTCAATAATTGCAAAAAGGAATCACAGGCAATATTATCTGAATCATGCTTTCTGTGGTTTCAGTTACCCTGAGGTCAACTATAGTCCAAAAATATTAAATGAAAAATTACAAAAATAAACAACTTATAAGTTTTACATTGTATATTATTCTGACTAGTGGGATCAAATGTCATGTTATTTCCTCATTTTACCTGGGACACAAGTCATCCCTTTGTCTGACATATCCAAGTAGTATTTTATATACCTGACAGTCATTTTGTAACTATCTGGGTTATCAAATCAACAGTCACTTTATTGCAGTACTTGTATTCAATTAACCCTTATTTGACTTAATAATGGCCCCAAAGTCCAAGAGTAGTGATGCTGACATATTGTTATAATTGTTCTATTTTATTATTAATGTTGTTAGTTCCTTATTGTGCATAAATTATAAATTGAACTTTATCATAGGTACATATGTAGAAGAAAAATATAGCATATATTGGGTTTGGTACCATTCACAGTTTCAGGCATTCACTGGGGGTCCTGCAAAGTATCCTCCATGGATAAGGGTGGATTACTGTATATATGTATAGATAAGACTATAGGATGAGTCAGTTTAAGAAAGCCTAACTTAAAATAAGTACATTGCTATAATCAGCTATTTAAGTATTATAAATGCAAATGTTTTAGAAAACAAATTTATAAAATACTTTCAAAACAAATATTGCTAAAATGCTTATCAGTGGATATTTAGATAACACAATGCAAGGAAAAATGCATTAATATATAAAGTCGTCTTAAGACATGTCTGATACCTTATAGAATTCTGTTTATTAGTAATTAGAACATATGGGGTAGTTAAGTGTAGTTCCAGTTTACATTTTACCATACATTTCACATATGATGCAAGATTGCTACAGAGAATATATTTCCAGTTTGTTAGCATTTGATATAAACGCAATGCAAGTAAAAACATAACACAATGTCACCACGCAAAAAATTAAGAAAACTTCAGGAAAATTCTAGATCAAATAATCTCTTCATTATTTTGCAAATGATGTCGTTTCATATGCCAGAAATTTGTAAACCATTAAAAGAACCTATCAACATTACTTGCTGCAAAGCACAGAATAACTTTAGCTTAACTAATAGAATGCACATGGCCTTTATAGTCAGAGAAAATTAATTATAAATTTGAGCTCTGTCCGTACCTATCCGAATCTCTATTTCCTTTTATGTTTACTGGAGATAGTAATACCTATTAACGTCAGGTGATTTAAAAAATGAGAAAACGCACAAGGACTTTTATAAAAAGTTCTTACCACAAGATACTTTTTACACACTGAAAATTTGTATTCCCCCAATACTGATATACTGAAAGCCCACTTTTCATGTAATGGTATGGAGAGGTGGGGCTTTTGAAAGGTGATCAGGTCATAAGGATGAAGTTCTCATACATGGGATTAGTGTCCTTACAAGAGTCACAAAAGAGTGTGCTTCTCTTGTCCATGTGAGGGAAGAAAAAGAAGACAGTCATCTACAAACTAAAAAGCCAGCCAGACACCAGTCATGCTGGCACTTTGATCTTGGAGTTCGTAGCCTGCGGAGTTATGAGAAATAAGTGTCTGTTGTTTATAAGCCACCCAGTTTATAGTATTTTATTATTGCAGCCTGATCTGACTAAAACAATACTGTAAACCAATATTAGATCCACTTACATGCTAATATTAGTACCATAACTCGAATCAATAGTGGTAATAACAGTAATGGTAGAAGTTGTAAATTACTAAAAGTGAACAAGGCAGATAAAAACACTACATCATTTATTTTCCTTTCCAGTATTCCATAAAAAGACAAAAATGGAATGTATAAAATGGCATTAACCCTTGACAGAGCACAGCAGAGAATGAACTGTGGACAAAAAAAGGTCAAGAATTATTGGGAGATGGAAAGGGTCTGAAGTACTGTGGAAAGGTTCAGTCCCAGCCTTGGGCATGTATACTGGGGCAATAGTCACACAGGATGTCCAGCTCCCAGCAGAGCTTGAGACACTTTACATCCAGAAATCTTAGCTACAGTGTGGGCCAGAGTGAGCATCCCAGCTTAAATTGTGGGCCTAAATAAATACACATCTATGGGAGTAGAGTAGTTCACTTCATGTAACACACAAAGCAACGTGTGGGCAGGAATCTAGGGCTAGACAAAATGTTCCTCCGGACAAACATGTATTTAACATCTGTGTAGAATAAAGGCCCTGCTGAGGAGAGCCCTCCTTAATCTGACATGAAAGGCTCCCCCAGCACAGCTGCCAGCTCCACCCTGGAGAACAATGACGCGGAGCCTCTCTGTCAACAGCCTGTCTACAAACTGAGCAAGTTGGCATCTCTGCTGCCCCACACATAAACGCAAATCCAACGTGAAAGATCCATAGAATTTGGAAGAAACCCTGAAACATGAAAAGGACTGATAATTAAATAAAAGAAAAATAACTTTAAAAATAGGTGCAGAAAAATGTATACATTTTATGTATAGATAACAGGATATTACAAATCAGAAAAATTATAAAACCTGCTATTAAAACACCATCTTCAAAATAAATAATAAATGAAGCCAAAGAGGAAGGTAAAGAAGTGTCTCAGAGGATGTAACAAAATATGACACAGAAAACGAGGAAAGAGATGAGCAACAAAGAGAATCTACCATAGGAAGTTTCAGAAAGAGAGACTAGAAAAAAAATGATGGGGAAAATTTATTCAGTAATTAAGCAATTAATTTATGAAAATGTCTGATGTCTGGAGGAATACATGGTCCAATTAAAGGCAAGATGCATTAAATTAAAAAGTCATGTGTATTAATTTAAAATTGCAGAATGCTAAGGATAAAGTACAGGCCTTAAAATTCTCAAAAGAGGGCTGGGCGCGGTGGCTCAAGCCTGTAATCCCAGCACTTTGGGAGGCCGAGGCAGGTGGATCACGAGGTCAAGAGGTCGAGACCATCCTGGTCAACATGGTGAAACCCCGTCCCTACTAAAAATACAAAAAAATTAGCTGGGCATGGTGGCGCACACGTGTGATCCCAGCTACTCGGGAGGCTGAGGCAGGAGAATTGCCTGAACCCAGGAGGCAGAGGTTGCCGTGAGCGGAGACTGCGCCATTGCACTCCAGCCTGGGTAACAAGAGCGAAACTCTGTCTCAAAAAAAAAAAATTCTCAAAAGAGAAAAAAATAATCATTTATGAAGATATGAAAAACAAAACAATCTCAGCCTCTTCATTAACAACAATGAATATAGGAAGACAATGGAAAAGTACCTTCAGAATTGTGAGAGGAAAATATTTTCAACCTAGAATGGGATCTACTGTCAAGCTACAATAAAATGAGAAGACAGGATGAAGATATTTTCATCATGAAAACACAATTACCTTCTTTGTACACGTAGGAAATTACTTGAGTCTATAGTTTCATAAAATAGGAGATTCATTTAATTAAAAGTAAGATGTGAATTCAATAGAGCAGGAAAAGCAAGTCCTGTGCTGATAGTGAGGTGGCCTGGAGAGTTCAAATAGGAGCAGATGAAAGAGTCTAGAAGGGATTTCCCTTGAAGAAAAAAAGATTCTAGGAATGCAGATCTTGAAAGCTTTCAACAGGTGAAAAGATAATGGTCTAAGAAATTGTAGAGGGGATCAAATAAAAACAATAATTAAAAAACAAAGCAAAAACACAAAGATTTGGAGAGAATGGGGATGGAGGCTTTCCATGGGGAGATTACATGTGAGCTGTTTCCTAGAATCTCCTGGGCAGTGAGCGGTATAAACATCTGATATATGAAGTAAGAGCAGTACATTGCTTGGTGATGTGGAACAAAATGCCATACAGTTAAACCATGTAAAAATGACACCCATTCTGTCCAGGATGAAAGAATGAAAAGGGAGGATTGGTGGTCACTGTTGCTTTACGATATGAGCCTCTTGTATTATTGGGGTCTTTATATGAGAATTGTTTTTGATGAAATAATAATTATAAAGGGTCAGTTTATGTTTATGTTTTCAAGATAGGTTTTGA
Organism: Leontopithecus rosalia; assembly: GCA_028533165.1. Lineage (NCBI taxonomy): Eukaryota > Metazoa > Chordata > Mammalia > Primates > Cebidae > Leontopithecus > Leontopithecus rosalia. The sequence goes on along the minus strand of CM052653.1, from coordinate 105,158,987 downwards.
ATAAGCAGATTGTAATATGTGTTTTCATGTGCAAAATTTTATTACTGAAATGTTCCTTGGAGAAACCAGTAGCAAGACTGCATGAGGAGGACAAGGAAGGAGACGAGCCATGAAACAGGGTGATTTTGGAGGAAAGTCTTGGCTTCAGCCTGATCTTTTAAGACCTTGTCTTTATTAAAAGTGGGAGCTGGGCTCTTACAGTTTATCCAAGTTTCAGCCTGTCTCTGAAAAAGGCCATACTGAAGAAAGAGGAGGAGAACATAACCTTCCAGGCCTTGCTCCCCACTCTCTCTGAGAGGCAGGTACAGGCTTTTAAAAACGCAAGCACAGACAGTGTGGCAATTCCTCAAGAAACAGAAATTCCATTTGACCCAGCAATCCCATTACTGGATGTATACCCAAAGGATTATAAGTCCTTCTATTACAAAGACACATGCACACGTATGTTCATTGCAGCACTGTTTACAACAGCAAAGACCTGGAACCAACCCAAATGCCTATTCATGACAGACTGGACAAAGAAAATGTGGCACATATACACCATGGAATACTATGCAGCCATAAAAATCATGAGTTCATGTCCTTTGCAGGGACATGAATGGATCTGGAAACAATCATTCTCAGAAAACTGACACAAGAACAGAAAACCAAACACTGCATGTTCTCACTCATGGGTGGGTGTTGAACAATGAAAACACATGAGCACAGGGAGGGGAACATCACACACTGGGGTCTGTTGAGGGGTGGGATGCTAGGGGAGGGACAGCAGAGGGTGGGGAAGTTGGGGAGGGATCACACTGGGAGAAATGGCTGATGTAGGTGATGGGGGGATAGAGACAGCAAACCACCATGGCATGTGTGCACCTATGCAACAGTCCTACAAGATCTGCACATGTACCTCAGAACTTACAGTACAATCAAAAAAGAAAAGAAAAGAAACACAAGCTCAGCAAACAAGGGGAGGGTGACAATGAAAAGAAAAATGAATATAAACAGATCCAAGCGGAGCACTCACAGTGTCCACTATAAAGTGTTGGTCAAGATCATTGAATCTGATAGTCCAGCCAGCCAGCCAGAGCCAGTTATAGCAGTAATAGCTCCTCCCAACATCCCCACACACATTTAATACGTATCTATTTCCCACCCTTACAATGTTGTTCATTGAATCATATACCAATTATTAAATGTTACCATAAAAGTATGCTTTGAGAAAGGCATTGGGCCCAGGTAATTTGATTTTATCATGGTTTGGGAAGTGGGTAGGACTTCTAAGAAACCTATGAGAAGCTGATGCTTGTGTTGAAGGATAAATAAGTTGTGGTCAAGCAAATCAGGGAGAAAAGTTCTAAGAAGTTACAGACGTGAGCCATATGCAGAGGGGGAGACATGACTGAGTTTGGCACATTTTGGGAACTGTTAGTATTTCAGTGTGGAGGTAAGTATCTACTCATCAACCACTTTTAATAGACTATTTGCTAATGATAAAAAGTTTGTTAGATCTAATAATGAAAGTGGACCTAGTAAATCTCCAATGCATTAATATTTCCACATTATTTTGATTTTTATATATCTTTCAAAGCAATGCAATGTTGTAATAAATGCCTCCATTGATTGCTTTTATACCCAAAAGCAGGTTGTCCTTTAAAAGCAAGTTTCATCTCTACTTCTCATAAAACACACACACTAAATCCATTTATTCACCATATACAGCAGGGTAGAGCAGAGATGAGAAAGCACATCTCAACCTAGCATAAGCATTCTTATTCGCTTTGGGTATGTAACATTATTAATGACTTTGTTGCTAATTCCAAAAGTTTTCTATGCTCACTACCTAAGTACCATATCATATTGGGCAAAATATTTCACCTTTCAGAGACCTTTATCTTCCAGCAACAAAATAAGGATATTCATAGTCAATTTGAGGTTATTACGTACATTGAAAAAAAATGTCACACGCACAATGCAAACAACCGTGTGCCTGGCTCACGCTAGGTGTGAGAGTTCACTGCATCTTTCCTTTTCCAGATGTTTGCCCCACTTGCCTACTGTAATTTCAAAAAACTATTATTTCTTGATTGAGTTATATGTTCCAGAAACCCTGGTTATGCTATGCTTTGGAGAAAAAAACTTGAGGCAGGTATCATAATTATTGTATTTTACACATTATAAAGTAAAGGAACAAAAAGATTAAGTATCTTTCCCAATGTCACATGCTGGATAAGGAGATAAAACTCAGGATTTAACTTTGCTGATTTTGACTAATAACTTGAGTTATTTCCACTAATATATATATTAGCATCTGAGGTAAGCCAGAATCAACCATAAGTAAAACTCTTGCTTGAATGTAGAAATTTATTTGAAATGTTCTCAAGAAGTTATGTTAAAGGTCAGAGAAAAGAAAATAAGAGTATGTTTGGGCATTGAGAATGCTTCCCGTCTTGCTTAGCACATCTGAATTTTTTTTTGTTCTTATTGGGAAGCTAGTTTATGTGAACATTATAACCTGCACACTTGAAAGGATCATGAGGTCAAGAGATCGAGACCATCCTGGTCAACATGGTGAAGCCCCGTCTCTACTAAAAATACAAAAAATTAGCTGGGCATGGTGGCGTGTGCCTGTAATCCCAGCTACTCAGGAGGCGGAGGCAGGAGAATTGCTTGAACCCAAGAGGCAGAGGTTGCAGTGAGCCGAGATCACACCATTGCACTCCAGCCTGGGTAACAAGAGCGAAACTCCTTCTCAAAAACAAAACAAAACAAAACAAAACATAATGCTCCCATTCTAATACAGACTGAGTCATCCTAAATTATAAAAGATGTAGGGAATATTTTAGAGAATGTATTTTAGAGAAATGTTACATTATTTCCAAACTAAACAAAGATACAAGATGTATGACATTGTAACAGGAAGAACAGTTTCCTAAGAGTCAAAATTACCTTATTCTGAATCATTAACTGCCTCTGGAAATTTTTTTTAAAAATGTTTTTAATTGTATGCCAGACGGCTCCTACAGAAAATGATGCTAAGATGGAGTTAGGAGGGTGAAGCTTAAGGGGGATCACATCTGTGAAAGCAAAAATGATGAACAGGATTAGGCATGCTGTGTAGAGAGCCTGTGATGCAAACATGACAAAATCTTTTCAAGCCCAGTGGTGATTAGGGCAAAAATTAGCATAGTTCTGCAGTGAGTAGACATTGCTAGATCCTGTATCACGGTCTTGCCCATCATTGACTAAGGCCATCAGCAGGAGCACATGACTTCAAATCAGAAGGTAAAGCACACCTCAAGTTAACAGCGACAAGCTGCCAGCTGACCACACTCTTCATAGCTGAAAAGCAGGTCCTTACGTGAAAGGGAATTTGAGTTCTCTGTGTGTCTGCCTTATCCATCCCTTGTGCCCTACAGATTCACTTCATCCATATTTGCAGAATAGCTACTCCTGGGAGGAAATTTAGGAATAAAAAAATTAGTGACTAAAATTGCATCCTCCTTTTTACTTCTCGTTTCAGGCTTGCAACTGTTCTTGCCCACCTCTTTCCTCCTCTATCCATTCAAACTCCCATTTCCCTTACTTAGTATATCTGCTTGTCTTGTTGGTTAGAATAGCTGATGCTGTGTTCAGAACCCTCATTCTTGAGGGATCTGAGTTCTTGGTAAACTATTTTTCTCAGCCTACTTTTCAGCATTTACTTTTATTGCTATTAGGTTGGAGCAAAAGTAATTGTGGTGTTTGCCATTACTTTAATTAATGCCATTAATTTATCTAATTTTAATTTTAATTTTCACCATTAAAGTAATGGCAAAAGCTGCCGTTAGTCTGCACCACCCTAACACAACTGATCAAAAGAGTACCCAGCAGTACTCAATGGATAGCCTGTATTCCACACATATTTCTACCTCCTCTATTGCATAAGAGCTGCTCTATCTTCTTTTACTAATCACGTTCAGTGGTCTGATAAGATGATCGCTTCTTTTATAGCCTTCTGTTCCTTAGACATGGGTATCTAAAGTGCCAGGTGATGGCTGTAGCTTTTAATTCAGTAAAACTGTTATTGTGTCTACTGGTAACAGTGTACCCCTTTGGGGTATCATCATCTCTAAACTTGAAAAGCCAGGAATTTCAGAAGCCAGGAATTTCAGGAATGAGAAGCACATTATTTCCCAGGAAGTCATTAAGAATGCTAGTACATGGGCCACTCCTGCTTCAACACCTTGATTCCCTATGAAGATATATGTATTTTTCCTATTGGAGATACAGTGCCCTAGAGAGGTTTCTAATTCCTGGTAAATGGAACCCCAGGCTCACAGAGTGTTGCCTACCAACTAGTACTTCAGTGTCAGGCAGGTTCCACTGATTGGTGTGTATGAAACCACCAGTGGATCTCATGGTCATGGGACTACTCCTGCTCTTTCTTTGCTATAAGCAAGTCTCCTGGTCAGAAACTGCCTTAGGTGGGACTGTATGCCTCCATATTAGGCTCTGTGGGATCCTCTGGATAGTGATGCTGAGGTTCTGCAGGAAGGAACGGCAAACCAATATCTGCAATAAGTATCTATAAGAACAAAAAGTGTTTCTATAAGAATAAATAAGTGCCACCAAATGGCTTGCTAGTCTTCTTGAATAGTGGTAACATGGGGGACAAATTGTCTCTGTTGCTGGCAGGTTGGACATTCAGACATAGCAGTAACTATTGAGGCCCTGGTTTGTGGGAGTGTCTGCTTTTGGGCTGTTGCATAGTCTCCATCTCTAACTTCATGGCCAGTTCATCAGTGAGTCATTGAGCAAGCACTGAGATGGCTGCTGGCTTCAACTGGCTGAATCATTATTGTACTTGGTTGGCAGTGTGTCTGCAGTCTGTTCTCTGCTGGGTACTAATATGTGATGCAGTGATCTTCACACATTGTCTCTACTCTTATTTGTTTATACTTTTGTCTCTACCTTAGAACTTTTTGCCTTAAATCTTCCAATTATTCTCTTCTAGAGGCCTGAGAAACCAGCCAGTTACTGGCAACTTTATGAGTCTATATGTATTCTAATCCTGAACCACTTTTCTTTCCACACAGAGGATGCCCAGGTGCAGTGCCTAAAGCTTTTCCCTTGGAAGATTTTCCCTTGCCACTGTCACTCATGGCCACTTCTGAGTGACTAGAACTCAAAAGCTGAGGTGGGCCTCAAGGTATTAGCAGCTCCCACATTTCCCAGAGCTGGGCAATGAGCAATTTCTTGAAGGAGATACTGAGCTGCATGTCTTCATGTCTGCCACAAGCAGCCATTTATTATTCTTATATACTCAACATTCTTGCCCCATTCTTTTGGTAACAGTGTCTCCCTGTTCTTTAATGAAAAACTCCCTCTTTTATGAAGTTCTGGTAAGACTTTTAATAAAGCAGAGCTTCTCCTCTGATCATGTTCCTCTGACTCTTGCTCATGCTCTTTGGCCAGAGGATGAGCACAGGATCAAACTGGGCTAATTGTAATCTCCTCAGATAAGTTATAACTGTACAACTACAGTTACGACAAAAGAAGAGAAATGTCAGCTCTTGGCAAATTCTGCTTTTCCTGCTGCTGATATTGCAGTGCTACACTGGTGTCATTCTGAACAATTCTCTAAGCTACTCTAGTATCTTAAAACAAATGTCTTTTCTGTCCTATAAGTTAACCAGAGTAAATTTTTATTGTTTGCCATAAAATCCCTAACTGATATGAAACTCTGAAAAATTGTAAAACTAGACCTAAAACTCTAAGAGAGGGTATTTATTCAAACTGAAAAAGGTATCTCATTCTAGACAGATGCAAATATATATATATATATATATATATATATGTACAGCTTGGTGAGCATATGGCTCCTTTGTGCTAATGAGGAAAAGATGCCCCTTGAAGTGGCCTTCTTGGTGACACCCTTGTGCAGGATTCAACCTTGAATAACTTTGCTGGAGGCAATTCACTGTCTCTCTCTTAACAGACAGCAGAAAGAGAAGGAAAATAACAGAGGGAAGATATATTTTTGAAATAGATAAATACAATGTTTGTTAGAATACACACCTAACTGGGACACAGAACTGAGGGTTTGAGCTGAGGGTATGGGGTAACAAAAATGAAACAAAAATCACCGATTTCCTCAGATTTCATGGTACAGAGATTACAAAGGAGTAGGAAAAAAATCACATTCAGAAAAGCTTTGCTTTTGAAAAAAGTATACAGTTTATCCTGGTAGCTCTAATTTAGAAGTAGAAAAGTTTACCAAAGTAATTATTCCAATTTCACCACAGAAAGAACCATTAAAAGAGAAGAAAGATTCTATTTCAGAAGGACACAACTTTAACATAAACTTTCAAAGGAGTTCATTCCTATTTTTATTTAAAAAGCCTTCTTAAATGCATAGCCTTATAAAATTGGAAGCTTTATACAATTCTTAGAAGAATCTATTCGATAAAAGAAAACTTGTTTGAATTAAAAGTTTGCAACTGAATATAAAACTTGCAGGAGAAACCACAGAAAACAATTTTTCATACATTAATGGATAATCTAGATAGTAATATTCATGCCCCTGAATGGACAAAAGGGACTTTAAAAGTCATCCATTTAAGTTTTCTAGTCAAACTCTTGTCTATCTCCATGTAGATCAGATATTTCTTTCCAACAAGCATAAAGGAAAATTCCATAGCCTCCCTAAAAGCCGCTTCAGGACACGAACACACTAGAGAGATTACCTAGCACAGGTTGAACTTATGTAAACACTAGAAACAAAGTGAGGGGCAATTATGTCTCATGTAGCTTAACGTGGAAATCAACTGACAGCTTAAACTCTGAAAATGTACTATCTTCTTACTGGAAAATACTGTTATTTAGTATCCAGTCCACTGGATGCCAATTTGTTGTCTGTATAATTTTATTGGAAATTTACATTGTTTTAAGGTAGTAGAATTCACCCCAGGTTCTGGAAATGAAGCAGGTAACAAGGCTAACCCCAAAACTGCCTTCTGTTATACTAGTCATAAATTTTCATTTGGGATGGGCAATTGACCTAAATTTTTCTACCTTTGAAAATCAGAATATTTGATGGGAGAATTGAGAAAATAATAATGTGCCACTCTGTTGCTTTGGGCAGTATAAGGCCTAGTACTTCTGCCTGGCACTGTTCAGTACTGGGCCTGGAAAAAAGCGACGCTTGGGAGATGAGTGTCCGCAGAATAGCAGAGGAATGGAGCTGAAGTCTTGGTATGTCTGAAGCTTGCCTACATACTAATCTCTTTCAGTTACTTAAGACAATAAAATTACCTTTATAGCTTAATTCAGTTTGAATTTTTTTTTCCATAAAAGCAAAACCACCCCACTAAATATTAGTAAGATCTTTCTTTCTTTCAAAAAAATAAAATCAGTAAGATTGGGAATGGTGTGTTGTTACTAGACTGTCCTTAATTATGTTATGCAGGAGAAGAGTATAGAATTTTGTACCTCAAGTGAGAAATTGATGATTTTTCTACATTAGTGATACAAGTGTTAGTGAGTATCTCTGGAAACTTATGTCATAAATGTGTTTAATGCAGTTGCAGCATCCATTTTAGTTGTCTGAATCCCTACTGTCCCTGTCATCTTTGGCCTTGCTAAAAATTTCCCTTCCCTGTGGTTGCCTGCAGTATAGCCCACTTGTTCCTCATCTCTCTAACCCCAAACTCAACACATCCTACATCTACTGATCACAAAAGAAAATTATTAATACCAGAGTCACATAAGTTTCCCCCTTTCTGATGTGTCTCCTTTAAATTAGCCCATCCACAAACCACACAGGAAAGCCAAAAAGGTAATTAATTTCTATGCACCCAAAGAAAGGCATAGTCTGCCAGGTACTCTCAGGCTGGTGGGGCCCCCTACTGTCTCTGGACTTCCCATTAGCCATATTAATGCATCTCTGAGATCTCTAAGTAATCAATTTCTTCTGTTTCATGCATTTTTTTCACTTCCTCAGGTGTCTCACTTGACACATACACCTGTAATTAACTTCTCCTGTCAGAGTTCTTATAAAGAGTAGATATCTTAGCTTATGGCCACTGTCAATAAATAGACCACAAGACCAAATTAGGAAAAGATCACAAGATGGAGCGAATAGGTTAAAGATGGCTGACTACAGGCATTTGACACTTGCCTCCTCCAGAAAGAACTGAAATTATGAATGGATAATCACTCTCACAAAGAATTTATAAGACAGAACACTGGAATTCTGCAGAAAAGAGAAAGAAAATATCTGAGGCACAGAAGGAGAGGAAAGGGAGTTAGCCAGCTTAGCCGGAATCAGCTGGAATCCTGAACGCTGTGCCCAACACCCTGGTGCAGGAAATGGATAAGTGAGAGATCCTCAGCAATCCACATTCCCACTGAGGACTCCTGCAATCCTAGGCACAGGAGAGCCCCTCGACCCACATAAACCCCTTAGATTAGCATAAGAAGTTGCCTGGAGATCCCACAAGGGCACTGCTCCAGAGAGGGAGTTCATACTAGGTCACACACACTGCCAGAGACTTCAGAAACGGCAGCTCAATGCTGTTTTGAGAGTCCAGTCTCCACCGGACTGCATCCTGCCCTGGTGATCAACAGCTCCTGCATCTCCACATTTTGGGAGCCCCCACTGAAGTTCCTCCATGTCCACTTGAAAATTCCGCCATGTTGGAGGAATTGGATAAAAAGCCAAAACCCATCGGTATGCTGCATCCAGACCCATCTCACATGCAAGGATACACAAAGACTTAATCCAAGGGATGGAGGAAGATTTACCAACCAAATGGAGAGCAAAAATAAACAAATAAATAAAAAGCAGGAGTTGCAACTCTCGCCTCTAATAAAATAGACTTTAAAGCAACAAAGATCAAAAGAGGCAAAGAAGGACATTACATAATGGTAAAAGGATCAATGCAACAAGAAGAGCTAACGATCCTAAATATATACGCACCTAATACAGCAGTACCCAGATACATAAGACAAGTTCTTAATGACTTATAAAGAGACTTAGACTCCTACACAATAATAGTGGGAGACTTTAACAACACATTGCCAATATTAGACAGGTCAACGAGAGAGAAAATTAACAAGGGTATACAGGACTTGAACTCAGACCCAGAACAAGTAAACTTAATAAACATTTACAGAACTCTCTACCCCAAATCCACAAAACATACATTCTTATCAGTACCACATCACACCTACTCTAAAAGTGACTACATAATTGGAAGTAAACACTCCTCAGTAATTGCATAGCATTTCACAGGTTTAAATGAAATATTGGTTGGCTGCTTGTTTGTTATTTTCCTCCCTTATTCCTTCCTGCCTCCATTGTTAGGCACAATTATTGGCATAAAAGAGGTTTTCAATACCCTTTTTTAGACTGCATTCTAGCCTGGGCAATAAAGCAAGACTTCCGTTCTCTCTCCCTCTTTCTTTCTCTCTTTCATTTTTTCTTTCTCTCTTTTTTTCTTTTTCTTTTTTCCAAAAAAAAAAAAAAGAATCAAAATGGCACTGAGTTCTGCACTAGCAACTCTGGAAGCTAAAAGGCAATGAAGCTGTTTTAGGATGGACATGATGGCTTGGTCCACACCATAATGCCAGCACTTTGGGAGCCAACGTTGGTGGACAGCTTGAGCCAGGAGTTTGAGGTCTCAGCCTGGGCAACATAGTGAGATCCCATCTCTATAAAAAATATAAAATAATCAGCCAGGCAAGGTGGGTGTACACCTGTAGTCCCAGCTACTCAGGAGGCTGAGGCAGGAGGATTGCTTGAGCCCAGGATGTCGAGGCTGCAGTGAGCTATAATCGCACCTCTGCACTCCAGCCTAGAAGACAGAGTGAGACTCTGTCTCAGATAAAAAACAAAACACACACACACACACACAAAAGTGCCTTTAACATTCCTAGGGGAAACAATTGCCAATCTATAATCCATAGTCTATCTAATGTGAGAATAAAGACTTTGGCCAAGCATCATGGCTCACACCTGTAATTCCAGCATGTTGGAAAGCCAAGACAGGAAGATCACTTGAGCCCAGGAATTCCAGGCCGCAGTGAGCCATGACAGCACCACTGCACTCCAGGCTGGGCAACAGAGCAAGACCGTGACTCAAAAAAAAATAAATAAAATAAGAAAGAGACAGACATGGTGTGAGAAAACAAGAGTTAGTATGAGAGAGTGTAAGGAAAACAAAGTCAAGTCCCAGAAGGATGGCGATGGTGGGGAGGAGGGGCGCAGGTCTCAAGTTGACAGTGGGCAGCAGCCCCAACAGCAGTTTGCCCAGTGTGAATCCACAGGGAGGAAGCCCCTGGAGGGACGCCCCCAGGAAACAGTGAAGTAAATGTCTTCCTGACCAGATTGACCAGGTGGAAAGTTGAGTTGGGAGTTATTTATAGAGCCAAAGGAGGATGTGGGAAGGCTTATTAAAAGACTCTAGGCCAGGGACGGTAGCTCAGGCCTGTAATCTCAGCACGTTGGGAGGCTGAGGTAGGCAGATCACAAGGTCAGGAGTTCGAGACCAGCCTGGCCAACATGGTGAAACCCCACCTCTACAAAAATACAAAAAATTAGCTGGTGTGGTGGCATGTGCCTGTAATCCCAGATACTTGGGAGGCTGAGAGAGGAGAATCATTTGAACCCTAGAGGCGAGGTTGCAGTGAGCCGAGATCATGCCATTGCACTCCAGCCTGGGCAACAGAGTGAAAAAAAATTCCCCCATGTCATGTCCACCAGGTAGACCCCACAATGTGGCAGGTCCCTAGCGCTGTAGGCCACACAGAGTTCTTTGCCCCAGGGAAAGGGTAGCACAGCACACCAGGTAGGCTGCCCACAGGACAAAGGAAACCTAAGCTGTGCAAACTCCCCAAGGGTTAACAGCTGCTTTCCTGGGGCTGCTGACAGCAACTGCATCCCTACCAGCAGCAGTCTGTGCTCTAGCTTGAGCTCCAAGGATGAGCTCCTCCTGCACAACACCATGGCTGTGGCTGCTGCCAGAAGCCAAAGTGAGCAACTCTCAGAGCCTGAAAGCTGCCTATATGGGCCTACTACCAACAAGCAGTATGGTTTCTGTGCTCTAATATATGCCCTAAGTATATCTTAAGTACAGGATATCCTTGATTACAACCACAGTTGCTGCTGCCGCTGGGGAGCCAAAGTATACACTCCCTCCCCAGAATCTGAAGCCTGCTTGTCTGCCTGCCTGAGTCTGCGCCCACTGACAGCAACCCATTGCCTCTCCGCAGCAGGAGTGCTGCACAGTTTCACACTGTAAGGACAGGCTTTCTCTATCACCACTGCAAACTGTCCTGCCCTACCTACTGTAGTCTACACCCATGTGCACCACCAGGGGGCATGAGTTCAGGCCTGCTTGGCCTGGCATCACCCCCAACCAGTGCCTGAGCATGCCACTTACAGTCCTGGGGAGCACCCTGGCTTGTCCACCTCTGCTAGGACCTGTGCACTCCTCCTGGGGACCTGAAGATAGGCCCACAAAGCCTGCCGCCACCACCACTGCTAGCACTTACCTGCATGCACCAACTGGGTTCCAGGAAACTGGAATGCCTAGTCCATCACGGCCCCATTAACAAGTGCCACCCATGAGCCTAAGGATTGCCACACTAGTGCTACTACCATTGTTCATGCCACACATGCTATTCAATGGCCTATGGACCCACCCAACCATCTGGCCCACCAACTACATACCACCTAGGTGCCCAAAGAAAAAAGTATTTGGCCAGCAGCTGCCATTACTGGGGTTCAAGGACTGGCCTACTTGGCATCTTTATTCCTAGCAAAGGCTCCTCTAGCAATTATACCCAAGCCACTAAGGAGTTCACAAATACTACTAATGCTATTCACAAATGAATAAATAATTCAAAGACTGCATCACTGCATGTACCAATAATTAAAAGTACCATACCCAATCAACATAGACACATATTCAGTAAAAGTCTTCCCCTATGAAAGATAATCCAAAGAATGAAATAAGTGACTTTTTACCAGATGTGCAGATATCAATGTAAAAATGCCACAAATGTGAAAAAGCAGGAAAATTGGACACATCAAAAGGATCATAATAATTCACTAACAAAAAAAATCAGGAAAAAAAGTGATGAAATGTCAGAAATTGAATACAAATAAAAAATCTCAGTGAAATCAATTGAACACATAAACAATATAAAGAAATCAGGGAAAAAAACAATTCAGGATATGAATGAGAAATTTACTAAAGATATACATACCATTAAAAAAAAGAAAATCCCAGAACTCAATAATACATGAAATTTTAAAATTCATTCCAGAGTTTCAATAACAGACTAGATTAAGCAGAAGAAGAAATAACAGTGGATGTCTCAGGAAAAACAAAAAACCATACAGGCCACAGGAGAAAAGGATGATACATTCAAAGTGCTGAAAGAAAAATAACTCAATCAAGAATAATATATCTATCAAAGTTATCCTTTATAAATGAATGAGGAATGAATATTTCCCAGATAAGCCAAAACTGAGAAAAAATTTTATCACTGGATTGGCCCTACAAGAAATGCTTTAGAGAGTCCCAAACCTGGAAATGAAAAGATGATATATACTATGGTGGAAACATATGAAAGTATAAAACTCTTTGGTAGAGCAAACACATAAATGAGGAAGAGAAAACTCAAATGTTTCCATTTCAGAATACCACCAAACCACAATGATAAACAACAGAGAAATAAAGAACAGAGAAAGGATATACAATACTACCAGAAAACAATTAGCAATATGACAGGGATAAAAGCTTGCATATCAATAATGACCTGGCCTGTAAAGAGATTAAAGTTTCCACTTTAAAGATGTATACTGGCTGAACGTAGCTTTTTTTAAATGATGCAACTGTATGCTGCCTATAAGAAACTTGCTTTATCTGTAAAGATATATAGGAAGTGAAAGTAAAGGAATAGAAAAAGCTATTCCATAGAAATCCAAATCAAGCAGGAGTAGCTATACTTACATCAGATAAATGCACTTTAAGTAAAAAACAATAAAAAGAGAGAAATAACGTCATTACATAATGATAAAGGGAGAATCCACCAAGAGAATGTAACAATTCTAAATACACACACACACACACACATACACACACACATACACACACACGCACACTAAAAGCTGGAACACCCAGATATATAAACCAAATATTACTAGATCTAAAGAGAGAGAGAGACTCCAATAAAATAATAGTGGGGGAGTTCAACATCTTATTCTTGACATTAAACAGATCATCTAGAAAGAAATTCAACCAGAAAACATTAGATTTAAACTGGACTTTACACCAAATGGACCTAACAGAAATTTACCTGCAAAACATTGTTCACAACCCGTGCATTATTCTGATCAGCACATGGAACATTCTGTGGGATATGCCACACATTAGGCCAAAAACCAAGTCTCAATGAATTTTTAAATGTTAAAATTATTTAAAATACCTTCTGAGACATGAAATAAAACAAGAAATTAATACCAAGAGGAGCTTTTGAAGCTATATAAATATATAGAAAGCAAACAACATGAAAGTGATATCAGATAAATACAGAAGATCATCAGACACTATCATGAATTACTATACAGCAACAAACTGGAAAATCTAGAAAAACTGCATACAGTTTTGGACATATGCAACTGACCAAGATTGACTCAAGAAGAAATAGGGTGGCTTCACTGCTGAATTCTATCAAAAATATTAAGAACTAACACCAATTCTCCTCAAACTCTTCCAAAAAATTGAAGAGGAGGGAATTCTCTCTAACCCATTCTGTAAGTTCCCATTATCCTGATATCAACACCCGACAAATTCACATAAAATCATATATAAGGTCAATATCTCTGATGAACACAGACACAGATATCTTCAACAAAATGCTGGAAAACTGAGCCCAACAGCACATAAAAAAGATAATACATCATGATCAGGTGGGATGTATTCCAGGGATACAAGGATTATTCACTATACACAAATCAATAAATGTGAACATTACATCCACAGAATGAATGACAAAAAGCATATCATTTTTATACATGCAGAATAAGCATTTGATAAAATACAACATCCCCTCTTGATACGAAAGAAAGCTTTGAATAAACTAGGTATAGAAGAAATATACCGCAACAAAATAAAAGCCATATATGACAAAACCAAATAAAGAATGTGGAAAAGCTAAAAGACTTTTCTCTAAGAAATGAAACTAGACAATAACATACAGTTTTTCCACTCTTACTCAAGATAGTACTGGAGATTGCTGGGACAAGTCCTAACATGTGTGATGGATTATATTGTTTGCTAAGATAATCCAGCCCCCCCAGGCAGAAAACTGCTCAGAAAGTTCTAAAATAGTAAACAGTATATGTATATCATACAACAGGTAAACTAGTTCTTTAAACATGGGATATGTGTCCCTGCTCCCATTGCTTCCTCGTGGAGAATGCTTTTTGATCAGTGGTAAGCATGCACCAGCTGCCTGCCTACTTTATCTTTGCTCTATGAGAAAACAAATTATTAACGTTTGTTAATAATAATCACCTGTTCAGAGAGAATAACTGTAGGTCCAAGTCTGCTCAAGGCACTCAGCTGGGAAGACTATTAAGCTCCCTGATCCCAGTTTGCCATTCTATCCTTGTGTCTGTTTCTTCATTCCTTCAGTGCCACTGATTGGGGTCTCCACGACCGAGCTCGTCTTGGGAGGAGATTATAGCCAGGGTGATCAGGTAAGAGAAAAAAAAATCAGGCAAATAGGAAAAAGGTAGTCAAATTGTCTCTCTTTGCAGAGGATATGATCTTATATCAAGGAAAACCTAAAGCCTACACCACAAAACTTAAATCTGATAAATGCAGTACAGCTGCAGGATACAAAATTAACATCAACACTAAAAGTGTCATTAGCGTTTCTACACATGAATCATAAACTAGCTGAGACAGAAGTCAAGAAGGCAATTTCACTTACAATAGTTACAAATAAAATACTCAGAAATAAATTTAACCAGGAGGCTGAAATACTTTCACAAGAAAAAAATTAAACTAATGAAAGAAATTCAAGAGAATACAAATAGAAAAGCATCTTACTCATGAATCAGCATAGCTAATATTATTGAAAATGACTATACTTTCTAAGTAATCTATAGATTCAATGGAATTCCTGTCAAACTACTTACATCTTCTTTCACTGAAATAGAAAAAAAAAAGTCTGAAAGCTCATATGAAACCAAAATGGAGCCCAAATACCCAAAGCAATACTGAGAAAAACAAAGCAAGAACAATTATACTACCTGACTTCAAAGTATATTACAAGGCTATAGTAACAAAAATAGCATGGGATTGTTATAAAAACAGACATATAAGCTAAAGGAACAGAATATAGGCACCTAGAATATACACTGGAGAAAGGATACTGTCTTCAATAAATAATGCTGAGTAAACTGGGTTTCCATATGCGAAAGTGTGAAACTCAACCCCTCTTTTCATATACAAAAATCAACTCAAGTTTGATTAAAGACTTAACATAAGACCCCAAACTACAATGTTACTAGAAGATTAATAGGAGAATCATTTCAGGACATTGGTCTAGGCAAAAATTTTATGGTTAAGACTTAAAAAACAAAACAAAATATAAAAACATATAAAATATAAAAACAAAAATAGACAAATGGGACTATATTAAACTTAAAGGCTCTTACATAGCAAAGAAAATAATCAATAGAGCTAAGAGAAAACCTCTAGAACCAATGGAGGAAAAATATTTGCAAACCATCATCAGACAAGGGACTAATATGCAGAATATACAAGGAAATCATTTCAACAGTAAAAAATAAAAAATAAAGGCAAAGGACATAAACAGACATTTCTCAAAATAAGACTTACAAATGGCCAACAGGTATATAAAGCAATGTTCAGCATCAAGGAAATGCTCATGAACACCATAATGAGATATCATCTTACCCCAACTAGAATGGTTATTATTAAAAAAATAAAAAAACAGATGCTGATGACAAAAAGGAAAAGGAACTTTTATACATTGTTAGTAGGCACGTCAATTAGTTCAGCCACTGTGGAAACAGTATGCAGATTTCTCAAATAACTAAAAATAGAACCAATCCCACTACTGGGGTATTTATTCACAGGAAAGGAAATCAGTATATCAAAGGGATACCTGCAGCCTTATGTTTATTGTAACACTATTAATAATAGCAAGATATTGAATTGACCTAAGTATCCATCAACAGATGAATTGATAAAGAAAATGCGGCATACTGACACAACAAAATACTATTCAGCAATTAAAAAGAATGCAATCCTATCATTTGCATCAAGATCAATGGAATTGAAGGTCATCATGTTAAGTGAAATCAGCCAGGCACAAAAAGACAACTATTATATATTCTCACTCACATAGGGGAGCTAAAAAAAGTGGATCTCCTGAAGACAGGAAATAAAAAATAGATACCAGAGACTGAAAAAGATGTGTGTGAGGTGTGGGGAAGATAAAAGAGAGGTTGGTTAATGGGTAGAAACACACAATTAGAAGGAATACATTCTAATGTTTCGTAGCAGAGTAGGATGATTATAGTGAACAAAGTATATTTAAAAACATTTGGAGGAGAGGACTTGAAATGCTTCCAGCACATAGGTGAGGAACACCCCAAATACTGTAACTTGATCATTACATTCTATGCATGTAACCAACTATCACATGAACCCCACAAATATGTACAATGTTATGTATCAATTAAGAAAAAATAAATAAGTTTGGATGTAGATGTTGTGCTTAGTAAGGACACAGCATTAGGGGACATGGCTCAAAAATCAGGATAGTGTCACTTGATTGCTATTTTTGGTACCTTCAGTAAGTTCATTCATCCAGAGATAAGCTGCTTTGAAATTGTTCTTCGGGGAAGCAGAGGAAGATCCGCAGCTTTACTAAGAGAGGCCTTGCTGCCTGTGGCCTGCAATCCATATTGATGACACTCAACATTTTGAAACATTTAAGATTTAAGAACCAGATTTTCTACCTCAAATCTTTTCTCGGGGAAATAGTTAAGTTAAAATTATGATGGGTTTAAGATGGTGACACAGCAAAAGCCGGATACCCAAAGCCTCCTTGCATAACTCCAGCAGAATAATCTGTTTGTTGCAGGAAATAATACACTTCGGTATTAGAAAAAGCTGGGAAGCAGCCTGGGTTGAAAGGGCAATTTGCCTTTACCTTGTTTCCCTAGGCCCACTTTGTCCAGTGTGCCCCAAAACACCTTTAAGTGGAAGATTGGAAAGATAGAAACACTGTTCAGAGTGGACAGAAAACTTCAAGCTCATTAGTAGCTGCAAATATTGGCCAGATAAGAGTCTATGACCTTTAGTACATGAAAAACATTAGCAGTAAATATAAACCATGTATATAAAAAGTCTGACTACTGTTTTAAGAAAAAATATTTGATAGCTGACATCTTTTAAGCCTTATCCTTACCTCTCCTCCTTGTGGCTGACTTCTCGGCAAGCTGATAAGGGAGCCTGGCTGCCACCTCTTTTGAAGCCAGCAGAGATTTAAATGCAAGCCGAGGCTCACCTGTGAGAACCCTCGCCAGAGCTGCAACCCTTAACCAGAATAAATGACCTCAGCCCGCCTCTTTCTCAGCCCTTTTTCATTTCTTTCTTTTTTCTTTTTCCGAGACAGAGTTTTACTCTTGTTGCCCAGGCTGGAGTGCAGTGGCACAATCTCGGCTCACTGCAACCTCTGCCTCCTGAATAGCTGGGCTTACAGGCATGCACCACCACACCCAGCAAATTTTTGTGTTTTTAGTAGAGATGGAGTTTCACCATGCTGTTCAGGCTGGTCTCTAACTCCTGACATTGTGATCCACCCACCCTGGCCTCCCAAAGTGCTGGGATTACAGAGTGAGCCACCATACCTGGCCTCTCGGACCTTTTAAAGTCATGTTAGGAGCAGCTTGTGAGGCCTGCCCTGCCCCTGCCACAAAAGCCCCAGTGTATAAATATTCTTTTTGTACCTTCTTGGTGTGTGTATGTGTGGCAACATCAGTCTCAACATTCAAACTAACCTGTGAGTGGGAGTGCTTCCTGCCTTTGTAGGGCAACCAAAGGAGACCTGAACCCTACTGAACATTTGAGGGCAGTGTATCGCCAATAACCTCAAGATTGACATCCAATGGCTTATAGTTTTTCAAGGCCTCCGAATAATCATCACACAGAGATGGACTGGTTTTTCAGATTTCTTAAAGGAAAAGCCTCCCCGAAGTGCAGTACCTGTGACCATGGAGAAGATTAAAATGTACAGGAAATTTCTTCCTGCAGAGCAGAACAAGGGCTCAGTCAGTGGGCTGAGGAACGCATTCCAACAATACAGAGAGGCTTTGTTACTATTGTCCATAGGATATCCTGTGCATGTGTATATGTTACAGTCCACTTACCACTATTTCTTGTTTCTAACCACTCCTTCTCGAAGAGGCAAATTTTTATGAGAATTTATATATTGGACTAGATCAACTTTTATTTACCCATAAATACTGAACTGTGAGAAGCTGTCTGTGAGCCTAATGAAGAAGACAGGTCATCCAGTGAGCCTAAAGATCAGAGATAGATGTTATAACTGGATGAGATATTTCTTTAAAAAACTGGTTTGTTTTGTTGGGGTGGTAGAGAAAATGAGCAAATCCCAGATTGATAAAAGCATATTGGAAAAGGCACACATTACAGAAATTTGTGCATGGATGTTTATCTGCCCACAAATGTTGTTAGGAGTAGCTGTTGGTTGCTTCTCTAATATTCTTTTTCCTTTTTCAAATAACCCCCTGTGTATAGTATAATCTGTGTGGCTTTGAGCAACTTGATTCTATTCTTAGCTTCTGGAGTGGCACATGTGTTCTAAGGTTAAGATAGTCATTCTCAGGACTCTGTTTGGAAGTTTTATAATAGATGCTTTGGATGACATGGTGTTCAGATAATTAACTTTGGTACTGCTATAGGCCTTTTCTTCCATAAAGAATACCAACCTGAGTCTCAAGACAAAACAGAAAGGAGTTGGGGAAGCCTCAGGAAAATGGAGCTGGAGCACTGGCCAAAAGGCAACTGAAGCCCACCCTACCTCTGCACTTATGCATTTCCACAGGTAAAATATTTTCTTTTTATGTTAGAGTTGGGTTTTTGGGTATTTGCAATTATAAGCTTTCAAGGCATTGTGGATCAAGAAAACGTAAAGGCTGACAAGGAGTTTGAATAGTTCTCTTTTTGGTAATACTATAAGAAAAAAATTCCATCAAATGTTAAAAGGGCATGATTATTGTCTATTACTTCTCAGATGAAACGAAGGAAAATGAACTGAAACTCAGTTAGACCTAAATATCTAATGTGCAACTAGACATTTTAACTTTTTAAAATTAAAATTCTTATTCAACATAACTAAATTGTGAATTTTCATCTGAAATCTGCTCTTATTCTAATGATACTAACAAATGTCACCACTAATCTTAAGGCCAGAAGCAGTGGCACCACCCTTAACCCCTTGCTTTTCCTCAGGCCCCATATATAATCTATCAATGTTGATTGTAGATTTACACCTGAATCACTCTCACTTTTTTCCCCCGCTTGTTCAAGCTATAATTACTTTCTTCCTGACCTGACTTTCCAGGTCAACAGTTGCTTCTTCTAATCTGGCTTCTCCAGCACAGGCACAGCAATCTTCCCATTTCTCAAATATCTTCCTCTGAGTCCTGCTTTAGACCCTCCAATGCGTTCTCTTTTCTCTACAGATAAACACAAAGCTTTCCGACATAAGCGAGCATGATACAGAATAGAAAGCCGGAACAAGCCACTTGTTTCTCTTGTCTCTTTTTGCACCAGGTGCCTCTTGTAGGCAGCACTCCAACCTGTTTGCAGTCTCCAGTGCAGACCCAAGCTTCCAGAAGGTCTCTGGTTCTCATGTTGTGGCCTCTGCTTGGAGGTGCCTCACTTTCCTTTTCCTCCTGGAAGAAACCTTTCCACACTCTATTGAAAAGTCCAGTTCCTTCTATTTGCCCTAAAAGTCTATTGATTTAACCTTTATCATGATTTACAATTATGGATTTTTTACTTATGTGATTATTTGATTAATATGTCTTCTCCACTATGCTTTAAGCTTCCTGTAGATAGATATCTATGTATCCATTTTCATACAGTATTGTCTGAGGTAAAGGGGATGCTCAATAAATATTTTCTGAACAAATTAATAGACATATTCCAGGGTGATAAGTGCATTTATTCTTTTGATTAAGCAACAAAAATGAACCCTGTTTGAACATCCTTACAACATCATAAATTCTACACAAACTTTAAAGACAAGCACCTATGGGTTGACTGTATGCAATGAATCCTGGCAAAAGCCCAACAAAATTGAATGTAGCCTAAAGGAAGAATATGTTACATGTGACAGAAGAAGGACTGCTAATTTAAAATTCAGAATAGCAAAGTTCCAGGTGTCCTGTTGTACCACACATTAGCTATGTAGCTGTCCTGGTCAGCTCAAGCTGCTACAACAAAAACAGGATAAACTGTGTGGTTTATCAACAATAAGCTATTATTTCTCACAGTTTTGGAGGGTAAAAGTTCAAAATCAAGGCACCAGGAGATGGTGTGTCTGGTGCAGGCCCAGTTTTTGGTTCAGAGACTGTAGCTTCTTGTTGTATTCTCCCATGGGGCAGCTCTCTGGGTCTCTTTTTTTGTTGTTGTTCTGACGGAGTTTCACTCTTGTTGCCCAGGCTAGAGTGCAATGGTGCAATCTTTACTCACCGCAACCTCCACCTCCCAGTTCAAGCAATTCTCCTGCTTCAGCCTCCCGAGTTAGCTGGGATTAAAGGCATGCGCCACCATGCCTTTAATCTGGTCTCTGCCCGGCTATCTGGGTCTCTTTTTTAAGGACACTAATTCTGTCCATAAGGACATTCCGCTTATGACCTAATTATCTCCCAAAGACCTTACTGCGTAATACCATTACCTTGGGTTGGAATTTGAACATATAAACTTTGGGGAGGACACAAACATTCAGAATATTTCAGTAGCTTAGGAAAAAGCATAGTTCTTCAATGCCTCTGTTTCTTCTTTAATATAGTGAACATAAGAACCCATCAAACTCAACCCATGTGGTTAAAAGGACATAGAATGTGTTCACCATAAAAAAAAATCTAGGCATTTTTACATATAGACTTCAGGTATCTCATTTTCCTTAAGCAAAGATGGACATCCCAATCATGGGTGAAAACACTTTTTTTGAAACCCCAAAAACCTGTTGTTCTTATTTCTGCTATGGTATTTTTTTCCATTAGGCCTGTTAGAGCCACAGACTTTCTTCCTGGAATACTCTTGTAAATTCCTTCTCCTGATACTATAGAAAGTGACTCATGTAAGTCAACCAATATGTTATAAATCCATTGAGCACAAAGGGATTTATAACACCTTATATGAATACTAAAGAATCTCGGATGTTTAAGAAAGAGACATGCACTTTGGAGGAATGCAGTTGAACTTCACATACTGCTTCTACTGGACTATCTGTGACCTTCAAAAATCATAATTCTCAACTAGATGGAAATTCTGTAAAGATAAGAAATAATGGTTCTAAAACCCAGTAGAGTTTCAGTATGCAGTATGTGAAAAAAAAAAAAAGCTAACCAAAGCTATTCTGTTATCATAGATATTGCTGGGATATATCACCTTCCTCACATTCATGATATAGAAAAATTTAGAAATAATAAGTTTGTGGTATAACCATGTAGTATACGTCTTTATTAATAATTGTATATGGTATTTAGCAATTCATTTGAAATTTAATAAGGACTTCTGCTTTATATGGATTATCTATGTGCTTTTGTTTCTCATAATAAACTTCAGAGAAAGATACTTTGTAATTTCTCTTCACCTAGGAGTACACATTTGTCCAATTTAATACAAAGTAAGAATGGGACTGGGCTTTAAACTCAAGCGATGTGATTATAGAATACCTTGACTATTAGCCTTATGATTTCACGATCCTTGATGTGTATTCCTATACAAGCAGCAGTCCTGATTCTATGTATTCATATGTCATGTGATTCTCAAAGATGAAGGGCATAGGTGCAACTTTTTGCTATAAAGATGAATATAATACAGTCCCTGTTACCAATACTCTTCTAAATAAAACATGACACACCACATTGTATTATTTGTTTTTATGTGTGGTGATGCATGTATACCCAAAGAGGAAAACCCCCACATTTCATCATTGGTTACTGGAGAGATCTGATGGTGTGCCTGTAAATTTCTGGTTCAACAAGCTCCCTCAGTGATTCATTTTTTAAATCAGCAGACCCCTGGATAACAGTTTGACAAGCAGTATGCATTTGGCCTTGCATGTATTGGGAATCCTATAAACAATTAATGGATTTGATTGCCATTGATATGTAATAATAGCATTATATAATAGAAACTATTTTTATCTATATAAACACACAGATAGGTTCAAGCATTTATGAATAAGGTCAATTTAAGGTATAGTGGAATTAAGTAATTATAAAATGGTGATCAGTGCAAAGTAGATATTAATATATGCAGCAACCAGAACAGTGAAAGTTTTAATGTCTTATGGAGGTGACTGAAAGACAAAATTCAAATATCAATGTTTGACCTATAAGAGAGGTGGTAAACAAACCTTGAAAAATATAGCCAGGTTTTTAGTTATAAGTAAAATTTGATATAAATAACCACTGGCTTCAAGAAAGGTATCATTTTAGTATATCAAAAAAAAATTGCAAAAAAGAAAGCAAGAGTGGGAATGAGAGAGAATAGGACAGAGAAGAGAGGAAGGTGGGGTTTTACAGTAAATTGAATGTGTTCCTCCAAAAGATATATCCACTGGAGCGTAAGAAAATAGTATTATTTGGTAAAGGGTATTTGTGGATGTAAATTATTTAATGTAAAGTGTCTCAAGATGACATCTTTCTGGATTTAGAGTGGGTCCTAAATACATTAATAGACATCTTTATAGAATTGGAGAGACACTGAGGAGAAAGCCATGTAAAGATAGACACAGAGATTGAGGATATGCAGCTATAAGCCAAATAAACTAAATGGGGTTATAGAAACTCCCAGATTTGTAGCCACGTCAGAGAGAAATCAGGTATCCTTGGGAGGCTTTCTTGTGGCTGGCATCTGAAGTAAGAGCAGTCCTGTTAAGGACCCTGTCCTTTAACTTATAGGATAGGATGCTATTTCTGAGTAGTTAACATTGGAATGAAACAGTTAATCCTTAACTTGTGGGGTCTGCACTAATTCCAGGTAGTTAGTGTCAGAATTGAATTGAACTATAGAACACCCAACTGATATCAGAGAATTGGTGTCAAAATATAAGGGAGATTCACCGTTCAGAAAGCATGCTCTGGAGAGTTCAAGTGTGTGGCTCAACAATCTTTAGCTAAAGACTCCAAGGGTGGGACTCATGCATCTAGTCAAATATCTCAGCAGAAGCCAGAAATAGAAATGAGTTTATCCATGAAAGATGGTAGAGAACTATTGTCTGATATTTTATACCGCAAGAAATACACAAGAGACCAACAAGGTTTTTAAGAATATTATATCAGCAGAAACTCTGCCATCTTGGCCTGCAAGAGACAGAAACAGGAAACAATGATGAAAGACTTTTGAACTTCTAAAATTCTACAGGCAGAAAATAGGATCATAGAGCTACTCAGCTGCATATGTATTACCCTAGAAGAAAAAGGAAGAATAACTCTGAGGGTGACACAGATGTCTGCAGGACAACCTGCAGCCCAGAGGACAGAACATCAAGCTACAGAGGATGATCTCAGGATTTTAAATCCAGTAATTTTTTTCTTGCTGGATTTTGAACTTGCTTGTGACTGGTGACCACCATGTTCCTTCTATTATGGAATAAAAATGTGTCTTCTACACCTGGGCTACTATTGTATTTTGGAAGCAGATGATTTGTTGTACAGTTCTACAAGTTCACAGATGAAGAATTCTGCTCCCAAAAGGATCATACTCAGATTCTCACTCATATATAACTTAGATGAGATTTGGGATTTTTTTACTTGATATTTAGATGAGATTTTGGACTTAGAGTTCATGTTATAATTGGTTGGGCTATCAATGATGTTTAGAGGTGGTAAATGTAGTTTACACTTAAAACAAATAGAATTTTTGGAGAGCAGAAGGTGGATTTTAATAGTTTGAATTATGCCCAAAAGACATTTCTACCTGGAAGTTGGGAGTGTGACTTTCTCTGGGAAAAAAAAAACAAAAACAAAAACAAAGAAAAGTCTTTGCAAATGTGATTAAGACAAGAATCTAAAGATGGGGTCATCCTCGATTTAGTTTGAGCCCTAAATCCAAACACAGGGGTTCCCTATAGAGCAGGTAAAGTACAGAGACACAGAGAAGACCAAGTGAAGGCAGAGGCAGAAGTCATGTAGCTGCAATTACAGCAACACTAAAAATTGCCAGCAGTTACTAGAAGCTGGGAGAGAAGCATGAAACAGATCATTCTTCAGAGCCCCCAGGAAGAATCAATCCTGTTAACACTTTGATTCCAGCTTCTGTTTCCTGAATTGTGGGAGTATATATGCCTGTTATTTTATGCCACCGAGTTTGTGATAATTGATTATAGTAGCCCTTTTTGTTTGGAGACAAAAAGAAAAACTCGATATTTTCATTACTAGTGCATTATACACTATAAAGGCAAGATGATTGTTGCACATTTATGGTCTCAGCAAAGTGATTCAAAACAAATATCCAAGCAGAGCGCTGACCCACCTGTTACATCTCCAGTGTCTTGCCATCATTGACAGAAATAGCTCTGCTTAACTACTGCCTTTGCACAATTGAAATTTTATGTTTGTGTCTTCATTTCACACTAAATCAACTTGGATACCTTAACAGGGCACCACATTATTTATTGGAAAGGACAAAATCAATGTTATTACTACTGACAAGATATGAATTTTCACTTGCATGTCTATAAATGGAACACTGACAAAAAGAACAGAAAAGGTAGAACAAAATCATCAAAAACTGTGTTTGTACCTTCATTTCACACTAACTAATCAACTTGGATACCTTCACAGGACACAACATTATTTATTGGAAAGGACAAAACCGGTGTTATTACTGACATGATATGAATTTTCACTGCATGTTTATAAATGAAATATTGAAGCAAAGAACAGAAAAGATAGAACAAAATGACCAAAAACCACATAAGAAAGGTTTGTAACCCAACAGGATAAAATAGAAACATTAAGACATTATTAGTAATAAATTTAGAGAAAATATTCTTTTCCTACACAAATTCATAGCATACATAAATCCAGAGTAGCAATGTAAAAGATTACCCTTTGACAGTATCAGATTCTAATCTGAAATATGGTATCTTAATTTCCAATTGCATATACATTTTTCTATAACAGACATTAGGCACAGAAAAAAATTTAAAAATATAAAATGAATAGAATTTAGGTAATTAAAAAATATACATACTGCAAAACTCAGACGCCATTGTTGTGACTATAACTAATTGTGTGTGTGTGTGTGTGTGTGTGTGTGTGTCTGTATCCATCAAGGGTAATAAATGTTGCAAAGAAGTTGAATAATAATTTCACTGTCTAGTTGCTTTCTACATGAGAGACATACATGGGGGTTTGGAAGCAAGTCAGTATTTATAATGCAATACAGAATATAAGTCACAGTCCAAGATGGGATTTCTGAAATGTCACAAACACATAAATTTACTGCTATTTCCAGAAGAAAAAAAAGCATTGAATACAACCAATGCAGTCTGAATGTTAACAGAATACCTCAATTGCAAACCATATTTTTTCCTTTAAATTTTACATTCCTTTAAGGACAGCTTCAGAGGTTTTGAAAGAAAAGTAAGAAAAAGGGAAGAAATGATATTCACTGTTTACTTAGAAGAATGCTATTTGACATATTTATAACTGGATCAGAAATTGATGACTTTAGATATGCTTCAATCTATAAAGTTTTTTTCTTTTTGTCAAAAGCCCTATAAAAGAGAACTGTTTTGTCAAATCCTAAACTATATCTTGTTTGTCAGAAAAATAATGGTTGGAGGTAGATGCCAGTCGCTTTTATAAACATGAGCCAACAAATCTAAGATGAAAAGGAATTTTCAAGCCAACAAGAATTAAATGGATTTCAAGAGTTATAGCATCAGAAATTCAATTTCAAAGACATGTGTCGATCTAAAAGGATGCCACATTTAAGTAATGGCTCCGTACATTTTATTTATGCTAATAAGTAATGTGTTTGCTTCTTTAGTGAAACTGGGTGATGGTGGTTGATGTGGGAGGCAGAGATGCAGCAGGGTGAGAAAAAGCAGTATTCGATACTGCCAGATATTCCTTCTAATGATTTTTTACTGTCAGGTGAGTGGAATGTTGACACTCATCATTTGAGTAGATGGTATGAATAAAATGACTTTTCTTCTTTTTCTATAGTAAAGACAATGAAAAAAAAGGCACCATGATAATACTATGTCACAATAAGTTTAAATAAGGTCATAGTTATGCAGGCTATGTGTGGTGCCTAATGCCTGTAACCCCAGCACTTTGGGAGGTTTAGTCTGGAATATTCCTTCAGGCAAGGAGTTTGAGACCAGCCTGGACAACATAGCGAGACCCTGTCTCTACAAACATTTTAA
This sequence comes from Leontopithecus rosalia, assembly GCA_028533165.1. Lineage (NCBI taxonomy): Eukaryota > Metazoa > Chordata > Mammalia > Primates > Cebidae > Leontopithecus > Leontopithecus rosalia. Next base: position 105,132,260 of record CM052653.1, on the reverse strand, counting down.
AAATTAGTTGGTGTGGTAATGCATGCATATAATCCTAGCTACCTGGAAGGCTCAGGCTGGAAAATTGCTTGAGCCCGGGAGGATGAGGCTGCAGTGAGCTGTGATTACACTGCTTCACTCCAGCCTAGTCTCAGCAACAGAACCACACTCTATCTCTAAACAAAAAAGTAGTTATGCTCATACCTACTTAATTTCATTAACAAATTCTGCTAATACTAAAGTAAGCAGATTAAAATGACATATATAATATCTCTACACCTTGCTTTATGCAAAGCCAGATACAACAAGGCAATGTGCTCTTCACAATATAGAAAACAGTTGATATATGGCTGCAATGATTTGAATGTCTCCCGTAAAAGCATGTGTTGAAAACTTAACTCCCAGTGCAATAGTGGTGGGAGGTGGGACCTACTGGGTAGTTTTTAGGTCATGAGAGCTCCATTCTCATGAATAGATTAATGATGATTATAAAAAAGTTTGAGGCTGAGATTTCAATCTTTTGCTTTCTCTCATCCTCACTTTGCCCTTCCATCATGGAACAATGCTCCAAGAAGACCCGTACCAGATGTTTGACCCTCAACCTTGGACTTCCCAGCCTCCAAAACTGGGAGCCAATAAATTTCTGTTCATTTTAAAGTACTCAGTTTCAGATATAATTTTACAGTAGTACAAAACAGACTAAAGCATTGTGATGATATAGATTTGGGATTTTGCAATTATATTGTGTGTGTGTGTGTGTGTGCATACTCTATTGGGGAAAAGGAAATATGAAACTAGAACTAATTACCCCAATTGATTTCATGAATTTTCAAGTGGTATTAAATAACTTTTAGTGTCAGTTTTTTTGGATTTTGTTCACTAGGTTGATTGGGAAAGAGTCATGTGTTATGGTGAAGTGGTACTTTATAAAAGGTAATTAGTCTTTCCTGGCTCCTGTTATACAAACTGTTCTAAGAAATACAGACATGCTTTATGAGATGATAAATTTTATGTGACCTTGACTGAGCTAGAGGATGCCTAAATAGTGATATAACATTTTTCTGGGCATTTCTGTGAGGGTATTTTTGAATGAGTGTAACATTTAAGTTGGCAGACTGAATAAAGTAGATTTCCCTCCTTAATGTAGGTAAGCCTGAATAAAACAAAAAGCTGACTCTCCACTGAGTAAGAGGGAATTCCTTCTACGTGCTAGACTTTTAGCTGGTACCTTGATTTTTTTTTTCAGACAAGAACTACACCATCAGCTTTCCTGGGTCTCCAGTTTGCCATCTGCAGATCTTGAGACTGGTCAGGCTTCATATATATATGTACATGGAGTGTGCGTGTGTGTGTATTGAAACATATATGCGTATGTGCGTGTGTGTGTGTGTGTGTGTGTGTGTGTGTGTGTTTTTGTCCTATGGTACCGTTTCTCTGGAGAACTCTGTGGTAATTATCCATGTCTGACATGTTTTTTAAGGTCAACTATGCTGTTGATCTTAAACTATTTCGAAGACTTTAGTCTTGTTATTCTACTTTGTATAGAAAGCCTGGTTTTATTATTTTCTGGAAGTGCCTGTTTAATAGTTACTATAACCAGTTACACTGTCCTGATTGGGCCTAAGACAGAATACATTTGATTTCTCTAAATATTTACATGACTAATTTTTTAACTATACCTTTTATTTTCTATCCATTAAGTCAGTAGTAGATAAACTGTAGCCCCAAGGCCAAAGTCAATCTGTCACCTATACTTTTGATAAAGTTTATTGGAACACAGCCATGCCCATTATTTATGTACCTACAGTCCATGGCTAGTTTTGCCCTACAAGGATAAGTCTTAACAGTTGCAGCAAAGACTATGCTCCTGAAAGCCAAAAATATTTAAAATCTGGTCCTGAATAGACAAATGTTTCCTCATTCCCAATTTAAATCAATCTCTAGATGGATCACTGGAGATATACTATGTACTAAGTGATGAAAACAACCTCATCTTCCACATATCCTGTGCTTCCATTAGCCCTTAGTGGACTTCATGGCATGGCGGATGATTAAATATGATAGTACTTGAAGATGAAACAGAAGGAAGTAGGGAGGAGAAACAGAGCTGGGATATTTACGAAGTGTAATATATTCTCCTGGGTGCTAAGAAGCTTCTGTGTTGTACTGTAGTATCCTCTTTATTCTTCCAAAAAACACAAATAATATGCTTTTTTAGAGCAGAAGCAATTGTTTTATTTTTTAAATTACTAACAGCAACCACAGCTTATGCTTAGAGTAGATGTCCAAGAAATGCATTTAATGAATAAATAAAAATGAGTAACCTAAGCAAATGTTCTAAGGCCAGAAACAGTATGGTTGAGAGCTCAGTGCTATACAAAAGGAAAAAGAGGGATGAGAAATTAGGTCAGAATACTAAGCATAAGTCATATTATGAAAGACCTACAAAGCCAAATTAAAGACTTGGATTTTATTATTTAGGTGATGGAGTGACCATTGGAGAATATTAATTAGAGGAGTACTATGGGTTGAACTGTTTATATAGAACACCTTAAAAAGTCAATATTAGAATATTAGAATAAATGTATAGAATAAGCAATAGAGATATAGAGAAATATTATGTGCCTCTTAAGGCAAATAAAAATATATTAAATATTTGACAAACAAGTAAATACAAAAGTATATTTTAAATTCATTGGTAGGTTTATTTATAGAACTAAATAAATCACCCACATAGAAAAACATGTAGAGGAAGTAGAATCACTTCATTAGAACTTTTGGAAATGGTTATGTAATTCACAATAACTGCATGTCTCTGTATCCTCTAACAGCTTACACTTTATTCACGTAAGTTGCATCTTGCTGAAAACATGTCCCCCTACAAAGTTTTATTGAATTCCACTTTATAAGGCAGATAGAAATGTAAATCTCCAAATTAGTAGAGTATATTGATAAAATTTTGTTTTATGTTCCAAATTTTCTAAAGGTCAGTTTGATACCTTAACAATGGCAATACTGATATCATATTAAATGTGTAAAAGCTAGAAGCATTCCCCTTAAACACTGGCACAAGGATGCTCTCTCTCATCACTCTTATTTAACATAGTGTTGGAAGTTCTAGCCAGAGCAATCAGGGAAGAAAAAAACATAAATGGTATTCAAATAGAAAGAGAGGAAGTCAAATTGTCTTTGTTTTCATTTACACGATCCTATATCTAGAAAACCCCATCAACTCAGCCCAAAAGTTTCTTAAGCTGATAAGCAACTTGAGCAAATTCTCTGGATACAAAATGAATGTGTAGAAATCACAAGCATTCCTATACACCAACAATAGACAAACAGAAAACCAAATCATGAATGAACTCCCATTCTCAAATGTCACAAAGAGAATAAAACACCTAGGAATACAGTGAACAAGGGATGTGAAGGACCTCTTCAGGGAAAACTACGAACAACTGCTTGAGGAAATCAGAGAAGACACAAACTGATAGAAAAACATTTCATGTTCATGGCTTATGAATATGAAGAATCAATATCATGAAAATGGCATTACTGCCACAAACAATTTATAGATTCAATGCTATTCTCATTAAACTACAATTGGCTTTTTTTTTACCAAATTGGAAAAAACTATTTCAAAATTCCCATGGAACCAAAAAAGAGCTTGTATAGACAGGACAATCACAAACAAAAAGAACAAATCTGGAGGCATCATACTACTTGACTTCAAACTGTACTACAAGGCTACAGTAACCAAAACAGCCCAGTAGTGGTGCTGTTTTAAAGAACTCAGAAATAAAACCACACATCTACAATTGTCTGATCTTCAACAAACCCAACAAAAACAAGCAATGGGGAAAAGATTCCCTATCTAATAAATAGTGCTGGGAAAACTGGCGAGCCATATGCAGAAAATTCAAACTGTACCCCTTCCTTACATCTTATAAAAAATTAACCAAAGATGAATTAAAGACTTAAATGTAAATCCCAAAACTATAAAAACCTAGAAGAAAATCTAGGCAATACCATCCTCGACATAGGCATGAGCAAAAGATTTTATGATGAAATCACCAAAAGCAATTGCAGCAAAAGCAAAACTTGGCAAATGGAATCTAATTAAACTAAAGAGCTTCTGCACAGCAAAAGGAACTATCATCAACAGAATGAACAGGCAACCTACAGAATGTGAGAAATTTTTGCTATCCATCCATCTGACAAAGGTCTAACATCCAGAATCTGTAAGGAGCTTAAACAAATTTGCAAAAAAAAAAAAGCATTGAAAAGCAGGCAAAGGACATGAACAGACCCTTCTCAAAAAAAGATCTATGTGTACCCAAGAAACATGGAAAAAAAAGCTCTACATCACTGATCATTAGAGAAATGCAAATCAAAACCCCAATGAGATACCATCTCATGCCTGTCAGAATGTTGTTATTAAAAAGTCAAGAAACAAAAAATGGTGGCAAGATTGCAGAAAAATAGGAACATTATTACACTGTTGGTGGAAATGTAAATTAGTTCAACCCCTGTGGAAGACAGTGTGACAGTTCCTCAAAGATTTAGAACCAGAAAAACAATTTAACCCAGCAATCCCATTACTGGGTATATACCCAAAGAAATATAAATCATTCTATTATAAAGAAATATGCATACATCCATTCATTTCAGCACTATTCACAATAGCATAGACATGGAGTCTTTGTCTTCAGGGGCATTGATTGTCTTGATGGGCAACCCAAATGCCCATCAATGATAGAATGGAGAAAGCAAATGGGGTGCGGGCTGGGCGCGGTGGCTCAGGCCTGTAATCCCAGCACTTTGGGAGGCCAAGGCGGGTGGATCACGAGGTCAAGAGATTGAGACCATCCTGGTCAACATGGTAAAACCCCATCTCTACTAAAAATACAAAAACTTAGCTGGGCATGGTGGCGCGTGCCTGTAGTCCCAGCTGCTCGGGAGGCTGAGGCAGGAGAATTGCCTGAACCCAGGAGGCAGAGGTTGCGGTAAGCTGAGATTGTGCCATTGCACCCCAGCCTGGGTAACAAGAGCTAAACTCCATCTCAAAAAAAAAAAAAAGAAAAGAAAATGGGGTGCATATACAACATGGAATATTATGCATCTATAAAATGAATTGTTCAGCTCCCACTTATAAGTGAGAGCATGTGGTGTTTAGTTTTCTGTTTCTGGAGGGACAATACATACTGGGGCCTATCAGGGGGAGGGTGTGGTGGAGTAGAGCATTGGGAAAAATAGCTAATGCATGCTGGGCTTAATACCTGTGTAATGGGCTGACAGGTGCAGCAAACCACCATGGCACACATTTACTTATGTAACCAAACTGCACATCCTACAAATGTACCCTGAAACTTAAACTGAAATACAACGACAGTGCAACAGAAAAGTATAATGTCAAATGATTGAGTTAAAATAGAGAATCTCTTTAGAACATTTTTACTTAGAAAGTTATTACTTAGAAAAATGATGGATTCTTCCCAATTATTCCTATTTTACTTGCATGAAAATATATTTAAACATAAATAGCATTTATATAGGAAATAAGCATAATATAGTAAAAAGAGAAGGGGCTTTGGAATTGGAGAGCTGGCTATAATTTCCACTACAATCAAGCTCAATGTGTGTGATCTTTGGCAAATCAGATACTTTCCTGTGCCTCAGTTTTGTCATCTGTGAAAGAATGGCATAACACTTTCTCAGTTATGTTCTTATATGTATATTATAGATACTCTCCGTAAAACCAGTGTAACTAAACCAGAAAGTTCTATATAGATCACTTGAACGTTTATATAATAATTTGTTCAGCTAAGTTTAAGTACACATCAAAGTTATAGTTTTCATTTGTAATAGAAAATATGCATCTATATAATACACTGATAAATCAGTTTCCATAAAAGTTACCCCATGTATGTTTCAATAAGAAAAATAAAAATTCTCAGTGATATCAGATGCCATTTGCCTTTTTATTTTCAAAGACTCTGAGGATTTTACCAACTTTTTCTGTCATTATATTGTGCATAAGGGAGAAAATGTTGATGACGTTTTAAAAATTATTTCATACTTTTTATTTGAAACAAAATATGTGTTCTCTGAAAGTTATTGACATATCCTGATTTTACTTTTTATGTTCACCCTACCCCAAAAAACTACCATTACTCAAGATGCTTGATGAATGCTGTGTGGGATTTCAGCTTTTGTAATATATTTACTGAGACCTGTTAGAATTCCTATACACTCTTGCATAGTATTTCTTCCAATTAGTTTTATTTGTGGCTTTTTGGACCTCCCTTTACATTGCAGATCTTAAGTAAAGTAATCAGGAATTGTTTTCATGTAAATTATTGAGAGAACCCTGTACCACCTTTTTCAAAGAAAAATGAAGGACTGAACTTTACATTATAATCTCATTTAAAATTTCAAATATCCCCACATGAATAAAAATCACCAGAGTGTTAATTACTGCTACTAAAAAGTCACTTTCTAATTATTATTAATTAATTAATTTATTTATTTAGAGACCGAGTCTCACCCTGTCACCCAGGCCATAGTGCGATGGCATGATTATGGCTCACTCCAACTTCCACCTCCGAGGTTCAAGCAACTCTCCTGCCTGAGCCCCGAATAGTTGAGATTGCAGGTGTGTGCCACCACACCCACCTGATTTTTGTATCTTTAGCAGCGATGGGGTTTCACCATGTTGGCTAGGCTTGTCTTGAACTCTTGACCTATTATCCTCCCACCTTGGCTGCCCAAAGTGCTGGGATTACAGTTGTAAACCACTGTTCCCAGCCTCTAATTGTTATTATTTTTTGTCTGTGGCCAATTAGCTGTTTCTTGAGTCAACAGGCTAATAATGAGTTCTGATTATCTGTTCAATCCTTGTCTAGACCTGCTAAACTTAGTTCAATCTGGCAATAATCCACATCGCTATCCCCAACTGACTGCTGTCCAAAGAAGTGCCAGTAATACATTTTCCTACTAAGAAAAAATAAAAATTAAAGAAAAAATATCATCATGGTATTTTGATTTACATAATGAAGTGGCTAAACATATATCTACTTACATGTATACATTCTATTAAATAATGTAAACATGAATCAAAACGATGTATCTAATCTTTTCCCAAATAGCATTAAAAATAAAGCAGTTGTAGCAAAGCAATGTGGTACTTGTACTTTTAAGAATGTTGACACCCTATGACACTACTGTATTTAAACTTGTAATTTGGGAAGTAGATGTTTTATTTTGTGTAGAGAAGAGATACAAAGTAGGAAGTGAGAAGACCATACTGATACACACAGACATAACTGCACACTCTTTAAAATATTGGTCTTAACAGAATTTCTTTTTAATTGCAACTATATTTTTTTATTTGTAAGCACTGTATAGCTTTTGGGACATATATCGAGTGGATGTCAGATGGTAAGGGAAGCTGGTACTATCTGAAAGGGCTGTCCACTTTCTTGGCTCTTGTTATGCAATATTGATTTCAGAACACTAATTTTCCTTGCCATGTATACACTGGTAGTTATCCACAGTTGATGCTTGTGAAGGACTATCATATCATTCACATAACAGTCTCTATCTAAGCTTAAGTCTTTGTTATATTTTATTTTGGTTAGAATGTCTCCATCAAGCTGCTCTGTCTATTATTTGGAATGTTTTTTCAGTGGTTAGAATTGTGCTTCATATAGGCCACTTTTACAGCTCAATATTAAAATGAATTTAAGAAGAACATAAAATAAAAATACAATGACAGCCACATAGGGACTTGTTAGTTTTTCTAGTATCCATATTACAAAGTAAAATGAAGAAAGTAAAATTAATTCTAATATATTTTTTAGAAATATTGTCATTTCAATACAAAATCTAAATAAAAGTATTAATGAAATATGTCATATTCTTTCTTGTATATTAAAACTTCAAACCCACTGTATAATGTATGCTTCCAGGTAATAGAAATTTGGATCTAACAGACAGCAATTATTCAGTAGGAATATATGGCTACTGGCAACTTATATTAGAGAGTCAGAACTAAATGCTCACCCTAATAACTCCAAAGAAGATTATTGCCCCATCAGATAAACTCTATATAGAATGAGATAAATGCAATGTGCTAGGCAAAATTGGTGACTCTTGATAACTTACTGAGTGAGTGAGAAGGGAGAATCAAAGCACTTTCCTCATTTGTTGACTTCTAGAAAATATTGTTGGAAAAGAAAAGGAGAATCAGTAGAAAAATATCAAGGTTTTGAAGACAAGAAAAAACATATTAGATATTCCACACAAGCAACTACCATATCTTATAGGAAAAGAAATCACCCATATATGTAGAAGACATATGGGAAAAATAGATTTCTTTTAATGGTAATTTGAAAAATGATTTCTTAACACAGAACAATCAAATATCTCTGTAACCTTTGTCTAAAGTTTACATTTCATTCATATCAATTACTACTTTTGGAAAACATGTCTCCTTGGAGAGCTTTATAAAACTGGCATTTTTTTCACAATAGCAGACTAAGACATAAATCATCCAATTAGCAGTTTACATTGATCTAGTTTCATGTAGCAAATTTCATCAAGAGAAGCCAGTCCCATAACAGCTTCAATGAAACAAAATAACACAAAATGCCAAATAGCCAAGTTGAAAAATATTTGTCTTCATTTAATATTTTTAAATAGATTTTTAAAATTGTACACATTTTGCTTTTAGGAAAAGTTAGTTATGAAACAACAGCAGTGAAAAATATTGTGACAATCTATTATAGTAGAAAGGGCATGGTTTTTGGAATCAAAGTGAGCTGGGTTTAACTTCAGCATTATCACAATCTACCTGGGTGGCTTTGGGCACGTTATTTAACTTTCTGTGTTTACATTTCTCCATCTGCAAAATGATACATGTCTATTCAGAAGGATTCTTGCATAAATTAGAGATAATACATGTAGATTATCTAATGTATGTAAAAGTTGAGTGAATATACACTATACTTAATAAGCTTTCAAAATATTATAATAGTTATTCTCATGATAATAAGTTCTGATTCAGTGTAACTTTTTTGCGTAAGAAATAGTGTAAGTGTAACCGCCAAAGAAAAACTTAATGAACCTTCTCATAGATAATTTGAGGGTTTTATCCATCTCTTCAACTAAATTCAGAAGTACATTAGTGTTATTGTTTTCATTAGTACTAAACAAATACACGTCTTGGCATTATGGGGAAGAATCAATTTTTATACAAGCCACCCTTGGAGTAATTTCAGTGAGATGGAAAAATATTGCAATGCAATCAGCTGTAATCTGTATCTTTTCTTCTAAAGAACCAAAGTTCTTCACCACCATTATTGGCAAAGTCATTATGCAAAAATGAGAGAAAATTGAAGGTGCTCTTTTAAATCCTACTCATTTTCTGTTTTTTTTTTCTTCTTTCCTTTAGGTTCTCAAAGAAATACAGTGAAGTTTCTCTGTGCTTTATAGTCTGAAAGTTTTCTATTCTTTATCTTTCCCCTGAAATGTTCATATACCTGTTTCTATAGCTATTTTTTTTTTTTTGAGACGGAGTTTCGCTCTTGTTACCCAGGCTGGAGTGCAATGGCGTGATCTCGGCTCACCGCAACCTCCGCCTCCTGAGTTCATGCAATTCTCCTGCCTCAGCCTCCTGAGTAGCTGGGATTACAGACACGCACCACCATGCCCAGCTAATTTTTGTATTTTTAGTAGAGACGGGGTTTCACCATGTTGCCCAGGATGGTCTCGATCTCTTGACCTCGTGATCCACCCGCCTCGGCCTCCCAATTCTATAGCTATTGAACTGTGAATCCATTACTATTCTTTATGGGGCCACACCTGAAGTATTTGTAACAATCTTACTAAACCCACTAGATCACCATTAATCAAACTATTTATGATAAACAACTACTTCTAAAAATCCCAGTTCATCACAGCCAAAAACATTTTTAAAAGTTAAAGGAATTACTAGAAAAAGTAAACAATAAAAATCTAAGTAATAAAGCCCAAGATTTTTCATTTTTTAAATCCAACAAGGCATATTAAATGGTAATATAATCAAAACCAACATTACATAGAAAAATAATTAAATATCTATATAATTCATTTATTGCAAGTGTAAGTAGTCAATTAACATAAAAAATATACACAACGTTTTTGTCATTATAAAGTTGAAACCAAATAAAAATTTATGAGGGATATGATGATTTTCCACATTAAAAGTCTGCAAACACTGAGTAAATATTAACAGCAAATATTATTGAGACAAATAAACTCACTTATTAATTTATTTAATCTAGTTTGCATTGGCAGTAGTGCTACCCACAGAAAATAATGTATATCCAAATTATTTCAATATTTTGTTTTGAAAACACTAAGTAAAAAACCAGTCTCACAGTCCTGTGTTAAAAATAGAAACAGTTTTAAAGCAATTTCAATAAGCTCATATGAATCTCTTCAATTTTTATTCAAAATGTAGCAAGTGATGCTCTATTTCTAAAATTCATTTTCAGTATTTTATCACTAGTTATATTTTCAACAATTTACCTTGTCAATTTAAATTTTTTAATGAAATAAACAGATTTTATTATAAAATTCCTATACATAAATCTTCTCTTGGTAAAAATGAAACTCAAAATAATCTACCAATTTTTTAGGTATTTGGTGATATCTTTTCACAGATATGCAATGTTAAGATCACCTGCATAATTAATAATTATTCTTTGTTTTTGAAGTTTTCAGGTTCAGGGTATATATGCTGGTTTGTTATATTGGTAAACTCGTGTCCCAGGAGTTTGTTGTACAGATTATTTAATCACCCAAGTACTAAGCCTAGTATATAATAGTTATTTTTTTCTGATCCTCTCCCTTCTGTCACCCTTCACCCTCAAATAGGCCCCAGTGTCTATTGTTCCCATCTTTGTGTTCATGAGTTCTCATTATTTAGCTTCCACTCATAAGTGAGAACATGCAGTATTTGGTTTTCTGTTTCTGCATTAGTTTTCTAGGGATAATAGCCTCCAGCTTCATCCACATTCCCTCAAAAGACATGAGCTCATTCTTTCTAATAGTTGTATAGTATTCCATGGTGTGTAGATACCACATTTTCTTTATCCAATCTGTCATTTATGGGCATTTATGTTGATTATACATCTTTACTCTTGTGAATTAATGCGGTAGTGAACATTAGGGTGCATGTGTCTTTACGGTAGACTGATTTATATTCCTCTGGGTATATACCCAGTAACGGGTCGCTGGGTGGAATGGTAGTTCTGCTTTTAGCTCTTTGTGGAATTTCTATACTGCTATCCACAAAGGTTGAACTAATTTACACTCCTACCAACAGTGTGATAAGTATTCCCTTTTCTCCACAACCTCGCCTTTTTTTTTTTACTTTTTAAGTTACCAGTCACAATCTGACTGGTGTGAGCTGATATGTCATTATGGTTTTGATTTGCATTTTTCTAACAATAAGTGATGTTGAGGCTTTTTTCACACTTGTTTCAATAAGTGTCTGTTCATGTCTTTTGCCCCCTTTTAATGGGGTTGCTTTTCTCTTGTAAATTTATTTATGTTCCTTAGAGATGTTGGATATACTCAAAAGAAAGGAAGTCAGTATTCTGAAGAGATATCTGCACTCCCATGTTTATTGCAGCACTACTCGCAATACCCAAGATTTGGAAACAACCTATGTGTCTGTCAACAGACAAATGGATAAAGAAAATGTGTCACCTATAGACAATGGAGAACCATTCAGCCTTAGAGAAAAATGAGATCTTGTCATTTATGACAACATGGATGGAACTGGAGGTCATTATGCTAAGTGAAATGAGCCAGGCATGGAAAGACAAACATTGCATGTTCCCACTTCTTTGTGGGAACTAAAAATTACAACAATTGAACTCATGAAGAGAATATAAGCATGGTTACCAGAGATTAAGAAGGGTAGTTGTGGAGGAAGATGGTTAATGGGTAGAAAAATATAATTAGATAAACTCAGCAAGATCTAGTATTTTGACAGAACAGGGTGACTACAACCAACAATTTATGTGTATTTTGAAATAACTAAGAGTATAATTAGATTGTTGATAACACAAATAATGAATAATGCTTGAGGTGATGGATACCCCATTTACCCTGATGTGATTTTTTTTTTTGAGACAGTTTCACTCTTGTAGCCCAGTCTGGAGTGCAATGGTGCAATCTAGGCTCACTGCAACCTCCACCTCCTGGGTTCAAGCCATTCTCCTACCTCAGCCTTCTGAGTAGCTGGGAATACAGGTGCCCACCACCATGCCCAGATAATTTTGTATTTTTAGTAGAGATGGGGTTTCACTGTGTTGGCCAGGCTGGTCTTGAACTCCTTACCTCAGGTGATCTGCCCACCTCAGCCTCCCAAATGCTGGGATTGCAAAGGCAAGCCAATATGCTCTACCCCTGATGTGATTATTATGTATTGCATGCTTGGACCAAAGTATCTCATGTGCCCTATAAATATATACACCTACTATATACTTGTAAAAATTAAAAGTAACCTTTTTTCAAAAATTTATACTAATTATTTTTTCCAACTTTTATTTTAGATTCACTGAGTACATGTGCAGGTTTGTTACCTGGGTATATTGCATGATGCTCAGGTTTGAGGTACAAATATCCTGTCACCCAGATACTGAGTAGAGTAACCAATAGGTTTTCAAACTTTTCCCGCTCATGGCCCCAATGTCTATTGTTGCCATCTTTAGGTCCATGAGTACTCAATATTTAGCTTCCACTTACAAGTGAAAGCATGTGGTATTGAATTTTCATTCCTGCATTAATTCACTCAGGGTAATGACCTCCAGCTGCTTCCACATTGCTGAAAAGGACATAATCTTCTTCTCTTCGATGGCTGCATAGTATTCCATGGTGTTTATGTACCACATTTTCTTTGTCCAATCCACCATTGATGGATACCTAGGTTGATTCCAGACTTTTGTTGTTGTGGATAGTGCTGCAATAAACAGATGAGTGCATGTGTCTTTTTGGTACAGCAATTTATTTTCTTTTGGATTTACACCCAGTAATAGGATAGCTGGATAAAATAGTAGTTCTAAGTTGTTTGAGAAATCTCCAAACTGCTTTCCAGAGTGTATGAGCTAATTTATTAACTCTTGACAAAAGAGTAAAGTGCTCTTTTTTCACCATATAAATATTAGGGTGAAATAATAAGTAATATAAATACTTTCCTAAATTATGAATACTATAAAACTATAAATGTTAAAAAGATTTCATTAAAATTTTTATAAAAACAATTTGTGTGCAAAATTAAATGCTTAAGCTATTTTATAGTTTTGAGTTTCGTTCAACAGATTAACTTTAAACTATCATATGAGTAGTTAGTTATGCAACATATAATGTACCATGCAAGATGGACAATATTTACACTGATCTGTTTCATATTCAGTGAGACAAGTTTCCTGATTATGCACTTTGAAGGTTGTAGTTAGACTTACTTCAAAAGTTTTTAAAACACTTTCAATTTTTGTGTCATCTTGTCATGGCCCAGTAACAAACTGTTCATAGACTTGCACCAAACCACAGACCACACTAAAGGTCCTACATGATCTGTGGATAGCCTTTTTTTTTACATTTGACTTCATTTGTGTGAAAGATAACCCTAGGTAGTATTTGATGTAGTAAAATAAACATAACTCGCATGTATATTTTTAGATTTCGATAAATTGATTCCATATTAGGTTAAAAGCATGTAGGAAATTGACATTTGCTTCTGTATTTTTTTTTATTTTTAAATTGTACTTTAGGTTCTGGGATACATGTGCAGATCATGCAGGATTGTTGCATAGGTACACACATGGCAATGTAGTTTGCTGCCTCCATCCCCCCGTCACCAACATCTGGCATTTCTCCCCATGTTATCCCTCTCTGACCTCACCAACCCCCGCTGTCCCTCCCTTGGCCCACTGCAACAGACCCCAGTGTGAGATGCTCCTCTCCAACTGTCCATGTGTTTTCATTGTTCATCACCTGCCTATGAGTGAGAACATGTGGTGTTTGATTTTCTGTTCTTGTGTCAGTTTGCTGAGAATTATGGTTTCCAGATTCATCCCTGTCCCTACAAAGGACACAAACTCATCATTTTTTTGGCTGCATAGTATTCAATGGTGTATATGTGCCACATTTTCCTTGTCCAGTCTATCTTCAATGGGCATTTGGATTGGATCCAGGTCTTTGCTATTGTAAACAGTGCTGCTATGAACATACGTGTGCATGTGCCTTTTTTTTTTTTAGAGGGAGTTTCGCTCTTGTTACCCAGGCTGGAGTGCAATGGCACAATCTCGGCTCTCCACAACCTCTGCCACCTGGGTTCAGGCAATTCTCCTGCCTCAGCCTCCTGAGTAGCTGGGATTACAGGCATGCGCCACTGTGCCCAGCTAATTTTTTGTATTTTTAGTAGAGACAGGGTTTCACCATATTGACCAGGATGGTCTCAATCTCTTGACCTCGTGATCCACCCGCCTCGGCCTCCCAAAGTGCTGGGACTATAGGTGTGAGCCACCGTGCCTGGCCTGCATGTGTCTTTATAATAGAATGATTTATAATCTGTTGTGTATATACCCAGTAATGGCATTGCTGGGTCAAATGGAATTTCTATTTCTAGGTCCTTGAGGAAGCACCACACTGTTTTCCACAATGGTTGAACTAATTTACACTCCCACCAACAGTGTAAAAGGGTTCCTATTTCTCCACATCCTCTCCAGCATCTGTTGTCTCCATATTTTTTAATGATCGCCATTCTAACTGGTGTGAGGTGATATCTCAATGTGGTTTTGATTTGCATTTCTCTAATAATCGGTGATGAGGAACAATTTTTCATATGTTTGTTGGCTTCATATATGTCTGCTTTTGAAAAGTGTCTGTTCATATCCTTTGCCCACTTTTGGGTGGGTTTGTTTTCTTTTCTTGTAAACTGTTTTAGTTCTTTGTAGACTCTGGATATTAGCCCTTTGTCAGATGGGTAGGTTGCAAAAAAATTATTCCCACTCTGTTGGTTAACAATTCACTCTAATGACTGTTTCTTTTGCTGTGCAGAAGCTCTGGAATTTAATTAGGTCCCATTTGTCTATTTTGGCTTTTGTTGCTATTGCTTTCATTGCTTTAGTCATGAAGTCCTTGCCTATGCCTCTGTCCTGAATGGTTTTGCCTAGGTTTTCTTCTAGGGTTTTTATGGTGTTAGGTCTTATGTTTAAGTCTTTAATCCATCTGGTGTTAACTTTAGTGTAAGGTGTCAGGAAGGGGTCCAGTTTCTGCTTTCTGCACACGGCTAGCCAGTTTTCCCAACACCATTTATTAAACATGGAATCATTTCCCCATTGCTTGTTTTTGTCAGGTTTGTCAAAGATCAGATGGTTGTAGATGTAAGGGTTCCCTCCAGGGCCTCTGTTCTGTTCCATTGGTCTATATCTCTGTTTTGGTACCAGTACCATGCTGTTTTGATTACTGTAGCCTTGTAGTATAGTTTGAAGAAAGGTAGTGTGATGCCTCCATCTTTGTTCTTCTTGCCTAGGATTGTCTTGGCTATGCAGGTTCTCTTTTGATTCCATATTAAGTTTAAAGTGTTTTTTTCCAGTACCGTGAAGAAGGTCATCAGTTGCTTGATGGGGATAGCATTGAATCTATAAATTATTGTGGGCAGTATGGCCATTTTCTGATTCTTTCTAACCATGAGCATGGAATGTTTATCCATTTGTTTGTTTCCTCTCTTATTTCCTTGGGTAGAGGTTTGTAGTTTTCCTTGAAGAGATCCTTTACATCTTTTGTTGGTTGTATTCCTAGGTATTTTATTCTGTTTTTGGCAATCATGAGTGAGAGTTTGCTCATGATTTGGCTCTCTGTTAGTCTGTTATTGGTGTATAGGAATGCTTGTGATTTCTGCACATTGATTTTGTATCCTGAAACTTTGCTGAAATTGCTTATCAGTTTAAGGAGAATTTGGGATGAGATGATAGGGTCTTCTAAATATACAGTCATGTCATCTGCAAATAGAGACAATTTGGCTTCCTCTTTTTCTAATTGAAACCTATTTTTTTTTGCCTAATTGCTCTGGCTAGAACTTCCAATACTATATTGAATAGGAGTGGTGAGAGAGGGAATCCTTGTCTAGTGCTAGATTTCAAAGAGAATGCTTCCAGTTTTTGCTCATTCAGTATGATATTGACTGTAGGTGTGTCATAAAAGCTTTTATTATTTTCAGATATGTTCCTTCCACACCTACTTTATTGAGAGTTTTTAGCATAAAGGGCTGTTGAATTTTGTTAAAGCCCTTCTCTGCATCTATTGAGATAATCATGTGGTTTTTGTCTTTGGTTCTGTTTATGTGGTGGATTACATTTATAGACTTGCATATGTTGAACCAGCCTTGCATCCCTGGAATGAAGCCTACTTAGTCACGATGGATAAGCTTTTTGATGTGCTGTTGCAATCAGTTTGCCAGTATTTTATTGAAGATTTTTGCATCTATGTTCCTCATGGATATTGGCCTGAAGTTTTCTTTTTTTTGTTAAGTCTCTGCCGGGTTTTAGTATCAGGATGATGTTGGTCTCATAAAATGATTTGGGAAGGATTCCCTCTTTTTGGATTGTCTGGAATAGTTTCAGAAGGAATGGTATCAGCTCCTCTTTGTATGTCTGGTAGAATTCGGCTGTGAACCCATCTGGACCTGGACTTTTTTTGGTTGGCAGGCTATTAATTGCTGCCTCAACTTCCGCCCTTGTTATTGGTCTATTCAAGGTTTCAACTTCTTTCTGGTTTAGGCTTGGGAAGGTGCAAGTGTCCATGAATTTATGCATTTCTTCCAGGTTTACTGGTATGTGCATAGAGTTGTTCGTAGTAATCTCTGATTGTAGTTTGTATTACTGTGGAATCAGTGGTGATATCCCCTTTATCATTTTTTATTGCATCTATTTGATTCTTCTCCTTTTTCTATTAATCTGGCTAGCAGTCTATTTGGTTGATTCTTTCAAAAAAACAGCTCCTGGGTTTATTGATTTTTGAAGGGTTTCTTGTTTCTCTATCTCCTTCAGTTCTGTTCTGATCTTAGTTATTTATTGTCTTTTACTAGCTTTTGAGTTGTTTAGATCTTACTCGTCTAGCTCTTTCAATTTTGATGATAGGGTGTCTATTTTAGATCTTTCCTTGCTTCTCTGGTGTGCATTTATTGCTATAAATTTCCCTCTAGACACTGCTTTAAATGTGTTCCAGAGATTCTGGTATGTTGTGTCTTCGTTCTCGTTGATTTTAAAGAACATCTTTATTTCTGCCTTCATTTCATTGTTTATCCAGTTGACATTCAGGAGCCAGTTCAGTTTCCATGAAGCTGTGCAGTTCTGAATTAGTTTATTTCTGAGTTCTAACTTGATTGCACTATGGTCTGATAGACTGTTTGTTATGATTTTCATTCTTTTGCATTTGCTGAGGAGTGATTTACTTACAATTATGTGGTCAATTTTAGAGTAGGTGTAATGTCATGCTGAGAAGAAGATATATTCTGTGGATTTGGGATGGAGATTTCTGTGGATGTCTATTGGGTTCCCTTGGAGTTCAAGTCCTGGATATCCTTGTTAATTTTCTGTTGCGTTGATCTGTCTAATATTGAGAGTGGAGTGTTAAAGTATCCCACTATTATTGTGTGGGAGTCTAAGTCTCTTTGTAGGTGATTAAGAACCTGCTTTATGTACCTTCTTGCTTCTGCATTGTGTGCATATATATTTCTGATCGTTAGCTCTTCTTGTTGCATTGATCCTTTTACCATTATGTAATGCCCTTCTTTGTCTCTTTTGATCTTGTTGTTTTAAAGTCCATTTTATCAGAGACTAGGATTGCAACTTCTGCATTTTTTTTTTTTGCTCTTCATTTGCTTGATAAATCTTCCTCCTTCCCTTTATTTTGAGCCTATGTGTGTCCTTGCACATGAGATGGGTTTCCTGGATACCGCACACTGATGGGTCTTGACTTTTTATCCAATTTGCCAGTCTGTGTCTTTTGATGGGGGCATTTAGCCCATTTACATTTAAGGTTAATATTGTTATGTGTGAATTTGATTCTGCCATTTTGATGCTAGCTGGATGTTTTGCCTGTTAGTTGATGCATTTTTTTCATTTTGTCAATGGTCTTTACCATTTGGTACAGTTTTGGAGTGGCTGGTACTGCTTGTTTCTTTCCTTGTTTAGTGCTTCTTTCGGGAGCTCTTGTAAAGCAGGCCTGGTGGTGACAAAATCTCTCAGCAATTGCTTGTCCATAAGGGATTTTCTTTCTCCTTTGCTTATGAAGCTTAGTTTGACTGGATATGAAATTCCAGGTTAAAAGTTCTTTTCTTTAAGGATGTTGAATATTGGCCCCCACTCCCTTCTGACTTGTAGGGTTTCTGCAGAGATATCTGCTGTGAGTCTGATGGGCTTCTCTTTGGGGGTAATCTGACCATATTCTCTGGCTGCCCTTAGCCCTTTTTGCTTTATTTCAACCCTAGTGGATCTGATGATTATGTGCCTTGGGGATGCTCTTCTTGAGGAATATGTTAGTGGTGTTCTCTGTATTTCCTGGACTTGAATGGTGGCCTGGCTTGCTTGGCTGGGGAAGTTCTCCTTGGTAATATCCTGAAGAGTGTCTTCCAGCTTGGATTCATTCTCTCCATCACATTCAGGTACACCTATCAAATGTAGATTAGGTCATTTCACATAGTCCCATATTTCTTGGAGGCTTTGTTCATTTCTTTTCACTCTTTCTTCTCTATTCTTGCCTTCTCATTCTATTTCATTGAGTTGATCTTCAATCTCTGATATCCTTTCTTCCACTTGGTCGATTCTGCTATTGAAACTTGTGTATGCTTCATGAAGTTCTTGTGCTGTTTTTCAGCTCCATCAAGTAGTTTATATTCTTCTCTATGCTGTTTATTCTAGTTAGCATCTCATCTAACCTTTTTGGAGGTTCCTAGTTTCTTTGCATTGGGTTAACACATATTCTTTGAGCTCTGAGAAGTTTGTTATGCCAACCTTCTGAAGCCTGTTTCTATCAATTCATCAGATCCATTCCCCATCCATCTTTGATCCATTGATGGTGAGGAGTTATGATCCTTTGCAGGAGGAGAGGTGTTCTGGTTTTTGGTGTTTTCATCCTTTTTGCACTGGTTTCTTCCCATCTTAGTGGCTTTATATACTTGTGGTCTTTGTAGTCGGTGAGTTTTGGATGGGGTCTCTGAATGGACATTGATAATGAAGTTATTTCTTAGTTTTCCTTCTAACAGTCAGGTCCCTCTGCTGCAGGATTGCAGGGGGTCCACTCCAGACCTTGCTTGCCTGGGGATCACCTCCGGGGGCTGCAGAACAGTAATGATTGCTGCCAGTTTCTTCTTCTGTTATCTTTGACCCAGAAGGGTACCTGCCAGATGTCAGCCTGAGCTCTCCTTTATGAGGTGTCTCTTTGGGTATACAGGGGTCAGGGAGCTGCTTGAGGAGACAGTCTGTCCCTCATAGGAGCTCAAGTGCTGTGCTGAGAGCTCCATTGTTCTGTGCAGAGATGCTGAGCAGGTACCTTTAAGTCTGCAGGAGTGGAACTCATAACCACGTCTTTTCCCAGGTGCTCTGTTCTAGGAAGGTCGGCTTTATTTAAAAGTTTCTGTCATGCTGCTGCCAGTAGTCTAGTCACAGTCTGCCCAGAGAGATGTGCTGAGCTGCTGCAGGCTCTGCCCAGCTGTTGTGTGAACTGCCTCAGTAGTGGTGGACTGCTTCCATAGTGGTGGTAGCCCTTCCCCCTCACTGAGTTGGACCATCCTGGGTCCAACTGTGCTTGCTGTGAAACTCTCAATCCAGAGCGTTACAGATTGCTTGTTTTGTGGGGGTAGTACACACCGAGCCAGATCACCTGGTTCCCTGTCTCTGCCCCCTTCCTTTCAGTTGAATGGGTGGCTCTGTCTCCCAGGTGTTCCAGGTGCCAGTTGAAACGACCGCCAGATTTGTGTGAGTTTCTGTGTGCCAAGCTGGCACCAGCTGAAACTGCTGTGCTGAAAACTCATGGTGCTTTTCAGTCTGGATATTTCCTGGTCTGTGGGCAGTGAAAATTTGTTTGGAAATGAGGTGAACACTCACCCTCTGCCTTGTTTTTGCTGGGAACTGCACTTCAGAGCTGTTCCTATTTGGCCATCTTGGATCCTCCCCACTCCATTCCTTTTAAGATTCTTTTTGCATGTGATGGCACATCCACGTTTGCTGGACCACTCTATTAACATGCCAACTTGTTTTTGCAACTCATGTTCATGTTTTTATTCAGAATATTACTTTTTAAATACACATTTATAAGCATTCTGATATCCCAATCCTGCATTTTGTTCTTTCTGTTATTGACTCTTTCTGCTGACTCTCTCACATGCTGTATTGATTTCTCAATTGACCAGTAATTTTTGTTTGTGAGCCCTATTCAGCTCATCTTATTCAATGAAAATCCCAAAGCAGCTACGTTGAACTTGAGCTTTGTAGATAATATTTACATGTGCTTCTTTCAGGCTTCTAAGGTAGTGCTCTCTCAGTTTTTAATGTTTACAGTAGCAGAATAAAATCCCATCCATCCCCCAAATATGCCCATGTCTCACTTCCTAGAACCTGTATATATGTTACTCTATATGGTAAAGGGAAATTGCAGGTGGGGTCAATCTAAGGATCTTGGCTTATCCAGGTAGGACCAATGTAATCAAAAGGGCCCTTATATAGGGAGGCAGGAAGGTTATAGTGAGTAGAGTAGATATCATTATGGAAATAGGGTAAAAGAGAGAGAAAGTTTTAAACTGTTACACACTAACCTTGAAGATGGAGGAGAATCTATAAGCCAAAGAATGCAAAGAGCCTTCAGAAGCTACAAAAGGCAAGAAGGCAGATTTTTCCCTACAGTTTCCAGGGAAAAAAAAATCTTCACCTTTTGACACCTTGACTTTAAGACTTCTGGTCTTCAATAAGATAGTATTTAGTGTTTTATTCTGCTAAGTTTGTAGTTATAACACATTGTTCGACTAAGTTTATTACAGCAGCAGTAGAAAACTAGGGCAATATGCATGCAAATCACCTTGGATCTTGTTTAAAAATATAATTTGATAGTATGCCTGGAGAAGAGTGACAGGGTCTGTATTTCTAACAAGCTCTTGATTGGTACAGATGCTGCTACATGTTTGTGGATCCAACTCTCAGCATCAGAAAATAGGATAATATTATCTTGAGAATACATTAAATAAAATTTGCTACTTGTGTTTTCACAAAATATACAGGTCATTAAAATTCAAATCTCAAAGCCCATGTGAAGACATTTTTTTAAAGCACTATTCATGTAGATGAGCTCCCTAACTTTATGAAGGGATCTTATCTCACTTCTCTCCTGGTATAAACTGAATGACTTGCCTTTGTCTTCTGAAGAGAACTTAAAACTCAAGGCACTAAGTTTATGTATAAGCAAATACAATGCCATGCATATATATACTATGAGTATCTCCTCAATTATATCTGTATGCTTTTTGGCAATTCTTGCCAGTATGAACAATTAATTGCTAATTTAAACTTTTGTGTCCAAAATAACAGTAATAATTTTGAAAAGTAAAAACAATATCAAAGAGGTTAAAGGGTTGATATAATGTGTATATGGACTTCTTTATATGTTTGAATTAAAGAAAGGAAGTCGAGGATAAATAGTAAAACCTACATTTTCCATTAATTTCAGTCTCTATTTTAAGTCTCTTGTAGATGCACTAAACCATGAACCATATATACACATTATTATATTTAATTATATTATTAATATATTAATATTATTTAACGTGTTTATATATTAATTAATCACTATCCTTTATAAAATTTATATATATACATTATAGTATATATATATAATATATACATTATAGTATATATATAATATATATATTATAGTATATATATTATAATTAGTTCATTTAATCTTGTAAACAACTTTAGGGAGTAAGAATTATCCTAATTTTAAAGATTAGAAAACTCAGACTCAGAAAGACACACATACACACACACAGAAAAAGACTTCTACAGAGTCCTCCTAGCTATATAGTAGAAACTCATACATTTAAGAATAACTTAAATATTTATTACCTGGTTGAGCCAAGTAAAGAAGAAAACAAAACCCTACAGCTTGAAAGAGGAAGAGTTGGGGTGTAATCCTGGACTTTCTTATTACCATGCCTGTATTCTTTCCTTTATTCTATGTTGACTCTAAAGTTATCTAAAGATAGAGGTTGGCAATTGACTTTCAGTACTGTGTAGAATTCTACTACAAGATTATTTATGCAATAAGAGAGTCTCTTTTGTCTACTCCCAGTTAAAAAGCCGATTGGGAAAACATTTATGCAAACAATTCAGCAAAAAAAAAAGCCATATTACTGAAGTACATGAGCAAATAAGTACTGATTGGAAACATATAGACACATAAATAGTAAAACAAGCACATATCTACATATGCCGTTGATGATTGTTCTCATTACTTATTATTGAATCACACATTTCTAACCTAAGCTCTTCAACATACTCTATATCTAATTCCTCCAAAGAGCCTTACCTTTCTCCTGCCTTCATCAATCTCAGCAGATCACTTTACATTGAGAAGATTTAAATCACCAAGCATAAAATTATTTGATTTCTACTATCCCATATTACATACTTTTTACATCAAAAACATTGGTGTGCCTCCAATTTCAAAGGATTAGGTATGGCATCTTTTCAAAGCCCAACCTTCCACTTGTGCTTTTAACCCCACCTTCTGTTCCCCAGAGATTGAGTTCTATTGATTACTACTGTATCCCTTTTATCTGAAATTTCTCCTCTGACTACTTTTCCTTTGTTAACATGCTTACAGCTCTCTCACCCTAAAAATTAAATCTTCCTTGTCCTTCTATGCCGTGTGGCCTGTAAGATAATGTTTTATCTGTTTCTCTTTTCATTTAAACTTTACAAAGAACAACATACCCTAGAGGTCTCTGTCATCTCACCTGACATTTTCTTACCAATTCATAATAGTTTAGTTCCTATTCTTGAAAAGGAACTCAAAATGTTTTAATAGAATTGAATTGCCAAATTCACTGGAAGTTTCTTCATACTTCATATTAATACAGTGTTCTTTAATATTTGTCATCACTGATCACTCCATCTTTGAGGAAATATCTAACTTCCTCTTATGGCTACTTCTACATTTTTCTTAGAAATTATTAAATATTAGCATCCCTAGATTTCTATCCTTGAGTTTATGCTTTTATCATTCATCATACTTTGTTTAGGTAATCACTTCCATTCTCATAATTTTGACGTGCTCTTGAATGCTGATGACACAGTGATTTATATCTCCTATCTGTCCTCTCTCCATCAAACTTTAGTTATGTTATCTCATGCCTGATGGCCAATTACCTCTGAATGCTCTACAAGTGTTTTCTTTCATGTATTATATCAGTCAATGAGTTTATAAATAATAAGTCATTCTGAAAGACTTTTAGGAAGACTCAGAATTCCCATTTAGATAGGTCATTTCACTGAATCTGTGGAACATATATTCTAAATTGGGATGGTGGTGAAGGTTTAAAGATGACAATGATGGAGGAAAGGGAATTTATATACAAATTCAAGACATGCTTAACATAACATGTATTTGACAGCTATTTGCACTTACAGAGGTATTAACCTCTCAGGTCCAAATTTATTGCCTATTACCTGCTCTGTGATAATAAAAATGGACACTGTAAAACATTTATTCTTTAGAGCTGGAATATATCTTTTGTTACAGAAAGGAAAATATTTATCCTCCCGGTTTGGGTGTGCTTCTTCTGCCCTTTTCTTCCTCCTGCTATACTGATACAACCCATATCATGCAGTTCCTTGATGACATATATAAATGGGAATTCTGAGTCATCCTAAAAGTCTTTCAAAATGACTTACTATTTATAAACTCCAGAATTATTTATCAAATAAGTTGGGCTTTGTCTAATTTTCTAACCTAATTTCTTAGCACTCATTGGGTAGAATTGTCAAAAACAATGCAAAAAAGAAATTAAAATCTCAGTGGGATATAATAATAAGGACTATTTTCCCTTGAGTTTTGTTGGTTGGCTGGTGGTGTTTACTCTAGGGTAGACAACCTAAGTGGCTTTAAACAGCTGTTTGGAGCAAGTTCTACTCTAAAAGTGTATTTCAACAGCAGGCTACAGAGTGTACATTTTCCTCATGTTAAGTGCAAAGATGCAAGAAAAACATCAAACTGTATAAACTCATTTTTAAGACCCTGTCCATCTTCTGGCATCCCTGACCTAAGCAGTTCACACGCTGAATCTGAAATTCAAGGGCTGGATAGGATAGGCCTCCCATGAATGTGGTAGGGAGAAGGATAACGTATTGTTGAAAGGTATACTACCTCTTACGTTACTTCCTGCCGTCACTAGCCTACTAAAATGTTAGTCAGGTAAGCTAACCAATGGCAAGGCATTCCCATACCATACTAATGTGCCTCTAAAGAAAGCAAAAACACTTGGGATTATAGTTACTGTATATAAACTTGTCATAGCTAAGTGTATAATTTGTTAGGAGTTCTGAAGTGCTGAAAATACCAGACATACCTTACGGAGCTTTTAATCATTTCAAGTTCTCTATTGATCTCAGGTCAAGGTCTTCCATTATAGAAAGTATCAGTCAAGTTTATTCTTTCACAGAATCCGGTTGTTGATTGGAGAAAATATTTTTCTTATGACTTTACTTGTGTTTGCATGTTTCTCATGTTCACCACACCAGCTAAATGTCACGTTCAGACTTTATCTTTTTGTTTCTATCTCAAGCTTCCCAGTAATGCCCTTGGATTCAGGAATTTACACTACAGCTCTTTGTCACTCTTTCCTCTCCATTTGTCTGCTGTTAGTAGTGGGTCCATGTGCTTCGTAGTCCACCTCAAACATTTTGAACACTTACACATTCATATTTTAAGACTAAGATCAGGGACTTAATTATCACAAAATATTCATACCAAGTGTGCTACCTTCTGGCTAATTACTGCTTATTAATAGCTACTGAAAAGAACTGTCCTTACATAAGAAACTCAGAAGAACAGATGCTTAAAATATTAAACAGGACTTGACATGTTGGATGAAATATTAATTGGCCATTTTGCACAAAATATAATTTAGCCAGAAAAGATGAAGAGGAGCAAATGGAAAGATTAAAAAGCCTAAAATAGAGTACACTATCCTGACCCCTACTATGTCAGGACAAAAGGGGTTAGAAAGACACTTTCTGAAGTAGGAGTACACAGATAAAAGATGAACACTTATTACTAGAAAAGTGTTCACTTGTCAAGAATCCTCTTTGGTGACAGAAATCTATATTACTTTGTCTTTCAGCCAGCTACAATTCGTTCTAAGGAGTTCCCATTCTATGTTCTCATGGATCTCTTCTCTGAAAAAAGAATTCTTTCTATTTTGGTCTGGCTCCAAGAAAACTGCAACAGTGTTAAATGGCAGTTCCTCAAAACTGGTAGGGAGACTAATTCAAACTCTAGTTCCTAGGGCCAGAACAGACATTGGATAAATGGGAACAATGAAGATTTATAATAGTTCCCTCTGTTTAGCTGTATCTCTTAGCACCTGCTGTATAAAGAGAAATGAAAGGGAAATAACATCCTCATTTAATGTTTAGATTCCATTTTTGCACATGTACCACAGAACTTAAAGTATAATCTTTCTATCTATATATATGTACACATGCACATATATACATTGATATATTGATATATATGTATATGTATATATAAATATGTGTGTGTGTGTATATATCTATATATCTATATATATAGATATATAAAGAGTTCTCACTGGGTCTTAATCATTTTATGAAATGTGCCCTTTTTCTCTGCTATACTCAGTGGACAGAAATATCAGGAAGGCTTCAGAACTAGTCAACCCACTCAATCTTCCCTTCAACTCATCTAGTAGTTTAGGGTCTTAGAAGTCAAAGCCCACCACAGAACCATCCCAGTGCATTTTATTCTTAGGTAAATTCTGCATAATAATAATGTTTGCTTGGATCCTTTACAACCACAGATATTTAAACAATAGAACGATTTATCAAAATACATAGAGTTAATTTATACAGCAACAAATTTCCTTCTATATTTTATAATATAATTGTAAGTTACATGAGAATAGGAGAAACAAAACTCAAGTTAATCTGCTGTATAATGCAATTGCAGGATATATATATACATATATATATATATATATATATATATATGTATCTTTTAAATGTAAACATTATATAGAAATATATAGTCATAATTTAATTTAAAAGGGTTTCTTTGTGTTAGCTATTTTCTATTTCCTAAATATTTCATTAGCAGACATTGAGTAGTTTTGTAATATAACAAAATAAGTTTCATTTAACTAAAATCATTTACTCTCAGTACGATCTGGGTATAAAGGAGTGTCATAATGAATACTGAGTACCTAAGTCCCATCAAGATCTCAAAAAATGACAAGATCATTGAAATATTGAGTCTACTGAGTAAAATAAATGTATTATTTTTGGGACAGTGAGAAGGTGTCTATCACAATCCAAATAATACCAGTAAATGCTAATATTTGTTACAGGTACCTATGGTATTTATATCCTTCAATAAAAAATATTTATTGACAAATTAACTTACAGATTTTTATTAAATATGTATTAAGAAAGTGAATAAAATATATAGAATAGTATGTTAAACAACCCCAACCTCATTTAAGCAAGACAGAAATTTCATAGTTTTATTTGCAATTTTTGCATCTTAGTTTTATAAATTTGTCTTCTTGCTAGGAACTCTCCTTGAATTATAGAAAAGAGTGACCTGGGGTACAAAAGGCTCCAAGCAAATTATTTAGGACTTGTTAATACCCTGGGAAATAAGAGGGAACAATAGATTTTCCTGTGAGAAATCCATGTCGCTACTGAGTAACTCTGATGAATCAAAGAATATCCTTTAAAAACATAGCCTCTAACCTCAGATGCCAGACATCCTTATTCTTCTGACTACAATCTTCACACATAAAACATATTAAATTGCCAAGTTTATTTGAGAAAAGTATAGAAAACTTCTGGATACAATTTAAAAAATGTATATGATAAGCAGAAATCTTTTCACAGCAACTTGAAAAGGTTAAATTAAAATAGATACAATATGGTTAGCCAAACCACCAATGCTTATTATGCTTCTGTTTATCCAATACTAAGATGTGAAAACATACCAAATAAATTATATCTAGAAACAATCTTGACTCTCAAGAAGCTTAAAATCTGGTAGGAGAAGCTGGCAGTAATAAGAACAACGACATCGATTCACTACTGCAGCTTTACATGTACCTTCACCAGGTCCTGCTTCCGGCTGAGTATAGAAGATCAAAAAGTAAATCCTACAATCTGAAAAGACGAATGTACTATGACTTAGTGGGATTTGTATCAGAAATTCAAAGGTTGCTTCAACATTAAAAATCAGTCACTGTAATTCACCACTTGAACAAAACTGCAGGACAAAGATGTAGAAAAAGAAATAAAAGGGGGCTTTCTTAATCTGACACAGTACATCTACCAATCCAACTACCCCGCAATTAACACACTTGATAGTGAAATATTGAAAAGTACCCTCCCCAGGCCTCTTTTTTATTATGCCAGTTTCACAGAATTTTCTGTCTCAGGTTCAGCTTCTGCAAAATTCAACCTCTCAAAGAAATAAATAAATCAATTTAGAATTTTTCTTAAAATATTAAAAAATAACATAATCATAATTATATGACATACAAACTAAAAATAAATATTAAAATGAATTGAATAAAAAGAAATAAATATGTGAAGATACACATAAATTCAAACTAGTCTTTAGGAAAGATTAAAGAATAGTCTTCAGGAACCCAGTTAATTTAAAGAGATTTAAAAAAAGATTATGAATGAAAACTATTTTTATTTCTCTTATATGTTACTATACATAATATAAATAAAAACAAACAAAAATATCACCTAAAAATCCATGACAAAAAATTAAATCTAGAGTAAATTATTTCTAAGCAAAATTAAAAACATTTTAATAATCTTAGAATAATTAAATATTTCCACATAGGAATGGTTGCAAAGGTGATTCAACCATTTAAATTGTAATCAGAATCAGATAGTTGTACACTTATGTTAAAGAGCCGATAAGTCTCTAAGTCTATTATTAAAATTTTTGTAGAAAATGTATATTCTATAAATAACATTTCAATATTGGAAATAATATTTTAAGAATATTCTAGAAAAAGATGAAAACCTCTTCTATTAGGATAACATACATTTATTACCAAATTCTGTTACGAGTATTACAAAAACTAAAGAGACCAATCTCTTATATTATTATAAAATCAAGAATTTCAAGTCTGTCCTTGGTGTCTTTTAGCCTCACAGGGTCCCCAAAGGCCTTATCTTGAGTTTCTCTGCTCTACCCAGATAGGACTCCCACCCAGCTGGAAACATGCCTCATCTGACCAGCTTTATAATCAGCCACACCAGTTGCAATCTCTTGATTTTCACTTCTTTGCCAGCCCATGAAAATTTTCCAACAAACCAGTCTCATAGGTTTGATGAAACCAGGGGCTTCCTGACCCTCTGGTTACTACAAAGCCTGCCTCCAGAGTCCCTGTTGGTTACCTTGCCCCGCCCTCCACCACCCAAGTACAACCATTTCATGGCCCTGCATTGTGTGGTATTCCCTTCTCCCGTGCTGTGAGTATTTGTCACTAGTGAACTGCCACTCAAGCTCATTTGTCTAGTATTTGGTATCATGTACCAGTCATCTCCTACTATTTAGAAAAGGGAATTCCCTCTTCATTAACTGGATCAATCAGAGGTATGTAGAACACTTATGAATATGGTTGCAAAATATGTAAAAAAATTTCAGCAATGGCATTCAGTAAAGTGTTAAATAACAATACATGATGACCAGTGTAGATGTATTCTAGTAATGCAAGGGAGTTAGAGTGTAAGGAAATTTATTAATCCTTTAGAGTATCTAAACATAGAATAAGAAACATCAGAAGCATATCGCTGATACTAATAAGATATTTCATATATGAAGTGGTAAGATTTAATATGTTTTAAGAATTCAAGGTAGCTAAATAAATACAATAAAAATTATTTTCCAAAGCTAAACATACATTTATAATAGAAAAGCATAAATATCATTACAATTAAAATCTGGACTTTTGTAAAAAATTATATATTTAACTATGTAAGCATTGGTAATACCGTGTAGAAAAGGCATCAAGATAAAACCAAACGACAGATTGGAGAAGATTCTTTGCAATATATTTATATCAAAGGTCTCATAATACACAAAAAGTGTTATTGTAAGTCAATAAGAAAAAAATACAACCAAGTAGGCTTTATCCCTGGCATTTAAGGTAGTTTCAATATACGCAAATCAATAAATGTGATTCATCACATAAACAGAGCTAAGGGCAAAATCTGCAGGATTATCTCAATAGATGCAGAAAAGGCTTTTCTTAAAATTCAACATCGCTTCATGCTAAAAACTCTTAGTAAGATAGGTACTAAAGAAACATACCTCAAAATAATAAAAACAATCGATTACAAACCCACAGCCAGCATCATACTGAATGGGCAAAAGCTGGAAGCATTCCTTTTGAAAACCAGCATAAAACAAGGATGCCTTCTGACACCACTCTATTCAACACTGGTAGTTTTGGCTGGAGCACTAAGGCAAGAGAAAGAAATAAAAGACATTTAATTAGAAGAGAGGATGTCCAACTATTCCTGTTAGCAGATAATATGATTCTATATCTAGAAAACTCCACAGTCTCAGCCCAAAACTCCTTAAGCTGATAAACAACTTCAGTGAATTCTCAGAATATAAAATCAACATGCAAAACTCATTAACATATCTACTCAACAACAGTCAAGCTGAGAGCCAAATCAGAAAATCTTCCTTATTCATAATTGCCACAAGAAGAATAAAATATCTAGGAATACAGCTAATCAGGGAGGTGAAAGATCTCTTACAATGCGAACTACAAAACAACACTCAAAATCAGAGATAACGTAAATGGAAAAACATGCCACATTCATAGAAAGAAGAGTCAATATAGTTAAAATGGCCAAACTGCTCAAAGCAGTTTATAGATTCAATGTTATTTCCATCAAACTACCAATGACATTCTTCACAGAACTAGAAAAAACTATTTTAAAATTCATATGGAACCAAAATGAGCCCAAATATCCAAGACAATCTTAAGAAAAAAGAACAAAGCCAGAGTCCTCATACTACCTGAATTCAAACTGTGCTACATAGCTACAGTAACCCAAACAACATGGCAGTGTTATAAAAACAGACATATAGACCAATGGAACAGAAATAGAGAGCCAAGAAATAAGGCCACACATCTATGACCATCTATCTGATCTTCAACAAACCCAACAGAAAAAAGCAAGGGGGAAAGGATTTTCTATTCAATAAATGGTGCTGGAAGAACTGACTAGCCATATGCAGAAAATTGAAATTGGATCCCTTTCTTACAACATATACAAAAATCAACTCCAGATGGATAAATAACTTAAATGCAGAACCCAAAAGTATAAAAACCCTGGAAGGCAACTTATACAATACCATTCCGGACATAGGAAAGGGAAAAGATTTCATGAATAAAATACCAAAAGCAATTACAACAAAAGGAAAAACTGACAAGTGGGATCTAATTAAAGAATTTCTGCACAGCAAAAGAAATTATCAAGTAGGGAAACAGACGACTACAGAATGGGAGAATATTTTTGCAAACTATGAATCTGACAAAGGTCTATACCCAGAAACTTTAAAAAACTTAAATTTACAAGAAAACAAAACAACCATATTAAAAAGTGGGCAAAGGATATGAAAGGACACTTTTTGAAAAAAGACATACATGTGGCTAACAAGCATATGAAAAAAAGCTCAACATCATTGATCCTTAGAGAAATGCAAATCAAAACCACAATGAGATACCATCTCACACCAGTTAGAATGGCTATTTTTAAAAAGCCAAAAAATAACAGATGCTAGTGAGGTTACAAAGTTTTCTCTGTAACATTTTATACTGCCGGTAGAAGTGTAAATTAGTCCAACCATTGTAAAAAAACAGTGTGGCGATCCCACGAAGACCTAAAAACAGAACTACCATTTAACCCAGCAATCACATTACTGTATATACCCAGAGGAATATAAATTGTTTTATTATAAAGACATATTCATGTGTATGTTCACTGCAGCACTATTCACAGTAGGAAAGACATGGAATCAACCTAAATGTCCATCAGTTGCAGACTGAACAACAAAAATGTGGTACATATACATCATGGAATACCATGAACCCATAAAAGAGAACAATATATGGTCTTTGCATGAACATGGATGGAGCTGGAGGCCATTATCCTTAGCAAACTCATGCAGGAACAAAAACTAAATACCACGTGTTCTCACTTATAAGTGGGAACATAATAATGAGAACAAGGGAACACACAGAGGGAAAACAGACACTGGGGCCTATTGGAAGGTGAAGGATAGAAGGAAGGAGAGAATCAAGAAAAATAACTAATGAGTACTAGGTTTAATACATGGGTAACACAATAATCTGTACAATAAAACCCCATGATATGAGTTTACCTCTATAACAAACCTCCACATATACACCTGAACTTAAAATCTTAAAAAAAAACATAGACATAGGCAAAGAAAAACATTTCATGAAGAAGATTGAGGAGGAGGAGATGAAAGACACATGCATATGAGAGTGTTTTCCTGGAAGATCAGATAGGAAATGATTACACAGATGGTCTGCCCAATTATGGTTTCCTTGGAAATACATGTTATGGGCACACTAAAAGTATGTCCTATACTATACTGTTCTGACTAGTAAAATTAACTAATATTTTTAAATTTTTTAAAAAAAGAAAATGTGGGCAAAAGATATAAATAGGCAGATAAGAGTAAATGTTAAAACCTAACCAAATATTGTAGGGCTAATTTTGTGCTAGTTATTTCTCTAGTGCTTTACATTTGTCCTCACTACTACTTTACTAGCTAGGTACTAACTTCCTCTCTATTTTACGGTTGGGAAACCAAGGAAAAAACTGTTTATATTTTACAGACTTTCTCTGCTAGAAAGCAAAGAAGCTAGAATTAAAACTGATGTAATCTGGTCAGAGTCTGTGCATTTATTTACCATATACACAGCCTTCTAAATAAGCATATAAAATGTTCTTCTTCAAATGACATCAGAAAAATGCAAACAGAAAATTTAATAACTGTAAAGGTGTGGAGAAACTGACACTTTTATATATTACCATTGAAGTTTACAATTGCAATGTTTTGGGGAGTATGGGTTAATATTATCTATCATACCTAATAATATGCTTGCAGAACATGTAAACATTTGTTATTAAAACCGATGTGGTATAAGTATACACCATGAAAACTGTTATGTGTGTGTGGGTGTGTATATATATAGTATATATATACTATATATTATACATATATATAGTATATATATACTATATATATATATATTTAATATATATATATTTTATATATAATATATAGTATATATATATTTAATATATATACTATATATATTATATATATATAGTATATATATATATCAGTTTTCAATAATGTAACATTGTAATCAGCTTAAAAATATATAATGGTAGAAAAAACAAGTATTCTATACATACAGTATGAAAAGCAGTGTAGTCATTTACTGTGAATTTTTTAAAATTGTCCTTTAAGTCCTGGGGTACCTGTGCAGATCTTGCAGGATTGTTGCATAGGTACACACATGACATGGTGGTTTGCTGTCTCCATCCCCCCGTCATCTACATCAGTCATTTTTCACAGTGTTATCCCTCCCCAACCTCCCCACCTTCCACTGTACTGCAAATGTTTATATATACAACAACACATATACTATCACAAAGTATCAAGACATTTTGTTAAATAAAAGTCATTTAAAAACATACATTAAATGATCTACTTTATGTATTATAATAATCAGATACATGCACACAAATGGCCAAGTATCACAAGAAGTTGTTACCTACTAATGATTTTGGAATATAAATGGTGACTTTCATATGTTATATTACTTTATGTATATATTTGGTGTTTAATACAATACTTTATCTTACCATTTTCTAATACAACTAGTACTTTATTATATTAAACTGCAATAATTTTACTTATCAAATTGGAAAATAACTGTAAATATTGGCAAAATTGTGAGCATGAACATTCATATTCTCTGACCAAGAAAATTTACCAGATTGCATTCTTTTAATTGAAAAATGTTGGAAATATATTTCAAAATCACTAAATATATTCATATTATTTAATTCAGAAATTCTACCCTTGAGAATTTTTCCTATTGAAATAATCAACATTTTTAAGACATGCAAATAGATACAACAAAGTTGTCCTAGGGATATATGTTTTTAACAATGAAAACTACTAAAAAGTAATCCAGAAATTTAATAATTAGCACTGCATCAATTGATTTTGTCCAATCTTTTAACGTAATATCTTAAGAATTATTTTTAGGAATGTAAAAGCACTTAAACTTATCTTTAGGAATATAAAATATTCATGGGGTAAACAAGTAGTATGATATCCATAGTAACATTTCTGATTCTTAAACTTCTTGCAGTCTCAGAAGATATATGTTTTTATTATTTTATTATAAAATGTATTTTAGGTTCAGGGGTACATGGGAAGTTTTGTTATGTAAATTGTCTATCACAGGAATTTGGAATATAGATTATTTTGTCACCCAGGTAATAATCCTAGTACCCAATATGTATTTTTTCTGATCCTATCCTTCCTTCTACCCTCCACTCTCAAGTTGTCCCAGGTGTCTGTTGTTCCCCTCTTTGTGTCCATATGTTCTGCTTGTTTAGTTTCCATTTATAAGTGAGAACATGAGGTATTTCATTTTCTGATCCTATGTTAGTTTGCTTAGGATAATGGCCTCCAGCTCCATCCATGTTTCTGCAAAGAACATGATTTAATTCCTTTTTATAGCTGCATAGTATTCCATTATGTATATGTTTATATATATATAACATATATATTATATGTTTGTGCATTTATTATATATATAATATACAATATTATATATATTATATAAGATATAAATATATATATTTTAAAATTGCATGTGTATTATATATAAAATATATAACAATATACATTTAACATAATATAGAACAATATATATTTAACATAATATGTATTATAACGATATATATTTAACATAATATATATATAATATATATATAATAAATGCACACACACACACATTTTCTTTATCCAGTCAGCCATTGATGGGTATTTATATTGATCTCATGTCTTGGCTACTATGAACAGTACTGCAATGAAAATACACATGCAATGTTTCTTTGTGATAGAGTGATTTATATTCTTTTGGGTATAGATTTCTCTAAAGAGAAGATGCTGAGCATTGCTTACATATTTGCTGGTTTCATGTATGTCTATTTTGAAAAGTATCTATTCATTTTCTTTGCCCATTTTTTAGTGTGATTGTTTGGCTTTTGCTTGTTAATTTGCTTAAGTTTCTTATTGATTCTGGATATTAGACATTTGATGGATGCATAGTTTACAAATATTTTCTCCCATTCTGTAGGTTATCTGATTACTTGGTTTTGTTTTTGTTTTTGTTTTTTTGCAGTGCAGAAACTCTTTGGTTTAATTAGATCCCTTTTGTCAATTTTTGATTTTGTTTCAGTTGCTTTTGGCTCTTTGTCATCAAATCTTTGTTCATTCCTATGTTTAGAACAGTATTACCCAGATTACCTTCCAGGTTTTTATATTTTTAGGTTTTACATTTAAGTCTTTTAACCATCTTGTGTCGAGTTTTGTATATGGTGGAAGGAAGGGTCCAGTTTCAATCTTCTGCATATGGCTAGCCAGTTATGCTAGTACCATTTACTGAATAGATAGTCCTTTCTTCATCACCTGTTTTTGTCAGCTTTTCAAAAATCACGTAGTTGCAGGTGTGTGCCCTTACTTCTGGGCTCTCTATTGTTTCATTGGTCTGTGTGTCTGTTTTTGTACCAGGACCGTGCTGTTTCAGTCACTACAGTAACTATACTAACTTTCAGTTACTATCATGTGAAGTTGAGTAATGGAATGCCTCCAGCTTTCTTCTCAGAAGATATTAACACCACATTATTAACAAGGTTTTGCTTAGAATGATGAGGTTTATGAATAGTATCTTTTATAATTCTTGCTGAGAAAAGTTTTTTGAAGACAATTAACTACACAAAATACATTTCATTACATCACTAACATCTATGTGCCCTTATTAGCTATTTTTGATTAATATAGTTGTATTTTACCAATTTTTTAGCAATTAGCTTTATTTATATTAATTTTTGTACATGAACAAAATTCCTATAAAGTATTATGCTGATTCTATATATGAGAAAACTTATTGGAAACTAAGCTTACCTCTGGATCTAGGCGATACAAGTATATTTGCTCTTCCTGCTAATGTAGCAGGGATATAAATGCTACCAATATTTATATTCAAGCAGGACCTGTCCTTTCCTGTGACTCTGTCAGTCTTCTCTATTAGGTGAACCCTGCAGTGAAGCCGCTGCCATTACTGCTTAACAGAATTATGTTTCTGAGGTAAAGGCTTCAGGCAGGCCATTGTTGAAGACCATAATTTTGAATACTATAAGACTTAATCCTGAAAAAATCCCTAAGAAATAAGGGACTATTTATTCCACATAGACTTAGAGGAACCATGGACTTGGAACTGAAGCTAGGTCGTGTTTGTCAATTTAAAAAATGACCATTTTCAAGACAATAAGGATTGTTGGCCTAACTCTTGTACATCTGAGTCAGAAAGTCTTTTTAGGATCTTTTTGCAAACCCAGTACCTAAAAACAGATGAAATTATGTGTATATGAAAACAAATTAAATAATGTTATATTTTTGAGATTAATAAAATAAATACTGATTTTAATTACTAATTAAAACAACTATATTTTATGCACTTTCCCAATAAATAGAATATTTTTATATCACGAGAGTCAACAAAGCCTTGTATTATAAAATTGTTTTTCTAGTCTACATTGTTAAAAACTCCTGTTATCCATTTTATTGTTCTTCATTCTTCACAAAAAGAACATATTAGGGAACTGCCTAGACATGCTTTTCATATAGCAAGTAGTTATTGAAGATACCATGTGCCAGGCACTTGATCCAGAACTGGGAATACAGCAGCAAAAAAAACACACAAAAAAATTTAATTCTTGCCCCAGAAGAACTTATATTCTGGTAAAAAGAGACAGAAAAAAAAGAATTAAATGACACATTAAAAATAACTTGTATCAAGGAAAATATAGTAGATAAAAGGATAATGTGAAAAGTGTGTGTGCATGTGATGCAGTTTTAACAGTGGTATTACACAATGTCTCAATGTACAAATGTCATATAAACAGAAACCTAAAAGAGAGAAAGGAATTAGCCTATGTATAGGTATGTGGAAAGCATTCTGGATGGAGAGATGAGCAAATGCTAGGACCACAGAAATGCCTTTCTGCATATCATTAGCAAGAAAGGCAAACTAAGCTAGACAGGGAGTAGAAGGTGTTAAGATCAGAGAGCTGACAGGGCTTGCCAGCTAATGACAGACTGTATGATGGCTTTTACCTGGAGATAGGAACTCCACTGGAGATCTCTGAAAGGAAGGTTGTAATGTCATGACCTATGCTTCTCCAATATTACATGTCATGGTGTTATGTCAATGCCATCTTTTGAGGCCCTTCAGGAAACCCACTAGAACCCATGAGAAGAATCATGCTGACTAGAAGATCAAGGAAGATTAATTTGTCTGACTAAGCCATCATGGAGTTAGCAGTAAGCAAGCAAGAAGGGCATATAAGCAGTACACTGGGGCAGTAATAGAGAGAATTCTTTATTAGCCTGGCACAGAGATAGAACAGGAGTACCATAGTAGATGCAGTTTTTAATATATATGCTCATGACAATCACAGGCTCTCACACGTATTATAATAGCACACAAGTGGTATCTTAACTTTGGGAGCATGAATGTAGAATGAAGGCAGAAGAGAATGGACTGTCAGTACTCAGTGAAAGTTCTGCCACAGTCTGAGGAGTCCAC
The DNA here is from genome assembly GCA_028533165.1 of Leontopithecus rosalia. Taxonomy (NCBI): domain Eukaryota; kingdom Metazoa; phylum Chordata; class Mammalia; order Primates; family Cebidae; genus Leontopithecus; species Leontopithecus rosalia. The sequence goes on along the minus strand of CM052653.1, from coordinate 105,094,978 downwards.
AAATACTCAGTGTGAGAGAGGGAATAAGAAGAATCAAGAGGATATCCCTGTGCTGATTTTTGCCTTTACAATTTTTTTTATTCATGGGTAGCATAAGCGACATTCACCAACATGAGAAGACACACCTGAATGCATTTATCTAATAAGATTATAATCAACATTGATGCTACATTTGAACCATTTTACATTTACAGCTTCAGATAGTAGATTCTCCTAGGTAGCTTAGAAAAGACACAAGCAAATGTTTTCTCTATGGCAACAGTGCCTAGGCGAGCTCTCCTGCTAAGGGAACGTATGGCTCACAGCCATGGTGAACATTGGCTTCAGGGTGTAAACAAAAACATTTATGTTCTTTTATGCAACTACTTCTAAGTACGGTTGTAGTTTACCATCCAGCATCGTAGATGTGTAACTTTGTCAGAACTGTTGCGAGGATGGGGACTACCCAGAAAATTAGCAGAGTCAAATATAGGCTGAAGGGGTTGCCAATAGGAGAATTAAATTCGTATCCTACATACATAACCTTTACGACCTTGAATGAAGAATGTAAATGCTCTGAGGTTCATTTTCCTCATTTTTAAAATAAGTACAATAATTTCTATTTCCCTTCAATGTTAAGAAGCTACATTAAATATCATAAAAAGATAATAATGGTCTTCAAAGTAATAGACACTTGTAAGATATTAGTTGCAATTATGATATTATTAATAATAACTGTCTTTCAACCATACAGTAATTCATCCTTATCCCTCTTAATATATCAAACTAAAATTCCATTGGGAACTCTAACCATATAGAAAAGTAAAGGGTTTTGCCTTCTTATTTTGTTATAACCAATACCAGCCCCCAATCTCATCTGAAATCATTATTTATGTTTTACAAGCTAGACATACAAGCTTGTTTTTTAAAGGCAAGAGTATAATTAAAATATACCACTTTGCATTAAAATATTTACAGATTTAACAGAATCACATATTTATTTCCTTGTAATAAGAAAAAAAATCATGCTGAACAGAATTGAATTACTGTTTCGAACCTCTTGCCTCTTCAAATATTGCCCACAGAATGGTTGAGCAGAGCTATTAATTACTCTATATCTCAGAGAGCCCTGTTAGGAGTTAGACAGTTTCACTTTTTTAGAGTAAGTGAAGAAGTAGCTTTTTGCCTGTTTAAGCTGGAACATTTTTATTTCAGTTGACATTATCCTTTGGCATTTTAGAGTTTTCAGCACAGCTCTCACAGGAAAGTAGTTCCTTAATTGAATTCTCTTGTTTTTAAATTTGTGTACTACACTAGAGAATATGCTGGAAGCATAGCATTGATAGTGTTATTTGATTATTTTAGGCTGCTGTAAAGAAAAGCCTATATCATGAAAGTATATGGTATTGAACCACAAAGAAGAGACATATGCAGTCATCTTGTAACATAATAAGGCACTGATTGGCGGATTTAATGATCCAGAACTATATGCTGCTGGATTGCCACCCTTCTTCCCCCTCTGAATCCATTTACAGGAGAAAGAAGAAAATTGTCAGAAACAAGCCCACTTTGGACACTTGTAGGACATCAGTCCTACAGACACTTGACTCAAAGCTGGTCATTAGAAGCCATCTGACATGTGTACAGGACTATCCCTGCCTTCTAAACTACCAGCTATAAGAACTGAAAGCCATCTTAGATGACACCTATCCCTAAACTTCCATTTCACAGATGGAGAAATTGAGTCTCAAGAGGTAAGACAAATTACCAAGGATTCTAGGAAAAGCTAGTGGCAGAGTCATGGCCCCAAACCCGGTCCCCAAATTGTACAGTACACTGACCTCTTTCAGTGTTTTGTACAATCACTAACATGTGGCGAACACACGTTTAAGATTCCACAGTCAGCAGAGAGAAATTGTGCTTAGCTTATAATCGTTCAGTTGATTTCTTATGGCTCCCTCACCTTATACAGTCTTCTTTCTTCATGCCCATCTCCTCCATGAAGCCACTAATCCCTAAAACCAGCTGCTTAGCATCGTCATCTGAGATTAGTTAAAATGATGATAGATATCAGAGCTCTACTTAAACCTAGTACATAAGAACTCTTAGGAGAAGGCTCATTTGTGTTTAACAAAGCTATTCTGATGCATGGTAACTTGGGGATTTGTTTCATAAGACACAGCTCCTCTACAGTTGGGATACATTCTTCCTTTTACAACCTAAGATCCATTATGAGGTAGACCTCAATAAGTATTTTATATATTAATAATTGAATTATTTGGCCTCAAATCATGTTATAGCAAGCAGCAAGAAAGATTTAACATTTGAAATAAAAAGAGAGAGACAGAGAAAGAAAACATAGAACTCTAAAGATGGAAGGAATGTTAAAGCCCATTTAGTCCAATACTTACAGTTGAGATACTAAGGAAAACGAGACCTAGGAAATTAAGCACTTCTCCCATAACCACACAGGTAATCAGACAACTGTGACAAAAACTTAGGAGACTGGATTTTTAGCTCAGGAGGAAAGACTGCAATTGAAATGTAGTAGGGTATGCCAGTGGTTGCCAAGATTGATCAACCTCCACCTGATTCTGAAGCATATTTAAGTTTGAGGACCACTGATATGGGCAAAAAAATCTTCCTCATCCTCATATTTAAAAAGTCATTCCTATATTCTTATAATGTTTTATTTAAATTTGCTGTTACAAAAGTTCATTCTCAATTATATTTTAGAAACAACCCAAGGAAATGTATCTTTGGGGGTAGGTGAGTAGAAATTACGTGGAAGCAAATATTCTATTTTATTGTACCTTTTCTCATTTAAAGTTTGTTTCTTATTTTGGGACCTCCATTTATGTGTCTATGAGATTCTTATAAATTCCACAATTGTGTTTTATTGTTTCTTCTTGTATTATTCAAATGATAATCAAGCTCAAATTTCTATAAATAGTTATCTATTGACTACGTTACAATAATTTTCTCTGTGTAACCTCAACCTTTCCATTTTATTCTCATTGTTCAAGTCCTTGATTGTGATTATGTTAAAACAAATTATGAGAGGCCATTTTTTTAGACCGAGCTCCTGAACTGGAATCTCATAGATCAAATCGATACAGAATAGAGTCAATTGTGTTAGATGCCACGTCATCAAGCTGAACTGAGAGACAGGCCAGTTTTCCAAAACAACAAGAGATTCACAGTAGCCACTCATAAGGGGTTCAGTTGATTTGAATCTACAAATTAATAAAGTTCCCACTGTTTTAACCTTTTAAGGAAAGTAACCTGATGTTAACCAATCCACCTGCTGCACTGTGCTATTCACCTGTTCCTATTCAATCTATCTTACAGAAACCAACTGTTCTGCCACACACATCAGAGTATCTTTCTATTTCTTAGATGGAATGCTGTTTAATTCATGAATCACTAATAAAAACAGTTACAATTATTAAAGTCTGTTGAATTTTTGGTTGGCGGTTCATAGCATGTACTTTAAAAGTAAAACGTTTTGAGTTTAAATTCTAGCCATAACATTAATTAGCTATGTGACCTGGACAATTACTTAATCATTAAATATCTCTTAAAATATTTAAAATAATATTTAATATCAGATTATTTTAAAATGATATGTCTAGCTCCAATATTTGACATATAGTAAAATTTAGAATATTTTAGCTGGTTCAGCTACAGAAAATCTAAAATTTTTATTATTATAAACATAATTATCTTTTAATTTATTATACTTTCTTTTGTCAAAGAAGGCCCACCCTACCCCTGTAATATACAAATACACTTTCTTATGGGGTATCTCAGTTATGTGTCTCCCAGCCTTCAATTATATTCATCAATGATATCCTTCTGTCCTTGGCTGGATATAGTGTCTCATGCCTGTAATCCTAGCATTTTGGGAGGCTGAGACATGTGTATCTCCTGAAGTCAGGAGTTCACGACCAGCCTGGTTAACATGGTGAAACACTCTCTCTACTAAAAACACAAAAATTAGCCGGGCATGATGGTGTGTGCCTATAATCCCAGCTACCTGGGAGGCTGAAGCAGAAGGATCACTGGAACCTGGGAGCTGGAGGCTTCAGTGAGCTGAGATCACGCCACTGCACTCCAGCCTGGGCAACAAAGTGAGACTAGCTCTCAAAACAAAATTAAACAAAATAAAAATCCATATCCTTCTGTCTTTAAATTCTCATTGCTTGCATCTCTACCACTGAAGTGAAACCTTAATTCTTTTCTTAAATATTTTTATGACCACATTATTTTATTTTTCCAGTGATGCCTGAAATAATCTTTATAAGTATTATTTTAAAGCTAAAAGAATACTTCTATGTTGGTTAATTTAGTACCTGTTGAATACACAGTTAAAACTTATAATATTTAAAATACTATATCTAAATTAGAGCTGTGTGGATATGGTCTTTGTAGTCTTTGAGTTCAATAAATTTTTAATCTTTTTATGGCAATCTAAAAATAATACTATGGAATTTTATCCCAGATATGCAAAATGGGGTCAACATTTAAAAATGAATCATTACAATTCACAATATTAACAAGCTAAAAACAAACTATATGGTTATATCAAAAAGGACAGAGAAAGCTATTCAAAAAATTCAACATCTATTCATGACAAAACTGTCAAAAAGTAGCAACAGAAAGGAACTTCCTCAACTTGATATAAAGACATTTACACAGAAGCTACAGTTAGCATCATACTTAAAAGAAAAAAAGACTGAATACCTCCTCTTAAGAATGTGTAACAAGGCAACTTTGTGCCAAGAATCTAGCTAAGACAATCAGGCAAGAAAAAATAAAAAATAAAAGTTATCCAGTTTGGGGAAAAAAGAAGTAAAATTTTTGTTATTTGCAAACTTGATCATTGATTTGGAAAATCCCAAATGATTTACCAAAGTTATGGAAACTAATATGATTTCAGGGAGGTTACAGAATACAAGGTCAATATATACAATTAATTAATTGTATTTCTACATGCTAGTGATAAAAAATGACTCATCACATTTGTTGAAGAATGGTAAGGCAGACTTTATTCAGAAGCATCAGGATGGGTATAAGGAGCACTGCAATGGGGTTTTGCAGTGGAGGAATGAGATTCTGCTCAACTCTAAATACAACAGAGAAAAGTGAAATTTTACAGTCAAGAAGGGTAGAAAATTATTAAGAGAAAACATAAGGGCACAGGGGATTCTGATTAGATCAATTGCTGCTGAAATAGGCCAGGGTAATCAGCAGATACTACCTGGGAGACGATGCCAGATGAGGAACTGGATACCAAGCATGATGAAATATTGAGTATGGGGAATCTGACTAAACTAACTCAGTAGGATTCTTCCTAAAATTGGACAATGAAAAGACAAATGCAGACGCTCAAATGTTAGGGCCTAGTTGAGACAAGAGGGCAGGGGAGCCTGAGTAGAGTTTGGTCAAGGAAAGAATCTCTGTCACTAGTAATGAAAAACTGAAAGTAGTATTGGAAAAGATTCATTTATTGTTGCACCATAACTGAATGAACAAAGTTTGGTATAATTCTAAGAAGACTTATGCAAGACCTATACAGTGAGGGCTACAAAACACCGATGAAAGAAAAAAAAATCTACAACATTGTGAGCTATATCATGTTCATGGTTTGGAAGACTCAGCATTGTTAGTTAGAAATTTCCCCCAGAACTAATCTATAGATTCAGTGCAATTTTAATCAAAATTTCACCATAATTTTTCTAAGATTTTTTTTGTGTGTAGAAATTGTCAAGTTCATTTAAAATTTATATGACAAAAACAAATAAAGTTTAGAAAAATAAATTTGAGAGTATATTGACTGAAGACCCAGACTCTCTTACTATAAAACTATCAGTGTAGCTTTATAATAAAATTGCAAGTAAATCAATAAAACAAACTGAAATATACACTAATCATTGATTATCAGTGACATAAAGATAGCAAGGCAAATGGAAAGAGAAAAGATGGTCTTTTCAATGAATAAGGCCCTAAATAAGAAAACAAAAAAGATTTTTTAAAAACCAAAAAATATGTTTCTATTTCACACAACATACAAAAAAAAATAAAAACCTAAAACTAAGCATAGACCTACATGTGAAATGTAAAATTCTAACACTTCAAGGATCAAACATAAGAAAAAAACCTTTGTTACCTTATTAAGGAAAAGTTTAGGTCTTACTGAAAAAGCATGATCGGGCCGGGCGCGGTGGCTCAAGCCTGTAATCCCAGCACTTTGGGAGGCCGAGGCGGGTGGATCATGAGGTCAAGAGATCGGGACCATCCTGGTCACCATGGTGAAACCCCATCTCTACTAAAAATACAAAAAATTAGCTGGGCATGGTGGTGCATGCCTGTAATCCCAGCTACTCGGGAGGCTGAGGCAGGAGAATTGCCTGAACCCAGGAGGCTGAAGTTGCGGTGAGCCGAGATCGCACCATTGCACTCCAGCCTGGGTAACAAAAGTGTAACTCCATCTAAAAAAAAAAAAAAAAAAAAAAAAGCATGATCCATGCTTTTTAGGGCTTTTGTCAATTTGCATTTCATTTTGGGTTTTTCAATTGATGTTGCTTTAAGTTCACCAATCTTTTCTTTTACATTGTCAAATCTGCTATCAATTCCAATCATTCTTCATCTCAGACATGAAAGTTTTTCATTTCCAAAAGTTTGATTTGAGTATTTTTATAACTTTTATTTATTGAACCTCTTCTATATTCTACTTCTTGAACATGTGGAATACAATTATTAAAATAAATTATTTTAATGCATTTGCCTCGTAATTCCACAATTTTTCTTTATATTGACTGACTTTTCATTGTGGGTCAAATTTCCCTGCTTTTTTACATGACTGATTCAATTTTGAGAATTTTAGTTTGTTGGATTTTTGACATTTTTTATTTTCTGTAAATATACTTGTCCATTGTTCTATGATGCAGTTTAATTACTTGGAAACAGTTTTAATTCTTCCAAAGCTTCCTTTAACCTCTGTTAAGCAGGACACAAATACCTTTTTGTCTAAGGCTAATTTTATCCACATGGAATATACTTCCAAGTAATTATACCCTACCAATTATGAGATTTTTCTACTCTGATCATTGGAAAAAGACATTTTCTTCCCTTTTATAGTGCTAATAATTATTTTGTCTACAAAATTTAACTCAAAATGGATCAGGGATATAAACATAAAAACTAAAACCATAAAACTCTTAGAGGAAGACATAGGGATAAATTTTTATTACCTTGGGTTTGACAATGGAATCATAGGACACTAAAAGCATGAGCAAAGAAAGGAAAAATAGGTGAGTTGTACTTCATCAAAATTAAAAACATTTGTGCATAATGTAAAAAGATAACCTATAGAATGGTAGAGAATATTTGCAAATCATACATCTGGTAAGGATCTAGTACCTAGAATATGTAAATAATATTTACAATTTAAAACAAAATGACTACCAGATCAAAAATAGGCAAAATAACTGAGTAAAATGTTCTTCAAAGAATATATGCAAATAGCCAATAGGCATACAAATAAAATTGCTCAACATTATTAGTCATTAAGGAAATGTTCCTCAAAACCACAAGAGGAATCATTTTAGACCCACTGGATGGCCATTAAGAAAGAGACACAGTGCCTGCATGTGTGAGAGAGACAGACAGACCAAAAGACAGGAAGGAAGGAAGACTGCTGACAAGGATGTGGAGAAATTGACACATTAGTACTTTACTGGTAGGAATGCAAAATCGTTTAGCCACTATAGATAACATTTTGCAGCCCTCAAAAAGTAAGACATAGGTCAGGCATGGTGGCTCATGCCTGTAATCCCAATGCTTTGGGAGGCCAAGGTAGGAGGATTGCCTGAGGCCAGGAGTTTGAGACCAGACTGAGCAACATAGTGAGACCCTGTCTCTATAAACACTTTTAAAAAATTAGCTGGGTGTGCTGATATGTATTTGCAGTTCAAACTACTCTGCAGGCTGAGGTGGGAGGGTTGCTTGAGCCCAAAAGGTAGAGGTTACAGTGAGTTATGATTGCCCCTCTGCACTTCAGCATGACTGACAGTGACATTACCAAATGATCCAACAATTATAGCAAAAAAAAAAAAATTGAAAAGAGGTGCTTAAACAAGTACATGTATACATACATTGATAACAGTATTATTCACAATAGCCAGAAGGTGAAAACAGGCCATATATTCATTTGCAGATGAACAGATAAACAAAAGTTGGTATATATATCCAAGAGAATATAATTCAGCCATAAAAAGGAGTGAAGTACTGATACAAGCTACAATATGACTGAACCTTAAAAACATTATAGTAAGTAAAAGAAGCCCCGGGCGCAGTGGCTCACGCCTGTAATCCCAGCACTTTGGGAGGCCGAGGCGGGTGGATTACGAGGTCAAGAGATCGAGACCATCCTGGTCGAAAATGGTGAAACCCCATCTCTACTAAAGATACAAAAAATTAGCTGGGCATGGTGGCACATGCCTGTAATCCCAGCTACTCAGGAGGCTGAGGCACGAGAATTGCCTGAACCCAGGAGGCGGAGGTTGCGGTGAGCCGAGATCGCGCCATTGCACTTCAGCCTGGGTAACAAGGTCGAAACTGCGTCTCAAAAAAAAAAAAAAAAAAAAGAAGCCAGACACAAAAGGCCACATATTATTGGATTCCATTTATATGAAATATCTAGAATAGGAAAATTTGTGGGAACAGAAAGCATATTGGTAGCTGCCAGGAGTTGGGGTTGGAAAGGCAAAATGAGAACTAACAATTTAATGGGTACAAAGTTTTTTAGGGGGGTTATAAAAATATTCTGGAACCAAATAGGGATGGTGATTGTGCAACGTTGTGAATGTGATGCCACGAAATTATTCACTCTAAAATGGTGAATTTTATGTGAATTTCACCTCAATAATAATAATAAATTATTCCCTCTAAACTTTTTGGAGTGGGTCTTTTCTCAACTTTAGTGATTATCTTACCTGCATGCACTGATCAGTATTCAGGTGAAGACTGAATAGTTATCCTCTGCAGATCTCTTCTCTTGCACTGCTGCAATCTCTACCTGCTGTGCCACACTTTAGATTCCTGATCTGTCTTTATTTATTTTTTATGAGAGGCTGGAGTTTTATCATTACTCAAATCAGTCTCTCCAAGCACTCTGTTTTTAAGAATAACATGGTGGGTTGGGGAAAACCAGTGAGCCAGAAGTGCTGATTGGTTAGGGATGAAACCATAGGGAGTTGGAGCTGTCTTCTTGTGCTGAGTCAGTTCCTGGGTGGGGGCCACAAGATCAGATGATCCATTTTATTGATCTGGGTAGTGCCAGCTGATCTATCAAGAGAAGGGTCTGCAAAATATCTCAAGCATTGATCATAGGAGCAGTTTAGGGAGGGTCAGAATCTGTAGTGTCCAGCTGCATGACTCCTAAACCATAATTTCCAATCTTGTGGCTAATGTTAGCCCTACAAAGGCAATCTAGTACCATCTTTAAATAAGGAATACCTCTGACCTCCACCTGGTATCCTAATACTTACACTTTCATTTGCAAACTGGAAAATCATGGGCTCACCTCATTGATCTCCTCTGTTAAAAATATCATTGTCCTGCATTGCTTAATGTCCAAAATCTAAAAACCATTGTAATATGCGCATTTTCCAGTGTTAGTCTTTTTGTGATGGTAAATCCAGTGTCTGTTATCCTATAGTGGCCGGAAACAGAAGTCAGAAATTGCTTTTTAATAAAGTATTCTCAACTTAGGTTTTACATATTTATTCTCAGGTTTGAAATTTATAAGCATATATATATATATATATGTACTTAGGCATGCACACATGCACACACACACACACACACACACACACTCATGTAGGGATATATTATACCCTTCAGAAGATATCATGTACCACTTAAGTATAAGAAAAACTGATCTAAATCTTCCTGAAGAGAAGTGTGCATCCATATAACCACTATGACATTTCAAATTTTATTTAATTCACTGTAGGAACAGGAATTTCCAGCACTATAAGGCTCTTATCTCAGTGAGTACCATCCTGAAGCTCTTCTCAGAGCATAAATGTTGCTGTCTAATTAGATGCCAAAGCCAAGCGTGGAAGAAAATAGGAGATACACCTCCCATGCAAACTATTAATGATGCTTAGCCTTTAATGCTAGTTGGTAGATGATTTCCATGGGTTCTTTGATATTCCAAGGGGATTAGACTGCCAAGAACAAAATTTTTCTAATTATATATCTTGACAAGGAACAACCACTGACAGCAAAGGAATCCCATATATCAAGGGAAAGAATACCATTTTTTTTAAAAAAAAGAATATTCACTGGGCAAAACAAATTTGATTAGCTGTTTCTGCTCATTGTGTGGATGAAATAGAGAGCCATGCATTCTAAGCTAAAGGGTCACATGTCCCTATATTCTAACTTTTTTTAAACGATTGATTTTAAGCAATTTATTTTAAAGAATTGCTTTTAAAATGAAGAATGGCATGTCAGTCCTGAAAGTATGTTTTGCGGTGGTGTTATTCTTGTTCTTAAAAGTATTTGCTTAGTAATCTCAGCTCATTTTTTATGTTCCTGGAGTAATTCATAGAAAAAATAGTTATCAATCAACTGGTTTCAGAGTAGAATGTCAAAATAAAACTTTTATTAATATGTCCCATGCTGGCATCCCCGCTGTGTCATCTTTCTACCACTCCTCCACTGTGATCAGGGAACAAGGTCACTGAAGCCCAGGAGTCAGCTGTGGCTTATTTCTCCTAGCTTCCTGTGTTCTTTCATTATTCTGCTGCTTTGTAATTGTTGTGCTCCCACCTGGAAGACCTTCCATACATTCTCCATCCTAAGCAAATTTATGCACCTTTCAAGACCTGTTGTCAGTGGCATCTTTTAAGGGAATCTTTCCCAACTTCCCAAGTAAGTTAATCCTTCTTTAAAGCACTCCACAATAGAGATTATTTCATTCCAAATCAGATTAAACTCCAGAGTTGGTGCCCCCCAATTACCTCCTGAACTGCTGTAAAGTCTGACCCTTGCTTAAACCACTTTCAGATGTTCTGCCCTCAGTGCACAATAAACCTTTAAAATAATTACTGGGGGAAAATAAGGAAGAAAGAAGGCATAGAGCATGGTGGATAAAGAAAAACTAAATGAGCAAATACTTTATTATAGGCATTGGGCAGAACAAAGATAAGAGACTATCCCTATTCTGATATTTGCAGAAAACCCAAATCACCAAAATTTGGTGATAATATCTAAATTAACATGATATTGATAAACTCATGTACTTTGGAAGATCCAGAACTTTAAACAACAGGAGAAATCCTTACACAAGGCAATGTGATCATGACTTTAAATAAATATCACGAAACCTGAATATACAGAATAAATATATAATAAAATTTTTATTATGTGAAGTATAAACTAAAGAGTTAAAAAGATTAATACTTATGATAGATCCATTGATTAATTTATGTTGGCTGTTTTTTTAATGTTAAATAAATAGGCATAGTTCCCTCACTAGATCCCAAGAAGAAATGGTAAGATAGCAGGACACCGTGTGACTACATTACAGTTTTGTGGAGGTGATAAAACATATTTTGAAAAAAGATTTTGGATAAATTTTCACTTTCAGGTGGAGGTCAGAAAGCAGTATTTTATTTCCAGTCTTGACTATTCAGTTACTAGCTTGGTAAATGATGAAAAAATCACCCTCTATGATACTCATTGAAAATATGAAGGCTTAAGAAACCTCCAGCTAGAATATTCATAAACAAGAAAATAGATTCATGATTGAAATTAAATGCAAAAATATTTAGAGAATGTTAGTAAGGAAGAAACTGAGTTATGGGGTCTAAATTAATAAAGAAACCCCAAAGGGCTAGACGAAATATAAAAACACAAATACAAAGGTCATGGTTGTGACTGCATTCTACTAGTTAGCCATTGCTAGGCATAGTGATTATTTCAAAATAAATTTTAAAAGTTTGTGTACCCATGAAAGAGGCTACCAGACTAATGTATATACAAAATATTAAGAAAAGCTGCCAAGTACATAAAAATGACCATTCGTCAGATGATAGCTTTCTTTGTGTTATTAAGTTGGGCTATATTTGAAGTTAGAGTGAAATTTTCTTTTGCCATGTCTGAGCCCTCAAATATTTATATAAATACTTTCTACACTTTAAGAAATACTTGTCATCATATATGAAAACATGTTAATAATTTTCAGAGCAATTCCAATCCATATATGAATTCTGCAATGAGCTGAGTAATACTTTGGTTGCCGTTATTATTTTCTTCTAAAGAATATTGGATTTTCAGGGGCCAGGTGCGGTGACTCAAGCCTGTAATCCCAGCACTTTGGGAGGCTGAGGCGGGTGGATCACGAGGTCAAGATATCGAGACCATCCTGGTCAACATGGTAAAACCCCATTTCTACTAAAAATACAAAAAATTAGCTGGGCACGGTGGTGCGTGCCTGTAACTCAGGAGGCTGAGGCAGGAGAATTGCCTGAACCCAGGAGGCGGAGGTTGCGGTGAGCCAAGATTGTGCCATTGCACTCCAGCCTGGGTAACGAGAGCGAAACTCCGTATCAAAAAAAAAAAAAAAGAATATTGGACTTCCAAAGCAATGATGACCCCTCGGGACACAGATTTAGATTATTTTGTTTAAAAGGTAGTTGATATCTACTGTCTATTTCACTAAACATTAAATTACTTCCTGTTACAGATATGAAATAATCTGTTTTTGATCAGCTTCCAACAAAGAATATCATAACTAGCAGGATCCCATGTGCTATTTTGAGTCCACTGTTTCACAAATTTTCAAGTTTTTCAATCAGGTGTCTCAGTTCAGGCTGCTATAAAAAAAGAATATCATGGACTATGTGGACTTAAAAAGCAAATAAGTATTTCTTAGAGTTCTGTAGGTTGTGAAGTCCAAGCCAGCATATTTGGTGTGTGAAGAAGGTTGCCTTCTTGATGTATCTTCACAATCCCTGTGAACACTACCCTCATGATTTAATCACCTCTCAGAGACCCGGCTCCTAAATACCATCACATTGGGGAGTAGACCTCAATTTTGGAGGAACACCGGTATCTAGCACATAACAGCAGCAGTGTATATTTTGGTGAAAATAAAAATAAAATAGAATCTAGATATTTAGATATCAAAAGTCATATAACAGATTTAAAGTGGCCATGTATACATCTGTTGCTCACAAAATAATTATATTTATTCAATCTAAATTAAACATTTGCTAGTAAAATCTTAACTACAATTATGCATTCCCCCCTGCCCGCCCCTTTTCTTAAGTATTTTCATTTTTGAAAAAAAAATGCACTTTTTAGAATCCTGATCTTCTCTGAACTCATAAGCAAAGTAAGAAGGCTAATTGTAGAAATTTACCACTGCCTTTTTTTAACCTTTTATTATGACAGAATAATAGCATACTACAAGCGAGCCACACTTAAGTGAAAAAATTGTAGTAATTTATTTGAATCATTCTTTCCCAGAGAATTAGCAGACCTATGAAATAGTAATTTTTGAACACTCAAACATTTCAAGGAAAGTGTTAAATAGTTCTTCTTTAGCCTAGTATTCTAAAAGTTTCTTATAGTTCAATGTAATCCAATTTTCTACACAAAGAAAGAAAGCTTTTATTGAAAGAAAGAGCTCAATTTTTACCAAATTGTACATAGTCTGTAACTAGGATCAGTGAAAAAAAACGCTATAATAATTCAAAAAGTAATGATTTAAATCTATAAAATACATTACTATCTCTACATAAATCAGCCATTAGCAAATGAGGATCACATAGCCTAGTTACAGGGTGAAGGGCTATGCCATCCTTGAATATCTGTTTCTATGACTACGATGACCAAATATATGACTCTGATATGAGCATTCTGTTTCATTTTGCAGAGTTGTTTTCTGGCCAGGCTCTTTAATCTGCAAATGAAATCGATTATGATTTCTATAGTGGAATGTTCTAACTGGAGTCTAAGAAATTCAGATATTTCTAGCCTTTATTTGACATTATTGAGCTATTCTGAGAGTAATTTCTTACAGTGGCACTAAAAAGCAAATTGGAAGAACACCTATCCTGAGCCAAGAGATGGAAATGGTTTATTCATCAGAGGGAAAATGAAATGATGACTGCATCACTGTTTTGTCAATAGTGAATATTTTGTAATCTAGGTATTATAAGATTTATACCCACTGAGTGGACAGGGTCTGCTTTTTGTCCCATTCAAACCCAAGCGTCACTGCTTTGCAGTTTCTCTGACAGAGTACATTACATGAGGAAGAAACTGAATCTTTCCAATGCTGTATTTTGTAAAAGTATGAAATTCTAATTGTTTAGAGGTCTTCAAACACATCATAAATATTTTGCATGGAAGAAAATCTCATGAACAGTTATAAAACATTATGAGAATTTCACATGCTTAGAAAAGCACTGACAACTATAAGGAGGGGAGTTGCTGGGGCCTTTATTGGGAAGAGAACCACGCTTGATCCCAAGGCTAAAGTATCAACAACTTCAGGGATATCACTTGCATTAAGAGCTATGTACAGCTACCTGGGAGGCTGAGGCAAGAGAACTGCCTGAACCCAGGAGGTGGAGGTTGCGGTGAGCCGAGATCGCGCCATTGAGCTCCAGCCTGGGTAACAAGAGCGAAACTCCGTCTCAAAAAAAAAAAAAAAAAAAAAGAGCTATGTAAATGACATTCCCTATGCTCATGTGAAATTCCCATTGAGAACTCTCCAGACTCCCTGATGAAAGAATGTAGCTATGCAGAGGTGGGGAGTTTCTGTGAGTGCCCATGGAAATTATAAAAGAAATACATTCCACTTATGCTTTAAATAGCAGGTGTTTCCCGCAGCATCTTTATCTTAAACTTCAGAAACCTTTCCTTAGCAGTTCATTTTGTATTTTCCAATGCCTGAGGGCAAATATAGAGGCAAGGGCAAAGCAAAACTCCTAGGCTGTATTTCTAATACATTCAGATTTTCTAAATACAGCAGAAAGGGTCTGAGGCTGAGGTTGACACAAAAATTCCAAGTTTCATTTCTAGCATTTGTCATGAATTCCTGATTATCACTGTTAAATTCTTGAAACCATATCTCTGCATCCATTTCCTTTTTGTCTCTAGAACATTGGAACTACCTCAAAGTGTCATTGTAAAACACTTAAGAGATAGTAAATACAAGTCACATTAAGCATTATAACATGTCATAAAATGAATGCCCTTTTCATTTAAAAGCTCCACTTCTCAGCCACTGGTTTGGATGTTATGAATGCAGTAATTTGTGTCAGTATTTCTGTCCTATCACTTGTGGACAAGATAAATGTGTTAGAATTCATTCAAAGGGATGTTAGGAGTAATTTTTATTTCCACAGTCTTCTGTACAATGTTTTCTCCCTAATTGTGGATTTTATCCATATCTGCTAATTCAAGTAGAATTTTTCCTTTCTTTGAATTAAGCAGGCATTCATAAGGTTACACGCAAAATTGTGTTCTGTTACAACAGCTAAGATTGTTGGATCTTTAATTTTCCTCTAACAAATAATCTGATAAAAATTGAACCATGGAAGTTCAGCTTTATTTCAAACCTGTAGAATGTAAAGTGCTTGGATCAAAAGTTCTAAGACTAGAATTGTAATTCCCGGTCCACAAAAGTCTTGCTTTGTGATCATAGGAAATGGTTACTTTCTCTTCATTATTTATTTCTTCTGTGTTTCAAATAAGTGCTATAATGTTTGCCACACACATTTAAAAAATGTACTCTCACATTCGATTATGACAATAAAACTAAAGATTAAGAGATTAATTCTACCATTGATAAAAACTATAAAGAATTAACAAAATACATCAAGCCACTGTTTGGAGGCATAAGAAGAGCAGGCACGAGAAGGGAAGAATACCAAGGTGAGCCTCTATTCGCTTGCTTTTGCCTCAGAAACTTTGCAGTTCACATTATAAGTATCTGGAGGCCATGGTGGCCTAAAGACTTGGGTACTCAAACTGGGCTGGGGAGACACAGTCTGGAGTTGCAGGCTCCCAGGTTGACAGACTCAGGGGCAAAATATCAGATGCAAGTGCCAAAAATAAATGAGGCTACAATGTATAGGTGGCTTTTCCCTTTAGGCACTGCCCAGATCTTAAACTTTCTAGGAAGTTTTCTAGAAGATTTCTAGAAAGTAAAAAGCAATACGTGAGGGGCTACAAAGCTGAGAAGATATTTTGGCAGCCTTGGCGCAAAGAAGTTAGAAATCAGGACTTGGCAAGGTGGTAAAACAAAAGACAGGCCAGGCATGGTGGCTCACGCCTGTAATCCGGCACTTTTGGAGTCTCAGGCAGGCAGATCATTTGAGGTCAGGAATTCGAGAACAGCGTGGCCAACAATGGTGAAACCCTTTTCTACCAAAAAATACAAAACTTAGCCGACTGTGGTGGCACCTGTAATCCCAGCTACTCAGATGGCACCACTGCACTCCAGCCAGGGCAACAGAACAAGACTCTATATCAACAAACAAGCGAAAAACAGAAAAAAAGGAAAGAAAGAAAAAAGGAAGGACAGAGAGAAGGAGGAAAGGAAAGTAGAAAGAAAGGAGAGAAGAATTTCAAGTGAGATCCCAAAATACACTGTATGAATGGGAACTCCACCATAGCAAGAAGGGTAGCGTACAACAGACCAGCCCAGGGATAACTGGAAGCACAGACTCCACTAGAATACAATGTTTTGCTTGTACTTTATCTACCTTCTAGAGTAAAATTTAACCCTCTCTGAAGTAAAAGAGCATCACCCAAAGCATATAATATCTGGTATTTAGTGAAAGATTACAGGCAAGCCAACAAACAGAAACAAATGACTAAAAACATCCAAAGTAAATAATAAAGATCTAACAGTGATCTAAATACTGGAGCTATGACAAAGTTTAAAACAACAATGCTTAATATGTTCAGAAAATACAAAAAGAAGAATTTCTGGAAACTGAAAGAATTCTAGGAACTGAAAGAAATTCTGGACATTTTAGAAATGAAAATAACAGAATTTAAGCATTCAAGAGATAGGTTATTTAAAATAATATAAAAGATGCTGCTCATATAACTTATATTAGGGAAATTAAGCAAACAAGATATCATTATGCACATATTTAATTTAAAAATACTTTTATAATGCACTGATATTAGGATAATAGTATTACTGTTGGCACTGGTGGTGAGCTTATAAAATTAGCATTACAATTTTAACTCTGGAAAATTTTTGGTAGTAACCACTAAAACTAAACACACACAATTTTACTTCATATAAGGAATCTATTCATATATTTTTAAAATTTATGTACAAGAGCATTGATAAAGGCATTGTTAATAGTTTCACACTAACAACAATCCAATTGCTTATCAATGGTAGGATGAATAGTGTTTTATTAATTAGTAGAATATAAGCCAGCAATAAAAATGTAAAAGTGTTGTACACAATAAATATGATTATATTGGATGAGCATAATGTAGAGAAAACCAGATGAAAAGCAGCACATACCATATAACTTTTAACGTGAAGCACACAAAATTACATTATTAATTTATGATGTTGAAAGTCTCAATAGAGATCACTTTTAAGAGATAGGAGTTTACCAGAAGAAAGTACAAGGAAAGCTACTGTTGTGCTAATGTTGTTCTTACTTTTATCTGATAAAAACATCACTACATAAGTTTATACATTTTAAAAACTCATACACAAGGTTAGTACACTTTATATTGTAGCTCACTTTAAAAGTTCTAACAATTTTAAAGATTTGTTTTCATCATATAGGAGTTAAAAGTTAAAAAAAAACAAATGATATTATTTTTGCCAGCTGGTTATTTCTGATTCTCAATTTCACATTTAAGAAACCAAAATAAATATATATTATTTTTGACTAAAAAGCAAGATATCTCCAAGGACAAACTGATCTCTGATCTTTCAAGCATCAGGTGCTCCCAAGTAGTACACTGTCAATATTGAATTTACTAAAACTAATTTTAAATTTTAAAATGTCATTTCAATTTACCTTCTATCAACTCAAAATTATGTGCAGAAAAATACATTTTCTTTGCCTAAGGAGCAGGTTGTTGGAAACTGGGAAGGTCCCTTTGAAGGGTAAAATATCTTTTTATATCTAAGGAATCCAATATTTATTTGAGCCTGCAGAATAGTCTGAGGCATAACAATATTTTGATCAAATGGTGTCAAATAAGGAAGAGAAATAGCATACACATAAATGCCAATCTGTTTGCACTTTTTACTTAAGGATGTAGAATTAATAACTAGTTCTTTATTAATTACAGATCTTTTTTCCTATGTCCACAGTCTCTTGGTATAACATTAAGCCATATGAACTCATGTGCTTCAACAAACAGTTTTTGAGACATTTTGCCTAAATCTTTGGTGCAGAAACCCATTTTTAATGTATAAATGTGGAAATTGCCAATATAATAAATTATATTCGCTCTAAATAATTTTACGAATAGAAGTTACCTTAGAAATCTCCTTGTCCCATTCCCTCATTTTGTAAATTCAAAAAATTAAATGAGACAAGTGAGCTCAATTGGTGAAAATCACACAGCTTTCTCAATCTAAAATTAGAACCAGATTAAAAATTTTTTTTTCATCTTTTTCCAATGGGCTTTGAAATAGTTACAGCACTGTTTACAATAGCAAAGATCTGGAACCAACCCAAATGCCCATCGATGACAGACTGGACAAGGAATATGTGGCACATATAAACCATGGAGTACTATGTAGCCATAAAAATCGATGAGTTTGTGTCCTTTGTAGGGACATGGATGAATCTGGAAAGCATCATTCTTAGCAAACTGACACAAAAACAGAAAATCAAACACTGCATGTTCTCGCTCATAGGTG
Organism: Leontopithecus rosalia; assembly: GCA_028533165.1. Lineage (NCBI taxonomy): Eukaryota > Metazoa > Chordata > Mammalia > Primates > Cebidae > Leontopithecus > Leontopithecus rosalia. Next base: position 105,076,050 of record CM052653.1, on the reverse strand, counting down.
GGTGTTAAACAATGAGAACACATGGACACAGGGAAGGAAGCATCACACACTGGGGTCTGTGGGGGGGAGTAAGGGAGAGACATCATGGGGTAGGGGGGTTGGAGAGGGATAACATGGGGAGAAATGCCAGATATAGGTGACAGGGTGATAGAGGCAGCACACCGCATTGCCATGTATGTACCTATGCAACAGTCCCGCATGTTCTTCCCATGTACCCCAGAATCTAAAGTGCAATAAAACATATATGTGTGTGTGTGTGTATTCCAGTCTTATTCATCTTACAAAACTATTAAAATAAAAAAGTTTGTCAATCTAATGCTTAATAAGCAACATTTAAATAAAAACATAATTACTTTCATTATTAAAAAAATTAAGGGCCGGGCACAGTGGCTCACGCCTGTGAGTGCTGTAATCCCAGCACTTTGGGAGGCCGAGGTGGGTGGATCATGAGGTCAAGAGATGGAGACCATCCTGGTCAACATGGTGAAACCCTGTCTCTACTAAAAATACAAAAAATTAGCTGGGCATGGTGGCACGTGCCTGTAATCCCAGCTACTCAGGAGGCTGAGACAGAAGAATTGCTTGAACCTAGGAGGCAGAGGTTGCGGTGAGCCGAGATCGCACCATTGCACTCCAGCCTGGGTAACAAGAGCGAAACTCCGTCACATACAAAATAAATAAATAAATAAATAAAAATAAACAGCACTAAGGTAGAATTCAAGCCTACTCCCATGGCTCCCATTCTTCCAGAGCAATCCTACCATATTTAAGTTTCACACTAATTTTTGTAGTAAGAGTTACAACAATAACAAAATAGTCCCTGTTAAAATAGAGTTTAACAGAAACTCTAAAACTCATTGATATGTGTAAGAACTCTCTATTCTAGAATAGAGAGTTTGTTTTTCGCTCATAAGAGTTAGGGGTAGCTTGATGTAAAAGAAGTTAGGGATTGGTGAAATTTGAGATGGAAAAGTTTTTTAAAGCTAGACTTAGCAGGCCTTAATGCTGGGTGAAATTACCTGCAAATTTTTGTATACATATAGAATCTTTGCTTTTATAAGTCATGATAAAAGGAAATATTTCTTTGAGTATCTCCAACACTTTGGTGGGGTCTGAGTTAGTGGGTTAGGGGCAGTTTTTTTTATCAATATAACAACTCAAAGAATTCTAATAGCAAATTGCCTGATGGAAGGTTATTGCAAACAAAACTTAAAGCATTGTCTTGCCTGTTGCCTGGGATGTAGCTGGCTGTTTAGTAGCCCACTAACCTTCTCCACATTTATGACCACAAATATTATGTGAAAAGTCAGTGCAGAGTGATTGGTAGCAAATATTACCAACTTGGAGAGCACAACTAGGGTGGACAGCCTCAACATCACACCCTTCTATATTTCCACATTTGTTTTCACTCTCTCTGAAAGTAGGATGTGGAGAAATAGGAACACTTTTTACACTGTTGGTGGGAGTGCAAATTAGTTCAACCATTGTGAAAGACAGTGTGGCGATTCCTCAAGGATCTAGAAATAGAAATTCCATTTGAACCAGCAATCCCATTAGTGGGTATATACCTAAAGGATTATAAATCATTCTGTTATAAGGACACACACACACACAGGAATGTTCATTGTGGCACTGCTTACAATAACAAAGACTTGAAACCAACCCAAATGCCCATCAATGATAGACTGGACAGAGAAAATGTGGCACATATACACCATGGAATACTATGCAGCCATAAAAAATGTTGAGTTTATGTCCTTTGTAGGGACATGGATGAACCTGGAAACCATCATTCTCAGCAAACTGACACAAGAACAGAAAATCAAACACCGCATGTTCTCACTCATAGGTGGGTGTTGAACAATGAGAACACATGGACACAGGGAGGGGAGCATCACACACTGGGGTCTGTAGGGAGGAAATAGGGGAGGGACAGTGGGGGTGGGGAGTTGGAGAGGGATAACATGGGGAGAAATGCTAGATATAGGTGATGGGGAGGAAGGCAGCAAACCACATTGCCATGTATGTACCTATATAACAATCTTGCATGTTCTTCACATGTACCCCAGAACCTAAAATCCAATAAAATATATATTTAAAGAATCACACACACACACACACACACACACACACCCCTGTATAAATAAGGCAAATCCCCACTTTAATTTATTATTCACTTTGCCCTACCCCCAACTCATCACTCTGCTCCTTATCCACAGATTTTGTTTTACACGTGTCATATATCTTGCAGGTGAGTGACCCTAATGATGAAGCTGAACAACAGGTCATTGGATATGAATAGATGGATATAACACCCTTTTTTTGAGTGTCAATGCTCTTCTATGCACAACTGTGCTAAATTCTGGAGAGACGAGAAAGATCTGGTTCCTGACACTGGGCAGTTAGAGCAATGAGAACATCGGCAGGAAACACAGATGAGCCTTCTGTTTTCAAAGAAATAGTAAATGGTAATGTGTGGATTCAGCACAGAAGCTGAAAGAGTAGATGAAAAAGAAGAACCTGATTACAACTTCTTTTTCTAAATGAGAATTCTTATCACCAAAAGATTAAATAATTTACCAAAGGCCATCTAACATAAGTGGCAGAAGCATCTCTCAAACTTCTCCTCTCAGTCCAAGTCCTGTCCTCTTTAGAATTGCCACACCAATTTTATCCATCTATTTTCATCTCTTCCTAACTTTGCTTTCAATCTTGTTTTTCCATTTACCTTTGATAATCTGAAAGTTCTATTGACAGTTTCATTGCTACAACCTCAAGCTCCTAGGTTTGCCTTTCCTTGTTATGGACTACATGATGCTAAATTATCTTAAAAATCTAAAACAAAAGGCACTTAATCAGCATGCATTTTATATTTTACATTCATACATCTGTTTTTCATTTTTCTAGGCATTCTTTCTTCATGTTGGAGCTCACTGGTTAGTCGTATGCACATAGCACTGAATGCACAATGCAGAAGCCCTCCAACTGAGGGGGAAGGGGCAAGCTCCCTTACTCATCCACTCACTCACGATATTATCTGTTTGCTCCCTAAATAGTCCATTTATTTGGGAATTACTAATGGAAATGACAGTGTGAAGCTTACATCTTTGTAATCATTGTACATCTCTGTAATGAATGACAACCCTGGATTCAAATGTGCCCAAGATTTCAAAAGAGAAAACGATGCAGAAGAAATTTGAACTCAAAACTATCTGACTTCCGGTTATGTGCTCTTATTACTGTACCACAAAATTTAAAGTTTAGTGTTTCATCCTTTCTCCTAGCCAACTTTCCTGTTGCAAAACATCTTTAAATCTATGTCTGAGGAGGGTAAAAGGGGTGATTTAAACTTTTGGTTTCTACCGGCAGATTAAAAAAAAATGGAAAGAACACTTCTTCCAAACTTTCAATAAATAGCCAGGCAAACCACATGTTCACAACTTTTCTTGAACATACTGAGGTTTCAGAGCAACCAACTAACCCAGAATTAGAAGGGAGTTGGGTGTCTTTAGGAACAGAAGAGACAGGTGCCTTGGTTTACCTGGGTAAGATGCAGGTCAGAAGTAATTACCTAGATATTTGGTGACTTGGGAGAGGCCAGCTGATTAGTGCTTGGGGTAGGCCAGCTGATTATTCTCCAAGACAGGGTAATGTCCCTGGGAGATGAAATATCAGGGAGTCTATATCCTCTTGCAGATTCGTGTTTCCCTACAAACACCATAAGGTATTCCCAGAAAAGATCAGGAGAGTCATCAGACATTTTCTCTGACGTTTCAAAACTGGAGGAGGAAATAAAAGCTGATTAATGAGAGGGAGAAAACTAAGATAGGACCCTCAACTTATGTTTTCTGTATGAAACAAAGTATGAATCTTTGAAGGGAGAAAGCAAACTCTGTGAATCTGGGGCTATCAGTTTATAACTATTGCAGCTGGGGAAAGGAGCAGGAAAAGTTTCTATAATCCTGGGGGAAAACTTAAAATAGCTTCTGACGCAGAGCTGTAAGGGAGGGAAGACTGAAAAGACTATGTCCTTGAGACTGATAGATATGGTGCTTATATAGGACTGAGACCGTGGTCAGAATAACAGAAAATTTCCTCACCATACCCTCCAATTTCTTAGCCATGCTAGCAAACACCTCACAGGGATGGCCAGAGATAGGCCCTTGCTTAGAGGCAGCACAAAGGAGAGCCCTAAAGCTGAGGGTAAAGAGGACATTAAAAAAGCAAATAAAAAAATACTAAACACAAACCATCCTCTAGATAATTTAATACCTGTGACAGACAGAGGTCTGTCACAGTAACAACAAACTTCAAACCCAGCTCAGTTTCTCATTATATTAACTCAAAACAGGGCCCTAAAGGCCTAGTAGAAGAGTTTCCATCCTTGGTGTCAAATCTATTTGCCTAAGTCTCAACTGAGCTACCCAAGCTATCTGCGTTTTGTAATAAAACTAAAGAATGCATAGTAAGAGAAAACAATGGACTTATGAGACACAAAACAATCATCACCACCAGATCCATAGATATGAAACAGAGTAGCAAATATCTGTTAGGTAATTTAAGTTAACTATGATGCATGTAAGAGCAATAAATAGCAATAAGAAACTGACATCATGCATCATTGGATATTGTACATTAGAAATGGCACATCACCAAAAATGTATGGCCTCGGTCTAATTATGAGAAAACATCAGACACACATAAATCAAGAGATATTCTACAAAATATCTGAAAAGTATTCTTCAAAATGTCAAGGTTATGAAAGACAAGAAAATACTCATCAACTATCACCAGCTCCTTAGAAGAATAAGAAGACATATAATAATTAATGCAATGTGGTTTCCTGGACTGGATTCTGAATTGAGAAAAAGAAGATTAATAGAAATTTGGTAAAATGTGAATAAAGTTTATAGTTAATAGTGCACCAATGCTCATTACTCAGTTTTGACAACTGTACTGTGTAAGATGTTAACATTAGCATAAGCTAAGTAAAGAATTCTTGAGAATGCTCTATATTATTTTTCACAATTCTTTTTTAAGTCTAAAATATCTATTAAAAAGTCTCTGTCTGCTAATGTAGTCAACAAATATTTATTGGATGCCTGTTACATCCTGGGCATTCTAGGAGGCATTGAAAAAAATATTTCATGGCTTCATGGTATTTATAGTCTATGGAAGACAAATATTACCCAAATGAGCTAATAAGTATTTTGTTACAAATCCTGAATGAAAGCTAGACTATAGCATAAGAAGCTATCAAATGGGACATTACCTGAGAGCAATGATGTACTACAATAAATTATGCAAGCAACCCTAAAGGGTTAAGTTAAAATTCTTGAGAATTTAAAGAATTCTCAAGAGAATTTAAATTCTTGAATCACATAGTGTTTTAAAATCTATTTAAAGAACACAAGGATAAGCAGCATGGAAGAGATGGGTAAGTGAATATACTTAGGGATAGGCTATAGGTGGGTTGGAAGGGCCACACACTACTTGAATCCTGTGTTTTCAATAGTCACATGTTCTGTCTGTCACCCAGCCACATCAACTTTCCCACTGATGACATTTGTATCAGACCAGAGTTGAGGTTTAAGAAAAGGAAACTATACATAGAAGATGGCCAGGACCAATAACACTCTTGCTCTATCATAGAGGGACAGGAACAAGTGTGCTTGACCACAGCTGTAGCTTGATAAACAGCCAAGATTTTGTTCTTCTGCTTGGACAGAGGATATATGGGTCCAGAATGGGTGTCACCACTAAGTGACCAAATTAAGGCCTCATAAATTTGAGTGCTTCATAGATATCATTTATAGTTGGAATATTCTGAACACTGATTGTCTCTTGTCTACATAGTATCTAGTATATATCATGAATACTTAATATCCAAGTCCTTCATGAATATTAGGTGTCTTTTAGTCCTTCTATTTGCACTCCTCATAAATCTTTCCTTAGTATACTGCATTTGGCTTTTTCAAAATTAAAGAAGAGGTAGAGGGGGAGGTAAGTTTGAAAACGATTTCACTGGTAGAGCTGTAACATGGAATTGATATAATCAGGATAGCAAGTAAGTTCCAATGCTTTCACTCACAGGAACTTATTGTGGGATCTTCAATCCTCCTACCATTACTAAGAAGTTATTATTTCTTATGGTAACCTGACATGAGTCATGCCCACTTCAGGTGATGGTTTATGACAACCCCTTAGCTACAGGCTCAAGGAACTCTCTGTTGGAGAAGATTCACTCCTCCACATAATCCTCTTGAGTCCATTGACTTCTAAGATAAAACCCTTTTATTGGGACAGTGCTCAAACCAGGAAAAATAGGATGCTAGCTCGTATCTTCAGAGAACAGACTGACATCAATTTGGCTCATTTCTTCCTTGCTGTAATCAGGGGCTATTTCAGGAGTGAGTCAAATAAAAGCCACAATTTAACTGGCTAGAATTGAAAAGAAAGGAACTCCAGCCCCATCTTCCCTGGAAGCACACAGCATATTGACTCTACTTTCCAAAGATTTTCTCACTGCTGGAAACTATCTAGAAGCAGAATGGAATAAGAGTTGCAGAGCTGGCTTCACAATCTCTCGATCACCTTTTCATTAGAGATCTGGCCTTTGCCAATAGTCTTAAGAAAAAAGTCTATGCCTACACCCTGAATGGTATTGCCTAGATTTTTACAGCATTAGGTCTTATGTTTAAATCTTTAATTCATCTGGAGTTAATTTTAGTGTAAGGTGTAAGAAAGGGGTCCAGTTTCATCTTTCTGATCATGGCTAGCCAATTTTCCCAACACCATTTATTAAACAGGGAATCCTTTCCCCATTGCTTGTTTTCGTCAGGTTTGTCAAAGATCAGATGGTTATAGATGTGCGGCATTACTTCCAAGTTCTCTGTTCTGTTCCATTGGTCTACATCTATGTTTTGGTACCAGTACCGTGCTGTTTTGATTACTGTAGCATTGCAGTATAGTTTGAGGTCAGGTAGTGTGATGCCTCCAGCTTTGTTTTATTTTTTTTTTCACTTAGAATTTTCTTGGCTATGCAGGCTCTCTTTTGGTGCCATATGAAGTTTCAGGTGGTTTTTCCAGTTATGTGAAGAAGGTAAATGGTAGCTTGATGGGGATAGCATTGAATCTATAAATTACTTCGGGCAGTATGGCCATTTTCATGATGTTGATTCTTCTGTTTGTGTCCTCTCTTATTTCCTTGAGCAGTGGTTTGTAATTCTCCTTGAAGAGGTCCTTCACATGCTTCGTTAGTTTTATTCCAAGGTATTTTATTCTCTTTGTAGCAATTGTGAATGGGAATTCACTCATGATTTGGTTCTCTGTTTGTCTGTTATTGGTGTATAGGAATGCTTGTGATTTCTGCACATTAATTTTGTATCCTGAGACTTGGCCGAAGTTACGTATCAGCTTAAGGACATTTTGGGCTGAGACAATGGGGTCTTCTAAATGTACAATCATGTCATCTGCAAATAGAGGTAATTTGACTTCCTCTTTTCCTAATTGAATACCCTTTATTTCTTTTTCTTGCCTGAGTGCTCTGGCTAGAACTTCCAATATTATAATGAATAGGAATGGTGAGAGAGGGCATCCTTATCTAGTGCCAGTTTTCAGAGGGAATGCCTCCAGTTTTTGCCCATTCAGTATGATATTGGCTGTGGGTTTGTCTAAATAGCTTTTATGCTTTTAAGATATGTTCCATCAATAACTAGTTTATTGAGAATTTTTAGCATACAGGGCAGTTGAATTTTGTCAAGGGCCTTCTCTGCATCTATTATGATGATCATGTGGGTTTTTTCTTTGGTTCTGTTTATGTGATGGATTATGTTTATATATTTGCCTATGTTGAACCAGCCTTGCATCCCTGGGATGAAGCCTATTTGATAATGATGAATAAGCTTTTTAATGTGCTATTGCATTCTGTTTGCAAGCATTTTATTAAAGATTATTGCACTGATGTTCATCATGGATACTGGCCTGAAATTTCTTTTTTAGTTGTGTCTCTGCCAGGCATAGACAAGGACTTCAGGACTAAAACACCAAAAGCAATGGCAACAAAAGCCGAAATAGACAAAGAGGACATAATTAATCACAAGAGTTTTTGCATAGAAAAAGAAACAATCACTAGAGTGAATCGGCAACCAACAGAATGGGAAAAAGGTTTTGCAATCTACCCATCTGACAAAGGGCTAACATCCAGAATCTATAAAGAACTAAAGCAGATTTACAAGAAAAAAACAAACAAACCCATTCAAATGTGGGAAAAGGATATGAACAGACACTTTACAAAAGAAGACATTTATAAGGCCAACAAATATATGAAGAAATGATCATCATCATTGGTCATTAGAGAAATGCAAATCAAAACCACATTGAGATACCATCCCACCCCAGTTAGAATGGCAATCATTAAAAAAATCTAGAGACAACAGATTCTGGAGAGGATGTGGAGAAACAGGAACACCTTTACACTGTTGGTGGGAATGTAAATTAGTTCAACCATTGTGGAAGACAGTGTGGCGATTCCTCAAGGATTTATAAATAGAAATACCATTTGACACAGCAATCCCATTACTGGGTGCATATCCAAAGGACTATAAATCATTCTATTATAAAGACACATGCACATGTATGTTCCTTGTGGCACTGTTTATAAGAGCAAAGACCTGGAACCAACCCAAATGCCCATCGATGATAGACTGGACAAAGAAAATGTGGCACATTTATACCATAGAATACCATGCAGCCATTAAAAAGGATGAGTTCATGTCCTTTGTAGGGAAATGGATCAATCTGGAAACCATAATTCTCAGCAAACTGACACAGGAACAGAAAACCAAACACCACATGTTTTTACTCATAGGCAGATGATGAACAATGAGAACACCTGAGCACAGGGAGGGGAACATCACACACAGGGGAAGCGGGGGGGGGGAGGGGCAGGGGCTTGGGGGAGGGACAGAGGGGGACAGGGAAGTTGGGAGGGATAACACCAGGGAAAATGCCTGATGTAGGCAATGGGGGGAATGGAGAAAGCAAACCACCATGGCATGTATGTACCTAGGCAACAATCCTGAAGGATGTCTACATGGACCCCAGAGCTTAAAGTACAATAAAAAAAGAAAAAGAAAAACATCAAATTTAATACTTTATTCCTTTTTAAAATATAACATGTGGCTGAGCACGGTGGCTCACTCCTGTAATCCCAGCAATTTGGGAGACCAAGGAGAGTGAATCATGAGGTCAGGAGATCAAGATCATCCTGGCCAACATGGTAAATCCCCATCTCTACT
>CM052653.1:104919161-105066251 GCA_028533165.1 Leontopithecus rosalia | reverse complement strand
CTTCGACCTCTGATATCCTTTCTTCTGCTTGATCAATTTGGCTATTCAAACTTGTGCATATTTCACTAAGTTCTCATGTTGTATTTTTCAACTCCGTTAGTTCATTTATATTCCTCTCTATATTGTCTATTCTTTTTAGCATTTCGTCAAACCTTTTTTCAAAGTTCTTAGTTTCTTTACATTGGGTTAGAACAAGTTCTTTTAACTCCCAGAAGTTTCTTATCATCCACCTTCTGAAGCCTACTTCAGATTATGGGACACAGTCCTTTTCCATCAGGGCTTGTTCTGTTGCTGATAAGGAACTTCAATCCCCTGTAGAGGGAGAAGGATTCTGATTTTGGGTATTCTCAGCCTTTTTAGGCTGGTTTCTTCCCTTTATTATGAATTTATCCATCTGTCATCTTTACAATTACCACCTTTCTAATTAGGTTTCTGAGTGGACGCCCAGTTTATTGATTGCCAGTGCTGGAAACCCACTGCACCAGCCAAAACAGCAGTGATAAGGCAAATAAATTGTTGTTCTTCATCAATTACCTAGTGTAGTTATTCTGTTATAGTTATTTGTCATATAGTAGTGCAAATGGATTAAGACAGGAATATACACTGTGTATCAGTGGTTTGCCAACTTTTGTATGCATCAGAATCATTTGGAAGCTTTGACAAAAGACAGACTGTTAGACTCCATCAGCAGAGCTTCTGGTTCTGTATGTGTAGATGACTAAAGAGGAGGAAATTTTGGACTTCAAACTACACTACAAGGCTACAGTAACCAAACAGCATGGTTCTGGTACACACACAAAAAATAGGCACATAGACCAATGGAACACAAGAGAGGCCTCAAAAATAACACTACACATCTATAACTATCTGCTCTTTGACAAATCTGACAAAAACAAGCAATGGGGAAAGGATTCCTTATTTAATAAATGGTGTTGGGAAAACTGGCTAGCTATATGCAGAAAGCTGAAACTGGATCACTTCCTCACACCTTATATAAAAATGGGCTCAAGATGGATTAAAGATGTAAACGTTAGACATAAAACCCTAAAAACCCTAGAAGAAAACCTATGCAATACCATTCAGAACATAGGCATGGCCAAAGACTGGATAACTAAAACACCAAAAGCATTGGCAACAAAATCCAAAATTGACAAATGGGATCTAATTAAAGCTTTACACAGCAAAAGAAACTATCATCAGAAGGAACAGGCAACCTACAGAATGGGAGAAAATTTCTGCAATCTATCCATCTGACAAAGGGCTAATATCCAGAATCTACAAAGAACTTAAACAGAATTGAAAAACATACAAACAACAACCCCATCAAAAAGGAGGCAAAGGATATGAACAGACACTTCTCAAAAGAAGACATTATGCAGAAGACTTGGAACCAACCCAAATGCCCATCAGTAATAACTGGATAAAGAAACTGTGGCACACATACACAATGGAATACTATGCAGCCATAAAAAAGATGAGTTCACATACTTTGCAGTGACATGAATGAGGCTATAAACCATCATTCTCAGCAAACTAACATAAGAACAGACAACCAAACACCACATATTCTCACTTATAAGTGGGAGTTGAACAATAAGAACACACAAGAGAGATCCAAGATGGCTGATCTTTAGCAGCTTGGGATTGTGGCTCCCAGTGAAAGTGCAGAAAATGAGAGGACGCCACAGTTTTAGGCAAATTTTTGTTGCTCACAGACCAGGAGATTCCCAGCAGAGGAGCCCCACAGGTCGCCACTGCACCTCTTGTGGCTGGTACAGTGGTTTTACTGGCACCTTGGCATGGCAGTTTTTGGTGCAGAGTCAAAAAGGCACCATCAATCTTAACACTGCTGTTTTAGTCAGCACAGTGGGTTGCTCAGATTCCAGTGCTTGGAATCAATAAATTGGACGTCCACTCAGAAACCTAATTAGAAAGGTGGTAATTACAAACATGACAGATGGATAAATTTATAACGAGGGGAAGAAACCAGCCTAAAAAGGCTGAGAATACCCAAAATCAGAATGCCTCTCCCTTTACAGGGGATTACAGTTCCTCATCAGCAACAGAACAAGGCTTGATGGAGAAAGACTGTGTTCCATTAGTAGAGGCAGGCTTCAGAAGGTGGATGATAAGAAACTTCTGGGAGTTGAAGGAACTTGTTATAACCCAATGCAAAGAAACTAAGAACTTTGAAAAAAGGTTTGATGAAATGCTAACAAAAATAGATAATATAGAGAGGAATATAAGTGAATTAACAGAGTTGAAAAATACAACACAAGAACTTCGTGAAGTATGCACAAGTTTTAACAGCCGAATTGATCAAGCAGAAGAAAGGATATCAGAGGTCCAAGACCAACTTAATGAAATAAAATGAGAAGACAAGAATAGAGTAAAAAGGATAAAAAGGAATGAGCAAAGTCTCCAAGAAATATGGGACTATGTGAAAAGACCTAATCCACATTTCATAGGTGTACCTGAATGCAACAAAGAGAATGAATCCAAGCTGGAAAACACTATTCATGATATTATTCAGGAAAACTTCCCTAACCTAGCAATTCAGGACAATATTCAACTCCAGGTATTACAAGGAACACCACAAATATATTCCTCAAGAAGAGCAACCCCAAGGCACATAATCGTTAGATTCACCGGGGTTGAAATGAAGGGGAAAATACTAAGGGCAGCCAGAGAGAAAGGTCAGGTTACCTACAAAGGGAAGCCTATCAGACTCACAGCAGATCTCTCAGCAGAAACCCTATAAGCCAGAAGAGAGTCGGGGCTGATATTCGACATCCTTAAAGAAAAGAACTTTCAACCCAGAATATCACATCCAGTCAAACTAAGCTTTACGATTGAAAAAAAGTAAAATCTTTTGTGAATAAGCAAGTACTCAGAGATTTCATTACCACCAGGCCTGCTTTACAAGAGCTTCTGAAAGAAGCATTACACATAGAAAGGAACAACCAGTATTAGCCTTTCTAAAAATATACCAAAAAGTAAAGCGTATCAACATAATGAAGAATTTATATCAACTAATGGGCAAAATAGCCAGCTAACATCAAATGGCAATAATCTTAAATTTAAATTGACTAAATCCCCCAATCAAAAGATAGAGCCAAAACCCATCGGTATGCTGCATCCAGACCCATCTTACATGCAAGGATACATAAAGAGTCCAAACAAAGGGATGGAGAAAGATTTGTCAACCAAATGGAGAGCAAAAATAAATAAATAAAAAGAAGACGTTGCAATTCTCACCTCTGATGGAATGGATTTTAAAGCAACAAAGATCAAAAGAGGACATAATGGTAAAAGGATCAACACAACAAGAAAAGCTGATGATCCTGGATGTGTACCCATCCAATACAGGATACATAAGACTTGTAAAAAGACTTGGACTCCCACACAGTAGTAGTGGGAGACTTCAACATCAATATTAGATAGATCAATGAGACGGAAAATAAACAAGGATATCCAGGACTTGAACTCAGATCCGGAACAAGTAAACTTAATAAACATTTATAGAACTCTCCATTAAAACACACAAGATATGCATTCTTATCAGTACCACATCACACCTACTCACAGGTTTAAATGAAATATTGGTTGGCCATTATTAAGCATGATTGATGGTATAAGGGAGGTTTTCAATACCCATTTTTAGACTGCATTCTAGCCTGGGCAACTAAACAACACTCCCGTTCTCTCTCCCTCCTCCTTTTCCTCTTTTTTCCTCTTCTTCATTCCTTTTTTTCTCTTTCTCTCAAAAAAAAAAAAAACCACAGACACAGGGAGGCAAACCTCATACACTGGGACCTCTCAGGGGGTAGGAGGTAGGGGAAAGAAAGCATTAAGAGAAATACCTAATGTAGATGACAGGTTGATGAGTGCAGTAAACCAACATGGAATGTATATAACTATGTAACAAACCTGCATGTTCTGCACATGTACCCCAGAACTTAAATTATAATAAAAAAAAGAAAGGGGTCACAGGTCCCATGCAAATTTGAAACTGAGCAGGGCAGTCATTAAATTTCAAAATTCCAAAAGAGTCTCCTTTGACTCCATGTCTCACATCCAGGGCATGGTGGTTCAAAAACTGGGCTCCTACAGCCTTGGGCACTTCCATTCCTGAGGCTTTACAAAGCTGAGTCCCTGTGACTGCTCTCTCAGGCTGCTGACTACCTGCAGCTTTTCCAGGTACAGGGTTCAAGCTGCAAGGGAATCTGCCATTCTGGTACCTGGAGAAGAGTGGCCCCCTTCTCACAGCTCCACTAGGCAGTGCCCACTGAGGACTCGGCCTGTGGGCTCCAACTCCACATTCCCTTTGGCACTACCCTGGCAGAGTTTGTCTGATGGCTCTGGCCCTGTAGCAAGCTTCTGCCTGGGCACCCAGGCTTTCTACATCTTCTGAAATCTAGGCAGATGTTCCTCAACATTCTTTATTCTTGCAGTCTGTGTGCCTACAGGCATATGATCACATAGAAGCTGCCAAAGGCCTTATGGCCTGCATTCTCCAAAGTGTCAGCTTGAGCTATATACTGGGCCTCTTTGAGCTGAGGCTAGAGCTGGAGTTGTCAGAATATGGAGAGGATTGTCCTAAGGCTGCACAGGGCAACAGGGCCTTGGGGTGGCCCAGGGAACCTCCTTCCTTCCTAGGCTTCCAGGCCTGTGGTGGGAGGAGTTTTGTGAAGGTTTCTAAAATGCCTTCAAAGCCCTTTTCCCATTGCCTTGGATATTAGCACTTGGCTCTCTTTTAGATATGCAAAGATCTCTAGCAAGTAGTTGTTACACAGCGCACTTGAATTCCTCTCATGAGAAAGCTTTTTCTTTCTCAGCCACATGGTAAGCTTGCAAATTTTACACACTTTTACACTCTACTTTCCTTTTAAATTTATATTCCAAGTTTAAGGTATTTCTTTGCCCCCACAACTAAGCTTAGGTCTTTAGAAGCAGTCAGATCACTTCTTGAATATTTTGTTGCTTAGAAACTTTACACACAATACTCTAAATCATCACTTTTAAGTTCAAATTTCCGCAGATCCATAGGGCATAAATACCATACAGCCAAGATCATTACTAAGGCCTAACATATGTGACATTTGCTCTGGTTCTCAATAAGCTCCTCATTTCCATATGAGACCCTGGCAGCCTGGTCTTCACTATCCAGATCATTATCAGGCATACTGGTTACAGCCATTTAACTAGTCTCTATAAAAATCCAAACTTTCCCTCATTTCCCTATCTTCTTCTGAGCCCTCCAAACTCTTCCAACCTCTGCCTATCACCCAGGACCAAATTTTCAGGTGTCTTTATAGCAATACCTGACTCCATTGTACCAATTTTCTTAAACTGCTATAAAGCATTCTTGAATTGCTATAAAGGCCATTCTTGAATTGCTATAAAGAAATACCTGAGACTGGTTAATTTATAAGAACAGTGGCTTAATTGGCTCATGGTTCTGCATGCTATACCAGAAGCATAGTAGCACCTGCTTTTAGGGAGGTTTTAGGGAGCTTTTAAGCAAGACAGAGTGGAGGTGAAATACCACACACTTTTAAATAACCACATCTTCCAATAATTCACTCACTATCATGAAGACAGCATCAAGTCATGAGGGATCTTCCCCCATGTTCCAAACACCTTCTACCAGGCTCTATCTCCAGCACTGGGGAATAGAGTTCACCATGGGATTTTGGCATGGACAGATATCTAAAACATATCAAGTAGATATGCTTATATGGGATAAAATGGATTTCAAGACAAAAACCATAAAAGAACAAAGAAGGTCATTATGTAATAATAAAGGGGTCAATTCAGCAACAGGATATAACAATTGAAAATATGTATGTACCCAACACTGGAGAACCCAGACACATAAATCAAATATTATTAAAGATAAAGAGATAGACCCCAAAACGGTAATAAAGGAATAAACACCCAAGTTTTAGCATTTAGACAGATCATCCAGACAAAAATCAACAAAGAAACACTGATATTTATCTGAGTATAGCCCAAGTGGACCTAATTGATATATATAGAATATTTCATCCAATGGCTGTAGAATACACATTATTCTCCTCAGAACATGAATCATTCTCAAGGATAGACCATGCATTAGGCCACAAAACATGCCTTTAAAAATTCAAAAAATAAAACAGTATCAAGTATATTTTTTGACCACAATAAAATAAGACTAGAAATAAATAACAAGAGGAATTTGAAAACTATGCCATAACATGGATTATTAAATAATATGTTTCTGAATGGCCAGTGGATCGATGAAGAAATTATGAGGCAAATTTAAAAAAATTCTTGAACCAAATCATGGAAACACAACATACCAAAACTTATGGAAGGTAGCAGTACTTAGATAAAAGTTTATAGCTATAAGCACCTACATAAAAGAGTATAAGAATTTCAAATAAACAACCTAATAATACATTGTAAAGAACCCAATTCAACAATACATTAAAAATATAATTCATCATGAACAAGTAAGATGTATTCCTGGGATGAAAGGATAACTTGAAATATACAAATCAATCAACTTGATAGATCATTTCAATAGCATGAAGGACAAGAACCATACGATTATTTCAATTGATGCTGAAAAGTTCAAAACCTCTTTATGATTAAAATACTCAATAAACTGGGTATGAATGGAACATACTTCAAGATAATAAAAGCCGTATATAACAGATCCATAGCTAGTATCATACGGAATGGGAAAATCTGAAAGCCATTCCTCTAAAACCAGGAACATAACAACGATGCCCACTTATACCACTGTGTCAATACAACACTGGAAGTCATAGCTAGAGCAATTAGACAAGAGAAGGAAATAAAGGGTATCCAATTAACAATGCAGAAGTCAAATTATCTTTGTTTGCAGATGATATGATTTTGTATTTGGAAAAAACTAATGACTCAACCAAAAACTGTGAGAGCTGATAAACAAGTTCAGTAAAGTTTCAGGATACAAAATCAACATACAAAATTCCATAATATTTCTATATACCAACAGCAAATAATCTGAAAAAGAAATCAAGAAAGTAATTTCATTTACAATAGTTACAAATAAAACAAAATTAATAAATTAACCAAAGAAGTATGATCTCTACAGTGAAAACTATAAAATATAGATAAACCAAATTGAAAGGGAAACACAAAAAATGAAAAGGTAGTCCCTTTTTGTGGATTGGAAGAATCAAATTGTTAAAATGTCCATATGCCCAAAGCAATCTACAGATTCAATGCAATATACCAATAATGTTCTTTACAGAAATATATATACCCTAACATTTATACGAAGCCACTAAAGACCCAGAAATGCCAAAGGCATCCTACACAAAAAGGACAAAACTGGAAGAATCACATTATCTGACTTCAAATTGTACTATATAGTTATTGTGACCAAAACAGCATGGTACTGTCATAAAAACAGACTAACAGACCAACGGAACAGAATAGTGAACCCAGAAACAAATATATATACTTACAATAAATTCATTTTCAACAAAGGTGTCAAGAACATATATAGGGAAAAGACAATCTCTTCAATAAATGTTGCTATGAATAACTGGATGTCCATGTTCAAAAGTATGAAACTAGACCTTTATCACTTGTCATACACAAAAGTCAAGTCAAATGTATTAGAGACTTAATTCTAAGACGTCAAACTATGAAACTACTAAAAGAAAAATTTGGGGAATGCTCTAAGACAGAGAATCTCTGTCCTAGAATTCTTTAGGACTGGTCAATAATTTCTTGAGTAATACCAACAAGCACAGACAACTAAAACAAAAATGGACAAATGAGATTACATCAAGTTAAACATTTCTGCAGAGCACAGGTAATGATCAACAAAGTGAAGAGAAAACCCATACAAAGGGAGAATATATTTGCAAACTACCCATCTGACAAGGAACTAATAACCAGAATATATAAGGAGCTCAAAATATTCTATAAGAAAAACAAATCTAATAATTTGATTAATCAGCAAAAAATCTGGATTAGGCATTTCTCAAAGAGAGACATACAGATGGCATACAGGTATAAGAAAAGGTGTTCAACATTATTGATAATCAGAGAAATGCAAATCAAAAGTAATATGAGGGGCTGTATGCAGTGGGGCTCACGACTGTAATTCAGGCACTTCGGGAGGCTGAAGCAGGTGGATCACTTGAGATCAGGAGTTTGAGACCACCTGGCCAACATGGCAAAGCCTTGTCTCAACTAAAAATACAAAAATCAGCCAAGTGTGGTGGCATACACCTGTAACCCAGCTACTAAGGAGGCTGAGATAGAAACTAGAAACTATATCTAGAATTACTTGAACCTGGGAGGTGTAATTTGCATTGAGCTGAGATTTTGCCACTATACTCCAGACTGGGAAACACTCTGTCTCAATAATAATAATAATAATAATAATAATAATAATAGTAATAAGTCCAAGATATCATCTCATCCAAGTTAAAATAACTTTTATTATAAAGACAAGCAGTAACAAATGCTGGCAAAGTTGTGAGGGAAAAGGAACTCTCACACACTATGGGTGGGAATGTAAACTAATACAACCACCATGGAGAACATTTTAAAGATTTCTCAGAGAGCTAAAAATAGAACAACTATATAATCCAGCAATCCTACTGCTATGTATATCACCAAAAGAAAATAAATCAGTATATCAAAGAGATAACTATATTCCCATGTTTATTGCAGCATTGTTCACAGTAGACAAGATTTTGAAACACCCTAAGTGTCCATTGACAGATGAATAGATAAAGAAAATGTGTGGGGGTCCACCAAGAAGGCCTAATAGGAACAACTCTGAGGCACAGTTCCCAGTAAG
This sequence comes from Leontopithecus rosalia, assembly GCA_028533165.1. Lineage (NCBI taxonomy): Eukaryota > Metazoa > Chordata > Mammalia > Primates > Cebidae > Leontopithecus > Leontopithecus rosalia. The sequence goes on along the minus strand of CM052653.1, from coordinate 105,057,397 downwards.
AATGATGCAGATGGTGAGTGATCTTCACATTTCCAATCAAGGTACCAGGTTTATCTCAATGGGACTTGTTGGAAAGTGGGTGTAGCCCAAGGAGGGCAGACTGAGGCAGGGTGGGATGCTGCTTCACCCAGGAAGTGCAACTAGCTAGAGGAGCCCCCCACCCCACCCAATGGAGGATATCAGGGACATTTCCAGCCACTCCAGCACTCCGATTCAGATCCTGTGCTTTTCCTAAGGTCTTTACAGCCCACAGACCAGGAGATTTCCACCAAGCCAATAAAAGCCATGGGTTTCCAGCACAAATCTGAGCTGCCAGTTTCAGCCAGCACTGCAGGTTCTCAGCACAAATCTGGGTGGCCATTTTGGCTAGTGCCTGGAAAGCCTGCAAGACAGAGCTTCCCACTCCACTGAAATAAGGGGAACTGAAGGTAGGGAGCCAAGTGATCTGGCTCATCAGCTCCTACCCCCACAAAGACCAGCAAATTGAAACACTCTGGCTTGAGAGTTTTGCAGCCAGTGCAGCAGCTTGAACTCAACCCAGACAGTTGAGCTCAGTGGGAGGAAGAGCGTCTACCATTGCCAAGGCAGTTCTAACTTTACCTGTGTAAACAAAAGCTCAAGAAGTTTACACAGAGCCCACTGCAGCTCCAGCAGCACCTCTACAGGCAGACTGTGAATAAACTCCCTCCTAGCTGGGCAGGGCATCTCTGAAAAAAGGCAGCAGCACATCAGGGATTTATAAGTAAAACCCCACCTTCCCAAGACAGAGCACCTGGGAAAAGGGGCAGTTGTGAGTTCCACTTCAGCAGACTTAAACGTCCCTTCCCAGCAGCCCTAAAGGGAGCAATGGAGCTCCCAGCACAGCACTTAAGCTCTGATAGGGACAGACTGCCTCCTCAAGCAACTCTCTGACCCCTTTATATCCAAAAAGACACCTCATACAGGAGAGCTCCGGATGACATCTGGCAGGTACCCTTCTGGGATGAAGCTACCAGAGGAAAGACCAGGCAGCAATCCTCACTGTTCTGCAACCCCTGTGGGTGATTTCCAGGCAAGCCAGGTCTGTAGTAGACCTCCAGCAGTCCTGCAGTGGAGGGGCCTGACTGTTAGAAGGAAAACTAAAAAATAGAAAGAAATAACTTCATCATCAACAAAAAGGACATCCACTCAGAGACCCCATCCAAAAGTCACCAACTTCAAAGACTGAAGGTAGACAAATTCACGAAGATGGGAAAAAGTGCAAAAAGGATGAAATCAGCCAAAAACAGAACATCTCTCCTCCTACAAGGAATCACAGCTTGTCACCAAGGAATCACAGCTTGTCACCAAGGCAAGAAAACAGGATGGGGAATGCGTTTGATGAATTAACAGAAGCAGGCTTCAGAAGGTGGGTAAAAACAAACTTCTCTGAGCTAAAGGAACATGTTCTAACCCAATGCAGGGAAACTAAGAACCTTGGAAAAAGGTTAGATGAACTGCTAACCTTAGAGAAGAATACAAATGACTTGATGGAGCTGAAAAACACAGCACAAGAACGTGCATTGTGAAGCATACACAAGTTTCAATAGCCAAATTAATCAAGCAGAATAAAGGATATCAGAGATTGAAGATAAACTCAATGAAATAAAATGAAAAGGCAAGATTAGGGAAAAGAGAGCAAAAAGAAATAAAGCCTCCAAGAAATATGAGATTATGTGAAAAGACCCAATCTATGTTAGATCAGTGTACCTGAATGTGATGAGTAGAATGAATCCAAGCTGGAAAACACTCTTCAGAATATTATCCAGGAGAACTTCCCCAACCTAGCAAGGCAGACCATCATTCAAATCCAGAAAATACAGAGAATACCACAAAGATATTCCTCAAGAAGAGAAACCCCAAGGCACATTCATTGTAATATTCATCAGGGTTGAAATGAAGAAAAAGAAATGCTAAGGGCAGCCAGAGAGAAAGGTCAGGTTAGCCACAAAGCAAAGCCCATCAGACTCACAGTGGATATCTCGGCAGAAACCCTACCAGCCAGAAGTGAGTGGGGGCCAATATTCAACATCCATAAACAAAAGAACTTTCAACTGAGAATTTCATATCCAGCCAAACTAAGCTTCATAAGTGAAGGAGAAATAAAAGTCTTTATGGACAAGTATTTGCTTAGAGATTTTGTCACCACCAGGCCTGCCTTAAAACAGCTCCTGATGGAAGCACTTAACATGAACAACAAGTAACTGCAACTGCAAAAACATTCCAGTGGTAAAGACCATTGACATAATGAAGAAACTGCATCAACTAATGGGCAAAACAACCAGCTACTATCAAAATGGAAGGATCAAATTCACAAATAACAATATTAACATTAAATGTAAACAGTCTAAATGCCCCAATCAAAAGACAGAGACTGGTAAGTTGGATAAAAAGTCAAGACCCACCAGTGTCCTGTATTCAGGAGACCCATCTCATGTGCAAAGACACACATAGGCTCAAAATAAAGGTATGGAGGAAGATTTACCAAGCAAAAAAAAAAAAAAAAAAAAAAGCAGAGGTTGCAATCCTAGTCCCTGACAAAATGAACTTTGTTTAAACTAACAAAGATCAAATGCGACAAAGAAGAGTACTACATAATGGTAAAAGGATCAATGCAACAAGAAGAGCTAACTATCCTAAATATATATGCACCCAACACAGGAGCACCCAGATACATAAAGCAAATTCTTAATAACCTACAAAGAGACTTAGACTCCCGCACAATAATAGTGGGAGACTTTAACACTCCACTATTAATATTAGACAGATCAATGAGACAGAAAATTTACAAGAATATCCAAGACTCTAACATAGATCTGGATGGAGTGGACCTAATAGACATCTACAGAACTCTCCACACCAAATCCATAGAGTATATATTCTTCTCAGCACCATTTCACACTCTGAAATACACCACATGATTGGAAGTAAATTACTCCTCAGCAAATGCACAAAACTGGAAATAACAACAACCAGTCTCTCAGACCACAGTGCAATCAAATTAGAACTCAGGATTAAGAAGCTCACTCAAAACCACAGAACTATATGGAAACTGAACAACCTGCTCCTGAATGACTACTGGATAAATGACAAAATGAAGGCAGAAATAAAGATGTTCTTCAAAACCAGCAAGAATGAATACACAATGTACAAGTATCTCTGGAATACATTTAAAGCAGTGTCTAGGGGAAAATTAACCATTAAATGCCCACATGAGAAGCCAGGAAAGACTAAAATCAAAACCCTATTGTCACAATTTAAAAAACTAGAGAAGAAAGATCAAGCACATTCAAAAGCTAGCAGAAGACAAGAAATAACTAAGATCAGAGCAGAACTGGAGGAGAAAAAGATACAAAAAACCCTTCAAAAAAATAGATAAACCCAGGAGCTAGTTCTTTGAAAAAAATCAACAAAATAGACCACTAGCCAAACTAATAAAAAAAGAGAGAGAGAGAAATGAATAGATGCAATAAAAAGTGATAAAGGGGATACCACCACCAATTCCACAGAAATACAAACTACCATCAGAGATTACTACAAACAACTCTATGCACATAAACCAGTACATCCAGAAGAAATGGATAAATTCCTGGACACTTACACCCTACCAAGATTAAACCTGTAAGAAGTAGAGTCCCTGAATAGACCAGTAAAAAGGTCTGAAGACAGCAATTCATAGCCTAGCAACCAAAAAAAGTCCAGGTCCAGATGGGTTCATAGCCGAATTCTACCAGGAGGAACTGGTACCAATCCTTCTGAAACAATTCCAAACAATACAAAAAAAAGGGAATCCTTCCCAAATCATTAAATTATACCAACACCATCCTGAAACCAAAACCTGGCAGAGACACAACTACAAAAGAAAATTTCAGGCCAAAATCCATGATAAACATAGATCCAAAAATCTTCAATAAAATACTGGCAAACCAAATGCAATAGCACATCAAAAAGCTTATCCATCATGATTAAGTTGGCTTCATCTCAGGGATGCAAAGCTGGTCAACATATGCAAATCTATAAACATAATCCATCACATAAGCAGAACCAATGACAAAAACAACATGATTATCTCAACAGATGCAGAAAGGGCCTTCAACAAAATTCAACAGCCCTTTATGCTAAAACCTCTCAATAAACTAGGTATCAATGGAACATATCTCATAATAATAAAAGCTATTTATGACAAACCCACAACCAATATCAAACTGAATGGGCAAAAACTGGAAGCATTCCCTTTGAAAACTGGCACTATACAAGGGTGCCCTCTCTCACCACTCCTATTCAATATAGTACTGGAAGTTTTAGCCAGAGCAATCAGGCAAGAAAAAGAAATAAAGGGTATTACACTAAGAAAAGAGGAAGTCAAGCTGTCTGTAATTGCAGACCACATGATTGTAAATTTAGAAGACCTCATCATCTCAGCCCAAAATCCCCTTAAGATGATAAGCAACTTCAGCAAAGTCTCAGACATAAAATTAATGTGCAAAAATCACTAGCATGCCTATACATCAATAACAGACTAACAGAGAGCCAAATCATGAGCAAACTCCCATTCGCAATTGCTACAAAGAGAATAAAATACCTAGGAATACAACTAACAAAGGATGTAAAGGATCTCTTCAAGGAGAACTACAAACCACTGCTCAAGGAAATAAGAGAGGACACAAACAGATGGAAAAACATCCATGCTCATGGTTAGGAAGTATCAATATCATGAAAATGGTCACACTGCCCAAAGTAATTTATAGATTCAATGCTATCCCCATCAAGCTACCATTAACCTTCTTCACAGAACTGGAAAAAACACCTTAAACTTCATATGGAACCAAAAGAGAGACTGCATAGCCAAGACAATTCTAAGCAAAAAGAACAAAGCTGGAGAGATCACACTACCTTTCTTCAAACTATACTACAAGGCTACAGTAATCAAAACAGCATGGTACTGATACCAAAACAGAGATATAGATCAATGGATCAGAATAGAAGACTTGGAAGTAATACTACACATCTAAAACCATCTGATGATTGACGAACTTGACAAAAGCAAGCAATGGGGAAATGATCCCCTGTTTAATAAATGGTGTTGGCCCCTACAGGACATGGATGAAGCTGAAAACCACCATTCTCAGCAAACTGACACAAGAATAGAAAACTAAACACTGCATGTTCTCACTCATAAGTGGGTGTTGAACAATTAAAACATAGGGAGGGCAAAATCACACATTGAGGCCTGGGGAATAAGGGGCTAGGGGATGAATAGCAGGGGCTGAGGGTATTGGGGAGGGATAGCATTAGGAGAAATACCTAATGTAGATGACAGGGCTATGAATGCAGCAAACCACCACCATGGCACATGTATACCTACGTAACAAAACTGTACAATCTATACATATACCCCAGAATTTAAAGTATAATAAATAATAAATAAATCTAAAAAAATGATACAAACAAAAAGAATTTACACTAAGTTATACTTGAAGCAAGAAAGCTTCATTTTCTACTGTTAAAACCTATGAGATAAATAAATAGTTCACATAATTGGATGGAATCAGGCCAGTGTGAAATGAACAGTGATTCTCAGCCCTAAATATAGTAAAATGTAATAACATAACTAATAGAAGGAAAGTAGAGGGTTAAACCTTATCTATACATAAATTTTCTTATTATTTCTCAAGTTATCTTTTTTGCATTCTCATTTATATCCAAGTATAACTACCATTGGTGAAAAATTGTTCCCTACTACTACAATTCAATCATTTAATAAAATTCATGTAATTTAATTCAATCCTTACAACCATGTGGAGAGGTGATTGTTATTATAATCAAAGATGTCTAGGTGGCCTGAGTTTAAGTAATTTTGTCCATAGTCAAATAGTTTAATAAATGACAGATTATTAACAGTACTTCAATGCCTATGCCTTTTAAGTATCAAATGAAACCTGCCAATCACCAGAGTAGGCAAGAGAAATGCCTATATTGGATCATATATACTGGAAATACCTATATTGGATATTTTTGTAAAAGAAAGTGAATGTTACAGACAATTACAGATCTAAACATCATAAGGGAAGACCTTTTGGTGTCTGCAAGTGTCTGTTTTATTCATTATTCTATAATTCATACCTACAAAAATAACTTGTTTATTAAGTATATAATAAATAACTGTATAATGAAAAAAAAAAGAAAATGTGGTACATATGCACAATGGAGTACCACTGAGCCATAAAAAAATGATATCCTGTCATTTGTAACAACACGGTTGGCACTGGAGGTCACTATGTTAAGTAAAATAAGCGAGGCAGAGAAAGACACACTTTGCATATTCTCACTTTTCTGAGAAAGCTAAAAATTAAAACAACTGACCTTATGAAGATACAGAGTAAAAGAATGGTTACCAGAGGTTAGGAAGTGTAATGGGGGTGGAATGGTGGGTTACAGATGGTTAATGGGTACAAAAAATATAAAAATTATTAAAATCTAGCATTTGGTAGCACAACAGGGTGATTATAGTCCTAATAATTTAATTTTATATTTAAAGATAACTAAAAGAGTATAATTGGATTGTCTGTAACACAAAGAATAATGATATATATACACATTGCCTCCCTGTATCAAAATATCTTATATATCCCATAAATATGTTTACTTACTACATACACAGAACAATTAAAAATTATATGTGATAAAAACTCTTTATAATAGCAGACCATCTATATAAAATGTTGTGTATAGTTGAGCCTGGACCATATTTCCTGGCACTATGGAACCTTTGGGGACCAGGTTTTTCCTTAGAATGTGATCTAAATTCCTTTATTCAATCATCACTCAGAAATTTGAAATAGAATTAAATGGTACATGAAGGAAGCAAAACTTTGGAAGTCACAATCATTGAATTTACCAATGTGGTGACTTACTGTGCATGCTGTTCCTTCGATAGCATTCTAGGAGAGTTTAGGTTCTTGTCATTCCCAAAGCTGTTCTCTACCCCCAGGGCCTTGTGCAAGGTCCTTCATGGGGCCAGAAAGAATGCACAAGATAAATACATTATGTAAAAATTTATTGCCATATTTAATGAAACACAAATGTCATCTTTTTTTTTTTTTTTGAGATGGAGTTTCACAGTTGTTACTCAGACTGGAGTGCAATGGCACAATCTCAGCTCACTGCAACCTCCGCCTTCTGGGTTCAAGAAAATCTCCTGCCTCAGCCTCCCGAGTAGCTGGGACTACAGGCACGCACCACCATGCCCAGCTAATTTTTGTATTTTTAGTAGAGACGGGGTTTCACCTTGTTGACCAGGATGGTCTCGATCTTGACCTCATGATCCACCCGCCTCGGCCTCCCAAAGTGCTGGGATTACAGGCGTGAGCCATCCCACCCGGCCCACAAATGTCATCTTATACATTAAAAAATTAATGTCATTTGGTTAAAAAGTTAGCAAAATTCCAAGAGGTAATTAGGACAAAATAAGTACTTGGATTATTTTGAATTCTGTGGTGAAATTATGCTGGCTGTAAGAAAAGAAGTACGTGTACCTGACAGATGTGTGGTAAATAAGATGGCTCAATTATGTTGAAATGGGATTCAAACTTGGCCAAATTGGGAAGATGCTCAAAGTGTGTCTTTTTATACCTGCCTCCCCATGTCAATTATATTGTAATAAGAAATTCATGTGCAAGTGAAGTAAACAGCATATTTGGATTGGGTCACCCATATGTCACCTTGGAGGGAAGTCTAAGGAAGTGTGAAATATGTTTCTGAAGGACACACATATAAAAAATGGCAAAAGAAAGAGCTGTGGGTTGTAAGTAAAAGAAACTATGCTGAATCTCCCAATTGAGTGGTCACTGCACTCTGATTCCTCCTAAGAACTTAGGATAGATACTGCCAGTTTTCTCTATGCCTTCATGTTCTACCTGGCGACCATTGCAGCACAGGAGGGAATGCTAGAACTGGAAGAAGATGGAGTCACTCTTCTAGTGCAGTGGTTTGTATAAATTTCCTGTGGTTTCTAAATAAATTTGTCAACCTGTTACCTTGATGGTTCTTATTGTTCCTTGCTGTCATCACAAATGTTGACACCTTCTCCCTAAAAGTCAAAGGACTAAAAAACATGAAATTTATAAAAATCTAATTTAAAAAAGAATATTGACACCATTAGAATGAATACGAATGGATCATAAGTAATTTCAGCTTTTGCTTAATTTAGCCACAAATTGTGCTTTTTACAAGACAGATCAACAGGTTTTTTTTAACTGCTTAGGGATAATAAATGTGGAATGTCCTGAGTTGAGATTGTAAATGTTGAGGCCCCCTTTGTGAAATTCCCTTATAGTAGCATCCAACAATAGTTTTGGAAAAGATACCCCAACCTGTAGATATAAAGTAACAAATAATTTGTTCTCTCATGAGCTACCGATTACTCTGAATATCTAAAGGAGTATTCAATAGTTAAATAAAGTACATTTGTTAATGTGGACCAGACTGGAAGGGCTACATAGAAAGGACATACACTTATGAACTTGCAAATGGGTCCAAGAGACTTAATTATAAACAGATGAGAAAAAGTCCAGACATTCAGGCCCTCTTTAGTGTGTAAGTAAAATAAAATTGGTACTCGATCTGTTTTATTGCTATTAATTCAATAAATATTTACTACTTCATAATAAACAATGAGCAAAACAATGTGCCTTTATACTGAACTTATATTGATAAAAGTAGTTTTAAAATCCTAAAAAACTGATAAGGAGGCAACATTTGGGCAGCAATCTGCCAGTTAAGCAGAGAAGTCACTATGTAAGCAGGCAGAGAAAACATTGCATATGAAGGCCTTGACAAGAAACTGTATCTAGCATTTCAAATAATAGCAGGTGTTCAGGATGCTTAAATAGAGTAGATAGAAATATTAGAGATCTAGCCAGGTCATACATTCCAGGTTGTTTAGATTATGCTAAAGACTTTGACTCAAGTAAACCACTAGAACATGCTATGGACTAAATTGTGTTCCCTCAAAATTTACATATTGAAAACTCATTCTCGTTTTGACTGTATTTGGAGATAGGGTCTATAAGGAGGTAATTAAAATTAAATGAGTTCATAAAACGAAGATCCTAATACGATAGGATTGGTAGCCTTATAAAAAAATAGTTTTTCTTTCTCTCCCCACCACACACACACACACACACACACACACACACACACACACACACACACGCACGCCCGCGCACACACACACACACACACACACACACACGCTCACCAAAAAAAACAAAAGTCCATATGAAGACACAGCATGAAGGCAGCCATCTACAAACCACAAGGAGAGCCCTTATCTAGACCAGAATTGGCTGAAACGTTGATGTCCAGAACTGCAGGAAGATACATTTCCATTTCTCACACAATTGGCATTATTTTGTTGGGGCAGCATAGAAAGACTAATACAGAATACATCCCATGAAATCTGAACATAACTGACACCCTCTAAATACTTTCTAGACAAGCAACAGTCAGCCTTCTAAATTATATTGCAGGTTCCTCCCCCCACCCAGAATAGCTGTTTGGAGGCAGTATTAGCATGTCTCTCCCACTTGGAAAGACAAAATAGTGCATAGATACTACCACTGTGAGATTTTGTTTCTAAGAAGCAATGCAACAACTTAATAGGAAAACTGAAATCCACAGACCCTTTGAAATCAGCAGCAGGCTGCCACCTTCAACATGAGCAAGCAAAAAGTTGTAAGTCCTCAGAGTATGAGAGGGGGATAGACTGCTGACACCTAGGGAAGCCATTCTTTTTTCTGCTTCACAGGGGACCTTGCAGAAGTCTCCCAACTAACTCAGGCGGCAGTGGCAAGTTAAAAGAATCTCCCAAATGAATTCTGCAGTATAACCTCAAATGGTTATATTGGAGAAGTACTCCCTTGGTCAGTACTCATAAGTCAGTAGGAAGTGTACTACAAGCAAGAGCACAGGAACTGTGCACCTTGGATTGCAGGCAGACTGGGAAGCACATAGCATGAAAGCCATGGTTGCATCTTTGCAGGGAGAGTTTATAGCCTGGGGCAGTTGTTAGTTCTAAGCACAGACTGCCTGGAACTTAGTTCACTGCTGCTAGGGAAAAACTGCAGGTGTGAGATATGCCTTGCCGAGTCTCTGGGTGGGGCGTACTGACACCTGCTACTTCCCACTCCCTGCCCAAACTCTTCTGCAGCAGAGGCAGCTTTGCTCTTCTCTGGAATATTACCCCAGGGGCCAGAGAAGTGCCCTCCTGACTCCCACAGGGGCCACTGCTTACCTTGCATGCTGACAGCCTGAGTGTAAACCTGCCTGACCCAGGTTTATCCTTTGTGACCCTGACCATCATCTGAGAAACTAGCCTACCTCTCCTGGGTTACATAAGGCAAGCACAAATCTGACCACTACACCAGGTGGGGTTGACACTTTTGCAAGTGCCAGCTCTTGACTGGATACCAACTGACACAATACATTACAGCATTTTGAGGTAGGAAAACACTACACACAGGAAGGATAAAACCTGTGTGCAACCTACATTATTACCATTGTCTTTACAATCCTGGCTGATCAGGAGGTCCTAAGTCTGTCTACCTGACCAGTTCATCACCACTACAACTGGCATTTGAGGAAGTCAGCACACTAAGACTATCTATAACCAAGGAAACTCACAGAGTCTATGTTATTTCCCTGTCATCCGTATCAAAGCTTGTGCTAGTACCTACTGCTGGGAGACTTAAGGACAGGCCATATGTCAGGATCCCTTGCAGACATTCACCCGTACCAACCCACTAAGTTTGGAGTATGGCAAACTCAGTGGTTTGCTATACCCAGAAGAGCAACAGCATTCACAGTAATCTGGCTCTCTGGAACTTCTATTTCCTGGGTGAAGGGGAGGGCTCCAAATCAAGGGACACCTGATGGGACAAAACCCAGATGGCAGGCCTTGAGCCCCAGAACTTTCTGCTGGTGGGAAGTTTCTTCCAGTGGAGACACAGTTGCAGTGCTAGGCTCAGTAGAGAATTTATTCAGCTCTACCCCAATATCAGGCAGCTCTGGTACCCATAAAGTGTTTTAAAAAATGGGACAAGTTTCCCATTTGTCCATGACTGCAGATATAGTTGGGGTTTTCCCACAGGAGCTCAGTGTGTGTGCACCTAGAGACAGACGTTCTGCAACACCTCAGGGAGGATGCGTCCCCACAGGAGGAGTGCCCTCCAAGTGCAGGTTTACATGAAAAGTAGTGTCACAATTTCTCTATACTTGAAACACCAACATTCCCACAGATGAATAAAGGGTAGCTGTCTGATCTGAATAGCTGGAACACTAGGTCAGGAGTGTGTCTTGGTGGGAGAAAGATTTCCTGTTGTTCTGGCAGAGAAGCTGAAGTAAGTCTGGTCCTTCCCTGTGATAAGACCTCAGTGTGTTTCACTGAGAGCTATCCTAGCCACCTCTGTCCTCTACCCAGCCACTAAGTACTGCATTTCCCCACTTGCTTTAGCAACAGTTGTTTTCTACCTGTGGACACATCCCCTATGAGGCTGAAGCCTGAACTATTTAACCCAGTAAATAAAATCCTGGGGAAAAATAAATAAATAAGTACACACCATGGGGGAATGAGATAACCTTTGAGAGGCATCATGAAATGCCATTTCAACCATAAGGAAACAGTGAACTTGTTCACATAGTGAACACATTGCTACTACAATCAGCACCTCAGAAGGCCATCATACAAAGACCTATAACCAAGGAACCATAACCAGACTTTACCCCAGAAAGCACCAGTACCCAAGTTAGGTTTCAATAAACTATAAACATTAAAGTCACATGCATAAAAAAATTAAAACAAGTTAAAAGTAAATTCAAGAATAATGAGAAGAAATAGTCTACTCAAATGAGAAGAAAACAGAAAAAAAATTCTGGTAATAAGACAAAACAGGATTCTATAACATTCCCAAAAGATCACACTAGCCCTCCAGCAATGAATCCAAATCAACATGAAATATCAGATAAAAATTTCAAAAGGTTAATTATTAAGCTACTCAGGGAGAAACCAGAGAAAGGTTAAAACCAACATAAATAATTTTTTAAAAATCAGTATATAAATAACAAATTTTCTAAGAAGATAGATATCTTAAAAAAATAAGAACTTGTGGAAATGAAAGACACACTTAGTGAATTACATATGCAATGCAAAGTTTCAATAATAGAACAAGTAGAAGAAAGAATTTCAGAACTCTAAGAGGTTTTCAAATTCACCTAATAAGACAAAAATAAAGAAAAAAGAATCAAGAGAAATGAAGGACATCTCCAATAATTATGAGATTATGTAAAATGGCAAAACATAAGAATAATTGGTTTTCCTAATTATTCACTTTTAGAATAATTCACATAAGAATAATTATTCACATAAGAATAATTCACTTTTCCTAAGGGAAAAGTGAAAGTGAAAAATTGAAAACCTTTTTTCAGGGAGTAATTGAGGAAAACTGGCCTTGCTAGAGATTTAGATATTAAAACACAAGAAGCTTAAAGAACACCTAGGAGATTTATTGCAAAAAGGTCATCACCAAGACATATAGTCACAGGTGATATAAAGTCAAAATGAAAGAAAGAATTCTAAAAACAGTGAGAAAAGAGCATTAGATAACCTATAAAGAAACATCTATCAAACTAAAAGCAGATTTTCCAGTTGAAGCCAGAAGGGATTAGGGTTCTATCTTTGGCCTTATTAAACAAAATAACTATAAACCAAGAATTTTATATTAGGCAAGGCCAAGATTCATAAATGAAGGCCAAAAAATGTAATTTTCAGATGAATACTGAGGGAATTTTTTGCTATCAGCCCTATAAAAAATGCTAAAAGGAGTTCTAAATCTTGAAACAAAAGCTCAATATACACAAAAATAGAACTTCTTGAGTGCATAGAACTTACAGAGCCTATAAAACAACACAACAACTATAACTTAAATAAAAGTATCTGTAAAACAACTGACATGATGAATTGCACCTCAATACTAAAATTAAATGTAAATGGCCTAAATCCCTCACTTAAAGCATACAGATTGACAAAATGGATAAAGAATCACAAACCAATGATCTGTTGTCTTCCAAAGACTTCCCTAATATGTAAGGATTCCAGTAAACTCAAGGTAAAGGACTGCAAAAAGACAATCTATGCAACTGTAAACCAAAAACAAGACAAACCAAAAAACAAGAGCAAATCAAACACCAAAAGCAAGCAAGAGTAGCTATTCTTATATCATACAAAACAGACATTAAAGTAACAGAAAAAAGAAAAAGACAAGGTCATTATATAATGATAAAAGGATCAATCCAACAAAAAAACTCTAATTCTAAACGTATATGCATCTAATCTGCAGCTCCTAGATTCACAAAGCAATTACTACTAGACCTAAGAAATGAGATAGACAGTAACATTATAATAGTTCAATACTCCAGTGATCACACTAGACAGATGATTGAGACAGAAAGTCAACAAAAAGATAATGGGCTTAAACTACACTCTGGAACAAAGTGACCTAATAGATATTTACAGACCTTTGTACCCAAGAACTGTGTAATATACATTCTTCTCATCAGCACATGAAACATTCTTGATGATAGACCATATAATAGGCCATAATACAAGTCTCAACAAACTTAAGAAAATCGAAATTATACCAGTATCTTCTCAGACCACACTAGAATAAAACTAGAAATCAACCTAAAAGGAACTCCTAAAACTATACAAATACATGGAAATTAAACAATCTGCTCCTGAATGATTTTTGGGTTAACAATGAAATCAAGATGAACATTAAAACATTCTTCAAAATGAATGATAATAGTGACACAAGTTATCAAAATCTCTGGTACACAGCAAAAGTGGTGCTAAGAGGAAAGTTTATAGTGCTAAATGCCTATATCATAAAAACCAGAAAGATTATGAATTGAAAACCTAATGTCACACCTAAGGAAGTAGAGACACGGAATAAACTGAATCCAAAGCTAGTAGAAGAAAAAAAGATAACGAATATCAGAGCTGACCTAAATGAAATTGAAACAAAAATACAATACAAAAGATCACTAAAACAAAAAGATAGTTCTTTGAAAAGATAAACAAAATGGACAGACCATTAGCTAGGTTAACCAGGAAGAAAAAAGATGTGAATAAGTGCAATTAGAAATGAAACTGGAGACATCACAACTAACACCATGAAAATATGATCATTCTACACTACTATGAACACCTGTATGCTCACAAACTAGCAAAACTATAGGAAATGGATACATTCCTGGAAACATATAACCCTCCTAGATTAATTCAGGAAAAGAAAAGCCCTTAAAGGACCAATAAGAAGCATAAAGATTGAATCAGTAATTAAAAAAAAAACTACCAATAACAACAAAAATGCCTGGAACAGAAACCAATTTCACCCTGATACTAAAACGAAGAATGAACATAACAACAAAAAAAGAAAACCACAGAACAATATCCCGATGAACATAGATTTAAAAAAAAAATCAAAGAAACAAAAAACTCAATGAAATACTAGCTAACCAAATCCAATAGCATATCAAAAAGATAATGCACCATGATCAAGTAGGTTTCATCCCAGGGATGCATATGTTAAACTGTCACAAAATCAAAATAAAAAACAAACCATGTGATAATCTCAATAGATGCAGAAAAGCATTTTGATAAAATATAGCATCTGTTTATGATAAAAAGCTCTCAGCAAACTAAGCATAGAAGAGACTTAAGTTATTAAATAAAGGCCATATATGACAAACCCACAGCAAACATCATACTGAATGGGGAAAAGTGGAAAGCAATGCCCCTGAAAACTGGACAAGACAAGGATATTCAAGTTCATCACTTCTATTCAGCACAGTACCTGAAGTCCTAGCCAGAGCAATCAGGCAAGAGAAAGAAATAAAGGACATTTATATTGGAGAAAAGGTAGTCAGACTATCACTATTCACTGATGATATGCTTATATACCTAGAAAACTCTAAAGGTTCCTGCAAAAGTCTCCCAGATTTGATAAACAAATTCAATAATGTCTCAGATTACAAAATCCATGTACACAAATCAGTAGCACTGATAAACACCAACAACGACCAAGCTAAGAATCAAACCAAGAACTCAATCCCTTTTATGACAGTGGCAAAAAATAAAATACCTAGGAATTAACTTAACCAAGGAGGTGAAAGACCTCTACAAGAAGAACTACGAAACACTGCTGGAAGAAATAAAAGATGACACAAATGAAATATATGCTCACTATTGTGAAAATGATCATAATGCCCATAGCAATCTACAGATTCAGTGTAATTCCCATCAAAATATCAGCATCAGTTTTCACAGAATTAGAAAAAAATAATTCTAAAACCATATGTAACTGAAAAAAGAGCCTGACCGCTGAAGTAATTCTAAGTAAAAAAAAACACATCTGGAGTCATCACATTACCAGACCTCAAGTTATAGTACAAGTCTGTAGTTACCCAAATAGCATGTTACTGGCATAAAAGTAGGCACACAGACCAAGGGAATAACATAGATAACCCAAAAATGAAGCTAAATACTTACAGCCAACTGATCTTTAACGTAGCATACAAAAACATGAATTGAGGAAAATACACCCTATTTAATAAATAGTGCAGGGAATGCTGGCTAGCCCCATGCAGAAAAATGAAACTGGATCCTGATATCTCACCCTACATTAAAATAAACTCAAGATGGATCAAAAACTTAAATCTAATATCTAAAATCACAACAATTCTAGAAAATAACCTTAGAGAAACCCTTTTAGAAGATGGCCTAGGCAAAAATCAATGACTAAAATCCCAAAAGCAAATGCAGCAAAAACAAAAATAAATAAATGAGATGAGTAAACTAAAAAGCTCCTGCATGCAAAAGAAATTATGATCAGAGTAGACAGATAACCCACAGAATGGGAGAAAATATTTGCAAACTATAAATTCAACAAAGGACTAGTATCCAGAATCTACAAGGATCTCAAACATACCATCAAGAAAAAACAAATAATCTCATCAAAAACTAGGCAAATGACATCAATATACTTTTCTCAGAAGAAGATATACAAATGGCCAACAAACATAAAATATGTTCAACATCAATAATCAACAGCAAAATGCAAATTTAAAACACAATGAGATAACACCTTACTCCTGCAAGAATGGCTATTATTTGAAAAAGTAAAAAACAATAGATGTTGGCCTGGATGTGGTGAAAGAAGAATGCTTATACATTGCTGGTAGAAATGTAAATTAGCACGAGCTCTATTGAAAACAGTATTAAGATTCCTTAAAGAACTGAAAGTAGATCTATCATTTGATAAAGCAGTACCACTACTGGGTATCTACCCATTGGAAATAACTCATTACATGAAAAAGACTCATGAACACATGTTAATTTCAGCACAATTCACAATTGCAAAGATTCATCCATGTACCAAAAACCACCTGTACCCCAACATCTACTGAAATAAAAATAAATCAATCAATACTGAAATGTCAGAATGAAATGTCCTAACCATATCTCACTATACCCACAGATTTCCAACATTACTTCATTTATGTTATAAATTGAATGACTTTTTACCCAGACTTGCCTCACTTTCAAAAGGAACAGATACAGTACATTGGGCTTAATTTTTTTTCAAAGAAAGAAAAAAAGAAATAAAGAAAAAAAGAAAGAGGAATGAAGAAGAGGAAGAAGGAGGAAAAGGAGGAGGGAGAGAGAATGGAAGTGTGGCTTAATTGCCCAGGCTAGAATGCAGTCTAAAAATGGGTATTGAAAACCTCCCTTATACCATCAATTGTGCTTAATAATGGCCAATATTTCACTTAAACCTGTGAGTAGGTGTGATGTGGTACTGATAAGAGTGCATATCTTGTGTGTTTAAAGTGGAGAGTTCTATAAATGTTTATTAAGTTTAATTGTTCCAGATCTGAGTTCCAGTCCTGCATATCCTTGTTAATTTTCTGTCTCATTGCTCTATCTAATATTGATGTTGAGCAAAAATAAATAAATAAATAAAAAGTAGAGGTTGCAATTCTCGCCTCTGATGGAATGGATTTTAAAGCAACAAAGATGGACATAATGGTAAAAGGATCAACGCAACAAGAAAAGCTGACAATCCTGGATGTGTACGCACCCAATACAGGATTCATAAGACTTGTAAAGAAACTTGGACTCCCACACAGTAGTAGTGGGAGATCTCAACATCAAATTGAGCTTAATTTTAATGTTCTCTTTAAAATGTGAATGATTCCTTTGTAGGGACATGGATGAACCTGGAAACCATCACTCTCAGCAAACTGACACAAGAACAGAAAATCAAACACCACATGTTCTCACTCATAGGTGGGTGTCGGACAATGAGAACACATGGACACAGGGAGGGGAGCATCACAGACTGGGGTCTGTTGGGGGAACTAGGGGAGGGACAGCGGGGGTGGGGAGTTGGGGAGAGATAACATGGGGAGAAATGCCAGATATAGGTGATGGGGAGGAAGGCAGCACATCACACTGCCATGTGTGTACTTATGCAACAATCGTGCATCTTCTTCACATGCACCCAAAAACCTAAAATGCAATTTAAAAAAAGAAAATGCTAATAATTATGGCTCAATTATTGCAGTGGTTTCCTCATTGGAGTTTTCTCCCTTGAGCTGCTGTAAATTGTAAGTAGTATAAAATCACAGAGCTCACTTGATTATTTACCCAGTCCACTGCTGATGCTATGTGTTTCTTTAGGACCTGTCTTTTGAAATACTTCTCAGCGGTAAGCATGTAGTTGTCTATATTAAAGCCACCTGCATATCATTTGCTATGTCCTCTTTAACAACACTTGCCCTCACTGTGACTACAGAATCTTCTATTCTTATTTTTAAAATTGCTATTGTAAGACTGTGCTTGGAAATATTCCCAGGGATTAGTATGACAATTCTGTTGGGATTGAAGACACATTTGCCAGTGCTGTACATGTAAAATTTCCATGACAACTTATAAAATAAATACTTTGATCATGAAATGTTAACATATAAAAACAGCTGAATTAAAGTTAAGACTGTTAACAGTTGACTAGAACCTCTTTTTAACTAAAATATATGTGATTCCCTTAATTACCTGTCATTGGAAATGTATAATTCCCTTTAATTTTCTGAACATATGCACAATTTTACTATTCTAAAAAATATAACCATTCATAACTACTCATTTATTTTCTCCTTTCACTCCTAGTTTTTGGAAGACATGATGGCCATTTGTTCCCTATCTCTTTCCATCTATATCCACCTGGATCCCTAGCAATTTGGGTCTTATCTGAACCACTATGATGAACTGCACTCAAAATTACATTTGCTCTGATACATACACTAAAAATTCTTTTTTTATTTTCTTCTTTCTTTGCTTTCATCTTTTGCAATCATCTACCTCCCTATGCAGTCTGGACAAATGCTGTCAGATTCCTAACAGCATTATCATTAGCATTATATCTTCCATCATTTAGCAGATGCTAAGCCTGTATTGTCCTCCATTGCCCTAAGATGCTATGTAATTTATCTGCTTGCACACTTCAGATGCAAAACATTAATGGGAAAAGTGAGGAAGAATACTGATTTGCATTCCTATACATTTTTATGTTTACTGTTTTTCCTAGTGCTTCTGCTTCCAACTGCCATCTTCACCTTCGTCATCTCTAGCTCCCAACTTTACTCTCCCCAGCCACTGTTCATTCTTAGCTTATGATTTCTATCACTTCTTCTGCTGTTTACCTCGTGCTTCCTCTATGTCTTTGTTCAAATATCTCTCCAGATCATTATGTCACAAAATTATTTGCCCTGAGAATCTCTTGCACTTACCTTGCTCTGTGCTGCAGGGGGACTGATTCTCATCTCACTGTGTCGGGAGCATTCCAGCCAGAGTCCACCAATGAGTGGCTCTGGCGAGACACTGGAAGGCCAAAGATTCTAGTAGTTTTCATGTCAGTGGCTGCCTCTTCTCCTGCCTACTGCTCCTACAAGAAAAGTCTGAAAAGGTTTATGCTCCTGTTATGTGACATCTGGGCTTCTGATAAATCTCATTTTCCTCTTGGCCCTCTGCCTGGGAGTGGAATGTCTCCTGATATCACTTGTCTGTGTGTGATCTCACTGTCAATTTGACTCCTTTGCTTTTGTCATCAGTATAACCAAATCCCTGAAGAAAACTGCCTCTTGTTGTAGATACTTAAGTTGGGTTTTGTTCCTCATTGGATCTTAAAAGACAAAATCGCCTGGCCAGTTAGAGTGGCTCACACCTGTAATCCCAGCACTTTGGGAAGCCAAGGTAGGTAGATCATGAGGTCAGGAGATGAAGACCATCCTGGCCAACATGGTGAAACCCCATCTCTACCGAGACATAAAAATCTAGCCAGGTGTGGTGGCACGTGCCTGTAGTCTCAGCTACTTGGGAGGCGGAGGCAGGGGAATCGCTTGGACCTAGGAGGCAGAGGTTGCAGTGAGCTGAGATCGCGTCACTGCACTTCAGCCTGGTGACTAAGCAAGACTCTCTCTAAAGACAAACAGACACACACACAGACAAACACACACACACACACACACACACACATACACACACACACACCATTCTCCTCATTATTTCATTGGGTATCTCTTTTCCTCAGTCTTTTCACTGGACATTCCTCTTTTATTACTTATCTTGGCCCCTCTTCTGGCAAAGCAAGTTCTCTTCTTGCTTTTGCACACTCAATTGTCCTAGTTGACTAAATGATTAGGGTTATTTTATAAAAAGAAGAAAAGGAAAGGAAACAAAATATTCCAACAAAACCAAACAAATTTCTCTGAATCCTTTAAGGTATGTCTCATAACTCCACCATACCCTCCCTTCCTCTCTTTCTTTCTCTACCTTCTCCCTCTTCCTTCCTTCTTCCATGTCACTCAGCATGTGTTTTGGGCCAGCACATGTTTCTTTGGCCTTCAGAATCCACAGTCTGCAGTTATTACTTGATTTTCTTCAGTATATAATTTAATTTGGCAATTTTATTTATAACCTTCATTTTTTTACATATCAGAATATTGTTTCATCATGACTAGTTTTATATGTTTTTAAATCTAGTTTTACATCTATTTTGTTGTATATATGTGTATGCCAATCAGAAATAGCCTAATTGCTTTCTTCATTCTTACAGAGAAACAATTTTAGATAAGGGAATTTTCTGATTCTTCAGGGAAGAACCTTTCTTTTGACTTAAGTTGATTTTAGGTAACACCAGAGACTTTTTGTTTTTCCATATTAGCTCATTCAATATTTGGGCTTATCTACCGGAGCCATCAGGTGGAGCCCCAACTTTGCTAGCTGTTGTGAAGATATTCTTCATTTCTTTCCCTGGCAAAAATCTACTCTATAAAGACCTGGGGTTTAATGCTCTGACATAAAGCGTTGCTGCCAGGAACTCTGTATCAGCATCTCCCTTACCACATTTCTCTGTTCTATCAGCTTCTCCTTTGACTTGATTTCACCCTCCAATTAGGGATATTTGTATAACTTTGTTGTTCTTCTTGGCTATTGCAGTAGATTTGCAATTCTTGGCCAAAGATCATCCCATTATTCTTTTACTTAAATTTCATTTCTGTTTAGTACCACTGAGGCTTTTAAAATTTCTATACTGGCAGGAGGGCAACAACATTCCCTGTGTTGAGTAGCAACACAGAGACCGAGGAGGAGATCTAACTGCTTGAGCCCACATCATCATCATGTTGGGAGATCTTGACATCAAAGTCATTTTTAAATCCCATAAAGCTTTCAATTAGTAGAAAATAGTAATAAATGTATTTTAGAAAGAATATCTTATCATATACATAAGATAATTAAATTTTGTTTTATAGTGTAGAAAACTTTTGTTTTCTACAAAAGTTTTGTAATTTTGTTTTATAGTGTAGAAAATTAAATTTTGTTTTATAATGTAGAAAAACTTTATGTTATAGACTTCTTCACACTTATTTAGCCACACTAAGGAGCATTCTTTTTGGGTCAGTCTATCAAAAATGATATCTTTGTGTCTCCAGTGGGGACAAGATGGCCTGGACCTGTTTTTCTGTCCTTTTCTGCTAAGCACAACTATGAACCCTGGAAATGGCTCAAGAGACAACCAAAGGAGAACTAAAAGAAGAAAAGTGTGATATTGTTGGGGAACCCCAGGACCAAAGAAACAGTACAGTGGCAGGGCGTCTGGCATGCCTCTCACTCAACAGAGGAAGGACACCCAGACCCAGCTTGTCCTGATCCTCATCTTAGCAACAAAAGACAGTGCATTCTTCCCCTAGATCAAACATTCTTCTGATAATATCAAGTGAGGTCTACAACACCACTGATGAGGAGTCATTGAATCAAAATTTAACTACATTGGTAGTTCCAGAAATAAAAACTACCAGTGGAGGTCCTCTATCCCTTGCCTGGCCTGAGATTCCCTTTTTATTAAGAGATACTGAAGTGAAAAGGGCTCAAGTGGAGCCTAGTAAATAGAAAAGAATCAACAGAAACAGGTGGCATGGTTTGGAAAACCTCTTTGTCCTCATGAGTTAGGTACTCTCTTCTTCCTAGAAACTCCAAAATAGTAGGAGACACGTGAAAAAGTAGGAGTGCCTACCATGTCTGTCCTGTTAGTTCATGGAAAGACATCCTCCCACCAGGTAAGGGGAAATTCATCATTCAGGCATAGTTAACAGGGACTACTGGGACCCCCAGTGGCACCAGATTAACCAAGCATACCAAAATAACAACATAAAGATTCTGAAAATACATCTACCATTGGAATCATACTTATGAGTATTGGTTTATGAGTATAAAGGTAGGCCAATACTCATAAGCTACATACTCATAAACAGGTAAATGCTTGTGTGTGTGTCTCTAGTGGTCCCCAACCTTTTTGTTTTTTGAGACAGAGTTTCGCTTTGTTGCCCAGAGTGTTACCTTGAGACACACACACACATAAGTCAGATCCAGAGTCTTCTAACATAATGAACAAAATGTCCAAGATGAATTAAAAAATCAGCTATTATACCAAGAACTGAGAAAATTATGACCTGAATGAGAAAATCAACTGATATGAATGCCAAGATAAATCAGATATTGAAATTATTGAACAGGGATTTTAATGAATTCATAATAAAAAATTTCAATAATTAATAACAAATTATCTTTAAACAAAATGAAAAAGTTTAAAACTCAACAAATAGAAATTATTTTAAAATGAAGAAACAAATGGAAATTTTAGGACTGAAAATTATAATATAGAAATAAAACTCATTGGGTGGACCCAATAATTGAGTAGGGATGACAGAGGATAAATCAATTAATTTAAGAATAAAGCAATAGGATTCACTCAAACTGGCTATCAAATGGAAAATAGGCAGAAAAAGAATGAAGAAAGCTGGGTACTTGTGGCCTAATAACAAAAGACATAAAATTCATATTATCAGGATAGAAAAAAGAGAGTAGGTCAGACTGAGAGTATTTGAAGAAATAATGGAAGAAAAATCACCAAATTTAGTACAAGACAAAAATGTATAAGTCCAAAAGGCTGAATAAATACAAATCAAGATAAACTGACATAATCCATGCCAAGACACACTATAATTAAACTTTTAAGAAATAAGGCAAATTATAAAAAGAACAGACAGAAAAAGGCAGCACATTACACAAAGAAGAATACACATTCAAATCACAGTGAATTTTTCAACCACAGAGGCCAAAAGTGGCTTGATTTTTTTTCAAGTGCTAAAAGAAAATAACTGTCAACTATAAATTCTATAGTTGCTGAAACTCTGCTTTGCTAATAACAAAGAAAAAAAGAACTTTCCCAAAAGACATAAAGTGAATGAATTTGTCACTGACAGACTTACCATTCAAAACTATTCTAAGAAAATTCTTCAAACAAAAAGAACCTAATAAAGGAAGGGATTTTAGAATATCAAAAAGCAAAAAGAAGCAACAGAAAGAACAGAATCATGAGTACATTCAATAGGCTATTCTTTTCCTCATGAGTTTTATAAATTAGATTTGATATTGAAAGAAAATATCATCTGATATTCAAGACAATGATATTTAAAAGTTGGTGAGGTTAAGACTTAAATGAAAGTGATATTTTTACAACTTTATTCAGAGTGGCAAGATGTTGATGCCAGAAGACAATTACAAGCTACATACATATATTGTAATGCTCACAGCAACCACTATGAAAACTATACAAAGCAATATACTCAAACACGCTATAAGTAAATCATGAAAGAATACTTAGAAAATGTGAGTAACCTACAGAAAATTAAGAGGAACAAGACCCAGAGAAAACAAATACAACAGAAGTAATAAAATGACAGATTTAAGCTGTAACATACCAATAATTACTTTAAATGTAAATGTTCTAAATATATCAATCAAAATAGAGATTGGCAGAGTTGATAAACAGAACACATCAGCGGGTCCCAGGCCCAGGGCTATGGACCTGTACCTCCTGCTGTGCAGTGGGAGAGAGAGCATGATCACCTGAGCTCCATCCAACTCCTGTCAGATCAGCAATGGCATTAGATTCTCATAGGCACTAGAACACAGTTGTATACTGTGTAATCAAGGGATTTAGGTTACATGCTCCGTATGAGAATCTAATTAATGCCTGATGATCTGAGGCTGAACAGTTTCATCCTGAAACCATCCACCCCAGTCCATGGAAAAACTGTCTCCCGCTAAACAACAAAACCAGTCCCAGGTGTCAAAAGGTTGGGGTCCACGGCTGGGCATGGTGGCTCACACCTGTAATCCCAGCACTTTGGGAGGCTGAGGCGGGTGGATCACCAGGTAAAGAGATCAAGACCATCCTGGTCAACATGGTGAAACCCCGTCTCTACTAAAAGTACAAAAAATTAGCTGCGCATGGTGGCACGTGCCTGTAATCCCAGCTACTCAGGAGGCTGAGGCAGGAGAATTGCCTGATCCCAGAAGGCGGAGGTTGCAGTGAGCCGAGATCGCGCCATTGCACTCCAGCCTGGGTAACAAGAGCGAAACTCCGTCTCAAAAAAAAAAAAAAAAAAAAAAAAAAAGGTTGGGGACCACTAGAGTGTACCATTAACCATATACTGATTACAAGAAAGTCACTTCAGATTCAAAGACATTAAGTAGGCTCAATGTAGAAGGGTGAAAAAGACATACATGCAAATATTAATCAAAACAAGCAAGGAAAACTTATCAATATTGGATAAAGTAGCCTCCAGAGCAAATAAAATTATTACTGAGATATGTTACATAATAATAAATTACTCAACTCAACAAGAAAACATAACAATCCCAAAGTATATGTATTAAATAAAAGAGCCTCAAAGTACATGTAGTAGAAACTACTAATACTATAAGGAAAACACACATAATTACAGTTGGAAAATTCAACACTCCTTACTCAGCAACTAAGAGAACTTTTAGACAAAATATTAGCAAGAATGTAGATCCGAAGCACACAAGCAACAGAATCTAACTGACATTATAGAACACAGCAACCAAAAACATCAGAACACATTTTTTACGGGCCCATGGAAGATTTATAAAAATAGACCATAACCAGGGCCATAAAAAAACTCAACAAAATTAAAAGACTTTAAATCTTGCATGTTGGGTTTTCTGGGCCTAATAGAATCAAGCTAGAAAGCGATAACAGAAAGACAACAAGAAAATCTATAAAACTGTGGAAACTTACACACACACACACACACACACACACACACACACACACACATTTTTAAATGCAACCCATGCATCTCAAAGGAGATATTTTTAAAACAAAACTGAACAGGAAATTAATATTGTGAAAAGTTCCACACTACCCAAAGCAATAGGCAGGTTCAACATATTCTCTATCAAAACTGCAATGGCAACTTTGATTGAAAAAGCAATACTAAAATCCATATGGAACCACAAAAACCCAAAGTAGCCAACGCAATCTTGTAAAAGAAAAATGAAGTTGGAAGTATCACACCATCTCATTTCGAATTACGTCGTAAAGTTGTAGAAATCAAAACAGCATAGTACTGGCATAAAAACAGATAGATAAACCAATGGAACAAAATAGTCCCAGAAATAAAGCCAAGCATACACAGTCAACTAATTTTTGAAAAGGGCACCAAAAATTGCAATGGAGAAAGCATAGTCTTCTTAAATAAATGATGCTGAGAAAACTGTCTAATCACATGCAAAAGTATGAAACTGGATCACTATCTTACACCATATCCAAAATTCAACTTAAAACGCATTAAAAATTTAAATAGGAGACTGGAAACCAAAAACTCCTATAGGAAAATATATGGAGAAAGCCTCTTTTAAAAAATTATTTTGCTGTCATTTATTTATTTATTTTTAAACAGGCTCTCACTCTGTCACTCAGGTTGTGATGCAGTGGCATGATCACAGCTCACTGCAGCCTTGACCTTCTAGGCTTGCAATCCTGGGACTATAGGTGCATGTTGCCATGCCCAGCTAATTTTTAAAAAATACTTTTTTAGAGACCTTGTGTCACTATATTGCCCAGGCTAGTCTCAAAATCCTTGGCTCAATTAATCCTCCCAGTTCGACCTCCTGAAATGTTGGGATTACAGGCTTAAGCCACCAAGTCCAGCTACAAAATCCTCTTGATGTTGGTCTACACAGGAGATTTTAGATAGGAAACAAAAGAAAAAGTTAAAAAGTAGGTCTACATCAAAGTAAAAAGTTTCCAGAAAAAGCAGCATACAGATTGTGAGAAAATACTTACAAACAATTTATCTGAAAAGGAGTTAATATTAGAAATATATAAGGAACTCACAAAATTCAACAGCAAAAAAGGAATAATCCAGTTAAAATATGGGCAAAAAACCTGAATAGACATCTCTAAACAAGATATAAAATGATCAATAGGTATATGAAAAGGTGTTCATTATCACTAATGATCACAGTAAAGCAACTCATAATCACAGTAAGATATTACCTACCCAATAGGGCAGCTACTATTAGAAAGACAAGAAATAGCAAGTGTTGGTAAGGGTGTGCAGAAAAGAAAACCCTAGTACACTGTTGATAGGAATGTAAATTGTTGCAGCCATTATGGAAAAAAACAGTGTAGAGTTTCCTAAGAAAATTGAGGATAGAACTGCCATACGACCAGGAAATCTCTCTGCTGGGTATACACTCGAAGGAAATGAAATGAGCATCTTGTAGAGATAGCTGCACACTCATGTTCATTGCAGCATTATTCACAGTAGGCAAGATACAAAAACAGCCTAAATGTCCATCAATAAATGACTAGATAAAGTAATTATGTGCAATGAATTATTCAGCTTTAAAAATATTCTGCCATTTGTAGCAACATGGATGAACCTGGTGAATATTATGCTAAGTGAAATAAGCCAGACCAAAAAAGAAACATTCTGCTTCCTCTCTACTACATGTTAATATGGTTTATATCTGTGTCTCCACCCACATCTCATGTGGAATTGTAATTCCCAGTGTTGGAGGTGGGGGGCCCCCGTGGGAGGTAATTGGATTATGGAGGTGGACTTCCTCTGTGGTGCTGTCCTCATGATAGTGAGCGAGTACTCTCAAGATCTGGTTGTTTAACAGTAGCTCTCCTCTCTCTCTCAATCCTGTTTTTGCCATGTAAGATGCCTGTTACTGCTTAGCCTTCGGCCATAAGTAAAAGCTCCCTGAGACCTTCCCTGAAGCAGATGCTGCCATGTTTCCTGGGTGGACTGCAGAACCAGGAGCCAGTTACACCTCTTTTACTTACAAATAACCCAGTCTCAGATATTTCTTTATAGCAATTAAAAAATGAACAGTCTGGAATATTTGAAGAAGTACAGTACATAGATAGATGGCAGAATGGTAGTTACCAGAGGTGGAGTTAGGTCAGAAATGGAGAGATGAAGGTCAAAGGGTACAATTGCGCAGCTATGCAGGATAAGTCTAGAGAACTTATTTATAGCATGAAGACTATAGTTAATATATTGTATTATACACAGAAAATTGACTAATGGAGTAGATTTTAGGTGATCTCACAAATTTTAAAAGATGACTTTATAAGATGATGGACATGTTAATTGGCTTGACTATAATAATCATTTAACTATATATAGGCACAGCAAAGCATCATACTGTTTAACTTAAATATATATAAATAAATAAACAAAATTGAATTTGAAAGAAAAGGAAAAGCACAGCAAAATATGTGGAAGGCACCTAAAGCAGTGATAAAAGAAAAATATTATAGCAAAGAAATGCTTACATTAAAAGCACAGAAAGGGTTCAATGAATAATCTAATTTCCTATCACAGGAAACTATAAAAAGAAAAGCAAAATAATCACAAAACAAGCCGAGGAATCAGTTAATATAACAAAAATGAAGAAAATGCAAAATTATTTTAAAATGTGGAAAAATCAAATGAAGCAAAAATCTTATTTAAAATAAATCAACAAAATTAGTAAATCTCCAACAAGACTAATATAAAAGGACAAAGAACAAAAATTGTCACTGTCAGGAATAAAGTGGAAGATATCACTAGAGATTTACAGTCAGTGACAAGACAACAAGGGAATACTTCAGAAAACTTTGCATTCATAAACTAGACAACTTAGGATAAATGAATCAATTCCTCAAAAACCACACACTACTGAAACTCACATAAGATAATCTGAAGAGACCTACAACCATCAAATACCTTAAAGTCACAATTAAAATTCTCTCAAAATATAAATCTCTAGACATAGATGTTTGATGGTTTTACTGATAATTCTATCAAACATTTTTATTAGAATTATTACAAATTTTTAACAATCTCTTCCAGAAAACAGAAGATGAGGAAATATTGCCCAACTCATTTAATAGGACCAGTATTACTGAAATATAAAAGTAAGTTAAGGCAGCTTCCCCCTCTCCAGTTATAAAAAAACTACAGACAAACAAGTCTCAAATGTAGATGAAAAACACTCAAAAAATATTAGCAAACAAAATCCAAAAATACACAAAATAATTATCACTATGCCCAGTTGAAATTAATTTCAGGATTTCAGACCTGGTTGAATATTTGAATATCAAACAATCCAACCTACAGTATCAAAAAGTCAAAGAAGAAAATTCTGATTAGGCTAAATAACAGAGGAAAATATTAAGAAATCCAGCACCAGCCAGGTGTGATGGCTCAGGCCCATAATCCCAGCATATTGGGAGTCAGAGAAGGATCACATGACGTCAGGAGTTTGAGACCAGCCTGGCCAACATGGTGAAACTCCTTCTCTACTAAAAAATACAAAAATTAGCCAAGTGCGGTGGTGGATGCCTGTAAGCCAGGCTACTTGGGAGGCTGAGGCAGGAGTATCGCTTGAACCTGAGAGGCAGAGGTTGCAATGAGGTGAGATCACACCACTGCACTGCATCCTGGACAATAGAGTGAAACCCCATCCCCCCTAAAAAATAAAAATAAAAAAATCCAACACTTAAAAAAAACACTCTAAGAAAAATAGAAATTGACGGTGAAAGCCTTCAATCTGATTAAGAAAATCTACAAAAAGCCATCAATGAACACTTGATTATAGACTAAATTCTTTGCCCTAATGTCAGTAACAAGGCAAGGATGTCTGTACATCTTACTCTTATTCAGCATCATCTGCATGTTCTAGCAAGTTCAATAAAGCAAGCAAAAGGAAATTAAAGTCATCCTAATTGAAGTGAAAGAAATAAAATTATGCTTCATTTGCAGACGACATGATTGTCTGCATAGACATTCAATACAGGTCTCCTCCAAAAAACCCCAAAAAACAAAAACTCAACTACTAAAACTAATGAGTGAGTTTTGACACAGGATCAACACACAAAAATCAAGCATATTTCCATACATTAATACACTATATGTGTGTGTGTTTGTGTTACATGCATAAGTATGCATATGCATGTCCATGAGTGTACATATGAGTATATACAGAGATGTATTTAAAGAAATTGGAATTGGTTTGTGTGATTATTGTAAGGGTTGGCCAGTGCAAAATTTGTAAAGCAGGACAAAAGGCTCAAAATTCAACTGATGCTGCAGGTTTAGACAGATATTTGTCTTCTTAGAAACACTTCAGTATTGCACTTAAGGTCTTTCAACTTATTGGATGAGGCCCACCATTGAGGATAATGTCATTACTTAAAATTAGCTGATTGTAGTTGTTAAAACTTCTAGAAAATGCCTCTACAGCAACACTTCAAGTATTAAGTTTGTGCAAAAGTCATTGCGTTTTTTTTTTTTCTCTTGAAAGTAATGATGAATGGGCGCAGTGGCTCACGTGTGTAATCCCAACACTTTGGAAGGCAGAGGCAGGTGAATCACCTGAGGTCAGGAGCTCAAGACCAGCCTGACCAACGTGGATAAACCCTGTGTCTAATAAATATACAAAATTAGCCGGGCATAGTGGTGCATACCTGTTATCCCAGCTACTTGGGAGGCTGAGGCAGGAGAATCTCTTGAACGTGGGAAGCGAGGATGTGGTGAGCCAAGATAGTGCCATTGCCCAGTCTGGGTAATAAGAGCAAAACTCAGTCAAAGAAAGAGAAAGAGAGAGACAGAGAAAAGAGAGTGAGAGAAAGAAAAAATCCTGCACTTACTTTTGCACCAACCTAATGGCAATTGATTGAATGATTGCGTACCATAACGTAGCAAATTTAACTCATAAATTAACCATTACAGTTTACCTGTCATATGGTGTCCATACACATCTCCCTAAATCATACTTCATTTCCAAATAAAGACAACAATACAGTCATACTTCCGTGTAACATGATACAGCAATTCTGTGTGCAACTGAAAACACACTAACCCTTTTCCCAGAAGAGTTGGCACAGTCCTTAGGTGAAGTTCACTCTTCTCTTTCAAATCTTAAATACTGTGATTTAAAGTCAACCATTATCCAATACATCTTATGGTAGATAAGGGCATAAAAGAGGGTAGAAAGCAAAGATTTGATGCACACACATACAAACATATTTATCTTTAAACAAAAGCAAGAAATACTCAGAACAATGGGTGGTAGCTTTTTATAATTCTCTCTTTCCCCTACTCATTTCATACTCTCTTCACTCTAAGCAAGCATCTCACCTGGTCATGTTTTTTGCTTTGTTTTGTTTTTGCCTCAGGCAGTGACCTTGATATTCATTTCCAAAATGACCAAACTATTAGAATTTGTATGTAAATTTAGTTGTTATAGTTTATTCCATGAACTTTTGTCACTGGGACCTTCCCTGAGGGAGACATGTTCTTCCTTATACCCACTGAGTTACAGCAGGCTAATTTTCCATTGATAATCAGTATTAATCCTTCCTAACAGCAAAGTGACTCCCTCCTTAGATGATTCAGATGTACAAGGAGCCCAAAGAGGCTTTGTTGCAGACCTAACCCCCAGTTTGGTAGGATCATTGCTTTGTTTCCTGATAGAAGAAATTCTCTTTTTGAAACAAAGCCCTTAGACCAGTAGAGCATCGTAAGGTCACAGGACAAGAAGCAAGACTTTTACTAGTGGATTAAACAATAAAAGGAAACTTTCTTAACTTGATTTTAAAAATCTACAAAGAACATATAATTAACATTAATATTTATGGGTAAGAAATGCAAAGCTTTTCCACTAGGATTAAGAATAAGGCAAAGATATCCTGTCACTACTGCTTTTCAACATTTTAATGCAAAGTCTAACTAATGAAATAAGACAAGAAAAGAAAATCAAAGGTATACAAATTAGGAGGGAGAAAATAACACTGTCTTTGTTCACAGATTACATAATTACGTACACAGAAAATTTGAAAGTATTATCCAAAAAGAAAAAAATACACCTGGAACTACTAAGAAATTCTATTAAGGTTTCAGGAAACAAAGATAATATACAGGTTAATCACTTCCTATATAGCAATAATGAATAAACTGTTGCTAGAAATTGGTATTAAAAATTTATTATCATTTACATTGGCACCCCTAAAATACAATACTTAGGTATAAATATAAAAAATATGTACAAAATCTAAAGGAGGAAAACTATAGAACACTGATGAAGAAATAAAAACAAAATAAATAGAAGGATATTTCTTGTTGTCAAGATGTCAGCTATTTCCAATTTTACGTACAGATTCAATGTAATTCCAACAAAAATCCTAACAGCTGTTTTGTGGATATCAGCAGAGTAACTTTAAAGTCTATGTGGAGAGGCAAAAAAAACGAAAACCAAAAACAAAAAACCTGCATAATAGCTAACAAAATGTTGAAGATAACAGAGTTAGAGAATGTACAATATTCAACTTTAAGACAGCGTAAAGCCACAGTAATCAAGACAGTGTGCTACTGGTGAAATAATAGACAGTGGAATAGAATAGAGAGCCCAGAAATAGACTGATATGGTTAACTGATACTTGACAATGGAGCAAGGACAACACAATGGAGCAAGAGGGTTTTAAAAAAATGGTAATAGACAACTGCACATCTACATAAAAGGAATCCGAATACAAACTTTACACCCTTGACAAATACTAACTCAAAGTATATCTCAGATCTAAATGTAAAACACAGAACTATTAAATTCCTAGAAGATAACATAGAAGACAGTCTAGAAGACCTTGCGGTCTGACAATTATTTTTTCAGATATGACACTAAAGATCAAATAATGAAATAATTATTAAGCTGGACTCAATTAAAATTACAAATTTCAACTTTGTGTAAAGAGAATGAAAAGACAAGCTAAAAACTGGGGAAATATTTGCAAAATACATATCCTTAAAGGACTGTTATTCCAAATATACAAGAACACCTAAAACTCAACAATGAGAAAACTTGATTTAACATTGCTAACAACATTGAAGGACATCTCACCAAAGAAGATACACAAATGGCAAATGATCACATAAGTATGTTCCACAACACAGTGCATGAGGGAAATGCAATTATATGATAGCAATACACATCTGGATTAGCTTAGCAAAATCCAGAACACCTACAACATGAAATGCTGATGAAATTGTAGAGCAACCCTAACTCTCATTCATTACTGGTGAGAATGCAAAATGATACAGCCACTTTGGATGATGGGTTGGCAATTTCTTACAAAAGTAAACATATTCTTATTATACAATCTAGCAATCTTACCCCTTGGTATACACCCAAAGTAACTGAAAATTTATGATCACACAACAGCCTGTGCATGCATGTTGATAGCACCTTTGTTCACAACTGCAGAAACATGGGAGCAACCATATGTCCTTAAGTAGATGAAGGAATAAATATGGTACATCCAGACAAAAAAATATTAATTAGTGCTAAAAACAAATAAACTATTCAGAAGTAAAAAATATGGAAGAAACCTAAATGCACATTAACTAGCAAAAGAAACCAATCTGAAAATTCTATGTGCTGTGTGATTCCAAATATATGACATTCTAGAAGGCAAAACTGTGTAAACAGCTAAAAGATCAGTTGTTGCAGGGATAAGGGAGCAGGAAGGAATAAACAGGTCACACCCACAAGATTTTTATGGCAGTAACACTATTCTTTATAGTACTACAATGGTAGATACATGACGTTATATATTTGTTCAAATCCATAGCATATATAACAGCAAGATTTAATCCTAATGTAAACCATGGACTTTGGGTGATAACTGCGTTAATGGAGATTCAAAGATTGCAACAAATGTACTACTCTGGTGGGTAATGTTGGTAATGGGTGAAGCTATGCATGTTTGGGAGTAAGAGATATGTATTAGCCATGGGTCTCCAGAAAAACAGAACTAGTGGGACATATACAGATATATAAAAGGAGATTTATTATGAAAACTGGCTCACATTATTATGAGTGCCAAGATTTCCCATTATATGCTGTCTGCAAGCTGGAAAACCAGCAAATCTAGTGGTATAATACAGTCCAATTCTGAGGGTCTGAGAACCAGGTGGCAGCCAATGATATAACTCCCAGTTCAAGGCATAAGGTCTGAGAACAAGGTGGTATAAGTCCCAGAATCTAAAGATCTGAGAATCATGAGATATGATGTCCAAACAATGCATGCCTTAGCTCAAGAAGAGAGAGAGAATTTGCTCTTCTTCTGCCTTTATGTTCAATGCGTTTTTTCAGTGAATGGGATGATGCCTTCGCATATTGATGAAGCAGATCTTTAAACAGTCTAGTGATTCAAATGTTAATATCTGCTAGAAACAGTCTCACAGATGATTCTAGAAATAATGTTTTATTTTCCATCTAAACATCTTTTAGCTCAGTCAAGTTGACAGAAAAAATTAACCTAACAGGATATGTTGGAAATCACAGTATCTTCTACTCAATTTTTCTGTGAACCTAAAATTGTTTTAAGAAATGAAATCTGTAATATATAATTATAATTAATGCAAAAGTAATTGCAGTTTTTTTGCATTATTGAAATTTGCCATGATATTGAAACACATTCTTAAATAAATGTGGTTCTGTTATACATTAATGTGTATTTCTCACTTTACTTATTTTTGCTAATAACTTATTACTTGTTTATTTTACATTTATTTTACTCTATGGAAATAATGTTAGAAAGCAAATTTGAGCAGTTTCCTTATTTGAGTTCAAAATGGGTCATAAAGCATCAGGGACAACTTGCAACATCAACAATGCGTTTGGCCCAGGAACTGCTAACAAATATACAGTGCAATGGTGGTTCAAGAAGTTTTGCAAAGGAGACAAGCATTGAAGATGAGGAGTGTAGGGGCCAGCCATCGAAAGTTAACGACCAGTTAATAGCAATCTTCGAAGCTGATCCTCTTACAACTACATGAGAATTTGCCAAAGAACTCAACAAAAGGTGAAAAGCCTTGGTAAATAGGTGCCTCATAAGCTGAGTGAAAATTAAAAAAAAATAATAATCATTTTGAAGTGTAATTTTCTTTTATTCTATGCAACAACAAAGAACCATTTGTCAATTGGATTGTGACATTCGAGGAAAAGTGGATTTTATACAGTAACTAGTGACAGCCTGCTCAGAGGTTAGACCAACAAGAAGCTACAAAGTACTTTCCCAAACCCAGACTTGCACCAAAAGAAGGTCATGGTCACTGTCTGATGGTCTGCTGCCGGTCTGATCCACTACAGCTTTCTGAATCTTAGCAAACCATTACGTCTGAGAAGTATGCTCAGCAAATCAGTGAGATACGTGGAAAACTGCAATGTCTGCAGCTGGCATTGTTCAACAGAAAGGACACAATTCTTCTCGACAACAATGCCTAATTACATGCTGCACAACCAATACTTCAAAAGTTGAATGAATCAGGCTATGAAGTTTTGCCTCATCCACCATATTCACCTGACCTCTCGCCAACCAACAACCACTTCTTCGAGAATCTTGACAACTTTCTGCAGGGAAAATGCTTCTGCAACCAGCAGGATGCAGAAAATGATTTGCAAAAGTTAGTTGAATCCTGAAGTACGAATTTTTATGCTACAGGAAAAAACAAACTTATTTCTCCTTGGCAAAAATGTGTGGATTGTAATGGTTCCTATTTTGATTTAAAAAGATTTCTTTGAGCCTAGTTGTAATGGTTTAAAATTCAGTCTAAAACTGCAATTACTTTTGCACCAAGCCAATAAAATTGCTAGTTGATCACTAAGAGTAATAGTGGGTGGTGGCTGGGTGCCGTTTATTCTGCCTGTAATCCCAGCACTTTGGGAGGCCAAGGAGGGCAGATCACGAGGTCAGGAGTTTGAGACCAGCATGACCAACATGGGGAAACCCTGTCTCTGCTAAAAACACAAAAATTAGTCAGGTATGGTGGTGTGTACCTGTAATCCCAGCTACTCAGGAGGCTGAGGCAAGAGAATCGCTTGAACCCGGGAGGCAGAGATTGCAGTGAGTTGAGATTGCACCATTGCACTCCAGCCTGGGCAACAGAGTGAGACTGCCTCAAAAATAATAATAATAATAATGAGTTGTGCCACCCCCATGAGCATGGGCTCTTTTGACACTTTTGTTTGCTGTGAAATGCTCACTTTTACATGATGGAACTAATGCAGTATAATCAATCTGCCACTGTATGACTAATCACTCCAAAGAATCATGTCCTATGAGAAACCACATGTTGCTCTGTGGTGCTAGCAGATTGGACACACAACATTAGCTGTACCTAGTTGACCATTGGTGAGTGGCAGTCTACATTGCTGAGCCCATGTACACCCTTTATTGCTGCCATTTTGGCATCTTGGCCACTTTGTTCATGGACTCATTGAGCAATGATACATGGGGATGCCTGGGAAAAATTGCTAACTGCTATCCACAAAATGTGTCATCCTAACTACTTGATAATTAAACTCTTCCTTTGCTGAGATTATTCTTTGATGAGCATTGAGGTGAAATGCAAATATTTCCACATTTTACCCATTGAAAAGGGTTTATCCATAGACCTCTTCCCCAGACTTCTCTTTCAGTACTTATATGATCATCTTCCTTCCAGATTCTTGACCATCCAACCAAACACTTGGTTGCAGCCTATGAATTAACATAGACTTTTAACCTCTGGCCATTTCTCCTTCCAAGAAAGATAAACCAAAGTTGTACACACTGGGAACATTTTCCTTCACCACCGTTTTTCAGGAAAGACCCAAAAGGGTCTATAATTCTTCAGCTGCTTACTCCCAACTGGTGCCTGTATATTATGCAGAGTGATCTGTAAACCAG
The DNA here is from genome assembly GCA_028533165.1 of Leontopithecus rosalia. NCBI lineage: Eukaryota > Metazoa > Chordata > Mammalia > Primates > Cebidae > Leontopithecus > Leontopithecus rosalia. The sequence goes on along the minus strand of CM052653.1, from coordinate 105,021,605 downwards.
GCCAAAGCTTTCTCTTCTTCAATTAACTAATTATAGAGAGTTCACAAGGAAATCAGAGGTGTGGGATGGGTGAAAGAAGGTAATGCAGCAAGAGTAGGAGTCTTGGGCCCAATTATCATATAACTTACCTGAGCCTTTAAGGCCTACTAGGGCCCAATCTCATGTATACTGCTTCCATGTGAAGATAGAGTGCTGTTCTAGACATCCAACCTTATAGCTTGGTGAATCAGACAATCACCTAATTCACAATGGGTAGTTTAGGTTACATGGTAACTTGGTGGCCAATGATTAAGGGTTCAGTCTCTGCTAAGGTTCAGCAGCAAATACAAATCTTCTACTAAAAAAGAGATTATTCACTGAATATGATGCAAATTTGCTCCTCAAATCCTAAGCATCTCTACTATTATGCACTATAGTAGCCTGCTAAGGAGTCCAAACAGCACCTCTCTCTCTGCCAATGACACTTCACATCCCTTTGGATCTGCTGGATAATTCAGTCTAAGTGGTAAAGCAGCTTGCACAGTAGCCAAGACCTGTTGGAGAACATTCTGGCCTCCACTGAATAGTTTTTGGACCACTTGGTAAATGGGCCAGAGTAACCTACCCGAAGGAGGAAAGTATTGTTTTCAAAATTCAAAGAGACCCACTAGATATTGTATCTCTTTTATGCTTGTAGAAGGTTGTAGATGCAACAATTTAATCTTTGCTTTATTTTACCCTGACCAATAATAGAAGTAGACTTCTAGAAATTTCAGTGAAAGAAAAAGCCCCTGAATTTTTGCCAATTTTATTTCTCAACATCTGGAATGCAAATATTTTATCAATAAGTCAAGAGTAGTTAGCTATTTCTTGCTCATGAGGTGAAATAAGATAGTGTCATATATGTAATAGGCAAACATTTTGTCTTGTGGAAATAAAATATGATCAAATTTCCTGAATACTAAATTATGACATAATAAAAGAAAAGAAAAGAAAAAGAAAAAAATTATGACATAGGACCGGAAAGTTGATATACCCTTGAGGAAGGACAGTGAAGATGTACTGCTGGCTTTGCCAGCTGAAAGCACACTTCTTCTGGTGGTCTTTATTAACAAGTATTAAGAAAAAAAAGCATTTTCTGTGTTAATAGCTGTATACCAGATACCAGAGGATGTGTTAATTTGCTCAAGCAATAAAACCACATCTGGGACAGTAGCTACAACAATTGGCGTCAACACTTAGTTAAGCTTGTTATTTTTCATTTTATTTTCCAAGTTCCATCTGCTCTCTGGACAGGCCAAATAAATAAGTTGAATGTGGATGAGTAAAAATCATCATCTTTTCTTTCAAGTCCTTGATCATGGCATTAATGTTTATAATCCCTGTAAATCAAGTATTGCTTTTGATTTACCATTTTCTGTATAGAGGTGTTTCCAGTGTTTTCCACTTGGCCTTTCCCACCATGATAGCCTTCATTCCACAGAATAAAAACACAATGCAGAGATTTTGCCAGTATGCCCATGTCAGCTAGACATACTATAGCACAGGGTGTGTTCAAGGATCCACTGAACACACTGTAAGACAGACATGACTTAAAACACCACTGATAACCTGACCTCCATAAGGCCCCCCAACACTAGTGTAAAACTACACTAGTGTTTTACATCTCCTGGAACTAGTATCAGGCCAGAGCTAGTACCCAATAATCCCTGAAAATGTTTTACAATTTTCCTTTTCCTATTGCATGGGGAATGCTGGAAGGAAGATTATCAATATAACTTTTAGGCAGTTAAGTGGGTCCCTTTGTAAGCAAACCCAGTGTCCTCTTAATTCAAAGGTTCCAGTTTTGTAAACTGAATCCAATCTAAGAATTTATTAAGACTCCATGACTGTTTAGGTAATTTACGTTTGGAGTCTGTTTATTTGACCTAAAAATTTCTGTTCATAAATATCAATTAAAAGTTTAGTAGATGATCAAACTATTTTTCCCTTAGGGAGACTATAATCAACTAGCCAATCCCTTAAATCTCTGCAAATCAGACCGTTCTAATTACTGTTTTGACCTTCAGTTCATTAAGGCAACTATACTGTCTTGTCATTCACAATTACATGCCACCACTTGGCTTTACACTGTAGGATACAATTACGTCCATTGCATTTAACAATCCCAGTTCAGTGGCAACATTTCCCACTGTAGTTTCTGACCTGCAGTGAGGATAACCATGAGGCTCTTCGACATTGCTGAGACTTTCCTTACAGATTTATTTTTTAAAGTTATAGTGAAACATGTTTCCTCTGGACCTTTGAAGAACAAGTAACCAAGTTTCACATGATAACTCTATCATTTACATCTCTCTAAGTTTTAGAATTCTTCTTCTAGAGTATACCAAGGCTAATCTGGCATTTCAATTTGGTTTCAGCCAAATAGCCAATCAAACTGTTAGAGCCTCTTCTAATCCTTGAAGCTGCAACAATGAATTCAAATTCTCTGCTTCCTGTTCTCATATCAATACATTTATTTTTGTTTAACATTTTTTTCTTCCACTATTGTCCGACACCATTAATATCAATTCCCATACATATTTTTCATATTTCTTTCTGCATGCACTGGAAAATATTGTTAGTTTGGGCTACAGCTCATAGTCCTGTGGTTTACAGTTTGACCTCACCCATCTGGGCCTGCAGGAGCATGAGTCTAATTATAAGTCTAGAAGAAAAGAGGGGTAGTGGATATAGGTCTTGTCCAGAACTAGCCATGTCTTGCAAGGTGACTACCTCGGGGAAAGTAGCTTCTTTGGGCAAAAACAAAACAAAACAAAACAAAACAAAACAAAACAAAACAAAACAACCCTAAACTCCAAGGAAAAATTAAACCCTTCAGAAAAGGGTGCCAGAATACTAAAAAAGAAGACTCAGCTGAATTTAGGGGTTTGATGTCCTCTGTTCACAGGGATCTGCCTATGAATGTAGATTTGCTTAAGGCTTCAATTAACAGACACAGATGGGCTGAATAAAGAAACAAGAGCCTACTATATATGACAAACCCACAGCTATCATTATAATAAATGGGGTAAAGTTAAAAGTTGAAAGTCTTTCCTCTAAGATTTGAAGCAAGACATTTTTCCTACTTATATTTAATATAATACTAGAAGTCCTGGTCAGAGTAATTAAGCAAGAGAAAAAAATAAAGGGCATTCAAATTGGAAGAGAAGAAGTCAAATTAGCTTTATTCACAGATAACATGATCTTAAATACAGAAAAACCTAAAGACTTCAACAAAAAAAAGGTTGAAACTGAAAGTAAATTCAGTAAATTTATATGAGAAAAAATCAACATACAAAAGTCAGTAGTACTTATATACATCAACAACAAAAAAATCTGAAAAAGAAATTAAGAAAGCAATCTCATTAATAATATCTACAAATAATATAAAATACCCAGAAAGGAATTTAACAAAAGAATTAAAATACCTACATTGGGAAAATAAAAAACACTGATGAAAGAAATTGAAGAGGATAGAAAAAAGTAAAAATATATTTCCTTTTTATGAATTGAAACAATATTTTTAAATTACAATATGACTCATAGCAATTTAGATTCAATGAAATTCCTTTAAAAGTACCAATGATGCTCTTCACAGAAATCAAAAAATAATCCTAAATTTTGTATGGAACCACAAGACTCTGAATAGCCAAAACAATCCTGAGCAAAAGGAACAAAACTGAAGCCATCACATTATCTGACTTCAAAATTTACTACAAAGCTATAGCAACCAAATCAGCATCATATACTGGCATAAAAACAAATAGACCAATGCAGCAGAATAGATAACTTAGATAAAAATCCACACATTCACAGCCAACTCATGTTTGACAAATGTTTCAAGGCTGTAAAATGGGGAAAGGACAGTTTATTCAATTAATGGTGCTGGAAAACCTGGATAACTATGCAGAAGAATGAAACTAGACCTCTATCTCTGATCATATACAAAAATCAAAATAACATGGATTAAAGACTTAAGTCTAAGACATCTAACTATGAAACTACTAGAAAACTTTGGGGAAATGATTTTTTGTCTTTTTCCAGGAAGTTGGTCTAGGCAAAGATTTTTTGTTTAACACCTCAAAAGCATAGGGAACCAAAAGCAAAAATAGACAAATGGAAACAAATCAAGCTAAAAAGCTTCTGGACAACAAAGGAAATAATCAACAAAGTGAAGAGACAATCCACACAATGGAAAAAATATTTGGAAACCGTGCATCTGACAAGAAATTAATAACCAACATATATAAGAAATTCAAACAACTCAATAGCAAATACAAATAATCCAATTGTAAAAAAGAAAAGACTTAAATAGACATTTCTCAAAAAAAGAAACACAAATGGCTAACACGTATGTTAAAAAAAATGTTCAACATCACCAATCATCAGACAAATGCAAATCAAAACCACAGTGAAATATCTCACCTCAATTAATATAGCTTTTATAAAAATGATAGGCAGTAATAGATGCTGATGAGAATGAGGAGAAATGAGAATCCTTGCACAATGTTGGTGGGTATATAAATTACTACAACCACTAAGGAGAACAGTACAGTTTTCCCTCAAAAAAAAAAAATGATAGAACTGTTTCATAATCCAGCAATCTCACTACTGGGTATATATCCAAAAGAAAGGAAATCAATATATTGAAGAGATGTCTACACTCTGCTTGCTGCAACACTCGCAATAGCCAAATTGTGGAATCAACCCAAGTTCCCATCAAAGGATGAATGGATAAAGAAAATGTAGTATATATTTATATTAAAAATACATTTATTTAGAATATAAATATATGCAATACATATATACAATTAAATACTATTGTTCCATTAAAAAGAATAAAATTCTGTTATTTTTAAAAAGAATAAAATTCTGCAGTAACATGGATGAAACTGGATGCTAAGTAAAATAAACCCAAGCAGAAAGAGACAAATATTACATGTTCTTATTCATATGTGGAAGCTAAAAATGTGGCTCTCTTACATAGAGAGTAGGTTGGTGATTATCAGAGGCTAAGTAGTGGGGGCAATAGGAGAATAAAAAGAAGTTGATTCGTGGGTAGAAATATATGATTTGGTAGAAAAAATAAGATCTTGTGTTACATAGATCAGTAGGGTGGCTATAGTTTACGATAATCTATTGTACATAGCTAGAAAAGTAGATTTTGAATGGTTATAGCATAAGAAATATAAAATTATTTTAGATGATAGATATCCCGAGTTCACTGATCTGATCTTTACAAATTAGGTGCCTGTGTTAAATCATCACATGTATACCAAAACTATGTACTGTATTATACATCAATAATAAAAATTAGAAAGTGGAATTAAAAAATAGTTATGTCTGCTGTAAACATCTTACTTTAGCTTACAACATATAAATATATATTTATTTGACAATTTTTATGTAGACTTTAAATATTTCTCCATTGATTGGAATAAACTTTTTTGCATAATCATATCAATAATGCATCACCAACACCTCCAGTCATAAAATCTTTAAATTGGAACAAGCACTTAACGGTACTTGTTAATTATCCCTTGCCCATCATTCTGTGAAATTAATTATTTTTCTAATTTTTTATAACATTTTTCCAATCCTACTTAAAAAGGCAATTATTATGGTGGCTTGTTTCCTCAAATTCTTGCCAAACGCTTAATATGCTTTTTATAGAAATAATTGTTTTCATGATTCTGTTTAATCAGTCCTATTTAATATCCTATTTAATAATATTATATAATTAAATTTCAAGTTCAAACAGGTATAAAGATTGAACATATCAAATATCGGAAAGAGAAACATAAGGACACACCAATGTTTTTTATGTCTTATCAAGACATGAAAAAGACCTAATATAGTGAACTGGTAAAAGGAAGTTAGTTAGAAAAAATTCTACCATACATGCTTCATGTATTGAATTAGCATTGGTAATGTCCAAGATGTAAGGAAGTCAAAGATGAATAACAAAAGTCAGTGCAGAGATAGGCTATGGTTCTGATTTGGGCCTCAAATTCATCCTCAGTTTCAATTTTTAATTCTCCCTTAGCTAGCTGTATGATTTGCACAATGTATAATACTTAAATCTTTGTTCCTTTTATCTCACCCATAAAATCATACAAAATTATACACACTTAGATAAAAGCTAATTGCTTCTTTCTCTCAAGCATTTGGAAATGGCATTGAGAAATTACCTGGGCATGGTGGTGTGCATCTGTAGTCCGGCTGCTTGGGAGGCTGACATCAAAGAATTACTTGAGCCTGTGGGGCAGAGGTTGCAGTGAACTGAGACCACTCCATTGCACTCCAGACTGGGTGACAAAGTGAGCTCTTGTCTCAAAAAAAAACAAAAAAAATTATATATAATTAGTTTTATTCCACAATTCAAGCTGGAAAGATATGTAAACTAATGAGTTTTAAAGCAACCACACTCTGCCACTTTATGAAGAAGGAGGAAATGGCAGTGGCTAAGAAAAGAATTAATGAAATGTCTATACACAGAGTGAAATACCTAAAACTATATATTTTTTTATTATTATACTTTAAGTGCTGGGACAAATGTGCAGAATGCACAAATTTGTTACACAGGTATACATGTGCCATGGTGGTTTGCTGCATCCATCAACCCATAATCTACATTAGGTATTTCTCCCAATGCTATCCCTCCCCTTGCCCTTCACCCCCAACAGGCCCCAGTGTGTGACATTCCCTCCCTGTGTCCATGTGCTCTCATTGTTCAACTTCCACTTATGGATGAGAATATGCGGTGTTTGGTTTTCTGTTCCTGTGTTAGTTTGCTGACAATGATGGTTTCTAGCTTCATCCATGTCCCTGAAAAGGACATGAACTCATTTTTTTATGGCTACAGAGCATTCCATGGTATATATGTGCCACATTTTCTTTATCCAGTCTATTGTTGAGTTGGTTCCAAGTCATTGCTATTGTAAACAGTGCTGCAATAAACATACATATGCATGTGTCTTTACGGCAGAATGATTTATAACCCTTTGGGTATATACCCAGTAATAGAATTGCTGGCTCAAATGGTATTTCTGGTCCTAGGTCCTTGAGGAATCACTCAATAAACTAGGTATTAATGAAACATATCTCAAAATAAGAAGAGATATGTATGACAAACCCACAGTCAATATCATACTAAATAGGCAAAAGCTGGAAGCATTCCCTTTGAAAACTGGCACAAGACAACAATGCCATCTCTAACCACTCCTAGTCAATGTATTATTGGAAGTTCTGGCCAGGGAAATCAGGCAAGAGAAAGAAATAAAGCATATTCAGATAGGATGAGAGAGAGTCAAAGTGTTTCTGTTTGCAGATGATATGATTGTATATTTAGAAAATCCATCATCTCAGCCCAAAATCTCCTCAAGCTTCAGCAAAGTCTTGGGATACAGAATGAATGTGCAAAAATCACAAGCATTCTTATACACCATAATAGACAAACTGCCAAATCATGAGTTAACTCCCATTCACAATTGCTACAAAGAGAATAAAATACCTAGGAATACAACTTACAAGGGATGTGAAGGACCTCTTTAAGGAGAACTACAAACCACTATTCAAGGAAATAAGAGGGGACACAAACAAATGGAAGAACATTCTGTGCTCATAGATAGGAAGAATCAACATCATGAACATGGCCATACTGCTCAAAGTAATTTATGGATTTGATGTTATTCCCATCAAGCTACCATTGACATTCTTCACAGAATTAGAAAAAACTAGTTTAAATTTCATATGGGACTAAAAAAGAGCCCATATAAACAAAACAATCCTAAACCAAAAGAACAAAGCAGGAGGCATCATGCTACCTGACTTCAAACTATACTACAAGGCTACAGTAATCAAAACAGCATGGTACTGCTACCAAAACCTATATACAGAAAAAAGGAACAAAACAGAGGCTTCAGAAATAACACCACACATCTACAACCATCTGATCTTTGACAGACCTGAGAAAAACAAGCAATGGGGAAAGGATTTCCTATTTAATAAATGGTGTTGGGAAAACTGGCTAGCCATATGCAGAAAACTGAAATTGGACCCCTTCCTTACACCTTATACAAAAATTAACTCAGGATGGATTAAAGACTTAAATGTAAGACCTAAAACCATAAAAACCCTAGAAGAAAACCTAAGCAATCCCATTCAGGACATAGGCATTGGCAAAGACTTCATCACTAAAACACCAAAAGCAACTGCAACAAAATCAAAAATTGACAAATGGGATCTAATTAAACTAAAGAGCTTCTGCACAGCAAAATAAACTCTCCTCAGAGTGAACAGGCAACTTACAGAATGGGAGAAAATTTTTGCAATCTACCCATCTGACAAAGGGCTAATATCCAGAATCTATAAGAAACTTAAATTTACAGGAAAATAAAAAACAACCCTATTAAAAAGTGGATGAAGGATATAAACAGATACTTCTCATAGGAAGATATTTATGAAGCCTACTATATTCTTAAATGAGGTAGAGAGACTGCTTTGTTTCCAGTTTGTTTTCCAGGTCCCAAGTCTTGAGAGGCTGACTATACTTACTGCCCTTTTTTACTTATACTAAAGCTAGTTTGAGTGAGTTTATGTTATTATCAGTGAAAAGAGCTTAGCCCAAGAACAGTTCATTGTTTTACATGGAGGAGTGGTTAATATAATGACTCCCAGTGGTCAGGCCTCCGCAATCAAATGAAATGGAGGAGAAGCAATTATGTGAGACTTTCCAACAACAACAACAAAACATTAAATTATTTCAACAAGAAGTAAAAAGAAGAGAGAAAAACTAATTTTTCTAAGTTTAAGTAACCAGGCTATTGCCTATGTAATCGGTTTAAATTTCCCAGAGGGTTCTAGTACATAAAAACATCTGGAATCAGAAGTAATTAGATGTATTAGAAAATACATTCTATATTTAGAAATGATCTCATTTGTGGTTAAGCTAAAATGTCACTAAAAGTAGGATTCTGCAGCGAGGAAGAATTCATAGAGGCCAATGCTCTGAAAATCTCAGCAAGGACTAGTTGGTGGTAATAAACAAGCACCTCCTCCTATCTCAGAGTCCTAGGGCCAGAGAGAAATTCATTTCTAGCAGGATTTTAGACACATCTTACTGAATGCAAAATTTTCCAGATTTTTTAAGAGCCTTTCCAGAAAGGGAGAATTCCCGTGTCTTATGTACCTTAAGGATCTTTCTAAATTATATACTGTTTCTACTCACACTTACATTTTATATTTCTCAAGGACTGACTGATTCATTCCACAGTCATTTATTGACCAATCTCCATATGGCCATCTCAGAGCCAGGTCCCAAAGAGGCAGGTATAGAAGACAGTCTTTTCTCTCAAGTAGACAGTCTTTTCAGTAGACAGAAAATTAGAGAAAGCAAATGCAATAAAATGCCAAAATATATGTGAGCTTCAGTACTTTGAAACAGAGCAAAAGGGCACCTACTTCATTTTGTGGAGGGGTGGGGGAAATGAAGGATTCTTGGGAGAGAGAAATCATGAATGAGTCTTTATGTTTGGGATAATAGCAGTTTCCAATCAGAGGAAACAGCATGTGGGCAAAGTCATGAAAAGATGTTAGAAAAAGCACGGGGTGCCTGCAAGTAAAGAGGAAGTGATTAAAAATAGGCTGGAGCCTAAGGCAGAGATGAGGTCTAGCAGGGGTTTATAGACTATGCTTAATAATTAATATTTTTGTCTTACAGACATTGAAGACAGAATGAAGTGTATATACAGAGAAATGACATGTTCAGGTTTCATATATGTCACATATTTGCATATTAAATAATGAGGTAAAACAACAGTTGTCATTCATTGAGCCTCTATAATTAGATCCTGAAGGAATAACTAATAATCAGAAAGTTTTGGGTAAGGCACTACAGAGTGGTTTCCTAAATATTGCTGAATTGACTAGAAAATACTTTTTGTAACCAGAATTGAAATTTGCATCTGAGTTCCTGTCCTTTGTATTACAACATTTACTTTCTGATTCAAAATCTAGGTTTAATAGTTTAGTGTCTCTTTAATGTGTTATTATTGAATGTTTTGCTGACACAAGTTTTTGGGCTCACTTAGAACTCAAGTCTATTGCCTACAATCATAAAATAATTTTTTAAGGGGGAGAAATCTCTGGTGGTATCATATGTAACTACATATCTACATCATATCCCAAAAAAAGTCTTCATGTGTCTCTATTTCGTAACATTTTGTTTCCCATTACACTATATTTTCTTTGAGGATAAGAAATATGACTTATTCTTTTCCATAATAATAAAGATTCAAAAATTATTCCTACTTGACCAGTCTGTGATCTAGGCAGCTCACATAGCCTTACGGAGTAAGTAATTTTTCCATTTTAACGATAAGATACCAACTGCTTCAGAACAGTCTAAGGTCACTTATCAAGTAAGTGCTGGATTCAAGGTTTCATTGCAGGCTCAATGAATCTCTCATTTGTAATCAGGTTTATTTCACCATGCTTGGCAAATGGTAAGCACAGTAATTATTTGTTGATAAATAAATAAACAAATTAATTTAACACACTTTGAAAATAAACAGCTTTTAAGTAGTTATTCACCAAAACAAAGTTGCTTACATGATTTCTGTAATATCTAAACAAGTTATTTAAACTACACTTGAGTTAAAATAAGCTTACTGTATGTAAATAACATTGTGCATGTAGTCTGAGCTTATATTTTGCCAAATGCCATCACTTGAATGTGCCTCCCTAAAAGTTCATGTTTTGGAAGCTTAATTCCAAAAGTTAAATATCTATAGTACTTGGAGGTGGGGCATTTGGGAGATAACCATTGTTAGTTGAAATCATGAGGGTGGGGAACTTATAATGGGGAATATTGGCTTTGTAAAGAGAGACCTGAGCTGGCAACCTCTGCCATGTGATAACTCTTACCACGTCATGATACAGCAGAAAGACCTTTAGTAGGGGCCAGGTACAGTGGCTCATGCCTGCAATCCCAGCACTTTGGGAGGTCAAGGCAGGTGGATCACGAGATCAGGAGATTGAGACCATTTTGACCAACATAGTGAAACCCTGTTTCTACTAAAAATACAAAAATTAGCTGAGCATGGTGGTGCATGCCTGTAATCCCAGCTACTGGGGAGGCTGAGGGGAGGAGGCTGACGGAGGAGAATTGCTTGAACGCAGGAGGTGGAGGTTTCAGTGAGCTAAGATCATGCCACTGCACTCCAGCCTGGCAACAGAGCAAGATTTCATCAAAAAAAAAAAAAAAAGAAGACATTTAGCAGATCCTGACACCATGTTCTTGGACTTCCCAGAATGGTGAGCTACATAAACTATTTTTTTATAAATCACCCAATCTGTGGTATTCGGTTATTTACCAGAAAATGATTTAAGATACCAAATAATTGGATAAATGAACATTTCTTTTAATTCCCAACATCAGGTTTTTTTTTTTTCTTACAGGCATCCTAGGTATAAGGCATTCTAATAATCAGTCTGAAAGCACCAGTCTGGTCATATGCCTTCACTGCAGTTCCACTGTGCTACATTTATTACATTGTCTGTGCAGACATGTGCCAGGACTACGTAAAACTCTACTGCAACTTAGGTGTGCTATCTCAAAAGCTCTTCCATCCATCACTACTTACTCTGAACTACTTTATCTTAATGTTCCTTTTCTTGCTGTTGTTTGTAACCTATTTTTATCCATTTTCTTATATCCACTTTTTTTCTAGACCTCTGATTTGGATCCAACATCTACATTTTATGCCAGCACAGCCTCTGTATCCCACCATTAATGCTTACCTGCAAGCTCCCATGAACCAGGCTGACCTTAGGTCGCAGAGGATCAGTGGGTAGGGATTAGTTTTCATCTTGCCTCCATTTTCAAAGCAGAGATACCATGTTTCTAAAGCTTTGTTTTTAATTGTCACATTAGTTAGTTCTCACACTGCTATAAAGAACTGCCTGGGACAAAGTATTTTAGAAAGGAATGAGGTTTAATTGACTCAAAGTTCCGCATGGCTGGGGACACTTACAATCGTGGCCAAAGCTGAAGGTAAAGCAAGATACCTTCTTCAAAAGGCAGCAGGAAGAAGAATAAACGTAAGAGGAACTACCAAACACTTATAAAGCCATCAGATCTCATGAGCACTCACTCACTATCATAAGAACAGCATGGGGGAAACTGTCCCCGGGATTCAACTACGTCTACCTGGTCTCTCCCCTTGACCCCTGGGGATTATGGGGATTATAATTCAAGAGAGATTTTGGGTGGGGACACAGCCAAACCATACCAATTATATATTCCTAATTAGCTCACTCGCTCTATCAATATACTATGAGAATTGGTTCTCAGAAGGTTTCATGCATAGAATCCAGGTATCAGAAATTGATGTGCACTCTGATTCAGATAATGATATGCTTTGTCTCTCTTTACAAAATAAAGTTAGAAATGCCTGTACTACCTATCCACAGGTGCATTGTTCTGGTGATACAGTATATGTAAGGTCACAGGGAAAGCATCTTCTAGGAGTAAGTCTAAAAAAAAAATAGAATGTTCAATTATACTATCAAAGGAACCAAATTTAAGAAGGCTCATGTTCTTTTTTTCTGTCCTGCACTGTCACTGGGCTGGAGTGCAACAGTGTGATCTTGGCTCACTGCAACCTCCGCCTCCCAGGTTCACACAATTCTGCCTCAGCCTTCCAAGTAGCACCTCCCAAGAACAGTTGCACACCACCACACCTGGCTACTGTTTTGTATTTTTAGTAGAGGTGGGGTTTCACTATGTTGGCAAGTGTGGTCTCGAACTCATGACCTTGTGATCTGCCCACCTCGGCCTACCGAGGTGCTGGGATAGGCATGAGCCAACACACCCAGCCACTTATGTTCTTTCTTATACAAAAGATGCTTTTCTTGTTGTTGTTGTTGTTGTTAATAATGTGATGAATGCTGGAGTCTTTATAAATCAAATACAAAATTAAATAAGATGTAAATTTAAGAGAGTAGAGACTCTCATATTAAATTAAATTTTAACTACTGAAGATATATTTCCTTATAGTGCTTGGGAAACCAAATATATTTGTGTTACCTCATCACACGACTGATTGGAATTAGACTCAACCTAATAGGAATACTGAGAACTGGAAGCAGTTATCAATGTTTCTTTTTAAATTGACGGAAATAGTGAATGTTACTTTATACTTGTATGCATATACTTGCATTTTCCTCTTTAGTGTATTATAATTTACCTTTTCTGTTTTATGAAATATAGAGCATTATTTAAAATGTGGTTATTGTCAAGACTAAGAATTCTAATAACCGGACTTCAAGTTTTACAGCTTAGAGCTTAGTGGCTCAACGCTTGGTAAATAAGCACCTCTCTGAGCCCTTTAAATAGTATTTAAGCTGAGTTAAGTTTATGAGTTAGCTATAAAATTATAATTTGGTTCTGAAGAGGAAACCTCATTTAGTGGCACTCAACAAACTAATATAGTGACCCTAAATCCCAACCTGACTGTTTAGTTATTACAACACACCGCTATGAAGACTATTAACAGGCCTAATTAAGGCATCAATCACCTCTCAGAACCTCTATAACCTTACAATAACTCTTTTTATGGCATTTTTAGCAATTTGCTCTAATGCACGAGGGCCATATACAAGTGAATTGGATATTAGGGGCCCTGATAACACGAGGCCATTTGGCAAGCACTCCCAGCCCCTACACTTGCACAAGCTCGCTGGGAAACAGACCAGAGTACTTACTAAGGAGGACAGAGTGAAGTCTGAGCTGGGCTCTCTAACACAACCCAATATGCTGTCAGGTATTTAGAATTGTGTAGGCATTCAAACAGAATAATATAGGCCATTGGGCATTTCCATTTTAAAGACTTTCTTTTTTTTGTTCACGCTGCATATCCAGAACAGCGTCTCTGTGGAGCAAATCACCTATTACAACAGCCACTTTGCAAGCAGCTGTATGGGCAAACTTTCTAAAAAGCACATTAACACTTTTGGCCTATTGTGTTAATGGACCTGACTTTCTCAACTGAGTATCTTTCTAGTAAATCAAGTACAGTTTAGTAAGACAGGCTTAAGGGTAAGACATTATTTGGTAAACCTCAGTGAGATCATACAGTTCAGTTTATCCTGTTGTAGGTTTTGGTATGTTCTAAGTGATTTTTCAAGTTGGAAATTCACATATATTTTCATATTCCTCTTCTTTCCTGCTTCATAAGTCGGCAGGGTGTCAGTTAGAGAGAAGACAGGAAGTTAATGACTATACTGGAAGAAAGCCAACCTCAACATCTCAAGAGAATGTAAATTTTATGATTGTGTAGAGAATGGAGTTAGCAGATTCAGAGGATGGTACTTGTGAAGATATGATTAATAAAGTGAGGAATTAAAGCCCAACCTGCTGCTACCAATTAAGTGCTGTGGTCATGGCACACATTACAGACTGCTAAATAAGAAACATCATATAATGTGACATGAGGGATCAAAAGTCTTCCTAAACTTGTGGTTTTCCCAAAGGTACTTAACTTGGTTTGCACTTCTTATGTTAGCCATTCACTTCAATTAGTGTATTTGAGTTCAAAATCTAAAGGTATCAGCCTTTGAGGGGTAATGTTTCACATTTGGGTATTTCCATATTTCAGTGAATTAGCTAAATACTTAACAAATAAGTAAGTTCATGAAGACATCAGGCAGGGATATGGCAGTTTTGAAAGAGGAACTAGGTTGAACTTATGGGAAGAGATTTCTAAGATGTCTAATATCCAGTTGACTTCTATTGGAAGAGATGTCTAGATGTCTTGATCATAGGCAAATGTGGGAGGGGACAAAATTAATGTAGAGAACTGAGGAATGAAGACACAGGCTTTCTAGAGGGCCTCCAAATAAGCAGGATATCACAGAGATAAAAGAATGCTAATGATTTTTGCTGTTGTTTAGTTAAGGTAATTTAGCTGCTGTAACCAACAAATCTTTCAGAATATGTAAGGGCTTAAACATGACAATTCACTTCTTGTATATGTTAAGTCCAAAACGTTTGCCCTTCATTGACAGGCAACTTTCCTTTAATTAATAATTTAGGGACATTTATCTCGTAGTTTCATCAACTTTGGAAGCATGACGCCAAAGGTTACCAAACTCAATTGCAACAAGTGGGTGGAAAGGGAAAGGTGTTGGAGACATAACTGCAAAGAAGTCTGATAAATGGGCTCAGTGAGAGCTCAGTGGTCTCTGCAACGCTGGCATTTTCCTGAGCCCTGGTCTTGATTCTGTGTCTTACAGTCTCTGGCCTTCTAAAGTAGGTCATAATTAGGCAGAAAGGGAAGTATAAGCTTAAAACAGGGTACAAAAAATAGTAGGTGACAAAAGGAGTGAAGATGTTTTCTTGTTGCTCAGCTTTGGTAGAAAACAAAACAAAAATTGCATTTCTACTTGTTGGTATAGGAAGATTTGATATTTGAGAAATAAGGGCTGTCAGAACCAGTTTGGAGTCTTCTGTTTTGTTGATTTTCACAGGGTTATTATATGTGGAACTAAGACCACGTAACTCTATTAAATGTGTACAGTATAGAAAAAGAGTCTTCACACTCCTCATCTTCTTCTGTCCCTGACTATGCTAAATTTTTCAGTTATAAAATTTATCTGATGGTTTTCTTAGTTAAAACACAAAAATTATTACATCTACTTCTATCTGAATCAAAAATATCATGGGGATGATGTGAATGATTTCATTTGCTCCTCAGTTGGAGGACTTAGATAGGCTATAGGCTCAGTCACGTATTCTAACAGCATTGGTCTTTAAAGACTAAATAATCTGGAAAATGTGATTCTTAAAGTATATAGGGAGATAACCACACTGGCTTCCCACTAAGTTTTAAAAAAGTATTCTGAGTTCGCTGCAATCCCCAGTTTACACATTTGCTTCTAGCGAAAGCACTTTTGAAAATTATCAAGCCTGATGTTGGGTATTAACACCCGGAAAATAGATCTGTGATATGCACCCAGTATTTCATTTAAGAACCCTAAACCCTTATGTTCACAAGTTCTAGGTAGTCCTTAGACTAAGAACTACACCAGAACATCAAGACATTATACAATTTAATTCCCTATTAAATGAAACAACAGGAAAAATATCATCTTTTCTATGGTTAATTCCCTTTTTGTTAATAAAAATGGTTTTGTTGTTGATATTGTTTACACTGTGCATTCAATCTCTATAGTCAAATATTGTTACTGTAGAGTAATGTCAAATCAGTGCCTAATGTTGCATCCCTAAATGCTTGTGGAAAACATTATTATGAAGTGGATCATTAGAGCTTAAGGATCGTCATTAATTTTAAACCAAAGCTATAAAAAGCATGAAGTGTCCACAATGATGATCAGCTCCTTAAAAAGATGTGAGGATAATTGTGCAGATTTCTTTAAATTACTCAGTCAATTTTAAAAGAGAAATATTGTTGGTATTTTCATCACTTTTCTTCATAAGGGATGCTTCTATACTCATAGCATAAGGTGACTCATCACAACTTTGTCACAGTGAGTGGTCAGAAGGCATAAGCCAGAACTCCAGCATTATCTAACAGCTGTCACTTCCATTTAAGGGACCAACACATTCTCTCATGGACACTTCCTGGGGCAGCCTTTTGGAAATTGCTCACCTAATAATTGAGAAAATGAGGAAGGTGTACTCTAAAATAATCACAGAAATTGACTTAACATGAAAGGTAACTTTGCCTTTTAGCATTGTTTAAGAACGTAATTTTCTCTTACTTAGGAAATTCGTTCAGATTTTTTTTTTTTTTTTGAGACGGAGTTTTGCTGTTGTTACCCAGGCTGGCGTGCAATGGCACGATCTCGGCTTACTGCAACCTCCGCCTCCTGGGTTCAAGCAATTCTCCTGCCTCAGCTCCTGAGTAGCTGGGACTACAGGCGCACACCACCACGCCCAGCTAATTTTTGTATTTTTAGTAGAGACGGGGTTTCACCTTGCTGACCAGGATGGTCTCGATCTCTTGTGACCTCGTGATCCACCTGCCTCGGCTTCCCAAATTGCTGGGATTATAGGCGTGAGCCACCGTGCCTGGCCCTAGTTCAGATTTTTGAGGCTTTTGTGATTCCATTTCTTTCTCTGAGTTATAGAGTATTTATATTCAACACTTTCTTGGCCTGCAATGTGATGCAACATACAGATTTATAAATCAACAGATTATGCTAAGTTTTTTTAAAAAGCATCTGTACCTTCATACCACATTTTTAACCTTGCACTATAGAGAAGTAGACTCACTGTATTTTTTCTTCCTGTGTAGAAGAGAGTATTGGTTAGGAAATATATTATCCTACAAGTAACAAAGACATCACTGCCACAGACACTAAAAAAACATTGCTTAAAAACGTTATGGAATTTTTTTCCTCTAGTAATGGATAAGTCACAAAATAGTACAGAAAACATGGTTACATGTTGCTATGGCCCAGGCTACTCTCATATTCATTCTCATGAAATGATTGCTGTGGCTCTAGCCAACACATTTAAGTTCTAGGATAGTAGAAATAAGAAGGCGAAGTATAAAAGCTGTTAAGTTCTTAAAGCACGACATTGTTTTAGAAAAACTTTCTGCAAGGCCTGCTCAACAATCTCTTGTAACATTCGATAGCTCAGAAGCCTGTCCCATATGCATAAATGTCTAAAATTGGCTGGTAAATGTTGCTTCTAAACTGGGCACATTGTCAGTCTCAACAATATCTGGGCAATGTAATTAAGAAAGAAGTGAACATTATATTAAGTTATTTATTTTTAGAGATGAAATCTTGCTATGTTGCCCTGACTGGAGTGCAATGGCTATTCATGGGCAGAATCACAGCCCACTACAGCCTTAAACTCCTACACCCAAGTGATCTTCCTGCTTCTGCTTCCTAAGTAGCTGAACTACAGGCACATGCCACCATGCCCAGCTTAGAGAATAAATAATAAGCAGCTAGTGGTCTTTGTTATGAGTTTACCAGAAGGGAAATTTCTGCTTATCTAGCTTTCTCCCCTTCCACCCTCTTTCAATCCTTTTTCCAGAGAGGGACGTCTGGCCAACATTTTTAGTCAGAGATTACAATTAATTCATTTTACTAGGAGGCAGAATTGCAGGCCTTAAAGATATAGACTCACTTCTTGAATCATCTCACATTTCCTGTTCCAAATTAATAAACAGATCAGGAGAACTTTCTAAACCGTATTCTCAAAAGTACTGTGTTCCAGAGTCTCTGCCTACTCCGGAGTAGGTGAAACTCCAGTGACACACATTGCAAGCTGAGTTTTCTTTTTTCTTTTCTTTTTTTTTTGGCTTAAGACAATAGAACTTTATTTTCTCAGTTTTGGAGAGCAAAACTCTAAAATCAAGGAAGCAGGGCCATACTCTCTCCAAAAGGCTGTAGGGGAAAATCCAAAAGAATCTAGCCTGATGGTATTTGCTGTGAACATGGACTGTCAGATTTATTGCTGGAGTGCTAGACATATGCATCTGAGTTCCAGCACAACGAGTTATTTTAGACCTATACAAAGAACATACATTTTGAGGGTTATAGGTGGCTGCTCCAGATTTGTCAAGTGGAACAAGAATCCTCACTTGGTTATAGACTTCCAAGTTGTAGACTAACAGTGTATCTCCCATTAGTCAAGACTCCAAAGGGAAGAAGGAGAGATGAGATACATCACAAACCTCCCAGAGAAAGCTTTTATCTTAGCCAAATCTTAAAATCTGCAGAATTTAGAGTGTTATCTATTTGCCAGTTTGCTTCTTTCTTTCCTGCCTTTCTCATGCATTCCTGCTTGGTCTCCAGCAGGCATTCTTCTCATGATCTCTCTCATCAAGGTAGCTTTTGACATAGACTATTTGGGCTCAGCGCTTGATATTCTGCCTGTGTCTACCAAGTTATAATTGTTCACTCATTTTTCCACTAGATGGATGGTTTCTTAATGACCAAGACCATAGTGTGACACTGAATCTTCAGGGACCAGCAAAATTTTTAGTTCATAGCTGTCAATTAATGAAAATTAGAGTATTTTTTATTTAATATAGGAATGGAAACTAATAACCCTGAATCACAAATGACCTAATCAGATCACAGGAAGCTTAGGAATTCAGCAGAAGTAAAAATCTTTACTAGTAGCAGTGGTTTATAAAGTGTGGGTCAGGGAGGGCTATGGCAGTAAATTTTAAACAGGTGTTCATCAGAATCACTTACGCTCAGTCCTGCATTCAACCCTTAGATTCATATTCAGTGGATTTTGGGTGGGACTGAGGATTTCGTATTTTTATACGACTCTTGGGATTCTGCTTTACAAACTGGATTGAATGAGTCAGAATGTGAGCTGTGGTGAACAGGTTCTAATCTGTCCCCTGTGGGCAGCTCCATTTTGGTCTGCTTTACATATACAGCAGTTCTCAGTGTTGGCCAGTAGAATCACCTAATCTACTAGTGACTGGCTAGTTTAGAATCAGCTTCTAAACTCCATGTGCACAAACAGCACCCAGGAGAATAAAAATGGAGTCTTGTGGGAATGAGGGACTTCTCTTCCCTGGTCCAGGAGGGGCATGTTTTCAAAGGCAGGAGTTTCCCGGCTCCATGCCTCTATCCTTGAACCAGACACACTCCGCCTGGGTCCCCGAGGGGCGTGGCTTCACAGGCAGGAGTTTCCCAGATCCAAGCCTTATCAGGCAACTAGAGGGGTTTCAAAGGTAAAGTTCTTCGTTTGGGTTTCCCGTGGGCACTACGTCAGGAAAGCCAGGTGGACTCCTTTGTCTGAAAAAAAAAAAACAAAAACAAAAACAAAAGTTCTGGGAAGAGGGGCTTTATAACTCAGAGTTGTGGACCAAGTGGACAATCCAGTACCAGAGTCAAAGATCACTCACTCAAGAAATTTGAAAGAACTCCTCTCATTGGACGAGAACAGGGAGGAAATAACTCAAGGGTTAAAACTCCCGCTGCTCCTCCTATAGGGATTCCTTCTCTGGGGCCCCTCCCACAACAGCGTGGGAGCTGTCTGCCTTTCTGGCTAATAAATTGCTTTTCTGCAAAACTCTTTGGGTCCATGGTAATGGCAAACTCACTGTGCCTGCAGGGGCCCCTTTCCCCATTCTTTGGGGTTAATGAGGCTAAGAACCCCTTAGGAAGGGGAGGGAGCTGAGTATGCTCCCCATTACAGGAAGAGCCTAGACCTCAGTAATCAGTAAAGCTCTTGAGGTCATTCAAATCAGTAATCAAAATTGGGAGTCAACGACATATAGAAATTCTCTAAGAAATTTCACCTACTGCTACAAACAACAGTAATAGAATAAAACATGAGAAAATGAATAAAACCCTACAGTGACATTTTAGCAGCTTACACATGCCTAAATTCACATCAGCTAGACATTTCCCAGGCATTAAGCTACTGCTTCACTTCGGTACCTCTTGTTTGCTTGCTCCGCTCTTACTGCATACCTATTCTGGTCTTTGACTCTCTCCTCCTTACCTTTCACTCTAGATTCTGTGAACTTCTGAGTTTTTTTGGTCTCATATTAATTCTGACCGTTTTCCTTTTTGACCTGCCTTCTTGATTCCTTCACATGACTTCCTTATTATTATCTGACTCCTTGAGTATTTCATCTTACCATATTCAGCTCTTTCTCTAAATTCACAGCTTCTTAGTGTGACATAATATCATATTTTGAAGAATATTAACCAAAGATTTGTAGGATCCCAACTAGGTGCAAATTGAGTATACAAAAATTAGTGTGAATTTCAAAACAAAAGAATTTTTTTTTTATGAGACGGAGTTTTACTCTTGTTACCCAGGCTGGAGTGCAATGGCGTGATCTCGGCTCCCCACAACCTCCGCCTCCTGGGTTCAGGCAATTCTCCTGCCTCAGCCTCCTGAGTAGCTGGGATTACAGGCACGCGCCACCATGCCCAGCTAATTTTTTGTATTTTTAGTAGAGACGGGGTTTCACCATGTTGACCAGGATGGTCTCGATCTCTTGACCTCGTGATCCACCTACCTCGGCCTCCCAAAGTGCTGGGATTACAGGCTTGAGCCACAGCACCTGGCCAACAAAGAATTTTTTACACGTTCCATTCCTTTGTTTTCGTTCATGCACATAACCAGCCAGAATATTGGTGAGATTCTTGCCTTTGGATGTCTCCTATCCTTGCATTTGTTATATTTCCTATGGCCTGCTCTCTCAATCTTCAGGAATGCTTCAAATCAGTGAATATTTACGTGCAAAGTTTACTTCTTACACAAAGACATAGATCTTAACGCTCCAGAGCATCCCTGTCCTCTAGTGTTCATTTATTCTTGGCCCATTGGACTTCTGCACATGCACAGTTCAGTCTCTATTTGTCATTAGACTGCCTATTCCCTGACAAAGCTGCTCCTCCCTCAGCCTCATGCTCTCTTTTTAATGATGCACCAGCCTCTCAGAGTAGGCATTTTATTTTTCCTGCTCCTCTATGGCAAACACTTGGTTGATTGTTTTTCACAATATCTTTTTGTATCCTTTACTGGATTTCCCTCTCTCTAACAAGGCTCTGCCACTAATCTTCTCCCTGTAATCATATAGTAGTGTCTTTTCCTTCCAGGAACACTATTTTGTAATGTGATTTCACTGCTCAAATCACTGTGAATAGTCCATCTTCACCAAGGACTAACTCCTCAGTCCTTTGAGGCCCTTCCCAAGATGATTTATTGCCCTACTGCAGGGAACCTCTGCTCTCCTCACGGTAAGCATCATTTTCTGAATACAACATAGGCCTTTCCAAGTCTGAGCTCCTGTTCGTGTTGTTCTCATTGACTGCTGTGCCTGCTGCGTAAATCTTATTCATCTTTTGTGGCTTTCTAATATGTCACTTACTGATTGAAATCTCCTCCAATCATCACAGTTGAGTGTATTCTCTCTCCTCTGAATACAAAACACTTCCTTCCAGTCTCGTGGTATTTATTATTTATTTCCTTGCACTGTAATTATCTATGTATATCTCATCTTCACTAATAGCTTAACCCTTTTTAGATATCAAGAAGCTTACTCATTTTTATATTTCCTCCTCCACCCTTACACCATAATCAGCAGCACACTAGCCTTGTCCGTAGTAGGTTCTAGATAACTATTAAATTATGTTCAAGATTAGATTAATTAATTATTAAACATTTATCCTCTGATTAGAGTTGATGTTTACATTAGGAAAAAAGTGACTCTACTTTTATAAGGTATTTCCATGTCTCTTTTTTCTTTTCTCAAACATAAAACTGTTTGAATTCCAAATCTAATACTAGCATCCTGGCAGGAAATCACTGAAAAGCAATGGTGTACAGTGAGGCTGTTTAAATACTGAAGTCCTATACAGTCAAATAGAACTTCTAAAGCATAGGAATAGGCTGTGAGATACATTTATATGAATATACTTGGAATATCTGTTCAATAGTAATAGAGAGTGAATGTTGACTTCTAGGCAGGATTAAGATGGGAGTATTAAATGCACCATATTAGGGAAACCAAGATATACATTGGCAGGAACATTGAAATTCTTATATGAACATAAAATCTTGGGGCCAGATTATTTTTTCTAATAACATGTGTTGCCTACTTCATAATGAAAACTGGAAAATAGAATGCAAAATATGTGTTTATTTACCTAAAACTTTCAGGAGTTGAGGTATATAATATTCCAAGAGTAGAAAAAATCTATTCTGAATGCCTTAAGATCTTTTAGGAAATCCTGTATGGGAAACTGATTTCATGTGAACGAACCTATTGAAACCTATTCCCCAACACACACACACACACACACACACACACACACACACACACACACACTCACACTCTTATTCCAAGAAAATTAATAAATATAAATTAGTACACTTTCAGTGACTTTACAATTTGTGATCTGAACTCTTTGGCCAATTTCATATATATATGTATATATATACAGATATGTGTATATATATGTATGTATATGTACGTCTATTTGAAACTGGCAGAGATAAGAAGAATGTATGATTGAAAACGGAATACACACACACACACACACACACAGAGCTGACTTTTAGTGGCTATGTTTCTGGAAATAAGTCTTCATCCGAATGTAAAGCTTTCTTTATTATTATAAAAAGCTAGTATTTTAACGCCTGTTGGGTTTTTAGACACTCTCAGAAGCACAATTTCCATGCCCAGGTTATCGCTTTTCTCTTCCTACTAACAATAGTTCAATACTAGATCTGGTTAGACAATCCCCAGCTTTAAAAAATGATTTTAACACATTTTTCAGTAATATCTTCTCTTCAGCTTTTACCACTCCTTACCATTTCTTTTTCCTATATTTCTAAGTTTCTAACAATCCCTAGGAGATGTGACTCCTCTGATCCTGAATTTAAAATTCTTCTAATAGAGTCACATACTTGAGAACTTTGTGACAAGATCTAATGTTTGCAGAAAGATTTTTGAATTTGCTTTATACCTAACTTAGAGTCCCATGTCTATTGGTAAAATAAACAAAATTCTGAAGTTGAAAATATTTTAAATACAACACAATTTAGCTATAAATAGAACCCACTGTTTTCCTAGAGTTCTTATACAGAAAAGTTTATTTTCTTTTTTAATTGTTCTTTTTCATGAGTTATTAAAGGTTATCTTGGTATTTGACTTAGGGCTTAGCAAGGAATATTGTATACAGTTTGTGGAAAACTGAGATACATTAATATAGAACATTTGTCACCATAAAATGATTTTCTGTATTTGAAGTTTCATCGATTGATTCTCGCAGGTCTTGCTGAGCTAAAAAGTAAATATTGACAAATAGAACATCCCAATTATATTCTCCACTGAAACTAAAGTGGTGAGAACATTCTTACATAGGATACTGCAGTTTGTTTTGTTGAGCAAAATTCTTTGAAATATGAAGAAGGAATGCAAAGGGTAAAACAGATATACTAGATTACTCCAATAAGAAAGAGCAAAGAAATGTTAATAGCTTAAAACAGCTCCACATTTTCACTGCTGTAGGGGAGAAAAAAATGTATTCTTTCTTCTTTCCTCCTAGGCTCCCTCTCTTAGGCCCTGTAAATTAGACTGACAAAAAGGAAACAGATTAATGAGAGAAAACCCAATACAAATGTGTTAACCTGTGCATTCTGCTTACACATGGGAGCATTCTGAAATGAGTAACTAGAAGGAATAGTTAGAATTTCGGCTGATAGAGCATCTTAACAAGAAAAAGAAAACAAATGTTTAGAGAAATGACAAAAGAAATGAAAGAACTTTGAGCTTCTAAGGGCAGCAAAGCATGCAAAGCAACTATATAGGGAGACTGGTGATAGATAAGAATTAGTAAGTTTATAATGTAGATTTCTCTGGTGCCATTTCTGGGATGATAAAGGTCTAGAGCATTTTCCAGTAATTAACTTTTGTATCTATAAGCATTCCAGGGACTGGCATCCCAGTTTCAAATGTTGATGCTTAACACCTAGATAGAATTAACGGAGACTGATATCTTCTCAGGATGTATAATTTTATGCTCAGGACAGCTAACTGGGACCCATCCATTTCTATATTCTTTGCAGCAGGCACTGACCAGAAAAACAACAAAGAAATTGACACCATTAAAAAATAGTTCCCCCTGTCTTTACTTTCTTGTTACTGATTATCAACAAACATCGGTAGAAGAAAGGAGAATGCCCTACCAAATATTTTTGCAGTATTCTTTGTAGTCATGAAGCTATCTCAACAAAGAAAGCATGGTTGGGGAGGTGACAAAAGAGCAAATTTTGCTCCCATTCTAAAAACTCCCAAATGAATAATGTAAACATCACTGAAAATTTACACCATCCATACTTTCTATTATTGTTTACCTATTCAATGCCAGACAAATCATGTCCTACAAGCAATAAAAGTTGCTGTATCCTTCTACAGTTGCCAAGGAGCAAGTTGAGACAATTCCAAGACATACAGTGCAGAGCAGTGGACCTAGTGCCTAAACATAAGCAATTTATTTTGGAAAATGGCTTTATCCACTGTGAGTTCTATCACCGTATTATAGGAATGCCACCTGAGCAATAAATGTTTTATTGGGTATGAGAACAGCAGTACTTTCATCCTTGAATTTTGTGTCCAGATGGCACACAGACCTGCATCCAATATGGTAGCCACTGGTCATGTTGGCTGTTGAGTTCTTGAAATGTGACTAATCCAATTTGAGATGTGATATAATTATAACTCAGACACAAGATTTCAAAGAGTTTGTACAAAAATATTTTAAAAATCTCATAATTTTTATATTAAATGAATCTTGAAATTTAAAAAGCTTGGATATGTTGAGATAAATATATATACTATTAAAATTAATTTACCTGGTTTTTTTTTTTTTTTTGAGACACAGTTTCGCTCTTGTTACCCAGGCTGGAGTGCAATGGCGCGATCTCGGCTCACCGTAACCTCTGCCTCCTGGGTTCAGGCAATTCTCCTGCCTCAGCCTCCCGAGTAGCTGGGATTACAGGCACGCACCACCATGCTCAGCTAATTTTTTGTATTTTTAGTAGAGACGGGGTTTCACCATGTTGACCAGGATGGTCTCAATCTCTTGACCTCGTGATCCACCTACCTCGGCCTCCCAAAGGGCTGGGATTACAGGCGTGAGCCACCGTGCCCAGCCTACCTGTTTCTTTTTAATGTGGCAACTAGAAACTTGAAATTTACATATGTGCTTACAAAGACTCTCCTCTTTGGAAAGAACTTTTAATCACGCTCCTCTGAGTCCTCTACTTGACTAGGCCTAACCTCAGGCTTCCTTTTCTGTCCTTACAGAATACAGCTCAAGCAAGAATCTCACTAAGTCAATTTAGGGAAAACCTCCCATGTTTGGTATGTAACTACTCTTCATATCTTATCATTATTTTTTGCCTTCAGCATGGTTCTATCAAGTTAATATACCTAGAAACTCCTTATCCTTGATGCTTCTGAGAAGAGAAAAGATCACCTGGCAGCCATCAAGCTGACCCTCTGAGGCAAGACCCCTTATCTGAAGAATTCAGAGGCAATTAAATTTCCCTATTATCTAAAGCCACTTCAAGTACAGGTTTCTTTCCCAAGAATTTATAAGTAACTAGAATTTCTATACATCTCTGGTATGCGTGCATGTCAGAACTCATTGTGAAACCCTTGCTGATATCAAGGTACCAAAATGACTACAAATGTAATAATTGAACATCACTTACATGACTCATATGGTACAAATTACCATAAAGTTCCTGCTTTAAGGTCCATAAACACGCCTAAAGAAAATCCACCACAGTGTGTCCAGTCTTCTCTTGCTGAAGCTCCCGCTGTACTCTGCTGCAGTGTTCTTTCTAATAAAACTTTTCTTTTCAAACCTATACCATTGTTGGCAAATTATTTTACCATCCAAGAGCCAACCACTCTCTGCCACTGGGGCCCTGACATCTTGCCCAGAAGTTTCCTCTTAGTAATTTTGCATCCACTGACATGTGCCCAGTTTCTTGGTTATAAATTCCCCTTGTTCTTGTTGGAGTTGAAGCTGAGTCCAATCTATTTTCCCTATTGCAGGATCCCATCGCAGTAGTGCCTACGCCTACCATCATGGCTCTTGTTGAATAATATCTACCTTACCATCTTTAACAAATGTGTCATGAATATTTTTTTCTATAACAGTGCTTTGAATATTTCTGTTGAATATTGGTGAGAGAAATTGAGCTATCCTGTAAGATTCTCTTTCTCAAATTGATGTATATAGACATTTATAAACAACACCTGATTATCACCAAAAGAGTTATTGAGGTATTGGCAAAATCAAAGTCGGCATAATTTATTTTTTGCCCCTAAAGGTTTTAACAAGAATCTCCATAATAACCTAATGTTTGAGTTCATCATTATTTTTTTTCTTTTTATTGCATTTTAGGTTTTGGGGTACATGTACAGAACATGCAAGATAGTTGCATAGGTACACACGTGGCAGTGTGGGAAAATGTGGCACATATACACCATGGAGCTCATCATTATTAATTGTCATACTGTTTCTCACCTTCTTGGCCTGAATTCAACAAATTGCTCTTAACTTCTTTAATATGATGGATGGATAATAGAAAGGCATTAGATAATAGAAAGGTATTAGATAGTAGAGCATAACTATGTAGTGATTTCTTGGAAACGAACATAGAATCCCTAGAGAAAACTGAAAAAGCTTCTCTATTCACCACATTTGCTCTTCCAACCTGGGTAAAACACAACCATGTTCCATCTAAATGTGCCCATGTTTTCCTCATTGTAAACCATGCCTGTGTATCAAATGATAAACAGAAAACCAAGGAGTTAAGGAGAAATCGCTACAGATGGTAGAAAGGACCACGTTCAATCTTCTTGTAAGTCCTAAATCCTGCAATATACACATTAGACTGAACATACAGTATAAAAGGAACTGCCTCTACTGAAGAAGGGAGAGTCAGTAGCCTTTGGAAAGATGCTCAGGAGGGAATGGGGTAGAGGAAAGAGAGATGATATTGATGAGAGGAAAGCCTTATGCACCAGACCCACTTGTTCAGAGATATCTTAGGGATGTTGTGTCTATGCTCTCTCCCAACTCTCATATTGACTCATAAGAGGCAGTGACTCACAATAGTAGCTTCACTCGCTTCTGGAAAAACTCACTTATTTATTCAAGAACAATTTAGCTTTCTTGAGTGTGCATTCTGATTCTTGAGAACTCAGAAGTGCTCAATAGCTCAGGCTGCTTGAATCAACAGACAGAAAGTTCATAAGAAAAAAATCTGGAAGAATGTGAACCAAAAAGAATGTACTGTTAACTGGTTATTTTAATTCTACATATGTGGAAATGCTGCTTAAGGACACTTAATTTTAGGGAAAAGGGTGATAAACTAATGTAAGAATTGAAGTTGGCTGGGCGCGGTGGCTCACGCCTATAATCCCAGCACTTTGGGAGGCCAAGGCAGGTGGATCACGAGGTCAAGAGATTGAGACCATCCTGGTCAACATGGTGAAACCCCGTCTCTACTAAAAATACAAAAATTAGCTGGACATGGTGGCGCATGCCTGTAGTCCCAGCTACTCAGGAGGCTGAGGCAGGAGAATTGCCTGAACCCAGGAGGCAGAGGTTCAAGATCGTGCCATTGCACTCCAGCCTGGGTAACAAGTGTGAAACTCTGTCTCAAAAAGAAAAAAAAAAAAGAATTGAAGTTTCCAGCAGGGTCTTTCCAATATTTTGCTTGAAAGATCTCAGTAGCAAGCCATGTAAGTAACAATGGGCCACTGGAAATAAATGCAAATCTGTGGTCTCTGAAAACTGAGCTTTTTTTTGGGGGGGGTGGGGAGAAAGGGAGGAAGGCTGGAAGGGAGGGAAGGAGGAAGGGAGGGAGGAAGGAAGGGATGAAGGAAGGAAGGAAGGGAGGAAGGGAGGAAGGGAGGGAGGGAGGGAAGGGAAGGAAGGAAAAAACTGAGCTTTTATTTCTCTCAGGATTCTTTTGCAGGATTATGGATGTCTCAGTAATGCTAGTGAGTATGTGACCAACATAACTTGGCAGACACAACTCTCTTTTTTGTCTAGAATATTGTCCTATCAACTTGCCTCTGTAGATTCTGACTTTTTTCTATCCCTGGCACCCCGTGCTGTTGTATTCCCATAACTGAGCCCTGTGTTTACTGAAAAAGAGATGATGCAGTTTAACATAGAAGGTCCCAGAAGAAAGCAATGAGGATCAGGTGTGTTTTATCTCAAGCCTAGCAGGCTGTCTTCTGCAGTAGGCTCCTCTAGCAGCTTAGCCAGCTGTGCAGTACATATCGGGTAGAGGCCAAAATTATGGCTCAGTACATGTGCCTGTATTAGTGACCAGAACTACAAGCTGCCACTCATAGCATCCACTCTTCTTGAAAATGGCTACACCAGAATGAGACTTATTGCCTCATATTCATGAAAACACTCAAGCTCACGATTTCTCCCTTTCTACAGGCAGAGCTTTTAGAGATCTATTCACCAAATAAACTGTTTATTTTGTGTTAGCATCTATGGAATAAGATAATTTAATCCACATAGATTTACATTATATCACGTAACTTGCTCAGCTGATTTTCAGGTTAACTCAGGTGCTCCAGTGGTAGACCCTGAAACAAAGATCTCTTGCAAGTAGTTTATTTGAAAGGTGAAGAAATCACTTAGTAGGCATTGGTAAATAAGATAGGGCACATTATTAAGCCAGCTACTCACTGTGTGTTGGTGAAGCTTAATTCTGCTAGGGAAACTCTAGAAGCCAATGTGAAGATCATGCCTCTAAATCATCCCACACAAGGGACATGGAGCTTGGTGTATTTTTTTCATCAACTCCCTGTAGCCGTTGGTTAAGCACTGCTCCCAAGTGGTCCTAATCTGCAGCACAACTGGCCCCACGCTTTAGTTGTGGAAGCTTGCTGAATAGCCAGAGATAAACCTCAGGCAAAGGAAAAAAAAAAAAAAACAATTTCTGACAGCTGGAAGTCAAATGGGCCTGCACAAAAGTGGTAAAGACAAAAATATACAAGTCAAATACCTACCATATTTGTGATAATTTTTCAGTTGAACAACGCAATCTTTCAAGTAAGAAACTCTATAAATCAAAGAATACACTCGACCAGTCTAGTCGCTATGCGTTTTTTAAAGCCAAATTGACTAGATGAGGAATTTTGAACAAATTTACTACCACTCCTACTTTCATCGCTGCTTCTCTTTGCTTGTCTACTGAGTAAACATATGGCTTAGAAGTTTATTTCTTTGCTTTTTAAAATGAGACTTTGCCGCTAATGCTCTCCAGTTTTCCCTGATATAATTAATTAGCCCTTGGTTTTAGAAGCTGATTGACTAACAACTAATAGCAAAATTATCCTAATACTTATAGCCAGAAATATATTTTGTAAAATTTGTCTGGTATTTCTCATTTACCCATTCTGCTACTTTTACCCCTCCTTGATCTCATCCCAAATATTCCCATATTTTGGCTGTAACCATTGACTATAATACTTACAGAAAATTTTCTTCCTCATATAATTTCTCATTTTATGGAGTTTGCTGATCTAAAACTACTTTGCATGCAAGGGCTAATGGTTCATGGACTCTTACACTTATTTCTGCCATATATATTTGAGGATTTATATATAAATACTATATATGTTTTATATATATTATATATACAGACACTGTTGACGTATATCATATAAACGTAATCTATATAAACTATATTATATATAGCTCAACTGTTGACGTATAACATGTATATAGACACATGAATAAGAACAATGAGAGTTAAAAACTGCAGGAGAACTCAGTCATGGGGGGCTTTTGTCTACATATATACATTGTATACTTTGGTGTATATTGAAGAGAAATATATACTGGAGAAATAACTGTGTAGCCATCTGTGAACCATTAATCCTTGTATGCAAAGTATTTTTGCATGGTAACATAATGGCATGGTAACATACATTGGGATACAGGGAGTTTCTCTAGCAATCTCTCAAATAATATTATTTAAGTGTTCTCTTTCACATTACAGACCTCAAAATATACTTCTTTGATCCATTTTTCTAATACTTGCCTGCACAAAATCTTGTGTTTTCTACCACCTGTTTCATGGCATATATTTTATATCTTTTTTTTTTTGAGATAGAGTCTCGCTCTGTTGCCCAGACTGGAATGCAGTGGCATGATCTCAGCTCACTGCAACCTCTGCCTCCCAGGTTCAAGCGATTCTCTTGCCTCAGCCTCCTGAGCAATGGGGATTATAGGTGCTTGCCACCATGCCTGCTGATTCTTGTATTTTCAGTAGAGACAGGGTTTCACCATGTTGGCTAGGCTGTTCTTAAACTCCTGATCGTAGGTGATTCACCCGCGTTGGCCTCCCAAAGTGTTGGGATTACAGGTATGAGCCATTCTGCCTGGCCTATATATCTCATATTTCTAAATAAGATATTTGCAAAATTAAATTTTGGAAAGCTGGTTCCTATATTAAAAATTTGTTTCCTTTTAGATTTCTTTTTCAAAATGATTTATGGCTCAATTTTGAAAGCCTCATGTTGAGTTAAGACTGAAATGGGTTGATATGTGTATACTGCTTTTATATAGATTAAGGAGTGAAACAGTAACAATGGAAATGCCACCGTCTCACTTATTTCACGTTTAGGTCATCAAATTGTTGTCCACACAAACCAGGAAATCACAATATTTTAAACCACACTTTCAAGTTTCCTGAGGCTCTTCCATTGAGTTATTGTGGCCGTGAGGAGCTAAATTTAAGAAAAATCAATGAGACAATTCTATGAATGAAGCTTTCTATGTTTCTTTTATTTTGCTCTGAATTATAAAGCACTCTTGGTAGATCCTAAAGTTTGTGTCTATTATGTCTGTTTCATTCGCCATTCCCTGGAGGTTCTCAAGTCTGTGGCAAGGCAATCACAAAAACCTTAAATTTGAGTGTCCGAGTCCTTAACATTAAGAGCGGGGAAAAGTAAAGCCTGAGGAATTGTATCTGTGGCCAACGTGGGAAAAGATAACTATTAATCTCAGTAACAGGGCAAGTAGTATTTATATTCATAATAGCCTAAAGCACATTCTCAAACATAAAACGCAGCAAACATCATTAGGTGAGTAATATTCCCCTAAGTTCCTCAAATGTCTCATTAATATATCATTGGAAGAAACAATGATATGCCTTAGAGATGCTCCTGAATATTTAGACTGATTTCTTTAAAAGACACACACACACACACACACACACACACACACACACACACACACACCTCAAAATGAAATATTTCATCTTTGGAGACAGAAATATAAAAGTACACGATAGAGCATTTTTCTAGTTCTGCATGTAAGAAGCTTGGAAATCTCCACTCTGTTCTAACAAGGAGCTAAACAAAATGAAAAATCAACAACACTTTAGGTTTGAAAAGAAGTGACATCACAGGGCAAAACTCTGTCCCCAGAAGTGAAGTGACAGACAGGCAGATGAATACAGTCACAACCTACCTGCACAGAAACCTCCAGGGAACCAGTGCCAGGGTAAGAAGACTGGGACTGTGGTTGGCAAATTGCTAGAGGCTCAGGGTGAACAACAATAAGAGTTAAAAACTGCAGAAGGACTCTGTCGTGGGAGGCTTTTGTCAGTTTTACCTCCAGAAACTTGACTGAGTCCTCACAGTAAACATGAAAGGAAAAATCTCCTCATGCTCCCAGCAGGGAGTGGGGAAAGGAACCATTTTGAATTACATCAGAGCCCGCTATTCTTCTTAAACAGGTGTGCCCTCAGGAGGAACTAGTTAAACTGAGTCTAACCTGCTAAGTCTTATCAGAGTCAAACTTTCTCCGGGAGAAAGGAAATCTCTAACTCCAGCCTCCAGCCTTCCATGTGAGTAGAGGAAAATAACAAACAAACTCCAGCTCGCTCTGGCTATCCTGTTCCACCTAAAGAGGGAGAGAAAAAAAATAATAATAAATAGGGAGAGAAAAACTGCAAAACATTTGTAAATATTCACAGTACTGAGACTTAGGCTCACTAAAAGCAGAGGCTTTATCGCAGGACTACAAACGAATTTCTCTCCTTCCATACCTTAAAACCTCATTACTAAAGACCTATTTAGAGTAATTCATTATACATAGTACATCATGTTCAGCTGTCTATCTTATCTGTCTATTATCTATTAAAATATACGCACACACACATACTCTAAATGGCAGGAAAGAAACAAAAAAACAGTTTGAAGAGACAGACACATGGCAGGGGTCTCGAAATTACCAGACTAGGAATTTAAAACAACTATGATTAACATGCTAAAGGCTCTAACAGATAATGTAGACAGTATGCAAAAACAGATAGGAAATGTTAGCAGAGAGATGAGAATCCTAAGAAAGTATCAAAAAAAGATGCTAGACATAAAAAATAATGTGAACAGAAATGATGAATGTCTTTGGTGGACTTAGTAGAATGGACATGGCTGAAGAAAGAAATACTGCGCTTGAAGATAAATCAGTTGAAACTACTGAAACAGAAAACAGGAGAAAAAAAGACTGAAATAAAACAGAACATCAAAGAATTATGGCACTACTACAAAAGGTGTAACTTACACATAATGAGAATACCAGATACAGTAAAAATAAAACAAAAAATATTCTCAAATTCCCTTTTATAACATCTTACTGGTTCCTTCATGAATTAAAGAGTTAAATAACGTATTTGATATTTTACATATAAAAACAGTAATAAGTATGGTAGATATTAATTCAACCATATCAGCAATCACTTTAAACCACAATATTCTAAATGCAACAATGAAAAGACAGGGAATGTCAGAATGGATCAAAAAATCATACGCAACTATAAGTAGTCTACAATAAACCCACTTTAAATATAGACACATATAGATTAAAAGTAAATGAATGTAGAAAGATATACCATGCTAGTACTAAACAAATCAAGAGTAGCTGTATTAATTTCAGACAAAACAGACCAAAGAAATAGTTATCACAAATAAAGAAGTACATTCCATGATGTTAAATAGGTTAATTCTTCAAGAAGAGATAGCAGTTCCTATAACAACACATCATTCTAACAATGCAGCATCAATATTCACAAGGCAAAAACTGATGGAACTGCACAAAGAAAAAGACGAATTCACTATTTTCTATAAAGGTTTCAACACCCCTGTATTAGAAATGAACAAATCCAGCAAGGAGAAAGCCAATAAAGATAGAGTTAAACTGCTGTGGTTTGAATGTTTGTCCTTCCTCCACCCCCAAATTCAAATGTTGAAATCTCAACACCCAAGGTGATGAGGTATTTAAGTCATGTAAGGATATAAAGAGAAGGCACAGTCTATGAACCTAATGGAATTAGTGCCCTTATTCAAACGACTTTATAAATAGAAACTTTGCTCCTCCCACTACGTGAGGACACTGCAAGAAATTGTGATCTGTAAGCCAGAAAGTATGCACTCACTGAATTTTCCAGAGACATTTACTTGAATTCACAGCCTCCGTATTTGTGAGAAATAAAATTTCTGTTGTTTATAAGCCACCCAGCCTATGACATTTTGTTATAGCAGTCTGAACAGACTAAGGCATGAGCCCAGCAACACCATCAATCAATAGGATATATTTGACAACAATATATAGACTAATTCATCCAACAAGAACAGAATACACACTCTTCTCAAGCTTACATGGAATATTCCATAATATAGACCACACTTGAGGCCATAAAATACATCTAACAAATTTAAAACAATAGAAATATACAATGTATGCTTTTAAACCAGAGTGGAATTAAACTAGAAAGTAATAGCAGAGAGGTGGAAAAATCCCAACATACATGGAGATTATACAACATACCTCTAAATAACTCATGGGTTAAAGAAAAATCTCAATCAAAAATTTAATATATCTTGAACTAAATAAAAATGAAAATACAACTTTAATTTTGGGACTAGAGTAGAAACAGTATTTAGAGGGAAATAGGAGCATTAACGGCATATATCATAAAGAAAAAAGTTTAAAATCAAATATCTAAGCTTTTACTTTAGGAAACTAGAAAATGAATAACAAATTAAATACAAATTAAGCAGAAGAAAATAAGTAATGTCAGTTAGAGCAGAAATAAATGAAATTAAAAATAGGAAGTCAATAGAGAAAAATGAATGAAAACCACCAGCTGCATTTCAACCTGGGCAACAGAGTGACACCCTGTCTCCAAAACCAAACAAAAACAACAACAACAAAAAACCTCCTGGAACTGATAAGCTATTGTATCAAAGTTGAGAGATGCATGCAAGGAATAATAGACAAAAATTCATCAGCAGGTGGCATTTGAAATTAACAATGCAATACAACTCACATCTACCCTAAAAAATGAAATATTTTCACATATAAGTCAGACAAAATATGTACAAGATCTACATGAGAAAAATGAAGAAACTCTAATGAAAAGAATCCAAGGGAGAATTATACAAATAAGCACATATTTCATTTTTATGTATAGGAAGGCTCAATATTGTCAAGATGTTGGTTCATCCCAATTTGTTCTGTAGATTTAGTACAATACCAACAAAATCCTAGCAAGTTGCTTTGCAGATAAACTTTATGCTAAAGTTTATATAGAGGAACAAAAGAGTCAGATTAGCCAACACAATAATGAAGGAGGAGAACCAAGTTGGAGGATTAATACTACCCAAATTCAAGACTTACTATAAGGCTACAATAATCATAACAGTATGCTTTTAGCAAAAGGATATAAAAAAAATAGGTCAATAGAGCAGGATAAAGGGTCTAGACATATACCCATATAGATATAATCAACTAATATTTGACAAAGGAGCAAAGGCAACACAATGGAGAAAAGATAATCTTTTCAGCAAATGTTACTGGAACAACTGGATATCCACATAATAATAATAATAATATCTCTACACAAACTTAATATCCTTCATAAAAACTGGCTCAAAATAGCCCACAGACCTAAAAGTAAAACACAAAACTATAAAATTTCTAGAAGATAACATAGGAGAAAATCTAGATGACTTTGTTTGGTAATAACTCTTCAGATCTGTCACCAAAAATATGACCCAGGAAAGAAAGAATTGTTCAACTGGACATTATTAAAAGTTTTAGAAAATCTACTCTGCGTAAAACTCTGTCAAGAAAAGGAAAAAATGAGACATAGACTAGGGAAAATATTTTCAAAAGACATATCTGATAAAGGAGTGTGTCTTACTCTATTTGTAGTACTATAACAAAATACCACAGTCTTAGTAATTTATAAACAAAACAAATATATTTCTCACAGTTCAGCCTCTGCTGCATCCTTCAGAGGGGAGGAATGCTATGTCCTCACATGGTGGAAGATACGGAAAGAAAAGAGAGCTCTCTAAAGATTTTATTATAAGAGTATTAATCCATTTTCAAAAGGCTCAAATTCTTAATATAACAAAATGAGGACTAAGATTCAACATAAATTTTGGAGGTGACACCACATTCAAACCATAGCAGACTGTTATCCCAAATGTATGAAGAACTTTTAAACTCCACAGTAAGAAAACCAACTAATTGATTTTTTTTAAAAAAGAAGGACTTAAACCTTACAGACACCAAAGAATACAAAGCAATGGCAACTAAGCACATAAAATAATGATCTATATCATATTCAAAGAAATGCAAACTAAAACAATGAGATACCACTACACATCTAGTAGAATGGCAAAAATTCAGACACTGACAACAACAAATGCTGGTAAGAAAGTGAAGCAACAGATACTCTCATTCATTGCTGATGAAAATGCAAAATAATACAACCACTTTGGAAGACAGTTTGGTGGTTTTTTACAAAACTAAACATACACTGTATGATATAGCAATCTCACTCCTTATTATATACCAAAATGAATTGAAAACTTATTTCCACAGAAAACCTTGCACATGGATGTTAATAGCAGCTATATTTATAATGTATTAATCATTATAAAAATATATAATCAACCAGGCTGTTCTTCAATAAATAAATGGATAAATAAGCTGTGGTACATCCAGGATCATATGGAATGTTACTCAACACTGACAATAGCTACCAAACCATGAAAAGATGTGGAGAAAACTTTAATGTATATTAATAAGTGAAAGAAGTCAATCTCAAAGGCCTATATACTATATGATTCCAAATATATGACATTCTGGAAAGGGCAAAACACTACAGACAGTAAAAGATTAGCGGTTGTCATGAGTTAGAGAGGAGGGAGGGATTAAATAGGCAGCACACAGGGAATTAAAGCAGTGAAACTGTTCTGCATGATACCATAAATGGTGGGTACATGTCCTCCTACGTTTGTCCAAACTTTGGAGAACATGTAGCATCAAGAGTGAACCCTAGTGAGTTCTAACCTTTGGATAACAATGGTGTGTCAATGTAGATTCCTCAGTTTTAACAATTCTACCACTCTGGTGGGGGACATTGCTGATGTAGTAGACTATGCATATGTGGAGGGCAGGGTGCATATGAGCATCTCTGTACCTTTCTCTCAATTGTTCTATGTACTTAAAACAGCATTAAAAAGTTCCATACCCACAGCCAACAATACATTGTACAGGGAAAAGTTGAAAGCATTTCTCTTGAGAAATAGAACAAGACAAGGATGCCCAGTTTTGCCACTTCTGTTCAACAAATTACTGGAAGTTCTAGTCAGAGCAATCAGATAAGAGGAAAAAATAAAGGGCATCCAAATTAGTAAAGAGGAAGTCAGACTGTTGCTGTTTGTTAATGATATGATTGTTTACCTAGAAAACCCTAGACTCCTCCAGAAAACTAGAACTGATAAAAAAAATTCAGCAAAGTTTCAGGAAACAATATAGACAAACCAGTAGCTCTGCTATACACCAACAGTGCCCAAGCTGAGAATCAAATCAAGAGCTCAATCCCTTTTATAATAGTTGCCAAAAAATAAGATACTTAGAAATATACCTAACCAAGAACATGGAAGGCCTCTGCAAGGAAAACTACAAAACACTGCTGAAAGAAATCATGGACAACACAAGCAAATGGAAACACATCCCATGCTCATGGATGGGTAGAATCAATATTGTGAAGATGACTGTCTTACACTGTTTTCACAGTGCTGATAAAGACATACCCGACATGGGTAAGTAAAAGAGGCTTAATTGGACTTACAGTTCCACATGGCTAGGGAGACCTCAGAATCATGAAAGGAGGTAAAAAGCACTTCTTACATGGGAGAGAAAATGAGGAAGATGCAAAAGTGAAATCCCTGATAAAACCATCAGATCTATGAGACTTATTCACTGTCATAAGAATAGCATGGGAAAGAACAGCCCCCAATTCCATTACCTCCCAGTGGATCCCACCCACAACTCATGAGAATTCTGGGAGATACAATTCAAGTTGAGATTTGGGTGAGGACACAGCCAAACCATATCAGTGACCATACTGCCAAAAGCAATCTTCAAATTCAATGCAATTCCTATCAAAATACCACCATCATTCTTCACAGAATTATTTAAAAAAATCATAAAATTCATATGCAACCAAAAAGAGTTTACATAGCCAAAGCAAGACTATACAAAAAGAACAAATTTGGAGGCATAAAATTATCAGGCTTCAAACTATACTTTAAAGCCACAGTCACCAAAAAAGCATTGTACTGATGTAAAATCAACATATAGACCAATTAAACAGAATAGGAACCCAGAAATATAGCCAAATATTTATAGCCAACTATTTTTTGACAAAGCAAACAAAAATATAAAGTTGGGAGAGCACACTCTATTCAACAAATGGCATTGTGATAACTGGCAAACCACATGTAGAAGTATAAAATTTGATCCTCATTTCTTAACTTACACACAAAAGAAATTCAAGATGGGACTTAAAGTGAAGAGTTTCTGGATAGCAAAAGAAATAATCAGCAGAGTCAACAAACAACCCACAGAATGGGTGAAAATCTTCACAATGTGTAAATCTGACAAGGACTAGTAACCAGGATCTACAAAGAACTCAAAGAAATCAGCCAAAAAACCAACAAAATCCTAGCAAAAGTGGGCTAAAGACGTGAATAGACAATACTCAAAATAAGATATAAAAATGATTAACAGCTTATGGAAAAATAATCATCAGGAACATACAAATCAAATCTAGAAAGTGATTCTACCTCACTCCTGTAAGAATGGCCATAATCAAAAAGTCAAAAAATAATAGATGTTGGTGTGGATGCAGTAATAGGGAATGCTTTTACACTATTAGTGTGAATGTAAACTAGTAGCACCACTATGGAAAAGAGTGTGGCGATTCCTTAAAGAACTAAAAGTAGATCTACTGTTTGCTCCAGCAACCCTACTACTAGATATCTACACAGAGGAAAAGAAGTCATTATATGAAAAAGATACTTGCACATGCATGTTTATGGCAGCACAATTGGCAATTGTAAAAATATGGAACCAGCCCAAATGCCAATCAGTGAATGGATTAAAAAAATGTGGTGGTATACAGAGGCAGGAGAATCACTTGAACCTGGGAGGTGGGGGTTGCAGTGAGATGAGATTGAGCCACTGCACTCCATCCTGGGTGATGGAGCAAAACTCTCTCTCTCAAAAAAAAAAAATGTGGTGTATATATGTATCCTATGGAATACTACTCAGTCATAAAAGGAATGGAATAATGGCATTCACAGAAATTGAATGGAATTCAAGACTACTATTCCTAAATGAAGTAACTCGGGAAGGGAAAACCAAACACTGAATGTTCTCTCTCATATGTGGGAGCTAAGCTATGAGGATGCGAAGGCGTAAGAATAATACATTAGACTTTGGGTCCTCAGGAGAAAGGGTGGGAAGTGGGGAGGGTTAAAAGACCACACAATGGGTATAGGGTACAGTGCTTAGGTGATGGGTGCACCAAAATATCAGAACTTACCACTAAAATACTTATGTAACCAAACACCACCTGTTCCTAAAACTTTATTTTTTCAAAGTTCTATATATAAAATATAAAAATTACATAATACATCATATGTAAAATGTATGTTATATTATATATCATATATAAATATATAGATTATACATATCATATATAATATACATCTAACATAGTCATAAACACCTCACAGAAAATCTGAAGATCATATATAGTATATATATGAGATAAAAGATATATTCCTATTTATATATAAGGTATATCTGTATTACATATATATGCATATATATACATATTAGAGATCATCAGATTAACTTGTAAGGTGTTTGTGTCCATAATTAACACTTGCAAGTATGTTCACCTACATATAGTTTTGTAAATCATGATTAGAGGTGACAACGTTGCAATTTATCAGTGCCCTGTGATCCTGGAAAACAGCAAAGGTTAAGAAATCTCTGCAACACTTATGTGCTCTGGAAACTCATTTGCTGCAAAGAACCACTCTGCCCCACATAAGTCATTAATAGATAAGATTCACAGATGTCCCAATTATTTACCTATGACATGTCTAGACACAGACCCTCCAAATTCCCATTTTTGCCTCATAAATGATTAGTTTAATTGGTTTGTCCCCACTGACTCATCAGAACAAAATGCTTTGAGAGAATGATTGTACAAATGGACAATAAACAGACCACATATGAAAATATAATGTTGTCCCACAACCTGCATTAACCTAGCCAGGAAATCAACTCTTAGCTACAACAAATAATCCAGGAAGTCAGCCTGCCATAAATCAAACTATGAGGAAACCAGATTGCTTTCTCTAGCGACAAGCAAGAAAATTATACAATAACTTGTAATAATTGGCTCAAAATGGCAAAGACCTGATTAAAAACTGACAGCTCCTCAATCATTGTCCCTATTTTCAACTTAGGACCAATTAGAGAAAGTCAAATGTGGAGCCAGTCACATAGGATGGCCAACTTCTAATGAGCCTGCCCACAGTTTCCCAAAGTTAACATCCTTTGATGAGGGTACACCTGGAGGCTTTCTTTTTTTCACTAGGTATAAAGCTTTCCCACTTTTCTGCTTTCCTCTCACTCTCTGAAATGACAGTGGCTGATTTTCTTGCCGTAGCAAGCCTATAATGAATAGCCTTTGCGTTTCTCATTTGGTTAGTCTGTATTTCCACAGCTTGTTATATAAACTTTGCTAAAATTTTCTATGTTCCTCAGGTTCCCGAGCTTTCATCTACCTCAGCCTAAGCCAGCGTGCAAACTCTCCCTAAAAGCCCTTCCAAAGACTAGATTGGTCCAAGAGTAAAACATTCACTTTTGTCCCTCTTCCACAGACCCAGTCATTTTCTAGCTTTGTTTGTTTCTATGAGTGAAAAAGAAAAACTTTTTTTTTTTGCCCAGGGATTGAAATGCTTATAGATCTTATGGTCAGAGAAATAGCACCCTCCCCTTATTACAATACCCCCTTTCTGTCTGCAATAATACTTTTTTGTAAAGTCTTAACAAGTCCAGATTTGTTTTGTTATCAATTTGACAGAGGGTTTGTGAAAAAGTTACTTATCTGCATGTATATATTTAAATTTTCATTTTATATAAATATAAAAAATAAGTTTGTGTATGACACTTGGCAAAGCATTGCAAAGTGACTGACCAAGAAAATCAATGATTGTAGAAGCCAAGAGTGTGGTCTACAATTCTGCCGAGTTACACACTTGAAAAATGAGAAATAGAGATTACAAAAGCCGTAATTTTACTGAACTTGTCTTTGCTTGCTTGTAGGTGACAGGAACCCAGATGATCTACCATCAACAGATAGGAGTGAATTATTTTTCCAAAAGGATATTAAAATTAAATATGAGAAAATCTTTCATGCACTGATTCTAATGAGTAAATTCATCTATTCATCTAGAGAGAACCAGCTCATGATTCAGGAAGAAAAGCTTTTGTTGGGTGTAGTTAGGTAGCCAAATTCTTAACATTTTTCTTCAAATCTTTTGAAACTACAGAATTATGCGCTGTGATTGAATTTCCATGAGAAAGAAGAGAAAAAATTTGACCTATCAGCCAGAGATGATCAGCTACTATTTTTTTGATATTCCAAGTAAAAGGGCCCATTGGGTAGGAAAGAGCTGGAAATGAAGTAGCCATAGCACTATCAGAAATTCAGCATAGTTCTACAGAGCCTCATTCAATCACCTTATCATGTGACTCACACTCTTAAAAGACAATCTACTTTTACCATTAACTAATCCTTCTTTAAATCTTGCTGATTACAATAATATCAAACATTTATTTATGGCTTACTATTTGTCAGGTGCTATTCCAAAAGCTTTTTTATAGTGTTTCATTTAATTCTCACAAATCCTCTAGAATATAGTGTTATTATTATCTACCACATTTACTGATAAGAAAATTGAGACACAGAAGCAAGAATAACCATGCCCAAGGTCATACAGCTAATAAACATTAGAGCTGAGAAATGAGCTTATAAACCCAAAATAACATCTTAAGCCCCCCAAATGACTGAACAGACACCATCTTGGACAAGGGGATCCCAAAGAAACCTGAAAAACTGAATTCCCAGACATTGTGGAAAGGGAGTTCAGACATGCTTCATTATGTCCCCTAATTTTCAGAGTTTAGGAACAACTGACCAACATCAAGTTTAACAGAGAGATCATTACAATATAGGAGTTAAAAAGAAATTATTTAGGCAGATAATGAGGGTAACGAAGTCCTCAATTACGTTTTTATGTAATGAAAAGCCACCCCAAAATCATATTTTTTTCAAACAAAGAGCAGTCTGTAAAATTGAGCTGCAGACATAGATAAGCAAGCTAGAAGCTTGCATGGGTGAATGCTGGCAGCTGTGCCAATAGGAAAAGGCCTTGGGGCAAGCCATGTTCAATATGAAAGCTCCAACTTCCCTTTTCCTTGCTAACCACATGTGCAGTAAGGAGCAGACATCATGGTATCCACTAAGCACAAAATCTATTTGCCTAATAAAGAGATTAGGGTGGGTAGTTAGCCTCTTCATGCACTATGTAAATATCACACCTAGTCCAACCAATCTGTGGGCCCTATGTAAATCAGACACCACCTCCTCAGGCGGGTCTATAAAACCCCCTGCACTAGGGTGCCCTTCTCTCTCTAAAGGAAAAGCAGCTATTCTTTTTTTCTCTTTTACCTACTAAACCTCCCGTCTTAAACTCATTTCTGTGTGTCTGTGTCTTTGATTTCCATGGTGTGAGACAACGAACCTCAGGTATTTTCCCAGACAAATGATGCTCCTTCATTAAGACTGACAGAACAGACTCTTTGTGCGAATGCTATACCAAATTCCATTGTGACTCTGGTACGGCATCACATTACAGCAGATCCTGAAGGAAGAAAATATTTTATCCCAAAATATATTTCTTTGATATATTTTGAAATGTTCCTGCAAAACTCTCTGTGTGAGAAATTTGCACCTGTAGAAAATCCCATTAATGTAGCCATATCTTCATCTTCTAT
This sequence comes from Leontopithecus rosalia, assembly GCA_028533165.1. NCBI lineage: Eukaryota > Metazoa > Chordata > Mammalia > Primates > Cebidae > Leontopithecus > Leontopithecus rosalia. The sequence goes on along the minus strand of CM052653.1, from coordinate 104,978,555 downwards.
GTGTTTCCTGTATCCATGAGAGTTGAAATGAGAGCCTGATATCTTCAAGGTCTGAAAAGAGACATTTATCATCTATTCTTTCTGAAGCCTGCTACCTGGAGGCTTCACTTACATAACAAGAACCCTGGTCTTCACAACCTCACTTACGTTATTTCAGGCATTTATTTCTACTGATTTCAAATCTTTAGACAAAGCTTAACTCTTTCAATCAATTGTCAATTAGAAAATCTTTGAATCCACCTGTGACTTACAAACACACCTTCTCTTCAAGATATCCCATATCTCTTTAGGCTGAACCATACCTTACAATGTGCCTGTAACTTTTGTTTCCCAAAATGTACTCAACTGTAAACTGACTGACTTAGGCACACCTTCTCAAAACCTCTTGAGACTGTTCCCCAGGCCATGGTCTCTCATTCTGGCTCAGAATAAACTTCTTGCAATATTTTACTGGGCTTGGTTTTTCCATTAACAAGCTCATTTTGATTGACTTACAAACATACCCACCCAATTATTGTGCTAAACTGCTTAGCTTATAGAATTGCCCAGAATAGAAATGGTCATCACCATCTCTTCACCTGATACGTGGCATCTAGCCTAAAGCCTGCTTTCTCCATGACATTCAATTTCACATCCTGTATCCCATCCTAGGAAGTCTTAGGATCTGAGTATTTATTTGGCACATATGAAATGTTTTTCATTAAAAACAAATTTGTAAATAAATCTTCATAGGCATAGAAATTTTCTTTTCTAGTTTTGTTCTCTCATTTTTAAGGATCATTTGCTAATTGTAAAAATTTTAAGAATTTAAAATTTATAAAAATAAAAGGTATTTGTGATTCTCCCCAAAACCAAACCTTGTTAACTTTTTCATCTGTATTCCTCCAGTGGGATAAAAATATGTGTGAGCAAATAAGGGTTTGACCACATTTTTACTATATAAAAGAAATTATTCATTATACACTATTCATGACTTTTTATTTTCCACATAAAAATATATCTTAGATATATTTCAACATCTACAAATACTGATTTCCTTAATTCCTTTCAATAATTACAGAGGTTTCTGTTGTATGCAGACAAAATACTTCATTTAAACAATGACATAGTAATGACATAGTAATGTCATTTAAACAATGATATTAAAAATAATTAGATTATTTTTAAACTTTTGAAAAAATGCTGCGATAAACCCTTCGCATAAATAACCTGACATTTTTTGACAGTGTATCCAGTAGATAAATTTCCAGTAAATATTCAAAGGGTGCATATTTTTACGATACTGACAAATTACTCTCCAGTGGCTTCACAATTCACAGTTTCATCAACTGTGTGAGTGAATGACAGTTTCTCTGCAAATTCTACACCAGATGTTAACTATTTTTGACAAATGGATAGATGAGAAATGTTATATTCTGGATGTTTCTGGATGTTTCTTGTTTGCTTGCATTTTCCTTGTTTTTAGGCAAGATTAGTGGTGGAAATGGGCAACTTAAGGCAATATGTATGAAATGGCAGATCACATTATATAGTAAGAATGGTCCTACAGAGCAGAGCCAATAATTGTGGGAGAAAATGGACTGAGATCTATTTATAAGGTGCAAAATAGAGGCCTACTGGAGAAAGATCCCTACTCTCTGGGAAGAAATCTAACATTTCCCAGGAGAATTTCAAAATTATTAGGAATAAGTATTCCCTGTACCACTTTGTCCCCTTTCCAAATGGGACTGTCTTTGTAGATATCTTATACCTGTTTTGCCTGGGGTATGGGAGAAAGACAACTTGTCTTTTTACTTCAGGGTTTTTCAAAAAAAGGGAAGCTGCATACAGTCACGATATAAACCATGGAATTCTGAGTCTTGGGATTATGTAGTTACTGGATGATACTTTTGATGTGTCTTGTTTGAGATGAGGAGTTTGCATGTGAAAGGGAAGTACATGCTTGTGAACACAGGAAAGGCTTCAGAACATAGTACTATAATTTGCAAATCTTAATTTTCTTCTTGCAGTGGTTTAATGGATCTATATATTTTGCTGTTTTTCCTGGCAGTGCTTCCCTGACGAATATGTGGAGGGTACACCACTGTTCCACTGACTTGGGCATAGTCATATAACTTGTTTTGGTCAATGCAATATTAGTAAAAGGTAATATAAACAAAGGTTTTAAATATATCTAGTTAAATTTGGTTTAGCATGGCCTATTGGGCTTTAGTTATCTAAAAATAATAAGATTATGCCTAATTATACCTGAATAGCTGCAAGTTTCATAGTGAAAGACATGGAGTTGACTTAAACCTGAACCATATCCTAAGTAGAGCTGTCCCGGAAGACTTGCAGAACTGTGACCAATAAATAAATGATTGTTGACAGTATGGGGTTATTACAGAGGGTTACCTTGATAGAATTCTGGATATATAAGGTTTAAATTTTACATGGACTATATTATTATCATTATTTAAAGAAAGACTTGGAGCATTTAAGTGAAGTGACCAAAATGGTATACTAATAAAGAGGTTGTGAGAATATAAACTCACATCAGAACACGAGGATGGAAAAGGGCTTTTATCCATTATTTATTACTGTATTCCTAAAGTATTTAGTCACTGAACACAGAGGAGTGAGGACAGTAACAAGGATATTCATTAAGGAGGGAGATAATAAGTGACTTAAATTGGAGTAAAATGAGAAAACAAGGGTTAGAATTGAAGACAAAAAAGAATGGAGAGGTATGTAAAAGATAATAAGGGGAAATTTACAATATTTGAAGTTTCTCCAAGATGTTCCTTTTATGATCCTATGTCAGGTGAGACAAACTACTTAACAAGAATGTATTAGTTACCCTTTACTGTGGTAAATAAAGCAAAAATTTTGTGAAAATTACTCTTCTTTCAGACAGTTTATGCCCATACATTAAAATCCTTGTAACCAATATTCAGTGATTTTACTTTGGGGAAATGCATATCTAGAAGCAACAGCAAATGTACTGAGTCCTACCATTTATTCTATCCACCAGGCATGTGATTATTTTAAAATTCTTGCTGCTTGGTTTTTATATGTGAAGTACAGGAAATTTTATTTCCAGTAAAAAGTAAGATAATTAAATGGACAATTATAAAAATAATGTGTGTATAATAGTGACTGAAATAATTCAACATCATTTATTTTTTCTGATGGTAGTGATAAAGGAGGCAGAATTATGTACGTAAGTATAGCAGAGTATATAAATTTTCAAAAAATTATCTCAGGAGTTTATCTTCAAAAAACTAATACTACAAATGCATATAAACACAAGCGCGTGCACACACACACACACACACACACACCCCTTTAATGATGGAATAAGTCCTCTTGGATATATTAAATTCTTATTAGCCTCATTGATGGCAAAATGTTCACTTAAGGACTGGGCACCTGTAATCTCAGCATTTTGGGAGGCCAAGGTGGGTAGATCACTTGAGGCCAGGAGTTTGAGACCAGCCTACCCAACATGGCCAAACCCTGTCTTTACTAAAATACAAAAATTAGCCGGGCATGGTGGTACATACCTGTAATCCCAGCTAGAGGCAGCACAATCGCTTAAACCCGGGAGGTGGAGGTTGCAGTGAGCCGAGATCACAGCACTGCACTGCATCTTGGGCAACAGAGTGAGACTGCCTTGGAAAAAAAAATGTATACTTTAAATAGTTGTGTTATTACCAAGCAATACTGTGGAAGAATAAGCTTTTAGTTCAAGTCTCTGCTACTAAAAGCAATTTGGTTAATACCAGCATGTTTAGGGTTTCTACTGCTGAACATTTAGGATGTTAGTTATACATAATACATGTATATCAGTCAGAGTCCAATCTGAATATATAAAGCCTACTGGGGATTTGAAGAGGGAAAATTCCACATACAGAATTGTTAACTAGGTGGTTGAAGGTTAAAAGAAAACTCTAAGATGCACAGAAGTAGCAAGTGCATAAACCGGGTGCTACTATTTCTATAGCTGAGGGAGAGTGCAAAATGAAGGACTGAACACAGCATCTCTCTACCCCATCTTAAATTCAGACCTCTTTCAAGAAAGTATGGCTACCTCAAGAACACCAGCCTTCCAGTGATGAGGAACCCAGCCATAGAGAGCAGGGCAGAGCTCTCATAGAGGTGTGGGCTACTGGGTGGGATATACTTGCTGCCTGGTGAGAACCATGGCTGGTCTATGAAGGTTTTGAAGTGAGTATTGTCAGACTTCTCATGTGCTGATTTGCTGGCTGTCATGTCCTCAAAACCAGTAAACTAGAAGCAGGAAACTCTTTCATCTGTCAGTGTCCCTTCAGCTCTTTCTCTTGACAAAGACTAATAGTGAGACAGCTGCAAAGGAGAAATGTCTACAGGGTAAAGCTTCAGTATTACAACATAGGACGAAGAAGGGGTGACTTGGAATCGAGAGGCAACAAATCAATGATACAATATGTACTGTGTAGATCAACTATGTACCATGGTGTATTTTTCCACTTCCTTTTCAGGTATTTTTTTTTCTGGGGGCAAAGTCAAATGTAGCTTCTTCTTGTATTATGGTCACATTTTGAACAATTTAAAACAAAAGGTGGGTGGGGAGAACAGAAGTCAAAAATCCTGTCAAAAGTTGGCTCAGAGGCAACCCCAGCAGCAAGACTTTAACAGTCAGAGCTGCCCTATAGCAACTTTCGTATAGATGTGTGTCATTATAGTGAGATGTTAGCCTAATTCACCCAATAACTTTTTATGAAGTTATCAGAAACAGGAGAAGGCATGAATGCCTTTCTGAGTCACATGTTTCTGGAAATACACTTGGATTTAATTATGCACATCTCTCTGTGAAAAAGCAAGATGAATGAAGTGAGATGGAGTATTTGCAGCATTCTTCAGCCTGCTTTCATGAAATAGAGGACATTAATGTTAGATTAACTTTCTGTTTGCCTCATTTTCCTGTGATTAATTGCACAGCTCTTCACCAGAACAGTGTATCTTATACATCATGCCATGAGAATCAACGCAGATATCCAACTAATCAAAGTGAAAGCAATCTTTCACAACTTAAATTTTTCATTTCTTTTCAAATTCAAATCAGCTGAAGTCCTTTTTTTCAAATTAATAAACTTTATTTTATAAAGACATTTTAGGTCCACAGTAAAATTAAATGGAAATTATTGAGTTTATAGATACCCTCATTCCCAAACACACACACAACCTTTCCTACTACTGACATCCTGCATACCTACATCAATAGATGAACCTACATTGATGCATCATTATCAGGCAAAGTTGAGAGTTTCCATTGAGTCCATGCTTAGTGTTGTACATTTTGTGAGATTTGATGAATGTATAATGACATATACCTATCAATGTATTATTATAATACAAAATAGTTTCACTATCCTAAAAATTCTCTGTGCTTCACTTATTCATCCCCTTAACCCTTGGCAACCAATGATCCTTTTACAGTCTTCCATCTTTCTAGTTTTATTTTTTTCTAGAAGGTCTTACAGTTAGAATATATATATTAATACTTTTTAGACTTTTAAATTTGGTTTCTCTTTTAATCACATAAATTTGTTTATTTCATCTCTTTTCATGGCTTGATGTCTTACTGCCTTTTGGTGCCAAATGATTTTCTGGATGTACCACAGTTTATTTATCCAGTATCCTACTGAAATATATTTTTGTTGCTTCTACGTTTTGCAATTCTGAATAAAGCTGCTAGAAACATCTTCTGTACATGATTTTGTGTAGACTTAAGTTTTCAATCCATTTGGGTAAATACCAAATAGTGTGATTTCTGGATTATATGATAAAAGGAAGTTTAATTCCAAAGTGACTGTACCATTTTGCATTCTTGCCAGCAATAAATGAGAGTTCCTATTGTTCCACATCCTCACCAGCATTAACTGTTGTCAGTGTTCTGGATTCTGGACATTCCAATAGGTGTGTAGTGGTATGTCATTGTTGTTTTAATTTGCAATTCTCTAATAACATAAGATGTTGAACACATTTTCATATGCTTACTTGTCATCTGCATATTTTCTTTGGTGAAGTGGCTATTCAGGTATTTTGTCCATTTTTTAAATTTTGATTATTTCTTCTTTTTAAATATTTTTGGTGTGCATAAAGACAGGGTCTCCCTATGTTTCCCAGGCTGGTCTCAAACTCCTGGGCTTAAGTGATCCTCCCACCTCTGTCTCCCAAAGTGCTGGGATTATAGGTGTGAAATACCACACCCAGCTCTATTTTGCCTATTTTTAAAAAAAATAATAATGTTTTTTTTCTTACTGTTAAATTTTATCAATCAACATATCTTGTATAAATAGGTTGTCTCTGGTGTGTTCTACAATTGTGTGATCTCCTTATTCCACCTGCTTTAACAACTGTATAGAAGAAAAAAATAAAAAGGGATAAAGATAAAAGATGTAGTATGTTGTGTGAAACAGTCAACTCAAAGCATTTACTGACATTTGCAGAGGACATATTAGTAAATATCAGGTACAGTGACTATCAATAATAACAATAATACTATTACTAACAATAATGGCAATTGTTATCTTGTGCTAGGCATCGTACCAGTAGCTTTCTATACATTAATTCAAAAAGCCCTAGTAAGTAAATACAATTATCTCTACTTTTTACTGAGAATATTAAAACTTTGGAATTCAGTTACTTTCCTGAGGTCACACATTTAGAAAGCAGAAAAATTTATATTCTAGTATTTGTTTGTCTAGCCTCAAACACATACGTTTTTCACCCTACTGCCTAGTCAAGTGTTGAATTCCATTATCTAGATTATAGATAACACACAAGTGAAGAGCTTTTAGCAGCCACACTTGTCCCCTGCTCCTAATTATTCAGAGAACCATTTGAAAGATACATATAATGCCTTTCCTCAAATCAACTCCTAAGCTCCCTGTTATTAACTTCTTGCACCTTAGCTTTTCTCTGTTCATTCCCAAACCTCTATATTATTTTTCACTCTATGTCTAAGTATTCTGCTTAGGTCTTGGGTGTGGTGCATACCCTCACGTTTCCTTTGGCATCTGTGGCAGAAGCAGTGATATTACAGCAGCATCATTCAGCTTAATATTTAATCAGATCGGGTACAAAACCATCATCCAAAATGTGTATGTTCTCTATCCTAGACTGTCATTCTAAAAAGGCACAGATCACTGGACATACTAGATTTAAACTGCAGCCTTTATTCTTCCCTCATTAGGAAGTGAAACCAATGCAATTATTTTTTATGAATATACAGAACTTTTTGGAAGTTCAGAAGCATGCCCTACCATACATATACTGCACTTATATCACATCTTTCACCTTCCCTACTTACAGAAAATTTCCCAATTTCGATGATAATTATTTCCTATCTTTTCCTTCTAATTTTACTATCAATGTATCCTTAAAATTAATGTTTTACTTTTGCTTACTTTCAAACCATACATAAATGGAATATATCATTATACTCCTTTATAACTTACTTTCTTCACTTAATAGTTTGTGATCCACATTTGTGTTACTCTACATAATCTTGGTTTATTTTGAAAATGCATTTGTATCTGATTGATTCTACTTTGATTGGTATTTAAATTGTACCTCATTTATTTTTTATATTTATTAACAACAAAGTTATTAATATTCTTGAGTATATATTCCAGTACAAATGGATGATTTTCTCTGAGGTAATATTGTTCTATTACAGCACTATAAAATTTTTGTCTGAATAACTTTTGTTGGCATGTGTGGGAGGGTGCTGCTTTGCGCTTTATAGGATATTTAGTAATGTCCTTGGCCTCTACTCGCTAGGTGCCAGGAACTCAGTCTCTCTCTGATTTTTGGTTGTCTCACAATTGTGAAGACAGGCAGGCAAGCAGGAAGGAAGGAAGGAAGGAAGGAAGGAAGGAAGGAAGGAAGGAAGGAAGGAAGGAAGAGGGGGAAGGAGGCAGGAAGGCAGACAGGCAGGAAGGCCTTCTCACAATTGTGAAGACAACCAAAAATGTCTTCACACATTCCTTTATGTATTTTGAGGAAAAAAACTGCCCCCAGTTGAGAGAACCACTGTCACAAAAAGATGAAAAACCCATGGAGAATTGTCACCTAATGCTTCTGTTTTCATCTTCATCTTTGGTTTCCTCTGAAGTAGGCATTGGAGAATAAGTCCTCCAGGGAACATGGGACAGGGAGTTGGAGAGGTTTCTCTTATTATTAATGTTGCTGATCAGATAATTCAGAATTCTCACCACGTAGATTTGCGGCCAGTTGAACTTGCTGACCCCTTGTGGTTGAGTGAAGTGTATGACTAGTTATGGCCATGAGTTGCAAGGAAAACATGCCTTCCCTGGGCTAGAGCATTTAATTGCTGGTGCAAAGCACAACCTCCATCCGACTTATTTTCTTCCTCTAGATTAGTGTCCTGCAACATTCAAAATGGTAGCTGATTTGTCTGCTTAGGTTGCTAAAAGGCTGCTATGAGCCAAATACTCCCACCAACACCCAACAGTCATATATGATGTGTGATAAAGAAATCTTCTCTTTAGTCAACTAAGATTTCAATGATCACTTTTTATAGAAACGATTACAGAGCGTGTTATGAAAACTGGTACCCAGAATTAGGATAGCACTATAATTTCTAAAAAAGAAACCTAAAATATATGACTGAGTGCAAACAGAAAGAAAACTGTTACGGAGAGCTGAAAACATGACAATCCATGTTATATAGAGGCAAAATATTGGAAAATATTTTTTCTTGTGATAAGTTGAAAAGCAGGTAATATGCTTAGCACATATGATGACTTTTGGGTTAGCGGTCAGAAAAAGAATGTCAATAGCATATTGGCTTCTACTTGATTACATTTGCCATGGTTCCTTTAAGAAAAAACAAATCTTGCGTTTGCAAATAGGAATTAGAGAGACTAGAAAGAATTTGGCAGTTTAGGGGCTTAGAGAGCTGGACATGGCGACTTCTCAATCCTAAAGAGTAAAATATAGAATTGAGAAATCTCTGAGCAAAAGAGGCCAATTAGAGCTCAGTATAATGGCAAATATAACATCTAAGTTATAGTCAGACTCCCATGGTTAAAGTCTCCAAATGGTTTAAAATTAGGAGGAAATCTTAACAGCAGAAAAAAATTTCCCAAGGTTAAGGATATTGCTTTTCCACCACACTGATAAGCTTAGAATATCCACACTAAATTCAGAGAAAGGGCATATGTAGAAAAGATCTATGCATGATAAGGATGCATTAAAGTATTCAAGATCAAAGGGATTAGAAGCTAAGTTTTTGAAGCTAGGTTTTGAAGAGTCTCTCTGCCAATGACACAGTGTTCCTGAACTAATAATGTTTTTGACTACATGTACAAAAATTTTTAGGACCTAAGCCTTTAACAAACAGGAAACACTTCCCCAGCACCCTGTTCCATGTTCCCTGGGGGACTTACTCTCCAATCCCTACTTCAAATGTGGCCAAGAATTAGTATAAAAACAGAAATGTTAGAAGACAATTCTCCATAGGCTTCTCATGTCTCTTCGTGTCTTGGTAGTGGAGACACTAACTGACTTTGTTTTGGACTATCTTAGCAAAGATATTTGTATAGCAAGCAGCTTTGGAACATCAAAGCAATGTCTCTTCAGGCAAAGGTTAGGAATGTTTTCTGTCCAGTACAATAAATATAACATCTTCCTCTGGAGTAGACATTCTTACTGCCCATTATCAAACACTTGAGTTCCCTAAATTCATGATTCTGCTTCCATAATACAACACATGGTGTGTGCAGGAATCAGCTGTCCCTTTTTGTATTACTCTGTGGGAATGAGGACTCCAGGGACAGAACAGGAAAATGCTGATATCTGCCTAGTGCTGTTGCTGTGTATAATAAAGTTATTTGTGTCTATCTCAGAATTCTCATATTTTCTGCCAGCATCTATGAAACTGTGGCAGACTAACTTGTTAGTTTGCAAGTATGGTACAATCTCAGACCCTTTACAGCACCGCGCGTGCGCGCGCGCGCACGCACACACACACACACACACACACACACACACACACACGGAAATTTCTTGAAAAGAATGAAATTCAGTCCTAAACTAGTTTTTGCCAACCACTAATCTCCAGATAGGGTGGTCTTTGAAAGGTCTGCCCACCGAAATTTTGGAGTTGAGGCAGATAAAAATAAATTTTTTGTATTCTCCATTACTCTTTTCTAAATATCAGTGCTTAGTACTATTACATCTTCCCTAAACCACATTTGTATATTGCAATTGTGGAGAATACACAACTTATGCTTTTGGATTAATAGGATTGATACCTGCAATTGAAGTTATAGCCTATCATACCTCACCCAGATATAATGGTGCTTGAGTTTGTTGATATAGCTGGGTAGAACATGTGAAGGGAGTATATTTTGTCAGTGAGAAGGTAAATATATCTAATATTTGGTAACCAGAAAGGAGACCACGGTAGACTTATCAAGTGTCTACATTTATCCCAGTGAATTTGTAGGTCCTATTTTGATACACTGTTCTATTTGTATCCCTTTATAATTCCAATTTATCATAATCATTATAGCTTTATTGAAAGTCTTAAAATATAATAAATTCTTCCATTTTTTTCTTCAAGTAGATCTTGATAGCAAAGTCCATTTTACTTATATACAAGTGTTAAAATTCAGATTATCAGCTTAAATACATGCACACACACACGCCTGCACATGAACACATTGGTTGTCAAGATTTTTCTTGGGATTAAAACAATCTATATATACCAATTTGGGAGAGCTGCCATGGTTACACTATTGGAACTTCTTGGCCAGAAATATTACAATATTATTCTGCCCCAGAATAATATTATATACTGGCCCAGAAATATCTAATCCTTCATTTATTTAGGTATTCTTTACTGATCCTCAGTTATTTTATATGTTTCCATAAAAACATCCACCATGAAATATACTTTTAAGTCTTGCTTAAATTTATCTAGATAATCTTTGTTTTGATACTATTAGAAATCAGATCATTCCATTTTCTGTTCGTTTATTTTATATAGAAACATATTAATATTTTTAGTTTATTGATTTTAGTTTCTTCACAAACTTTCTTACTTAAAATAACATTTAACCATAGTAGCTTTTAGATATTTTTTCGTGTCTGTCACATATTAATGACTTGTTATTGTTTTCTAATTTATTTACTTTCCCTGTTTTTCATGTTTTATTCTACCTGTGCATGACTTAAAAATATTAAGTGGAGTACGTTTTCAGTTTTAATAGTAAGACACATTATATTGTCTATTTTTTCAAAGGGAATACTGTCAATGTCGCCACTAAGTCAGATAATTGTCATCTATTTTTATATTGCAAGTTATTACCTTCCAATTACAGAAGTAGGTGTCTTTGACTTTATGTTAACAAAGTATAATGTAGTTAATTAATTAGTTAAAGTTGATTAAAATATTATAGAAATATTATCAGGCTATAAGCATATTTTGAAAACCGCCTTTAGCACAGCTCCCTGACAAACTTTCTCTGATAGAAAGTTCTATACTATACTGTTTATACTATGGCTAGTGAACAGTTGAAATGTGCCTAGTGCAACTTAGGAAGCAAGTTTTTATTTTATTTACATTTAATTAATTTAATTTTAAAAACTATATGTAGGTATTGGTTTCTATCTAATGGATATCACAGCATCTGAGAAATTGTCTTAACCAAACAGTGGATCTATCTAGCACAAACTTGCAACTGAAGCTGTCGAGATTTAAGAGAATAAAGAGTTAAACAAAATCAAGAAACTTTTTAAAATCTCTTCACTTTTCTCACACAAATATCCAAAATTTTAATCATTGCAAACACAGAGGAAGAAATCTATTGTTATTCTCAAAAGAGTGAGACATTTTTCATCTCCATGGTATGCTGAGAATCCTGATATTCTTCTCAAATGATATGTTTGTGGCCATGCCTGGACTTAACATAAAATGTTTCTGCTTTGTCACATATTTCATTAGAAAAATCTTTGGCTGGGTGTGGTGGCTCTGGACTGTAATACCAGCACTTTCTGGGAGACCAAGTGGGAGGATCACCAGGTGAAGAGATTGAGACCATCCTGGCCGACACGGTGAAATCCTGTCTCTACTAAAAACACAAAAATGATCTGGGAATGGTGGTGCATATCTGTAGTCCCAGCTACTCAGGAGGCTGAGGCAGGAGAATTGCTTGAACCTGGGAGGCGGAGATTGCAGTGAGAAGAGATCACATCACTGCACTCCAGCCTGACATCTTATTTTGTCCAAAACAAAAAAAGAAAAAGAAAAGAAAAGAAAAATCCTTGAGCATTTTGGTTGACTGCTAAGGAATCTGATAAGCTCACCTGCTCAAGAGTATTAATAGTTCCGGCAGTTTAAAAGAATGCTCCTTCAGACCTATTTACATAGGTTGGAACTTCCAGAAATATTATCTTGTGAGAAAATGAATTTGAAATAGCCTTCTGCCAAGGAAATGTCTTTATGAAAGGCCAATTATTCACAATCCTATAATAAACCGTATATTAAGAAAGGCCCTGAGGATTGAATGAAAACAAAGAGTAATGAAAGCAAAGCTGCATGTGCTTGCTAAAATCCAAAATTCAATGAGGTTTGCTTCTCACTGACTTCTGTTGAAAAAGGGGAATGTGGTGGAATAACAAGAGGATTAAGCCTAGCGAGGATATTGATGACCAAACATTCGCTCATCTCTGGTTCTCAAGTATGGTTTCTAGTATGTGTTTTGATTCTCCATGATGTTTGCACCCCATTAAGTTCTCATTTTGGTCTTCTACTTAACAAGATTAATTTAATGGATCATATCTTATACTTATTAAAGTCATTTTTATTAAAATGTGATTTACTATCTGGCTTTTTTCTGTCACTTGCTAGGATGGAAATGGAGCTTTAAGCTGTCAACCAAACCCACTTATGAGAAAAATACTTTAAAGAAGTTTTTGTGAGTTCTTGGAATTTGGCATTTTGGGCAAGAACATAAAGAAATCACTTAATCCAACCAGGCTTTCTTTGAAAGGTTGTGTAGTGTAATTTGATGAGATCATTCAATCTCCTTTTAGTTGTCCTCACCACAGCTATCCACGTATAAAATATTTGCTTTTTAATGTGAGAGGAGAACAGATTTACTGAGATAACAAATATAGCTTAACTTCAGAAAAAAAGGAAAAACAAATCCAGAAGCTATTTCTATAAGGGTAATTATTCATTTGTATAAGTTAACAGATAAATTAAAATGAGAAGCCATGATACTGTCGCGATGTTAACCCACTTACACAACAGTGTTTTTATTTCTACACTTGTAACTGATTTACTGCCTGAAAGATTAGAGCAGACACAGAGTATACTGCAATGCCCTTGAAACATTTTGACATCTTGAATTCCAGATATCTTTAATGACTTCATTGCATGATTCTTAAAAAGCAGTGATTTTACTCCCTTCATAAATTAGGTGAAAATCACATTAAGTAGAGAGTAAGACAAGAAGAGAAGGAAGTGGCTTGACTTTTTAAAAGCAGTTTGGAAAGAGAAATGGGTGTCTGCTGACATTGAAGCAATAGCTAGGCCTCCATTCACTACTTCTAATTATATTCCCTATGCCAAAATAAAACAAGTCAGACATTATAATGAACTGAGATATAAAACATTAGAGGGAAAAAAACTAGTTAAACTCATAATTAAAACCAAGACTTGCTGTTTGAAACTGGATATCTCCCACTATGAATTTAAAAATTTGCAATATAAGCAAACCTAGCTTTATTAATTATTGCAGCAACAGGAAACTCTACACAGATAATTCTGGAAAGATTTCATCTGAGAGTAAATTAGCAGGTTTTTTATTTGCTTGTTTCCTGCTGATGGTTTGGGCTTAGAGTCCTAGGGTAGAATTATAGAACTAGGATGTGATCTTGAGTTGCTAGAATTATTAAGGTGAGAATCTCTAAAATGGAGAAGTTCTGAGTAAAGAAGAAAGCACTATGTGAGTCACAAAACATTCTGCAATTGCAGTCCCAAAACTGATGGATTTTTGGTACCTGCTCTCAGTCTTTCCTAACTGGTGAGAAGAATGGTTCAGCCGCTAAAGCAGCCATGTTCAGATGTACACCACTGTTGTGATTTCTACATAATATTGTCATCTCAGAAAAAAAAAACAGTTTTGAATTGGACAGTGGACTGATCTTCCTATTCCTTTTATAGAGTGATGAGTTCATTTCTGTTGAGTGATGGATCATTTGACATGAGAGCAGCTGCAGAAGAGCACTGAGACTGTGGAGAAATCACGCATGAGAATGGCAACACACAGTGACTAGTATCAAAATGACATGGAGCCATCCTAAAACACTTAGTGCCATAACCTGAATTACTAAACCCAGGTAAAGAAGAATCCATTTCCATCTGCCTTGGAGAGCCAGGTGACTATCTCCTTAAGTCTAAAGATTTCTTTTTAAACATGGACACTGATAGTCATTCAAATGTATTGGTCAGCTCAGACTTCCATAATAAAATGTCACAGATCAGGTGGGATAAGCAACAAAAATTTATTTCCTCACAGTTCTGGGGGCTAAAAGTTCAAGATCGACATGCTAGCAGGGTTGATTTCTAGTCCAGCCTCTATAATTTGTAGACATCTCTCTTTGTGCTATGTCCGTTTATGACCTTTCCTCTGGGCATGGGTTGAAGGAAAAAAAAATTGCTGGTATCTATTCCTCTCCTTATAAGGATGCTAACCTTATCAGATTAGGGCACCATCACTGTGACTTTATTTAACCTTAATCACTTCCTTACTCTATCCCCATATATAGTCATATTAAAATTCAGGTATTTGAGCTATTTTCAATGTAAATATAATTGTCTTTGGCCAAGTAGCAGCTCTAATGAGGGCAATCAAATCTACCATCTGGACTATGTTAAGCTCCTTTAGTGTTTTTTGAAGTTTCCATTTTGTTCATTATACTTCAGGAATAGCTACATTATTTCAGGTATTTTAATTATTTTTTAATTTATTTTTTGCTGAACCGCACTTTAAAAATAGAAGAACCTCTTGACATGGTATTGATTGATATTGGTCAAATATATTGAGATTATAGATTCCTAGGGCTGTTCAAATTTAACAGTACATTTATGCTTAACCCATAAGGATTCAGAGAAATTTTAACAGTTGCCTTCAACACAAACCAAGACAGTATCTTATGCCTACTAGGGCTAGCATCCTTTGTATGGCAGTTTAATTTTGAAGAAAATGGTGATTTGAGGCCAAGTGTGGTGGCACATGCCTGTAATCCCAGCAGTTTGAGAGCCTGAGGCTGATGGATTGCTTGAGCCCAGGAGTTTGAGACAAGCCTGGGCAATACAGTGAGACCCCCTTCTCTACAAAAAAAAAAATACTAAAATTAGCCATGTGTGGTGATGGATGCCTGTGGTCCTAACTACCCAGGAGGCTGAAGCAGGAATGATCACCTGAGCTGGGCAGGTTGAGGATACAGTGAGCTGTAATCCCTGCCACTGCATTCAAGCCTGGGTGACAGAGTGAGACCCTGTCTCAAAAAAAAAAATAAAAGAAAGAAAAGGAAGAAGAGAAAGAAAGAGAGAGAGAGAGAGAGAGAGAGAGAGAGAGAGAGAGAGAGAGAGAGAGAGAGAGAGAGAGAAAGAAAGAAAGAAAGAAAGAAAGAAAGAAAGAAAGAAAGAAAGAAAGAAAAAAAGGAAGAAAGAAATTGGAAGGAAGAAAGGAAGAAAGAAATTGGAAGGAAAGAAGGAAGAAAGGGAAAAGAAAAAATAAAAGAAAATGGTTGTTTACAGACATAATCAGAGGGGAAAGACGATTGATTATTAGAAAAAGAAATTTGAGTGAAAAAGAGTAAAATTTGATAGTGATAGCACAAAAAGCAATAAAATACATTGCGGGATAAAGAAAATGTTAAAAGAAACAAGACTTTGAAAAATTAATAAATGAGATAGTCTTTAAAGTTTTTTAAAATTAGCCATGACCAAAGAGTCCATTATTATAAATATTTTAGAGTCAGAAGTATATTTAGAATCTTTGTATACCATTTTAAAAGGACTTAACACTAAATAATAAGGATGTTTTCCCTCCAGTTACTTCTAAGATAAACATTTTTACTTATACTGAAAATTTTGAAAGGGGCCAGTATAATTCCAAAATATTATTGATGACATATGGTAAGAGATTTAAATAATTTATGTTATATTAAGAATCTGTATCTGGAACAGGTGTCTAACCTGGTAGAGACATGGCTTGAACCAAAATTTTTAAAAGTTTCTGAAATTGTATAACTTTCTGTTGAATGTATTTATTCTGCACTTTATTAGGCCCAATCCCTGACTAGAGGGTTTGACATCTGTAGCCTACCTTCTAATTATTTATGAGCCTGAGAAGACAGATTTTGGGGGGATTTTGCTTCCCGAATCAACTCTTAGGAATACAAAGACATGTCACAATCCACAGAACTCATGTAAGTTTTTTTGGATAGTGACCTAGAGCAAAGTTTATCCACTAAAGGGCACTGAGCTGATAGAAATAGAGAATTGTTAGGACTTAGAGATGGTTTTAGTTGTAGATTTATTGAGAATCTCACTCAGACATGACAAACATGAGATTAGATGAAGAATGTAATGTTACAAAGAATTTTTAAACAGATAATTCTAATGAGAGAAAGTGTTCTGAAAGTTAAACTCTAGTTTTCAGGGACAAAATAAAACTAATGGTTTGAGAATTTTAATGTATATGTGACTTAAACTCACCTTGGGTCAGGATTGTCAAGCACAAGAGATTAAATGACTTCAAGAGATATATTCCTAAAAGCCGTCTGCTTAAATGGTCCTAGCCTGTGTCATGAATATTCACTGCTGAGTCTCAATGCCTCGCCAAATTATAAAAATCCCCTTTCTCAAGTGAAGTATTTCATTATTTTAGAATCCCACTGAGTTTAGTTGGATTTCTATAGCAATGAAAAGCACTACTGGGTAATTATGACATGGTATCATGTTAAGGGAAATGAGCATATAGTTTTTCTTGCTTATGGGTTCCACAAAGTTTCTTCAAGTAGTGCCTGACTTCTTAAGGTGAGATTGTTTCCAAGTGAGGAAAGGTTCTAAGAGAATAAAGTTTTAGACAAGCCACAGGCATTCTGTGGTTGTAATTGCAGAGCTAATGATCATACTTCTTCATTCTTGCATTGCTGGTGAGGATGTTTGCTTTGGTACCCAATACAAACATACTAAACAAATAAAGTATACTGAGAGGTAGCCAAGTGAAAAACAGTTACCAAAACTTAAAAGGAGAGGAGGAAATTAATGAAGAGATGAAACTGGAAAGAAAAATAAGGGAACCGAATGAAAGAAGGAAGGAGAAAAGAAAAACAATAGAAAATGATTATTTAAAATCCTATTGAAATGATAAATAATCAAGATAAAAACAGTAGCAGTGCATTTATTTTAAAAGTAAGAGAAAAACATGAGAAGTTCAGAAACGTTGAGGAATTAAAACTATAAAGAAATATAGAGGGGAGACTATTAACTTCTAAAAATACGCAACCTTTCTCAACATTCATTGTTTTGAAGAATTCTGTGTGCACTCCAGCTGCTACCCTTGCCTTATTTTTCTTAACCAATAATCAATAAAAAGTAAATAAAATTTAGGTGGAAAAATTAAATAAGTATATGAAAAAAATAAAATGGAACTAAGCTTAGGAAGAAAATGCCTTAGAGAAAAGGAAGAGGAGGATTAGAATATCTTGCTAAGGATGAGAATGGGTTAGTGGCTGGTGGTAGAATGTAAAGGTTTTTGTTTGCTTTTTTATTTATAAATGAGCATATTATCAAATATTTTAAAGTTTTTCCTAAAATGGATTTACTTGCTTTATAATTAACTTTTTTGAAAACCAAAGTAAACAAGAAGATTCTAGAGATTTTAAAATCTCTAGAATTGTTGGGCTAGGAAAAAAATGAATAAAAGACAGGAGGAGAGGGATGACATTTGTTTTGGCCAACATGTACTGGGTACTTTGCTTAAAACTGTATATATATACAGACACACACATATATATATGTATATATACATATATATAATTATCTTGTTCATTTTTAGTAGACTGCTACTAAGTAGTTACACATTTTTGTGTACATTACATGCAGAAAAGTACATAAGTCTTAAGTGTTCACAAAGTGATCATATTTATTTAACTATTACCTGGATTAAAGAACAAAATATAATCACCATCCTGGCCTCATTTCAAATTTCTATTTTTGACTTATAACAATAAACACATAATATTAGTTGATTTCACAGATGAAGAACCTGAGATTTAAAGATAATACAAGACAATATCATTATTATACAAGATATTCAAATATTGAAGAGCATTGTAATCATATTTTATGTTCTATGATCTGATCAATGGCTACCTTCTATCCAACTTTATTTGCTAAAAAATGCTTATTGTTTTTCAATAAAAGCAGTCAACTTCTTGCCTAGAGTCTTTCTAATTGAATTTCTTTCTGCCCGGACCATACTGGGATATTTGTTGGCTTACTTTTCTCACACAGGTCTTTGAGCAATTGCTCAAATATATAACTATTATATAGTTATGTGTTTATCTATTTATTGTCTGCTACCTCACTAGAATGTAAAGTTTAGGTAGTTTGTCAGTCTTGCTACTGGTCTGGCAATATATTAAATATTGTCTGATGCAGAGCAGGTGGCTCAGTAAGTACTGGTTAATTGAATTACTAAGAAGAACATTGGCTACCACAGATCAAATCAAAGTCAAGTCAAATAAGAAAAAATAATGGGAAATTGCTTATAACATTTTGTCTCTAATCAATTAACAGAATTCAAAAATGGGTTCTGAGTGTCACTTTTAAATTTTCCACTTAATATAATCTCAAAGCTAAAATGGCAACAAAACTGTATGCATAAGCTACCTCAGAACAAAGTGAAAATAATAGCATTCTTTGTTCAAAAGAATATATGGTTAGTACCCACAATGTTGTTCTTACCATACATTAATACAAAAATGGCAGAAATCAAGAGAAGTGTAAAGGAAGTCTTCAGTAAAACAAGCACACAGCTAAGCCTGGAAAGCTATCATTCAGGTTAATATTATGTGTCACAATGCTTTGTCCTCTTGGAAAGCAATCATCACATTAAGGGGAAAATTACAAGAGAATACAAAATTGCATAAACCCTATTTGAAAATCTAATTTAAATTTTAACTTCAGTGAGGTAGACTGAGTTCATAGTCAGCATAAATCTCTGTCCTCACTGGCCTATAAAGGCACTGCACCCTGCCACTATCTAGTTTAAATATCCTCAGTGTCAAGGTCATGACCACCAGCAGCAATAACATGCACAGATGCCAATGGTGAAGGAGTTGGTGCCTTCAGAAAATCAATATATTGAGAACAGAGGGAAAAAAGGTGAGTAAGTGAGGAAAGAAACTAACATTGACTTTTGTATTTCTCTCTTTCTTTTGGCTCTTTCACTTATGTCTGCCCTTGGGGTACATTTTTAGTTCCATTTTAGGGAAAAGTTTACTTGAGGGATATCACTTGACTTTCCAAGAATGACCAATAACTGAGAAGAAAAGAAAAATTTCCACTATCAGTGTCAGATATTAACTTGTGCCTTTCCCTGAAGCAATTGTTTTTATCCCAGAATTTCAAAAACAAATGCCTCCACTTGTTTCTGTGTTGGCATTATTAATGCAGTGCTTTTGCAAGTTTTGGATTCACAGAGAAACTGTGCAGAACTGTAGATTTCCACTGTGCCCCTCATACATGAGTTTTCCTATTATTAAAATTGGACACTTGAGTGGTTCTGTAAACATTAATGAACTGATATCTATACATTATAATTGATTGAAGTTTATAGTTTATTCAGATTTCCTCAGTTTTTACCTAATTTTTTTTTCTGTTCCAGGATCCCTTCCAGGATATCACATTGCACTTGGTAATCATGTTGCCATAGGCTCCTCAGGGCTGTGACAGCTTCTCATACTTTGTTACGGATGCCTCTGAAAGTTTTGAAGAGTACTTGTATACTGTAGATGTCCTGCTAATACAGTTTGTCTGATATTTTTCTCATTATTACATTGGAGTTATGTTTTAGAAGGAAGGCTACAGAGATAAAGTGCTATTTGCATCCTATAATATCAAGGGTACATACTATCAATATGGTTTATGACTACTGATGTTGACCTGGATCATCTGGCTGAAATAGTATTTGCCGAATCTCTCCAGTGTAAAGTTACTCTTTTATTTATTTTCTATGCTGTGCTCTGAAATGCAGAGGCCACACTTAAGAGATGAGGAGTTATGCTTCCTATCTTTTAGGCTACAGTATGTACATATTTAAAAATACTTCTGCATCAGAGATTTGTTTCTTCACCATTTAGAATTCATTGATTAATACCATTATCCTAAGTCTGCATTCAGTAGCAATAACCGTATACTTTTAAATTGATTGAAGTTTAATATAAGAATAAATAAGCATATAGCTGAACTCAAAGAGAGAGAGAGAGAGAGAGAGAGAGAGAGAGAGAGAGAGAGAGAGAGAGAGAGAAAGCCCAGTTTCCAGAAATAAAAAGAATAAAGAAAAAAATGTCCTTTAAAATATTAAGGAAGTTCCCTTCTATTTATAGTTTTTCTAGTTTTCTGGTTTTTTTTTTCACGGAAGGGTGTTGAATTTTGGCAAATATCGATGGTTTGTCAATTGAGATAATTATATTTTGTTCATTTATGGTTTTTCTCCTCCATTCTATTAATGTAGAGTATTACATTGATGTTCCTATATTGACTAGCCCTTGAATCTTGGCATAAATCCCACTAGGTCATGGTGTCTAATCCTTTTACTATGCTATTGGATCCCATTTCACAGTATTTCATTGAGGGCTTTTTTTTTTAATTTAATTTAATTTAATTTTTTTTAGGCTAGTCAATCATTGAGGGCTTTTGTATCTACATTCATATAGAATATTGTCCGGTCATTTCCTTGTGATGTTTTATCTGGCTTTAATATCAGGCTAATGTTAGGCTAATAGTATGAGTTGGAAAAAGTTCCTTCTTAGTCTGTAATTTTAAGCTTTTGAGAAGGATTGGTGTTCATTTTTTATTAAATGTTTGGAATGGCTGTTAAAATGTGCCAGTGAAGCTATCTGAAATTTTCTTTGTTGAGAGGTTTTTGATTACTGATTCAATCTCTTTGCTTATTATAGATCTGTTGTGATTTTCTAATTCCTCCTGGGTGAACATAAGTAATTTATATGTCTAGGAATGTGCCCATTTCATTTAGATTATATAATTTGTTAGTATACAATTTTTATAGTATTGTCATATTTGTATTAGTTTAAGGTCAATAATATTCCTACTTTCATTTCTGATTTATGTCTTCTCTCTTTGCTCTTTGTTACTCTAGTTAAATGTTTGTTAATTTTATTCATCTTTTTAAATAATCAAATTTTGGTTTTGTTGATTCTATTATTTTTCTATATTCCATTTAATTTATCTTCACTGTATCCTTTATTATTTCCTTTCTTCTGCTACCTTTGGGTTGTTAATGCTTCTGTCTCTCATTCCCCAGAATGTGGAGTTGGGCTACTGTTTGTAGATATGATTTCTTTTTCAATGTAGGCATTTATAGCTATAAATTTTATTCTCTGTGAACTTTCTTAGCTGCATTTCCTAAATTGTGGTATGTTATGTTACGATTTTTATTCATTTTGAAAAATTGCCTCATTTAATATGTAATTTCCTCTTTGGCCCTTTTAAGAGTTTGTTGTTTAATTTACATATGTCTATACATTTTCTGCTTTTCTTTCTGATCTCGATTTGTAGTTTTACCCTATTGTGCTCATAAAAGATACGTTGTGAGGGTTCCTGGGCAAGATGGCTAAATAAGAACACCTCTAGTCTGCAGCTCCCAGCAAGATCAATGCATAAGGTTGGTGATTTCTACATTTCCAACTGAGGTACCCAGTTCATCTAATTGGGAATTGGTTAGACAGTGGGTGCAGCCCATGGAGAGTGAGCAGAAGTAGGTGGAGAATCACCTTATACAGGAAGCACAAGGGGTCAGAGAGCTCTTTCCCCTAGCCAAGGGCAGCCGTGAGGAACTGGGCCAATATTCAACACCCTTAAAGAAAAAAATTTTCAATCCAGAATTTCATATTCAGCCAAAGCAAGCTTCATAAACAAAGGAGAAATAAAATCCTTTACAGACAAGCAAATGCTGAGAGATTTTGTCACCACCAGGTCTGCCTTACAAGAGCTCCTGAAGGAAGGACTAAATATGGAAAGGAAAAATCAGTACCAGACACTACAAAAACATACCACATTGTAAAGACCATTTACACTATGAAGAAACTGGCATCAACTAATGGGCAAAATTACCAAGTAGCATCATAATGACAGAATCAAATTCACATACAACTATATTAAACTTGAATGTTAACAGGCTAAAGGCCCCAATTAAAAGACACAGACTGGCAAACTGGTTAAAGGGTCAAAACCTATTGGTGTGCTATATTTAGGAGACACATCTCATATGCAAAGACACACACAAGCTCAAAATAAAGAGGTGAGGAATATTTACCAAGCAAATGGAAAAAAAAAAAAAGGAGTTTCAATTCTAGTCTCTGTTAAACAGACTTTAAAACCAACAAAGATTTTTTAAAAAGAGGAAGAAGATCATTACATAATAGGAAAAGGATCAACCCAACAAGAAGAGCTAATGATCCTAAATATATATACACCCAATACAGGAGCACCCAAATTCATAAAGCCAGTTTTTAGTGACCTACAAAGAGACTTAGACTCCTATACAATAATAGTGGAAGACTTTAACACTCCACTGTCAATATTAGATCGATGAGAGAGAAAATTAATAAGGATATTCAGGACTTGAACTCAGCTCTGGACAAAATGGACCTAATAGACATCTACAGAACTCTCCACCCCAAATCGATGGAATATACGTCTTCTCAGCACCACATCACACTTATTCTAAAATTGACCACATAATTTGAAGTGAAACACTCCTCACCATATGCAAAAGAATGGAAATCATAACAAACAATCTCTCAAAGCACAATGTAATCAAATTAGAACTTAAGATTAAGAAACTCACTCACAACCGCACAACTACATGGAAACTGAACAACCTGCTCCTAAATCTACTGGGTAGATAACAAAATTAAGGCAGAAATAAATAAGTTATTTGAAACTAATGAGAACAAAGACACAACATACAAAAATCTCTGAAACACAGCTAAAGCAGTGTTTAGAGGGAAATTTATAACATTAAATGCCCCCAGGAGAAAGCGAGAAATATCTAAAATCAACACCCTCACACCACAATTAAAAAAGCTAGAGAAGCAAGAGAAAACAAATTCAAAAACTAGCAGAAGATGAAAAATAATGAAGATCAGAGCAGAACTGAAGGAGACAGAGAAACAAAAAAACCCTTCAAAATATAAATGAATCCAGGAGCTGGTTTTTTTTTTGTTGTTGTTTGTTTGTTTTAAGATTAACAAAATAGATAGACTGCTGGCCAGACTAACAAAGAAGAAAAAAGAGAAGACTCAAATAGATACAATAAAACTGATAAAGTGGATATCACCACTGATCCCACATAAATACACATTACCATCAGAGAATACTATAAACACCTCCATGCAAATAGACTAGAAAATCTAAGGGAAATGGATAAATGCCTAGAAACAAACACCCTCCCAAGACTAAACCAGGAAGAAGCCGAATCCCTGAATAGATCAATAACAAGTTCTGAAATTGAGGCAGTTATTCATAGCCTACCAACCAAAAAAAATCCCAGGACCAGACGGATTCACAGCCACATTCTACCAGAGATACAACGAGGAGCTGGTACAATTCCTTCTGAAATTATTCCAACAAATAGAAAAAAAGGGACTCCTCCCTAACTCATTTAATGAAGCCAGCAATATCCTGATACCAAAACCTGGCAGAGACAAAACAAAGAAAGAAAATTTCAGGCCAATATCCCTGATGAACATCAATGTGAAAATTTTTGATACAATACTGGCATGCCAAATCCAGCAGCATATTAAAAAGCTTATCTATCACGATCAAGCTGGCTTTATCCCTGGGATAGGAGGCTGGGCAACATATGCAAATCAATAAATGTAATCCATCACATAAACAGAACCAAAGACAAAAACTGCATGATTATCTCAATAGATACAGAGCAGGCCTTCAATAAAATTCGACACTCCTTCATTCTAAAACTCTCAATAAACTAGGGATTGATGGAACATATATCAAAATAAGAAGAGCTATTTATGACAAACTCACAACCATTATCATACTGAATGGGCAAAAGTTGGAAGCATTCCCTTTGAAAACTGGCAAAAGACAAGGCCGCCCCTTCTCACCACTCCTATTCAACATAGTATTGGAAGTTCTGGCCAGGGGAATCAGACAAGAGAAAGAAAGAAAGGATATTGAAGTAGGAAGAGAGGAAGTCAAATTGTCTCTATTTGCAGATTACATGATTGTGTATTTAGAAAACTTATCCTCTCAGCCCCAAATCTCCTTAAGCTAGTAAGCAACTTCAGCAAAGTCTCAGGATACAAAATCAATGTACAGAAATCACAAGCATTCCTATACACCAATAATAGACATATAGAGAGCCAAATCATGAGTGAACTCCCATTCATAACTGCTACAAAGAGAATAAAATACCTAGGAATCTGACTTACAAGGAATGTGAAGGACCTCTCCAAGGAGAACTGCAAACCACTGCTCAAGGACACAATAGAGGACACGAACAGATGGGAAAATATTCCATGCTCATGGCTAGGAAGAATCAGTATCATGAAAATGGCCATACTGCCCAAAGTAATTTATAGATTCAATGCTACCCAATTAAGCTATCATTGACTTTCTTCACAGAAAGAGAAAAACCTACTGTAAATGTAATATGAAATCAAAAAAGAGCCCATGTAGCCAAGACAATCTTAAGCAAAAAGAAGAAAGCTGGAGGCATCACACTACCTGATTTTGAACTATAATACAAGGCTGCAGTAACCAAAACAGCATGGTATTAGTTCCAAAACTGATATATAGAACAACGGAAGAGAACAGAGGCCTCAGAAATAACATCACACATCTACAACTATTTTGTCAGGTGTTTGACAAACCTGACAAAAATAAGCAATAGGGAGAGGGCTCCCTATTTAATAAATGGTGTTGGTAAAACTGGCTAGCCATATGCAGAAAACTGAAACTGGACCCTTTTATTATACCTTATACAAAAATTAACTCAAGATGGATTAAAGACTTAAATGTAAGACCTACAACCATGAAAACCCTAGAAAAAAACCTAGACAATACCAATCAGAACATAAGCATAGGCAAAGACTTCATGACTAAACAAAAAGCAATGGCAACACAAGCCAAAATTGACAAACAGGATCTAAATAAACTAAAGAGCTTCTGCACAACAAAAGAAACTATCATCAGAGTGAACAGGCAACCTTACAGAATGGAAGAAAAATTTTGCAATCTATTCATCTGACAAAGGGCTAATATTGAGAACCTACCTGCAAGTAACTTAAACAAATTAAAAAAAAATCAAAAAGTGGGAGAAGGATATAAAGGCACTTCTTAAAAGAAGACACTTATGTGGCCAAAAAGCATATGAAAAAAAGCTCATCATCACTGATCATTAGAGAAATGCAAATCAAAACCTCAATGAGATATGATCTCATGCCAGTGAGAATGGTGATCATTAAAAAGTCAGGAAACAACAAATACTAGAGAGAATGTGGAGAAACAGGAACACTTTTACACTGTTGGGAGTGTAAATTAGTTCAACCATTGTGGAAGACAGTGTGGCCATTCCTCAAGGATCTACAAACAGAAATACCATTTGACCCAGGAATCTCATTACTAGGTATATACCCAAAGGATTATAAATCATGCTACTATAAAGACACATGCAGGACATATGTTTATTCCAGCACTGTTCACAATAGCAAAGACTTGGAACCAACCCAAATGCCCATCAAGGATAGACTGAATAAAGAAAATGTGGCACATATACACCATGGAATACTATGCAGCCACAAAAAATGACGAGTTCATATCCTTTGCAGGGACATAGATGAAGTTGGAAACCATCATTCTCAGCAAACTGACATAAGAAGAGAAAACCAAACACAGCATGTTCTCACTCATAAATGGGAGTTGAACAATGAGAAGTCATGGATGCAGGGAGGGGAACATCACACACTAGGGCCTGTTGGGTATTTGAGGGCTGGTGGGGGACGGCATTGGGAAAAATATCTAATGTAGATGATGGGTTGATGGGTGCACACCACAATGGCACATGTTAACAGACCTGCATGATCTGCACATGTATCCCAGAACTTAAAGTATAATTAAAAAAAGAAAAAGAGCTAAGCTTTGAAGTCAAATTCCTCTGTTTCAAAATGGGTTACCTTAGGCAACTTACTTGACCTTTTCCTTCCTGCACACATGTAGGTAGTAATCATGACTTTGCTGTGAACAGAGATGAATCTGTGTTAAAGTGTATCCATGGTTTATAAATAGTTGGAAAATTTATTTTCCTTTTTTTTAATTTCCTGCTCCTTTTTTAAGTATAGTTTTATCAAAATACAATTAATGCAATAAAGTACATACATTCAAGCTGTATGATTTAATAAATTTTGATGTATGAATTATACCGATGAAACCATTAGCACAAAGAAGGCAATGAAAATATCTAGCACCCCCAAAAGTTCCATCCTCCCTCTCCTCACATCATCTCTCCTCACTCCTCCTTCCACTTCTCATCCCCGGCAACCACTGATTCATCTGCCTCCTGTTACAAGGCTGGGCTTGCATTTTCTGAAGTGTTGCATGAATGGAGTCATGCAGCAGTATTCTTTCTGAGTGTCTGAGTTCCTCACTTAGCATCAAGTATTTCAGATTCTCCACGTTGTGTGTTTCTTTCTTCTGTAATTCTCTCTATTGTTGAACATTATTCTGTTGTGTTGATATAGCAAATCATTTTCATCCATTCATTTTTCTTTCCTATTCCTTTTTTGTTTCTTAATCACTTTTGCCTCCTTTTTTGGGCAGGAGCATCTTTGATCTGCCTCCCATAGCTCCATTCAAGTCTGCCCTCACAGCACTGTTCAGAAGCCAGCATGTCCTGGGTCCCTCCATGGCCAATGTGGAAGGGCATGCAGTTGCACCCTACAGAGGACATCTACTAGGTCACGCCTCTAGCCTGGCCCTTCCTCTGGGCTCAGCCGGGTTGGAATTATTAAGCTCCCCTCTTATGACACCTAAGGGAGGCATGGACAGACATTCTTTAAGCCCTCAGGAATTTCCTTTTCCTTTAAAGAAAGTGAAATGGAATTCCAAGTAAGGGCCCTACAGGAAAGGATTTTTCTGCAGGATGTGATTCTGTTCTTTTTGCTTCCCATCCTCACCAGGCTTCACAGCAGCAGAGGTGCATGCGTTCTGGAAGGTAGAAGGTGCCTGCAACCATGGCTTCTCTTTCCACCACACATTTCTCAGCACGGGACACGCATCTACTCCAGCTCAACAGCAGTTTCACTCATGGCCGCTTTCACAGAAAACTCCAAATGCTGGAAGAGATGATGGCAGAGGTGCATCCAGTTATGGCAAGAGAGGGGCGTGTCCTCTCTCTCTCTCCCTCTCTCCTCTCTCTCTCTCCCTCCCTCTCCCCTTTGAGACAGTCTTGCTCTGTTGCCCAGGCCGGAGTGCAGTGACGCGATCTCGGCTCACTGCAACCTCCGCCTCCTGGGTTCAAGCGACTCTTCTGCCTCAGCCTCCTGAGCAGCTGGGATACATATATGCATGTCTTAGCCGGGCATGGTGGCTCACATCTGTAGTCCCAGCTGCTCAGGAGGCTGAGTGTATATATATATAGCATTTAGAAGAGGTGGGATTTCACCATGTTGGTCAGGCTGGTCTTGAACTCCTGATCTCAAGTGACCCACCCGCCTCAGCCTCCCAAAGTGCTAGGATTACAGGCGAGAGCCACCACACCCAGCATACTTACCACTTTCTAACAGTCGTAATTAATTTCCTCTTTCTCACTCACAAGTGGGAATTGAACAATGAGGACACATGAACACAGGGAGGGGAACTTCACATGGAGGCCTGTTGGGGGATAGGGGGATAGAGGAGGGACAGCATTAGGAGAAATACCTAATGTGGATGACGGGTTGATGGGTGCTGCGAACCACCATGGCAGGTGTATATCTATGTAAGAAGCCTGCATGTCCTGTACATGTATCCCAGAACTTAAAGTATAATAAAAAAGACACTTTGTAGGATCTTGGTATTTTTAAATGCATTCAGAATTGTTTTGTGGTCTAAGATAGAATCTACAATGAAGAGTGTTCATATGCACTTGAGAAGAGTGCATATTCTGCTCCTGTCAGGTAGAGTGTCCTTTGCAAGTCTGTTAAGACTGGTTGGTATTTAGTACGATTCTATTTTCGTGCTGATCTTCTATCTAGATGTTCTATACATTACTGAAGGTGATGCATAGAAGTCTCCAACAACTATTGTAGATATATTGCTACATCTGTTCTTTCAATGTCTGTTTTATATATTTTCAAATCCCATTATTTGGTGCATATGTTTATAATTGTAACATCTTCTTGAATAATTAATATTTGATCAGCATAGAATATCCTTTGTCATTTACAGCAGTTTTTGACATGCAGACTATTTTGTCTGTTGTTAGTATAGACAATCCACCTCTTTTTTCACTATTTGCATAGAATGTATATTTCCATTCTTTCCCTTTCCGTCTGGTTGCATCTTTGAATCTAAAGTGTCTTATAGACAGCATATACAGCCAATTGTTGAACAACACAGAGATTAGACATATTTAGTGCCCCAGAATGTGGCCTATCTTTATAAATGTTCCATGTGATCTTGAGAAGAATGTGTATTCTGCTGTTGTTGTATGAGTATTAAATAAATGCCAGCGAGACACTGTTGATTGATGGTGCTGTTTAGTTCAACTACGTCCATACTGATTTTCTGCCCTCAGGATCTGTTTGTCACTGATAGGAGGGTGTTGACGTTATCAACTATAATAGTGGATTTGTCTACTGTTTTCTTAATGCACTATTACTGTTTATTTTAGATATTTTGACAATCATTTGTTAGACATTTATACATCAGGAATTGCTCTTAGTTTCTAGAAAATTGATCTTTTCATCATTTTGCAATGCCCTTTTTTATCACTAATAAGTTTTTTGCTCTTCTTTTTCATCTTGCTTTTGATTAGTAAGTAGTAGTATGGTATATCCCTTTCCATCCCTTTACTTTTAACCTGAGTTCTTATATTTAATACGGAGGGCATTTTTTGTAGACAACAGATAGGAGAGTCTTGTTTTTAAAAGCTAAATTTACACCATTTACATTTAAAGTGAATTTTTATATAATTGGATTAATATCTATTGTGTTTGTTGACTATGGTTGCCTATTCATTTAAATTACTTTGTTTTTTTCTGTCTTCTCATTTCCTGCCTTCTCGAGTTTTCACTAAATATCTTATATTATTCCATTTTATCTTCTCTTAACGTATTAATTACATTTGTCATTTTGTGTGTGTAGTTGTCTCACAACTTGCATTATTGATTGCTGTTGCCTCTGCATCTAATTCAAAAACACTGGGGGTAAGCAAGATTTTCACTCGGAAAGGAGAGCTAGCTATAAATTGGAAGGAAAGGTGGAAAAACGTTAAATCTATAACGGTAAACCAAATCCCATGAAGACTGATTGGAATGTGCACCTCCCTCTCATCACCTTGGTTATTCTGGTGGCTTGCTGTAGAAGCTGGAACCCTCCATTAGAGAACTGCACTTCTTCCTCGCCTAGAACTAGAAGAAGAAAACTGTGTAGAAATTAGAAGGGCTACAAATCAGTGTGCTGCCTCGCATCAGCATCATGAGTCAGAAGGTTAGAGCCATGTGAAGTAGTGGCTGGCACCTTGTACTAACCTCCAGAGCATACAAATGACTGCTGTATCACATTTATCTGCCACATCTGGCATGCCTTTCTCTTGTGACAAACTCTAAAGGTAATTATCTAGAAAAGGAAAATTCCAGGAAATGTGTTTTCTGCTCATCTAGGTCAAATGTAAGCGAAACCATAACACCCCAGCATCCCAAAATACAATGAAGGAACAGCAAACCATCTAAAATAGCAAATTAGAAATAAAATGAACATCAAATATAATTATCGCAGATGTTGAAGGATGAAAAGTTTACTTGGTTACAGGAATTCAAGAAGGACATTGGAAAAGATTTTAAGTTGAACATTAATGTTTGACACAATTTTGATAAGGAGGGAGAATGAGGTCAGAAAGGAGTTTTTGTTGCCCACTTAATAAATAGGAGAGATAATATGAACAAAATTATGGTCACAAGAAATAGAAACATAGATAATGGGACATAAATAAACTGCTTTGACTAGAAATTGAAATAACAAATAGGTGAGCAAGAAAAAATAAACCTATAAAGGAAATGTAAGGCAGTTTGAGAATTGACTGGAATTGCCATATAGAAATTTAGATAATGTTCTGTACTCCATACTGAATTGTGAACAATAGCAAAAGCAGTATTTTAAGAAAATTAAACGGTAATTTTCAATAAATTTTACATGAAGGCAAACCCAAAAGTAAAGCCTATTTCAATATTCCTGAAATGAGGTTATTTCACACCAACAGTATTTTTGATACTTTTCACTAAGTTAATAAAAAATATTGAGAAAAAAATTGAGAATTTTTTTCCAAGCAAGAAAAAATAGGTCTTATGAACTCAGCCCTAGCAGAGTGAGAGAAAAGAAGGCAAAGATAAACTCCAGTTCACAACATTATAATAGCTGGAGGTTAGTCGCTTTGGAAACAAAATAATTCAACTTAATTCATGTGATATGTAAAATGAAGCTGCTAAGGCCAGTTCTGCTCTACAGTTGTAGGTCACTTCCACTACAATGCAGAAACAGAATAAACCTGAGTGTCTGGAATTCTAGGTACCCTGAAATATTCAGAAAGTAGCTAAGTAGTTGGAATTAAATCTCTCAAGTGTGCTTCTTAAAAGACATCATTGGGCTGGGTGCGGTGGCTCAAGCCTGTAATCCCAGCACTTTGGGAGGCCGAGGTGGGTGGATCACAAGGTCAAGAGATCGAGACCATCCTGGTCAAAATGGTGAAACCCCGTCTCTACTAAAAATACAAAACATTAGCTGGGCATGCTGGCACGTGCCTGTAATCCCAGCCACTCAGGAGGCTGAGGCAGGAGAATTGCCTGAACCCAGGAGGTGGAGGTTGCGGTGAGCTGAGATCACGCCATTGCACTCTACCCTGGGTAACAAGAGCGAAACTCTGTCTCCAAAAAAAAAAAAAAAGACATCATTAAACCATTCTCATTAAAAGATAAATATTCTACAAGATGCTCCAATTGGAAATTAATTATAATGCCAGGTGTGGTGGCTCATGCCTGTAATCCAGCACTTTGTGAGGCCAAGGCAGGCAGATCACAAGATTAAGAGATCAAGATAATACTGGCCAACATGATGAAACCCTGTCTCTACTAAAAATACAAAAATTAGCCGGGCATGGTGGCGTGCACCTGTAGCCTCAGCTACTCAGGAGGCTGAGGCAGGAGAATTGCTTGAACCTGGGAGGCGGAGGTTGCAGTGAGCCAAGATCACGCCACTGTGCTCCAGCCTGGGCAACAGAGCAAGACTCCATCTCGAAAAAAAGAAAAAAATTAATTATAAATAAATTATTATTTGAGTGTTTCTTTTTTTCTGGATTATCAGTTTATTATAAAATCTGTTGTCAAATATTCAAAAAATGCCACTCTTCCTGGATGAGTAACCTGAATCATTTCTGCCTTTTTTACCCCAGATGGTCTTGGATAGAGTCTTTCCTTCGAGATTTTCATGAGCATGGCATTTAACCCTGTGATTAAAGCCATTAAAAATAATTTCAGCTTTCTTGCTTAAGTAATTCATTTTATATTATTATTGTAAATGTCACTACCTACACTTTAAAGAAGTTAAGAAATTAGAGGGGTCTGACCCAAAACAAAGCCAGTAAGTGAGAGAGAGAGAGGGAGAGAGGGAAAGAAGGAAAGAAGCAAGGGAGGGAGGGAGGGAAAGAAGGAAGGAAGGAAGGAAGGAAGGAAGGAAGGAAGGAAGGAAGGAAGGAAGGAAGGAAGGAAGGAGGGAAGGAAGGAAGGAAGGAAAAAATAATTTTTAACCCTCTTGTGACATAGGGTTGTCTCTTTACTACTTTCATTAGTATGGTTCTTATTTAAAAAACTGACAAATTTTTTTGTAAGAATAGAATTCAATTTGAAACCTGAGTAAAGGCCAATATCTACTTCTATTTATATGGAAGTGGCTTTGTTCAGTTGTAAGTTGATTAGAGTTTAAGTAAACAATTTATTTAGGTGGCCAGGCCAAAAAAGAAAAAGAAAGAGAAGAAGGAGAAAGAAGAAGAAGAAGGAGGAGGAGGAGGAGGAGGAGGAGAGGAGAAAGTTTACTGAGGCAAAAAGAGTAGGAGGAATAAGTAAAGAATTATTAGAGATAAATACGTAATTAATCAGAATAGTTGGGGGAAAAAGCCAGTTGTCTTGAGATTACAAGATGTCAAACCTCTTTACTTGAATGTTTAAATATTTCTTAGGTAGTTTGAACTGAAATGTCTCTATAATCTATTTTTAAGAACAGTGTGTGCGTGTGTGTGTGTGTGTGTGTGTGTAAAGTGTAATTTTAGAAAAATAGGACTTTGCCTTATTTAATTTCTATTTTTTCTTCTTTCTTTTGAGGATAAGATAACAGGGATAGAACAAAGAACTGCCTATTGTTATATGTCCTTTAGAGCAAAAAGATGTTATGCTGCACCATGTCCTATTTCTCTGGTCTTTTAAAATCTGGAATCTTTTTTTAATCTTTCTCTTTTTCTCAATTTCCTGGAAATAATTTCTCACATTTTCAAAAACTACAGACCAGTAATTTTCTAGGATGTTCTTTAATGTGAATTTGACCAACACCATAGTCTTCATTCTATCTTTCCTCCTTTCCATATTTGCAGCTCACTTCTCCAACAAATGAGAAACCTGGCTCCATTACCCATTGTTGCCAACATATATTTAATTACTGGCTTGATCTCCTTCACTGCAGTCAATCTTTGGAATGTATTCTTGCTCTGCTTTAAAGTCTACCTTGGGTGGGTCCCAGCTGCCACAGCTACCTTGTTCTGACCTTCTCCTTGTCTGGGCTTTGGCCACCATTAGGCTCCCTATCTGAGCTACCTAAAGGCTTTTTAAAACCTTTTGAAATAAACATTTTTTTAATTTAAAACAGATTCAAATTTACAAAAATTTACACACAATACAGAGAGTCTTCATATATCCCTCACCAAGTTTCCGCTGTTACTATTACTGTGCATTAGTATAGACTATTTATAATAATTAATGAACCAGGATTGATACACTATTATTATCTAAAGTCAGACATTATTTAGATTCCCATAGTCTTCACTTAATGTCCTTTTTTGTTGTTTTTATTCTAGTACCCTACCTTGGATACCATCTTATATTTAGTCATCAGCCATGTCTTCATAGGTTCCTCTTGGTTATGACAGTTTCCCAGATGTCACTTCTTTATAATGTAATTTACAGTTTTAAGGAATACTTACTGATCTTATCAGATAGTGGGTTGACTGTTCCTCAATTGGGATATATCTGATGTGTTTCTCCTGATTATACAGGAGTTACCTCTTTTGAGGAGGAAGACCAGAGAAACAAAGTGCCATTATTATCGGATCACATTAAGGGAATGTATTATTTTCCCGGGTCCACAATGGGGCGTAGTTTCAAAGGCAAGAACTTCCAGCGCCCTACCTCCACCCAAATCTGCATGTGGGAGCTTAGAGGTCTTTGTTTAACCTTCCCACGTGTGGGAAAAGAAATCAAAGGTCAATCACTCCAGTGGAAGTTTACTCCTTTCATAGGACAGAAAATTTGAATGGGGCGGGAATTACTCCCAGGTTAAAAGTACCCTTCTCCCACATCTGGGCAGACTCCATTTCCGGATCGTCTTCCGCAACCTCGTGGGAGCTGCTCTCTCTCTCTCTCTCTCTCTCTTTCTTTCTCCTTTTTCTCTCTCTGCCTAGATAGATTACTCTCTGCAAAAACTCTTTGGGGCCCGATATTTACTTAAATGAGCCACCAGGCCTGGTGGGGTCCTCTCCCCCATTCTTGGGTGAGTGAGGGACCAAGCATCTGGAAGAAAACATTCCATCAGGGAGCTGAGCCTCCCCTGTGCCCTGGAACCTTGTCTCAATATCATATCATATCATATCATATCATATCATATCATATCATATCATATCACAGGGTACACACTATCAACATGACTTACCACTGTGGATCTGAACTTTGTTCACCTGGCAGAAATAGAGCTTTCCAGGTTGCTCCACTGTAAATTTACATATTATATCCATATTATACTCTTCATATTATACTCTATCCATATTATACTCTTTGGAAATAATTCATTATATGCATTCCACACTTAAAGAGTAGGGGTTATGTTACATCTCCTTGCAGGTGGAATACTTACATAAATTACCTACTGGCTTTTTGACTGAAAAGGAAAGATGGAACAAAGCAGTAAGGAAGAAAAAACTTTTCTTAAAATAACTATTAACAGCATAACAAATGTGCTGCCTAGAAACATCTTCATTCAGTGATCTATTAAAATGCTATATAGTGATCCCCATATAGTGAAAATCATGCTAATTAACATATGAAATGTGCTTTAAATAATTTCTCAACTACTAAAGGAAATAAGGTACATACTCAGATGTCTAAAATATAAAGTATGGGTCGGGCACAGCGTGGTGGCTCATGCCTGTAATCCCAGCACTTTGGGAGGCCAAGGAGGGCAGAGAGGGCATATCACCTGAGGTAAGTTCAAGACCAGCCTGGCCAACACGGTGAAACACCATCTCTATGAAAAAAAAAAATTAGCTGGGAGTGGCTGTGTGCGTCTAATCCCAACTACTCAGGAGGCTGAGGAAGGAGAATCACTTGAATTCAGGAGGCAGAAGTTGCAGTGAGTTAAGATCTTGGCACTGCACTCCAGCCTGGGCAACAGAGTGAGATTTCATCTAAAAAGAAAAAAACAAATAAATAAAATAAAATACAGTGTAAGACTTGTTAAATAATATCAAAGTGAATCAGAGCTAATGTTCTAGGAGTTAAGTTTATTTCCCTGGCGAATATGAAATTTTGCAAGCCATTGCCTAGTGCTATATTATTAAGAAAAAATTTGTATTAAATTGAGAGCTGATTTTGCCCTAACCTGGAATTCTTATGCAGTTGGACCAAAATTCATAGAAATAGGGTCACTGACCTGGACAAATACTGATCTTTACTACCAAAAGTAGATTTGTTGTCATTGTTATTGAATTTTGTTTTTTGTTTGTTTTGTTTTGTTTTGTTTGTGATGGAGTCTCACTTTGTTGCCCAGGCTGGAGTGCAGTAGCCAATCTTGCCTCACTAAAACCTCTGCCTCCTGACTTCAAGCAATTCTCCTACCTCAACCTCTCAAGTAGCTGGGATTACAGGTGCCTGCCACAATAGCTGACTACTTTTTTGTATTTAGTAGAGACAGGGTTTCACCTTGTTGGTCAGGCTGGTCTTGACCTACCCTCCAAAGCCTCCCAAAATGCTGGGATTATAGGCATGAGAGTTTTGTTACTGATGCACAATGATGGCAAGGAGAACTCTACATGGACCTGTGAGATGTACATAGGGGCTCATTATACGTCTCTAATCAGTATTTCTGGTGAAGAAAACAGTGTCTTCTGAATAAAAACAATACTCATCAAGAACTCAGATCATTAGATACAGAGTATATTGCTATAATTTTGGAATTTTGCTACTTTAGCAGTTGAGAAACATGAAATATTTAGAGTTCCATTCTAGTATAATGGTAGAATGGAAACTAGATTTCAAAATATTATAGAGAGAGTAGATATCAAAACATTTTGAACATGAGTTTAAGAGTACATTGTAAATATATAATAGGAATGTGAAGAAAAGGAGTTGCAAGTTTGAAAATTAGGCTCAAGGAAGCTGAGTCACAGGAGTTTTCAGGCATGGGATTTCAATGCTGTTTACTTTTCTCCCGCCACCTAATTCAGCAATTTACCTCTTGTGGGTCCCCAAAGAAAATACTAGTAGAGTTTTCTCCCTCATAGGCTAAACAAATGATTTGAGAATACTGCTAGAACTCCAAAGACCAAAGTAACTGCACACCTCCCATCCCAAAGAGTATGCTGGCTTTCTCTGACAAACAGAAGGCAATTTTAAAAAGAAAAATAGGCAAAAAAGGAGGAATTCTTCTTTGTTTTGAGGTGGAACAAGATGGTAAAAATAATGAATAAACTAATGAAAAAATTAACTAAATATCCGTTTGTTCATACTGATATAAGTAAACAACTGGATGGATGCATAGACAGATAGATATAAATATGTGCAGAGAAAATCCAAATAATTTAGGTAGATGTTTTGCCTTTAGGTGGAACATAACTTCCCACTCATTAAGTGTGGATTGTGCGTAGTAACTTGCTTATAGAGAGTATAGTATTGGACATAAAGGGGAAGAAATGAGTAGCTTTACAGTAGAGAAACCTGACAAACACCACCTCAGACAGGTTTCAAGGTTATCAAGCTTAACATCAACAGTAAGTCATACTAATGGGAGGAACTCTTGATGTAATGACGATGGCACTTTATTCTCTGATCTTCCTTCCCAAAACCATAAACCCAATCTAACTATGGGCAAAAACATCAGACAAACACAAATTCAGAAGTATGTTCCAAAACAGCCTGGAGGCACTTTAAAAAATGTCAAGGTCTCAGACACAAGAAAAGTTTGAGATACTGTAACAATCAAGAAGGGCCTAGAGAGACATAACAACTAAATGGAATGTGATATACTACTGGGGAGAATCACGGAACAGAAAAGCAACATTGGGTAAAGTCTAAGGGAACCTAAATAAAACATGAGTTTTAGTTAATTATGTATAAATATTGTTTTATTTATTGTTACAATGGTAACATACTAAGGTGAGATGTTGATTATACTCTATACTATCTTCAAAACTTTTCTAGCCACGTAAAACTATTCAAAAATTTCAGTTTTAAAAAAAGTATCAGAGAAGAAGTAGAAGCAGATGATATTGGGGAAAAGACAAGTCAGTGAGCTACAGTCTTCAGAAAACTGAAAGTACACAAGAAAGAGAGTCTTGAAAGTGCATGATTTGCATGGGGTTCAAAGTGTATAAGACATAGAAGAATAAAATGAATGGCAAAGGGCATCAATGTCATAGTAATGGAGTAAATGAACACCAAAAAGCACACAGAGAGTGTAGATCTCTGCAACATTCATATAAATACGGACAAATAACAGAAAGAACAGAGAAGAAAAATAGAAGTGGAAGATACGACTTAGCCATCCCTAATGAACATAAGACCTGTTATCCTTAATGAAAAAGAAATGCTGCTCAAAACTCCACTTACACTGTCTTCTAGTTCTGGTAGTTAGTTGTTGATATCTAATATTAGACCTTAATAAGAGTG
Source organism: Leontopithecus rosalia (assembly GCA_028533165.1). NCBI lineage: Eukaryota > Metazoa > Chordata > Mammalia > Primates > Cebidae > Leontopithecus > Leontopithecus rosalia. Next base: position 104,940,812 of record CM052653.1, on the reverse strand, counting down.
CTCATCAGACCAGTAGAACATACGATTTTTAAGGACTGATACTGTATTCTTTGAAATGTAGCATCTAGCTTCTATTATTATGTGTGTTTATTAAATGAATGAATGAATCCCTACACATTTAATACACCGATTTTCTCCCCTTTCTGTACCAGTCTTCCGCCAGCGTGTATAGGTGCTAGATCTCGTCATTATTTAGGTCATTTTTCAAATATCTTTTTAGAGAGGTGTTTTCTGATCTCTGCATAAAACACATTGTCTATTACCTACTGCTGTCTCCCTCTGTTCCTTTAACGTTCTGTATTTTCTTTTTAACACATATCATATCTGACATTTTTCTTTTATGTATTTCTTTGTTTATTGTCTACTAAGATGCAAGCTCCTTGAGAGCACATACTGTAAGTCTAGTTCACTGCTGAATTATTAGCACTTAAAATATCATTGGGAATACATAAGTCACTCAATAAATATGGGTTAGATGATTAATGAATCCACAACATTTTAGTAATATTTCCAATTACTTGACAGGGTAGTGTATGTAACATTAAATTTGGCTTCAGGCAGACTCTGTTACCAAATTAACATTGAACAAAAGACTGGTCAGAGGAAGGCTGTCCAGATTGTCTCTCCACCCTCACTTCATATATAAATAAGAGGACATAGGGCTACATGATTACCGTCCTGAATAGAAGCAGTTACAGTACTACCATTATTGCAAATTATTTTATACATTTCTAATAAAAGAAAGACATTTTGTTTAAATACCAACTAAATTAAATCTTGACCAATTTAGGCTCTTCTCTTTCAATTAATTGTAATTAGATCAAAACAACCTTCTATCAGCTATGTCTATTCCTTTATCTATGTGTAATTATGTATAAATATTGTTTCATTTATTGTTACAATGGTAACAATATTTGAAATGGCACAATATTACCACTGCAACCATTGTTACAATGGTAACAATATCTGAATCTATTCATTTAACAGCGATATTCATGTCCCTATTATGAACAACTAATCCTGTTTCTGGTTTTTTAATGTTGCAAAAAGGTACTATTTGGCTTCAAAGAATTAGAATATGGAAACATTTTTTGTTTTGTTTTGTTTTAAAAACGGTAATCATCATGACTTATCACAGAATGACATTCAGAAATATCACAATAGACTTGACAATTAGGAATGATAAATGGCTGAAAGAGTGCAAAATAAACAGTCTTTAGAAAGTTAAGAAAGTCAGTAAACTTAAAGATATAAAAATTCTCCTTATTCTAAGAGAGAGACATACTACAAACACTTAAATTTTTTATGCAATAAAGAAAGGTTTATATTTTAAGTAAGGAAATAAATGTCCAGCATTATTCTATAAGTTTGTTTAGACGCAACAAAAATAGAATCAAGAAGTGCTAAATAAAATAATTGTCAATAGCTTCATAAAAGTCAATGCATCTAATCAGAATCTGTAATTATCCCTTGAACTTTTTTCTCTTACTTATCTACACACCCTTCCTTTGTGGTATCATCTGTGCCAAGGCTTTAAATATCTTTTATTTACTGACACCATTCAAATGATTATGTCTCATTCTCTCAATTCCAGACTCAAATATTGAACTACTCATCTGACATTTCCACATAGACATAGAATATTCAATCTTCAATGTATTGAATCTTTCAAACTTAACATGGTCAAAAAATGCTAATTCTTCTTGCCTCCAATGTATGTTTAGCTTCTCTCTTAGCCCATCTCAGTGAAAGATAACCCCTCCTTACATATGTCCAGACCAAAATCTTGGAATAACCTTTAATACCTTTTTGTCACACTTTGTATTCAATAAGTGAGTACATGCTAGTGGCTCTGTCTACAAAATGTACCCAGAATCAGGCACTTCCCAATACCTCCGCTAGGATGCTTCTGATCCAAGGCACCATCATCTCTCTCCTTTGTTACTTGGGTTGTTTCCTAACTAGTCTTCCTGCCTGTTCCCTCAGCATCTTTTAGTCTATTCTTCTCAATGCAGCAGCCAGAGTTGTCTCGTTAAAATATGTCAGATCATGCCATAGCTTTGCTCAACATACTTCAGTGACTTCTATCTCTCTGAGGTCAAAAGGTAAATCCTTCAATTAACCAGGACCCAGCCAATTACCTTTCTGATCTCATCTCTTACATCTTCCCCACTCCCATCACCAACCTCCAGCCACACTGTCTTGGTCACTTCTTAAACCCATCAACATGCTCTCTTTTCACATCTGTGAATTTGCTGTTCCTTCTGCCTGGAATGATCTTTCCCTCAGATATAAGGTTCACTATCTCATATCTCCTTCAGATTTTCTGCTCAAATGTCTTCTTCAGTTAAACTGTAATTTCTCCTGCTCAAATCTCCTTTCCAACATGGCAGAACATATCACTACATAGCATATCAAATACTTAGCATATCTATATTTATTATTTGCCTTCTCTTACCACCTTTGTGAAGATAGAAGTTTGTGTCTGTTTTGTTGACTAATTACTCCTCAGCACCTAGAACTGTGACATATGATAAATGCTCAAACTATGTTGTATACATTTAATTACTATTATTAAAATAAGAAAACCTTTATTAAAACCAGTTCTAGCCAGAGCTTTCAAAAATAAGAGTAAGCAAAAAACTTGCAAGTGTTGCAAATATCAGGGGCCATTTGTTTTGTATAATTGCCTCTATCTTCCACAGCAGCATCCATGAAGATTAGTAAAATAGTTATAATATTTATGTTTTTCTTACTGTTACTGATTTGTAAAGCTCATGGATTGTCTTTGTTGATCTTCAAACCATTAAACTACAATAAGCTGCCAAGGCAGAAAGAAAATAATACTTCTATTACGAAACTGAAAATATTTGAATAAGAGGTTCTTAAGCTAAAAGGAAAACAACTAACAGTAGGCCTAGTGTGTTCATACCAAGACACCTCAGTAATGAATGCATGCTGTGTTAGTCTTCTCAGGCTGCCATATCAAGACCATCAGCTGCCAGACTTAAACAATAGAAATTTATTTTCTCAAAGTTCTGGAGGCCAGAAGTCCTAGATCAAGGTGCCATCAAGGTTTATTTCTGGCGAGGTCTCTCTTTCTGGTTTGTAGACAGCCACTTTCTTACTGTGTCCTCTCATGCCCTTTCCTTTGTGTGCACAAAGAAAGAAAAATACCTAGTGTAGGCCAGGTGCGGTAGCTAGCACCTTTAATCCCAGTACTTAGGGAGGTTGAGGCGCTTGGATCACTTGAGGCCAGGAGTTCCAGGTCAGCCTGGCCATCACGGCAAACCCCATCTCTACTAAAAATTCAAAAATTAGTTGGGCATGGTGGCATGTGCCTGTAATCCTAGCTACTCAGGAGGCTGAGATATGAGAATTGCTTCAGCCCAGGAGGTGGAGGTTGCAGTGACTGAGATTGTGTCATTGCACTCCAGCCTGAGTGACAAAGGGAAACTCTTGAAAAAGAAAAGAAAAGAAAAAGAAAGAAAGGAAGGAACAAAGGAAGGAAGGAAGAAGGAAAGAGAAATAAAAGAAAAGAAAGAAGGAAAGGAGGGAGGGAGGGAGGAAGGAAGCAAGAAAGATGGAGGAAGGGAGGAAGGAAGGAAGGATGGAAGGAAGGAAGGAAGACAAAGGGAGGGAGGAAGGAAGAAAGAAAAGAAAAGAAAGAAAGGACAGAAAGAAAGAAAGAAAAAGAAAGAAAGAAAGAAAAAGGGAGGGAGGGAGGGAGGAAGGAAGGAAGGAAGGAAGGAAGGAAGGAAGGAAGGAAGGAAGGAAGGAAGGAAGGAAGGAAGGAAGGAAGGAACGAAATAAATCAATCAGTCTAGTGTAGTTTCCTCTGCGTATAAGGACACGAGTTGTATAGGATAAGGATTCCACCTGTATGTCCTCATTTAACCTAACTGGCTTCCTAAAAAGCCCTGTCTCCAAATAGCCACACTGCGGGTGAGGCTTTAACATCTGACTTTTGAGGGGGATACAATATCTTCATAATTTGCACATATCCACTTTTTATGAGTCAGGATCTTTCAGGTTGCAAGAAATAGTAATACTTTACCTCAGTAAATGGAGATTTATTGTAAGATATATCTCAGGATGTAGGGTTCTAGTTTTGCTTCTGTGCTTCCTGGTGATGGCCTCTCTCTGTGTCTCATTTTCAAAAGTCAGAGCAGGACTAAGAATGGCTTCATTAGTCACAAAAAAGTGACTAATGTGTTCTGTTATAGTGGGCCTGTTGTGCAGAGCTATTTTATAAGACTTTTTTTTGGATGAATTATTCATGTATAAATATCCATCTTTCTGCCTTCAACTGTTCTCTGGACAAAGGGCTATGATCATTTTTGTGGAGATTATGCACTAAAATATTATCCCAAATAAGAAGATTTTCTTTCTTAATTATCCTTTAAAACAATTTCTACAGCAAGCAAATTCTAGCTGGTACCTTTCCAGGTCAGTTATGAATAAAGTTTATCTACTATAATTACATCTAGTTATTAAAGATTAAAAGTCTCTTAGTCACTTGACAATTACCATATACCTTCTGACACTTAACAGGCACCACTGAGCCCACTGTGAGATTGCAATGCTTACCACATATTCTATTTGCACCCCTAAATTTTCAGCCACCCTATTGAGCAATGACACTTGGCCCCAGGGCTATGCTGGAAAGTAAATGTAAGGCTGAGTCAGTAAAAATAATCCTGCAGGTAAACAAATACTGTCTTCTAGTCTCTCCTTCTCTTTTATGACAACCAAGCGGGCCAACATTTTTGTAAAATGGTGGAGGCACAAGTTGATAGAACATAGATAGCATAAGCAAGAAAAAGTTTCCCTTGCCAGCCATGAATGCCATGGACAGGTTTATTTATAAAACCTCTGGTATATTGGTGTTGTTTGTAATTAGAGCACAACCTTTTTTATCTGGATTAATTATTAATAGGAGAAGAAGGGAAAGGAAGGAGGAGGAGCAGCAGACGAAGAGTAGAAGAGGAAGAGGGAGAAGGAGAAAGAGAAAGAGAAAGGAAGAAAAATTACAGAAACAAAAGAGCTGACAATGTATGTCTTTAGCTTAATCGCTAGGCTTAGTAATTGAGAATAATGGTGAAAAAACTAATATAAAACCCTAAAAGGCAGTGATCCAAATAATGAGATACCAAAATATTAGGTAATACTGTTCTCCTGTGGACAATTGGACGGCAAGGCATATATTAATGAGCCTTTAGCTATGGACAAACACCTTTGCAAAGAACATTAGTAATGGGCTTTACTTGCTTTCAGCTGCATCAGAGAGGCACTGCAGGAAAGAGCTGAGCCTATGGAAGGATTATCAATTTTCTGACCAGAAATGAAAGGTACTAGAGAAATCTCAGATATTAGCGAAGTTGCACTATTAGAAACTCCAACTTTGTTTTTTTGCTTTTTTGGGGGTTTATGATTATTTTTTAACCTTAGGTTCCAGGATATATGTGCAGAATGTGCAGGGTTTTTACATAAGTATACATGTGCCAAGGTTTGCTTCACCTTTCAACCCATCATCTGGGTTTTAAGCCATGCATGCATTAGGTATTTTTGTCCTTATGCTAACTTTCAACTGCAAACAGGCAAAAACTAGAATTAGAATAACATTGAGCAACAAATATTTAGCAAAAATCTTTTAATTGATTAATTGCCTAAAAGCAGTTAACTCTTCTGGTCATATAAACTCAAGATGCTTACCATTAATTCCACTGAGTGAAAAGGGCCGGGGGAGCAGGGGGTAGAAGAAGGAGAAAGTGGAAAACAAAGAGCCAAATATTATATTCATCATGAGAAATATAATTGCAATAAGACATTAGGTTGTCCATTTCAGTGGTTCATGCCTGTGATCACAGTGTTTTGGAAGACCAAGGCAGGCAGATCGTTTGAATCCAGGAGTTCAAGACAAGCCTGGGCAACATGTGAAACCCCATCTCTACAAAATATACAAGCATAAACTAGGTGTGGTGGCACACACCTATAGTCCCAGCTACTTGGGAGGCTGAGGCGGGGGGATGGCTTGAGCCTGAAAAGTTGAGGCTTCAGTGAGCCATGATCCAGCCCAGGTGACAGAGCAATACCCTGTCTAAAACAGGAACATCATCAACAACAAAACCTACAGGCATATTACTGGTACATGATGCAGACACAATAGAATACAAACAAATCATAGTGACCAAGTTTAGAGTCTGGATTAAAAGAGACTGCAAGCAAAAAACGTTGAGGCCCCAATCTCTGATGGCCAAGAGAAAGGTACACAACACATTAGAAGAGTGTGTTTCCCAAAGTCAGTGTCAGTTATGATAAAGAAAATAGAGAAAGGAGAGTTTCAGAAAGGAACAAAGTGTAGACAGTGAAGTCACTCTCAGGGTGACAAATGTGGGCCTGGTGAACAGTTTCCCTCTCCAAGGTGGGGGCATACATGACATCTGCCCAGTGTGCTTTCAGAATCTGCATGTACTTTATTCCTCTCTAGTTAGAGATATTAATTGTAGTTTCCTCAATCCTATTAGTATTACACAGTAGATCTGGTGGGATAACTTCTTTTATTTTTCTTTAGATTAATTCATCTTAACACCAAGAGGAAACAACTCTAACAAAAATGTAGGGACTCTCATATATCACTTATGTGTTCTAAACTTAGACTGAAATAAGCAAAAACCTGTCTCTCTTCCTTGGGGAAGGGATGAATGTGTTCTATGGAAAAGACAGCAAGGGGAGAGCTGGTGAACAGAACGGCGGTAAAACAGAAACAATAATGTTCCCCTTTGATGTCATTTGGCATTTTTCTGCCACCTTGCAATTTAGCAAAGCCATGTGATAGTTCTACCCAACAGGCTATCAGGAAACAAGATCTGAGTTACCTACTGGTTGAGTTAATAAAAGTCCTGACATGGTTTTATTTCTTAGTACAACCTGAGTGAGCAATAAACCACTGCTATATTTAAGACCTTTGGGTTAATTTTTTGTAATTTTTCTCTCCTACTAGAATTTATTGGCTTAAATACAACTATCAGAAAAGTGATTTTTTAACTTCTTTTTTTGAGACAGAGTCTCACTCTGTTGCTAGGCTGTAGTGCAATGGTGTGATCTCAGCTCACTGCAACCTCCGCCTTGTGGGTTCAAGCAATTTTCCTGCCTCAACCTCCTGAGTAGCTGAGACTTCAGGCGAGTGCCACCACGCCCAGCTAATTTTTGTACTTTTAGTAGAGACGGAGTTTCACCGTGTTGGCCAGGATGGTCTCCATCTCCTGACCTCATGATCTACCCACCTTGGCCTCTCAAAATGCTGGGATGACAGGTGTGAGCCCCTGCACCTGGCCAGATATTTTAACTTCTAACAGTTTCTCCTAAATGCATTGCAGTGTACATTTTGTTTTGTTTTGTTTTTGCATCCTGCCTGGGACTTTAAGGCAGGAGTGAGTCTGCCAGATGCATATGATAGGCACAATTCCACTCTTTCCTCCCATACTAATAGCTGGCAGTCTATTAGTTCTTCAGTGTTGAAAAGTGTGGGCCACCACTGGGACTAACTTGCATTGGTTAACCCAAGAAGATGTTAAAGCTACAGAGAACAGTTCACATTAACACACTGAACAGTTTGTCATTCCCGCCCCCCCGCATTTCCACCAAGCAAGCAACCAATCACCTCACTGTAATATTTACCTATTTGCTATGCTTTTACGTCAGGAACACTTAAAGTTCATATTTACCTAATTGTTTAATGGTTTACTCTAAAAGATTATACAAAATTCTTGCTATTTTTTTTTGTTTGTTAATCTGATTTGACATTGTTCCCAGGGTCATGGGACATTCTGATTTGCTCTACTTGTAGCGACATATTAAGAGCTGATGGGATTCTCCAACTTCTCAGACACTTTCAATTCTTCCTGAGTAAACTCATTCAAATTTCTGGGTGCCTGACCTGCACTATTAGAGTCCATGATCATAATCTTGACCAGAAAATCTTATCACCTTTACACGTCAGTGTTTTGGGCTGTTTTAATTGTGCCATGCATGTCTGAAGTGCTAGTTTAAAGCTAGCTTAGAGCATCAGTTACAAGAAGAAAATATAAAATAATTTTATATAATACAAGTACTTTTCTTGCTTTTTTTGTATTTTTCCTTATGTAGCAATTTAGAGGTATGAAAAGCAAACTTATATTTCTACTCTGTCTACATTGCTTAACACATTGAAAGAATTCCAAAGCTATAGTCAAAGCTCTGTTTTGGCAGGGACATGTTTTATGTAAGAGATCATCAGCTTCACAGACATATCGTGGGCTACCACTTGCTATCCCCTCCACATTTGCACGATTGCTATTTCCATAACCTCCAAGCTTCTCTGAGGATCTGTTACTTGAAAACTACTGGAAATAGCTATTTTTGATGATGTTTTTTTCAAGCTGCAAAGAACATGGACTTGTTTGGGTTGCCTCAGTTAAAGATGGTTTAAGAAAAAGGGAAGACAAATAGCAAACACTTTCAAAAGTTATATAACAAAGGTTCTTAAATTAGAGACTCTCAGTTTACAAGACTATCCTAGCAGTTCTCGTTCCCAAGGATGCAATGTTCAAACTATGTTTCTATCTCTGTTTTAACAGCCATACATACTGATATAATACATGAACACCACATACACACACCTAAACACGCAAGCATACACACATCATTCTCCTGCTCAATAGATTCTTATTTCATTGTTTTTCCAATGGAGTTGCTAGGATTCTGCGGTCAATATTCCTGACTCTCTTTCATAGTAAAACTCCCTAAAGAAGTCCTAATAGTTTTAGTGTAATGTGTCATTAACAAAGAAAGAGCACTTTTAGTAAGCAGAACCTTTGTTTAAGAAATGTCTTAATTCCTGGCCCAACTGTCAAAATAGCTGATTTGGAAATGGTGTTACATGCTGCCAAATATGACAACGCAAAATGAACCTCCTGAACCTCCTTTTCTCAGATGTAGCCTGACAGGAGGGTAAATGTGGAAGAAGGAAGGCTTTCTTAGAGTGGTTTAAAGTGAAGCTGGTGACAAGTGATTATGGTATAGATACAGTTTTGGGATCTTGCTGATGAATAAAAACTATAAGGTTTTATAAAAACTATAAGAAATAATTACAGACGAATGACGGATCTTTTACCTCAGCAACTGGTGATTTTCAGTTTATTTTATTACAAGGCAGATGATGTGAGTAGAAAAAGATTAGAGGAACAGCACCAAATTTTGCTTTGAACATGTTAAGTATGAAAGTCTCCCATCAGCTATCTCAGAGGACCTGTTAAGTCAGTAGTTGACTATACGCATTTAACTATCATGAGAGAGTTTGGGAATGAAGGGATAGATTTAGGGGTTACCAGCATCCATTTAGAGGCTGTGAAATGGAAGTTATGACTGTTAAGATTGTAGAAAACAGGCTTATGTTCCCATATATAGAATTATATGGTAAAATTGTAGATAATAAAATAATAGCAAGAGTAATAAAGTGCTACCTTGCATTCATAAAACCCTGCATAATTTTTCAATGGGTGGTCATAGCAATATTTCATTCTTATAAGAATATATTATAAAAATATGAGTTTTTACTATCTGTTAATATGAAGAGACTGAAATACTGTTAGAGTTAACTTGCCCTAGATACATGTGTAGAACTTAGCAGATCTGTGACTAGTGTTTGGATTGTCCTCACAAGGTTATTCTTTCTTCCTCTGTATCTTACACTTAACAGTAAAAAAAAAATGTCGAGGGAGAAGATAAATAAATCTTCAAATCTTATTGAGGTGTTATATTCTATAAACTTACAAAAAATTGTTTCTCAGAGCTTCTGGATAACTAAACAATTGGAGGTTTCTGAAGGATGGCGTACCCATGAAAGGCTCTGTGCTCATTCCCTTAAAAATTAATTTTTTAAAAAAGATACCTTTCCTAGCAGTTGTCTACTATGGATAATGAAGATACCATGGGAAATTTTCTCGCTCTTCTTAACCTGGAAGAGAGTTTCTTAATATGGAAGAGATGTCTATTGACGTGTTCCAGAAAGCGTGATATTTGCTGAGGCATCAAGGCAACATGCTGAGGTTATGTTCTGTTTGTCTCTAAAATTGATTCTCCACCAGCACACAATACCAGGTTTTCTTCCCTGTGCAAATGGCCAGTCCAATTCCTATAATATTTACACTGATGATATAAAGCTGCAAAGGCCAAATGCTGGGAAAGGTGAAAACATGTTTATTGAAATTACGTGTGTGTCTTTTCAAAGGCAGTGCAAAGGACAGGGAAGAATCTTGGCTCCAGGGATATGAACTGAGAAAATCTTGTAAGTAGGAATTTGAACTTTCATTTTTTTTTTTATGTTTTCCTTTTCCTTCCTCATCTGTAAACAAGACAATTTCTTGACTGGTAAAGAAAAGATGAAGATGCTAAATTAGCAGTTTGATCAACACTGGTGAACACAGTTGCCTATTGTCCATTACCATTTATTTTGTTATGTACACCTAGTTTTGTTGTTGTTTTATTGTTTTTTCAGACGAAGTTTTGTTCATTGCCTAGGCTGGAGGGCAATGGTACAATATCGGTTTACTGCAACCTCTGCCTTCTGGCTTCAAGTGATTCTCATGCCTCATCCTCCCAAGTAACTGAGATTATGGGCCTGTGCCACTGCACCCTGCTAATTTTTGTATTTTTAGTAGATATGAGGTTTCACCATGTTGGTCAGGCTGATCTTGAACTCCTGACCTCAGATGACCCACCCACGTCTGTCTCCAAAAATGCTGGGATTACAGGTGTGAGCCATGACTCCCGGTCTGCACCTCAGTTTTCTAAAGGGGAATGATTTTTTCCTATTCACTCAGTTCATTTGGTTTGTGGATAGCTAATTTCAACTACTGATTTAAGGAGAATCAAGACTACTCATTCAGGCCATATTATTTCTTTGAACATAATTGATCTATGGCCTTGTAATTCAAAAAGGCCAATAGCACTCAGTTTCAGGCCTTTGTCAGAACTATTAGGAAAGATCATTTCTATCCTCATCGGGGTTGCTAAGCTCATTGGTAGAAGCCTTGAGATGAGTCACATAATGCTGAGAAATGCTGTTAGAGAAGAAAGTCAAGATAGAAGATAGAAAATGCAGTCCATAAAGAGACAGACCGTATCCTGGTAACCTTGCTTGAATTTCTGCACATTGTTATTACCCAGCCTTTATTTTCCCCTGAAGTCTTCTTAAATGGTTTGCATATTGCTTGCAACTAAAATAGTCTTATCTAATAAATTGATACCAAAAACTAGTTGTCAGTAACAACAAATGGTTAGTTATTATGCTGTTATGGCCTGCCAGCTGTACCAATACTAATGTTCAAATAAAATAGTGGAAATTTAGGCCGGGCGTGGTGGCTCAAGCCTGTAATCCCAGCACTTTGGGAGGCCGAGGCAGGTGGATCACGAGGTCATGAGATCGAGACCATCCTGGTCAACATGGTAAAACCCATCTCTACTCAAAGTACAGAAAATTAGCTTGGCATGGTGGCGTGTGCCTGTAATCCCAGCTACTTGGGAGACTGAGGCAGGAGAATTGCCTGAACCCAGGAGGCAGAGGTTGCGGTGAGCCGAGATTGCGCCATTGCACTCCAGCCTGGGTAACAGGCTGTCTCAAAATAAAAAATAGTGGAAATTTAAAAAGAGATTTTGGTGAAGGCTTTCACTTTAGAGAAAAGGTTAAAGACTTTGGTAGGAAATTTATTTCATGGAAAAGATAGTCAACAGAATGGTTTAGTTTCTTGCCAAGTATCTTGAAATGGTTTCAATTTCTTATAAACTAAGGATTAGAGACTTAAGATAAAGAAATTGTTAAATTGATAAAATCTTGGTTTTGTGTGTGTGTGTGTGTGTGTGTGTGTGTGTGTGTGTGTATAAGCAGGAGTAAATATTAAAGATTAATGATAAAATGTGACCAAATACCTCGAACTTATTGTAGAAATGTTTTAGCAACTTCTGGGTAATAGGGAGGACACACACTTGTTCATAATCTTCTGGAAAGTACCAATGGCAGTGAGAACAATGAGGCATCCTCTAGTGACTCCCTGAGTTAAGAGCATCAACAAGAAAGTAACCAGAACTAAAAAATATAATAATAATAAGGAACTTTTTGGATTCTGTACCTAATTGCTATTTGTTGAAATAATCTTAAGGATTCCAAGCAATATTAAATTGAAACATTACAGAGTTTATATCCTATTCTGGAAGCTACGAAAAGATCATGAAATTTAGATTGTTAGTACTAATTTAAGTTTATATCCACCAAGTGTTTGGTTTGAGGACATCAGATGACATTTATTTTGAATTCTCTTTTCTTAGCTGACAGTTTAATTATTTGCTCTTAGCAAAATATTTGTCTGTGCTCTGCTGATCTTTAAACATAGTCTATTTATAAAATTCTAGAACCCTAGAATTTAAGAGTCGGAAAAGATCTCAAGAATACCCATATAGTTCTACAGTTTTTAACCTTATTTTGAAAGGTTAGTTAATAGGATATATTTAAAGATTAAACAAGCCTCAAAAATTAACCATATAGTCATAACTTTTGCTTTACTTGAAATGGTTTGATATATTTTGTGGCTTTAACCTCCTTGGATATTCCTTCACAGTACTTACAAGTTTTTATTTAGAATGTTAGGTGATGAATTATGGCAAAATAAATGATCAGCAAATTGTTACTAGATACTTGTACAACCTAAATGTAAAGATTTGTTTACTGATAAATTCCAGGAGCCCTCTGTATGCTTGCCTTTAAAGAAGAGACACTATTAATCAATGATCTCTGTAGGAACCCCCAAAACTTCTCAGTGCCAAAAGTCTTCCTGCTTCAATTTCCTTGCTTGTGACTTCTTATCATTTTGGGCTTCTTCCTGCCATACTGGACCCAACAATGAGGTTAATCCCTTGTTTTATTAATCTCAACATATCTACATCAACAAAACCTTAGATATTAAGTCTAAAAAGTCAAGTTTAATAAACATGCAATAGCAGTAAAAACTGGGCATATGCCACTAGGAATACTCAGCATATTAAATTAATACTTATATGAAGGATTAAAATATATTATAATCCTGGAGAAATTAACCTGTTAAGAAATTAAATACAAAAATCTATTATGTATGAATATGCCTAATCAATATAAATTTATTATTGACTTTTATATTTACCTACTACTGAGTTACACATCACAGATGTTCAATAGAAGCAGCAAATTTCATGATAATCAAAATAGTAGGCTTTAGTTGGAGAGATCAAAAATACCTTGAAGATATTTTTTCACTACTTCACAATAAATGGCTTACTGGAGCACCTATATAGAAATAAAAATCTATGCCCCAGGCACTTTGCCAAGTCCTTTTGTATATTGTATCTTATCTCTTTCAGTATTACTGAAGTTTATATTTTCAAATCACTAAAATGTTATACTCGACCATTCATAGTGATTATGAATATTATTGCTTCATTTTATTTATTTAACAGATATGTATTGAGTATCGTAATGTATTAAGATACATTGTTTAACATCAAAAGTCTGTTAACGAGATAATGGATTAAAAGGAATCATTATTTGGCCTGGGAAAATTGGCTCTTAGATGGGTAAAATATTTACAAAGCAGTCTTAAGCATAAAAAAGGGAACAGAAGAAAATGAAAGAGTTCATTGATGCTCTAAATTTGTTAGAGAGGAAGCTTCAACATTGAAATGAAGGCACTTAGAGAACAACAAAAGAATAGCCAAGCATTCTAGAGCATGATGGCGTTCCTTGTTTGCCTGAGCAACTAGACACATTGATATTCCCCATCGCCAGTTAATTAGCACTAGAGAATCCAAGATTTGTCTTACCCCTTCTGCTTTTTAAGGAACTCTTTCTTTTTGCTCTCATGAAGTTATTATTGTTTTCCTTCACCTTATTTCCTAATTATATCAATGATTTCATGGTAATGTAAATGACTATCCTTTATAATGATGTTTTATATTTATCGTCATGTTTTTTCATTTCTACTGAGGTCTTCTAGAGACAGTGACTTAATATACAAAACAATCTCAATGGCAGGAAATTTAAGCTTTGTTCCAGAAGATCAGAGGAGACATTTGAATCATGTGGACATGATAATATTCCCCAAATCATACAAGATAGTCATCTAATTACTCTTTTCAGTTGAGGATTGACTTCCTTTTTTTTTTTTTTTGAGACAGAGTCTCGCATTGTCACCCAGGCTGGAGTCAGTGACACAATCTCGGCTCACTGTAACCTCCACCTCTCGGGTTCAAGTAATTCTCCTTCCTTAGCCTCCCAAGTATCTGGGACTACAGGCATGAACCATCATGCCCAGCTAATTTTTACATTATTTTTTTTTTCAGTAGAGATGGGGTTTCACCATATTGGCCAGGCTGGTCTTGAACTCCTGTCCTCATGGTCCACCTCCCTCGGCCTCCCAAAGTGCTAAGATTACAGATGTAAGCCACTGTGCCCAGCCAACTTCCATTTTAGAGTTATTCACTCTAACATAGCATTTGGATTACACATATAACTATTATAAAGAATGTTTTTAACTATTAAGATAATCAAACTCTTTATCTGCCCTAAGTTAATAGACAATAAGAAAATATGTTAAAATGCGTTGACAGAGCCTGGAAATATCGTAGAGTTGCTTTGAAGAGAAAGCAAACTTTTATGATACTGAACATCCTTCTCCAAGTACCGCCGAAAGGTTTCTGGAAACTCATGATTCTCCTTAGCCATCCTGGTCAGAATTTGAATTGCTATATGATAATAATTTACCTTTGTATTACTGATAAGGAAAAGAGCTAGTTTTGTCTTTGGTTTATCTCTCCAAAAGCACTATACAAAATAAGAGTTTAAATTAGGTCACAATGAAATATTTAACTTTATTAAAATAAACTTAACCAGCATATCACAACCACTTATTTGTTTAAAGTAAAATTATAATCTCTCCAATAAAGCTGGTGGCCTAAGAATCTATTGGAAATAAGTTAAAAAATAGAGTTAAATGTAATCACTATTTATACTTGAAAGTGATACATTTCAGTTGCCAAAAATAAAATCTGGGGTGGCTGAAATGATTTCTGTGTTAAGGAGTGAAAATGAAAGAAAACAGCTTTTTGTTTCCAGATATCCCTCTGTAGAGACAGGATAAGAGGAGATCAAGAGATAGAGTCAACTATAGACTTGGCCTTCATTTTATCTTTTATTCATTTTCAGGGTTGCTGTGGCCTCTCTGAGACATCTATTATGGCAGTCTCACTTATGGCTTCTTTTGGCTGAATTTCCTTCAACCTTCATCTTTCCTCTTTATTAACCTATAAACTTCCTCCCATGTGAAACTTTAAAAATTTTGTTTTCACTTCATTTTGGCTGAAATCTTATTCACAGTATGCTATTTTACTTAAGCCTCTCTCTTTTCTTTCTCTTTCTTTCTTTTCTTATATTTTTTTCTGATCTTTTCATATTTTATACATTTTTTCTTTCATGTTTTTCCACAGGCTTAACAATTCAGATATGTGGATATATACATGAAACATACATTAAGTAGATATAGCTTCAGCTAGAAGTTACCAGTGATAATTATCTTTTTCCTTTGATATTTTATATTCAGTAGGATTAATTTTTATTTTATAAAATACTGAACAAGATTGCCTTTGACATCTTACCTGTTTATGTAAATTATGTGCTTTTACTAATCCATTTTTAAAAAAGAAATTTCTCACATAAGAAACATTTTTCTGCCTAACTTGTTTCATCTAGAAACTGATTAAGTAGGGAGTCTACCATTTTCACACACAAGTCAATCAGTGAGCTTAATTGTATTTCCAATTACATTTCTAAGATGCAGCATAGAGCTTTTCTGCTACGAATCATAATTTTTACTCTATTTCTAAATGTTTCAACTGCACATGAATTTACAAATCATATCTTGGGTATATGTGTTTCAATGCAGTTTTCACTAATTCAAGTAGATCTCTTATTTTAGTAAATCAAAACACCTTTATAGAATACTTTCTGAATGTCAATCTTAACTAAATCTCAGGTGAAAAATACGTATACAGATGATGTCTTACTAAAGGATGTCACAGATTGTATTTGCATATTTAAGATTTATTTTGAGCTCTGGCATAAAGACATTTTCTCCCAAAACTTAAAAGTTATGCTGCAATTGAGTAGTTCTTTCATTATATCTGATTGGATAATGCTATTTTTTCAGATAAATGATTTCCACTTTCATATGAAAATTTGATGGAGAGGCAAAATCCTGGTATAATTTAATTTCATTAACAGTGTAGAAAACCATTTGTAGACGGCAAAAAGTCAGTTCATATTTAATCCTTTTATCCTTTCTTTTGAAGCATTCTTCTGGAAGCTAAACTTATCTAAATAATAATAATAATAATAATTACATAAAGTCAATTGTTTCCATGAATAGAATTTTAAATATTTAATAACAGGTAAGCTAAACTTATCTAAATAAAAATAATAATAATAATCTCATAAAGTCAATTATTTCCATGAACAGTATTTAAAATACTTCATAACAGGTTAGGCATGTTCACCAACTCGTCAGAACTTACTTCTAGAGGATCAGGAAAAATAATTATTGTGTCCTAGGATTAATATCTGGGTGACAAAAAAAAATCTGCACAGCAAACCCTCATGACACAAGTTTACCTATATAACAAACCACACGTATCCCTGAACTTAAAAGAAAAGTTAAAAGAAAAGTTACTCTTGACCAAAAGCACAGATATAATTTAAAACTAGCAGTAATTTCCAGTGGAATATTGGCACTGGTTTAGTAAATGAAGATTGGCCACACCAGACATATTCACTATTTTCTCTAATAGATACTGCTTTGGGAAGAAGAATGTTGGGAAGATATGAAAGGAGCATAGTTTTAAAATGTCTCTGAACATTTGTATGAAAGTAAATGTATCCATCAAGAGAGTGAAAGAACAAACCTGGATAATATCTAGATAAGTATTAAATGACAAAGCATGTTCATAATCTCCAAAATACAAGTAGAATAAATAACCCAATTTAAATTAACTGTGTAGTATTAGCAATGGTATAAAAGAAAGCAGAATAAAGATGATATGGTTTGGCTCTGTGTCCCCACTCAAGTCTCATCTTGAATTGAATTCCCCACATGTCAAGGGAGAGACCTAGTGGGAGGTGATTGGATCATGGGGGCAGTTTCCCTCATGCCATTCTCGTGATACTGAATTCTGAAGAGATCTGATGATTTTGTAAGTGGCAGTTTCTCCTGCTCTTTCTTTCCTGTCACCTTTTGGAGAAGGTACTTGCTTCTCCTTTGCCTTCTGCCATTATTGTAAGTTTCCGGAGACCTCCCCAGCCATGTGGAACTGTGAATCAATGAAACTTCTGTCGTAAACTACCCAGTCTCATATATTCTTTTTTTGTCTTGTTTTGTTTTTCTTTTTGAGACGGAGTCTCACTCTGTCGCCCAGGCTGGAGTGCACTGCCGCCATCTCGGCTCACTGCAACCTCCACCTCCCCAGTTCAAGCAATTCTCCTGCCTCAGCCTCACAGTAGCTGGGATTACAGGTGCACAGCTAATTTTTATATGCTCAGAAGAGACAGATTTCACCATGTTGGCCAGGATGGTCTCAATCTCTTGACCCTAAGATCTGCCCTCCTTGGCTTCCCAAAGTGGTGGAATTTCAGGCATGGACCACCATGCCCGACCTCAGATATTCTTTATAGCAGAATGAAAATGAACTAATACAGAAAAAAAATTCAGAGGTTCCTGAGAGCTAAAAATTCTAAATCAACAGAAACTCATTGGAGTGTGCAGTGGAACAATATGAGAATAATGTCCTCAATGGAGACAGTGGGTTGGGGCATCCCGGTTCCAATGAATGGGTGAATTGAGAGTTCTGAGGAAAAGTGAAATTGTGCTGAGGTGTTTCGGGCTCTCTGAACTCTCCATATGACACAACAAACCTTTACTTTCAGAGCAAAGCCCCCAAATTAGGAGACATTGTTGGGATCCACTTATAATGAATCATTAACCTATGTATGATTTTCTAACATCATAAATTGATCATTTGGAAAATATTGGCTCACTTAGTTCTGCAGGTTTTCCAGATATCGACACCTTTCTCCATGTAATTTTTTTAAAATCAGATTTTTACTATATCACTAATCTCACTCTAAAATCCTTAAATGTTATAAAGCTGTCAAGATTTTGGTGACAGATATCAAGTGTTTGTATTTTTAATGCTCGCTTGAAAGTATAAGTTTTTATGGGTGGCAAAACAATCAGTTGTTTTTCTTGAAATTACAG
The DNA here is from genome assembly GCA_028533165.1 of Leontopithecus rosalia. Taxonomy (NCBI): domain Eukaryota; kingdom Metazoa; phylum Chordata; class Mammalia; order Primates; family Cebidae; genus Leontopithecus; species Leontopithecus rosalia. The sequence continues at coordinate 104,922,444 of CM052653.1, read as the reverse complement.
GCTAATTTCCTTAATTTTCAAAAATATATTCATCAAATACTTAACTATGAATGACCATAATTTCCTGTCATGGTTTTCTCAACTAAAAATAGTGATTCATTAAAAAACTAATTAGCTAAGCTTGCAGCTTGCACAGAGGCACAAGTCCTTCTCCTCAAGAACATCAATGCATTTGGTATGGAAAGCTGTCTCATGCATATTATTCATTTAATCACACAGAATATTAAAAAGGCATGTATTAACTAGTAGACATTTAATAATATTAATATTTGTAATTGCTTCATCAAAGACTTAAAGGGAATGGATTTTTATTAATTGTTTTATTTTAGTAAAGTATGGTAGTGAAGAATACAATGGCTAGTAGTTCTGTTTGGTGTCACTGCCTTAATTCTTGCTGAAATGCCAGCTCTAACGCCCCCCCAACCCCAACTGGATTTTTGCCATCAGAATAAATGTTAACAGTTATTCTTGGATAAATTTTGAGATGACTTACGATATATCATGAGATTATATATGTAAAGCAAAATAGCAACAAAGCAGATTATGGTTGCAATATAACATTTGAAAATAAGCTTAAAAATGACAGAAAGATTGAAGTAATAACATACCTTAAAATTACATAAACATAATGAAGTGATTGCAGAAAAGAATTTATGTGAGAGTGCTGAGTTTAAGAAATCTTTAAATACTAAAAGAAAATATTTCAGAAATGAAGATTAAATTAGAGAAAACAAAAAAGTGAGTAAACAACATGAATAAATCTTTTTAAAAACAGACATAAATTTCACTTATGTAACATAAGCAAATAAGATTCAATTTGTATTTAATAATAATTCCAGAAAGGGGATAAAAAAAACTGAAGCAATAGGAATTTACTAAATTTATACTACAATTTATAATTTAAAATCTACTATTAACAGACACTGTGTATTTGGGAAAAGTCAACCCCACATGGCAAATATAGCACAAGTTCTGACAAAATTATATAGCTTAAGAAACAGAAAAGAAAAAATATTGCCCTGACATTGAGGTCCCTAGTTACCACGTGACAATTGCACAAAGCAGAAATTACAGAAGTTATGAGAGAAAATAGACAAACACAAATTAACACTCTGAGACTTTATTACATCCCTTTCAATCTAAGACAGATATGAGCAAACTGTTTTTAAGAACATAAAGTTTTTAACAACCTAATCAGTAATGTAGTTGTTATAGACATAGATAGATACATCTAGATAGACACATTTATATAGATAGACTTTTGTATGTAATATGTAATATATATTCAGCCAATGAAAATAAACTATGCAAAGCAATTAGAGGTACAAGAATTAAAGGAAAATAGATCAAACTGTATTTGTTGTTATTATATATCTGAAAACTTTCTGAAATAATCAAGAAAATTGTGTCATTAAAACTAAGTGAATTTTTAGTAAAGTAACTGGTTAAAAAAACAGCAAGCAAAAATAAGTATATTTTTATATTTTAAAAAGTTGTAAGAAGAAAGTAATCTATTTACTAAAAGTAAATTGAATAAAAATATATAAGTGAAAACAAGACAGGCAGAAAATCCATATGAGCTAAACTATGAAACACCTCTGAATGAATGAAACATAGATTGAAAGTTCTTGTCTTATTACATAGGGAATATGAGCAGTATAAAAACATCACTTCTCTTGAAGTTAATTTATATATGTTATACAATCCATTAAAATAATAGATAATATTGTTAGATTATTTTTATAATTTAGTAATATGTAACAGTAAAAAGCATGAGGAACATATCTTTATAATTCTATGAAGTCCTCTTCAGGATTTATTTATGAATGAAAAATCAAGTTGGAGAAAAGAATCTTAATATTTCACTGTTCATTTAAGTTGCTGGAGGCGATTCTTAATCTATTAATACTTTGTTAATTCATACTATTTAAAAATAAAATATATAAACCGTATTTTGTAAGTGCCATATATGGGGGAGGAATCAGTAGAAGTAGGATAGCATCTGGTTTATATTCCTTTTTTTATAGACAATTTATATATCATACCAATATTTTGTACAACAAAATTGTGTGTAGGGTTTATATGTTTTAAAAATATGAAACCAATATTCCTAACTTTATATGGAGTAGGAAATATCATCATATTAAAGAAATTTTTTTCCCAAGTAATTAAAAAATATGGTAATTTGGCTCTGTCCTCTAATGATTAGTAAAAAGAAAAAGTCTGAAGCTAACTTTAATAATTATATTATCAGAAATAAAGTTGTTATGATTTCTATTCGATTATAACATTGAATTGTGGTTTAAAACCAAAAAATAACTTGTCAAGAACTGCACTTAGTACCAAACATATAACATATTTAACTTATTTATAAATTATTATTTAGCACTCTTATTGCTCAACTTATAATGTAATTTTTAAATATAATTTTACATTGTAAAGAACCATAGATCCAAGTCTGTGGCAAGAAATATAAAGAAAGCACAGCCTATTTTGTCATATAACAAATGAAGTTTCAACAGACTACCTAGATTATCTCAAAAGGTTACAGAAAAAATACCTCTGAAAAATATTAGCAAATTGAATTCAATAAGGATAAAAGAAATTATACACCCCAACCATCAGCATTTATCACAAGTATGTAAGCCTGGACCAATATTTGAAAATCAGTTAATGTAATTTGCCACATAAATAGGCAAAAAAAGAAAGAAAGATCACATGATCACATCAATAGGGACAGAAAAAGCATGTGAAAAAAAATACACATTCATGATAAAAACTCTCAGCAAACCAGGAATAGGGGAATCTTCTTTAACTCCATAAAAAATATCTACAAAAGACCTATAGGTAGGCTAATCCCAGCACTTTGGGAGACTGAGGCGGGTAGATCATGGGGTCAGGTGTTCAAGACCAGACTAACCAACTTGGTGAAACCCCATCTCTACTAAAAATACAAAAAATAGACAGGTGTAGTGGCGGGTGCCTGTAGTCCCAGCTACTCAGGAGGCTGAGGCGGGAGAATAGCTTAAAACCAGATGGTAGAGGCGGCAGTGGGTGGAGATCACCCCACTGCACTCCAGCCTGGGCAAAAGAGCAAAACTCCATCAAAGAAAGAAAGAAAGAAAGAAAGAAAGAAAGAAAGAAAGAAAGAAAGAAAGAAAGAAAGAAAGAAAGAAAGAAAGAAAGAGAGAGAGAGAGAGAGAGAGAGAGAGAGAGAGAGAGAGAGAGAGAGAAAGAAAGAGAGAAAGAGAGAAGAAAGAGAGAAAGAGAGAGAAAGAGAAAG
>CM052653.1:104886130-104919061 GCA_028533165.1 Leontopithecus rosalia | reverse complement strand
AGAAGCCAGGTATCGAAAGCCCTTTCATATTCAGCTGCGTAGGTTAGATAGGAAATGATGATGCACCAGCCAATAAAAACAGTAAAGTTGCATCCTTTGATCTTTCAGCCATATTTAAAATAGGTAAACAATTCTTTTAAAAAACAATCTCCTCTAGGCTTCAGTAACACATCCTCTTCTTGTTTTGTCTAAAATACTGGCCTCTTTGTTGTTCTCCTTTACTAGCTTCTGTTTCTCTGTTGCCTTCTTAATATTGAAAAGACCCAGGGCATGCTCACCAGCATCCTATGCTTCTACCTGTGTTGTAGTCCTAGAAAATACTATGTAGCCTCAAGGTAAAATATAATCTAAATGTTGATCATAACCAGATTGAAAGATTTAACCATAACCTCTAAAGGGAACCAGACCTATCCACCTGACTACCTATTTATGACTACACTTTAGAAGTAAAATTTATTTAAACCTTAAAATGCGCAAAAGTGTTGATATTTTCATCTGTTCTTTGCAATCTGCTTTTCTCCTAATTTTTTTCTGTTTCAGTAAATGGCAGCTCCATTCACCCAATTGCTCAAATCAAAATTCTACACAAGATCCTCAAGCCTAGTCTTTCTCTTATCTGGAGTATCCGATGTGTCAGGAAGTACTGTTGGCTCTACATCTGAAATAAATCCTAAAGATATCTACTTCTTTTTATCTCCACTGCCAGTATTTTGTTTAAAGTCACTATCATCTCTTCTTTGAATAACTACATTGCTTTAAATTGTTTTTTTACTTTCATTCTTTCACCATATCAATTTATTCCCCTCATAGCAGCTTACTTATCATTATTATTAAATACAAATCAAATCATATCATATTATAGCCTTGCTTAATACCTTTCAATAAGTTCTTATGGACTTGAATAAGAATTAAATTCCTACCTGCTTATGAAGACATGCATGAACCTCTTTCTGGCTACCTGTCTATCCCATTTTATAAGATCGTCCCTTTATGCTCATGCCCTAGCTCCTGAACTTTCTCTATTCCTTAAATATTCTAAATCCTAGTTGTGAAATCCATGAATTAGATCTCCAAGTTCACATGAAACATCCTATATGATATATTACATGTTGGGCCATTAAACAATAAATATCACAGTGACTTTGAACAAAATATACAGTAGATAAACAATAGATAAAATTAACAAAATGAAAAGATAGTTTTTGTAAATACAAACCAAGTATACAAGCCTTAGCTAGGCCAAACAAGAAAAAAAGAGAAAATCAAAAATGAAGATGAAGAAGACATTACTACTGACTTTATTGAGATAAATAAAAGGATTATAAGAAAAAAATGATTAAAAAAATTGTATACCAACGTGTTAGATAACCTAGACAAAAGACATAAATTCCTGAGAAGACAGAAACTACCAAAACATTTTCAAGGAGAAATAGAAAATCCAAATAGACTTATAAAGAGAAATATAGTAAATCATTAATTTTAAAAATTTCTGTAAAGAGAATTCTAGATCAGAACTGTATTCACTGGTAAATAATATGTTTTAAAAAAATATTTTAAATAATTAACATTTGATTTTTTAAAATATTTAAAAATAATTAAGAGTTTCATAAGCTATTACAAAGGTAAAAGAGGAACAAAACTTTCTCTCTTGTTCTATGTGGCCAGTATTAGCCTGTTACCAAAATGAGGCAAACACATCTCAGGAAAAGCCAGTTTCTCAAGAATACAAATGCAAAACTTATCAAAAAGTAGTAGTAAACAGAATTCAGAAGGTTATACACTGTCTGATTGGTATTTATTCTAGGAATGTAAGTTTGGTTCACCATGTGAAAATCCCCGTACTATATCATGTTAATAGAGCAGATAAGGCATACAAGCCACTGGACCATTTCAATACATGAAGAATAAGCATTTGACAAAAATTTATTGTCCTTGTATGATACAAACACTTGATGAGATAATAAAGGAAGGAAACTTACTCAACCTAATAATGGGCATCTATGAAAAACCCACAGAGCATCACAGTTAATAATGAAAGACAGAAATATTTTCCCCTAAGATCAGGAATAAAACAAGTTTATCTCCTCTTACTACTTTTATGCAATGTTTTACTAGAAGCTCTATCCAGAGTCTAAACAAAATACTTAGGCAAGAAAAAGAAATAAAATGTGTCTAAGTTGGAAAGGAAGAAGTAAAGATATATCTACTCACAGAGGGCATAATTTTGTATGTTGAAAATCCTAAGGAAGCAGTAAGAAAAACACTAAAGCTAATAAATAAGTTCAGGAAAATTTCAGGATATGAGGTTAACATACAGAAATCAATTATGTCTATACAATAGCAATGAATGCTCTAAATGAAATCAAAACAATCTAATCTATATTATAATAAAAAGAATAACACACTTAGAAATAAATATAACAAAATAATGTCAAGGTTTATATAGTGAAAACTACAAGTTTTTATTGAAAAAATAAATAAAACAAAAAGATTCTGTTTGTGGATTGGAAGACATTGTTAAGATATCAATTAATCTATTAATTCAACATATAATCTTTGTCAAAATTCCATCTGCCTTTTGTGCAGAAACTAACAATATGATCTTAAGTTTCATATAGGAAATTCAGAGGATCCAGTCAAAATAGCCAAAACATGAAAAAAGGACAGATTTGGAAAATTCAGACTTCCCAATTTCAAAACTTAATAAAATTATAATAATTAAGAATGTGTAACATTGGCTTATAGACAAAGGAGCTTATAGACAAAGGAACTTATAGACAGTGATGTTGGTTACAGCTAAATAAATAATTTAAAGATTACACCACTGCACTGGTCCAGAATCAAAGTCGAAGCACCTATCAAACCAATATTATAAATACATCTAAATTTAAAAAATCTTTTTTCACAAAAGCCATTCCGTAAAGTTGGCAAAAGCAGCTATCATTCCAGATGTGCACAAATCAACCTAAGAGCCCAAGAAATGTACAAAAGCATGAAAACATTATACCTCAAAGGAGTATAATAATTCTCCATTAACAGATCCCAATGGAAAATAAAACTATAAACTACCTAAGAAAAAATTTAAAGTAATATTTTTAAAACTCAGTGAGATACAAGAGATCACAGATACACAATACAAATAAATCAGAAATAATTTCATTATTTCAGTAATAAATTCAATGAAGACAGACATCACAAAAAAGAACAAAACAGAAATTTGAGAAGTAAATAATTCAAACTATAAAATAAAAAATTCAGCTGAAAGCTAAACAATTATCTAATTCAAGCAAAATAAAACAATTCTAAACTTGGAGACAAGTCTTTAAAAAAACAACAGTCAGATAAAAATTTAAAAGATTGAAGAAAGCCTATATGACATGTGGGACATTATAAAGCACCCAAATACACTATTTTGGGATGTTCTAGAAGAAGACATAAATGAAAGCATAGAAAACTTATTTAATTAGATAATAGCTGATAGTCTTCAAATCTTGCAAGAGATAGAGACATTCAGATATGGGAAGCTCAAGGAAACTCCAAATAAATTCAACTCAAAAAGGTTTTCTACAAGGCACATAGTCAAAAGTTAAAGACAGATTTCTAAAAATAGTAATAGAGTCAAGTCATATATAAAGTAGTCCCCATCACACTAACAGTGAATTTCTCAGTAGAACCTTAAAGGCCAGAGAGCACAGGATATATTTTTTAAAAGCTGCCAGCCAAGAATACCATACCTATCAAAGCCAGCCTTCAGAAATGAAGGAGAAATAAAATTTTTCCCAAACAAGCAAAACCTGGGAAATGTATAACCACTAGAACGACTTTAAAAGAAATGCTTAAAGAAGTTCTACATGTGTAATGAAAGAATGATACCAAACATCAAAAAAAGAAAAACTCACTGATAAAACTGATAAAATCAAATGAGAAAGAGAAAAGAATCAAACTATCAGTACAAAAAAAATTATAAAGGTAAATAATAGAAGAGAAAATGAGGATATGCAAACAATTTGGAAACAATTTAAAAAATGACAGGAATAAGTCCTCACCTACCAATAACAATGTTGAATTTAAGTGATTTAAGTTCCCCAGTTAAAATATACAGATGAATTGAGTGGATTAAATATATAAATCCAACAATGTGCTGCCTACAGCAAACTTACTTCACTAGTAAAGACATATACATACTAAAAGGATGGAAAAAAATATTTCATGTAAAGAGAAACCAGAAGTGTACAGGTGTACCTTTGTTTATGAGGGAATATGTTCTCTTTCTGGGTCCACAAGGGGGCATAGTTTTAAGGGCAAGAACTTCCCAGCGCCATGTCCCCCTCCCATCTCTCCATCCAGGGGATTTAACAGTTTACCTTTAAATTTCCGTGCATGATTTAAGAGTCAATCACCCCTGCAGAAGTTTAAAGGAACTCCTTTCATTGGCCAGAGGAACGTGGGGAGGTGGGAATTTCTCCCAGGATAAATTCCCCTGCTCCTTCACCCACACCGGATTTCCAGCTCTCTGGAATCCCCTCCCACATAGTGGGAACTCTTTCCCCTCCTGGATTTCCTCTCTGGGGTCCCCTTCCACCCAGTATAGATGCTGTCTTTCCTTTCCTGGATTCCATCTTTTCCGATTCTCTCATTCAGTGTGAGGGGAGTTTTCCTTCTCTGGTTTTCTCCCTCTTGGAAACTTCACTCAGTGTAAGAGCGGTTTTTCTTTCTCTCATTCAGTGTGAAAGCTAGCTGTTTCTTTTTCTCTCCTTCTCCTTTTTCTCTCTCTACCTAAATAAATTACTTTTCTGCCACATTTTGGGGGTCTGGTATTCATTTCATGAGTGCACTGCACGGTGGTCTCCTCTCTCATTCTTGAGAGAGTGATAGACCAAGAACCTGGAGAAATGTCCTCTTGGGGAACGGAGGGCATCCCTGAACCCCAACATTAATATCAGAAAAAAATAAGATATTAAGTCAAAAATGACAAAAAGAGAAAATAATTATATAATGATGAAGGGATCAATACAGCAAGCAGATGTAACAACTGTAAATATATATGCACTCAATACCAAAGTAAGCAGGTATATACAGCTAATATTATCAGAGCTAAATATAGAAATAGACCCTAATGTAATAATACCTGGGAAATTCAATACTCCACTTTCAGCATCAGACAGATGATATGTACAGAAAATCAATAAAGAAACATAGGACTAAATCTGCATGATAGACCAAAGGGACCAAACAAACCTTAAGAGAACATTGTATGCAACACCTAAAGAATATTCTTTCTTCTCATCAGCACATGGAACATTCTCCTGGATCTTGACCAATTGTATTGTTAGTCTACAGTACAATTCTCAAGAAATTTTTTAAAGATAGGAATTGCATTAATTCAATGAAATAAAACTAGAAATAAATTACAATACAAAATTGAAAACTATACAAGTGAATTTTAAAAATATGCTCCTGAATAACCATCAAATCAATGAAAAAAATAAGAAAATAAAAAACTCCTTTAAAAAATGAAAACAGAGCATACTAAAATGTATGGGATACAGCAAAATCATTGCTAATAGGAAAAAAATATAGCAGTAAACAACTACATCTAGAAAGTAGAAAGATTTTAAATAAGAAACCTATTAATGCTCTCCAAGGAACTAGAAAAGCTGGAGTAAGTCAAACCCAAAATTAGTAGAAAATATAAATAATAAAGATTAGAGCAGAACTAAAGAAATTAGAAACAAAAATACAAAGAATCAACTAAATGAAAAGTTGGCTTTTAGGGCATTAGGAAAAAGAGTTAATGCATGCTGGGCTTAATACATAGATGATGGGTTGATAGGTGCAACAAACCCCCATGGCACAAATTTACCTATGAAATAAACTTGCACATCCTGTACATGTACCCCAGAACTTAAGAAATAAAAGAAAATAAAAATGAAAAAATAAACAAAATCAATAAACCATTCATTAGACTTATGAAAAAAAAGAAGACTCAAAATCAGAGAAGAAAAAGATAACATTACATCTTAACCCACAGAAATACAAAGGAGCATTAGATACCATAATAAACAAGCATAAGCTAACAAGTTTTTAAAAATTAAAGGAAAGTGGTTAATTTCTGACACATACAATCCACCAAGTCTAAACAAAGAAGTAGAAAACTTGAACAAACTAATAATGAGAAATAAGATTAGATCGGTAATAAACAGTCTCCCTCAAAAGAAAAGCCCAGGATCAAATGGCTTTACTGATGAATCTACTAAGCTTATAAAGGAGACTCAATACCAATTCTCAAACTATTACAAAAAAATTGAAGATAGTGGAAATTTTCCTAAATCATTCAGCATGGTTAGCATTATTCTGATAGACACAAAAGGAACATACCTCAAAATAACAAAAGCCATATAAGAAACCCACAGCTAACATCATACTAAATGTGGAAGTGCAGAAAGCTTTTCCGGTAAGAATTGGAATGAAACAAGGATGTTTAATTTCACTACATTTATTTAACATTGGAGCAAAAGACCTAGCCAGATCAGTTGGGTAAGAGAAATAAATAAAAGGCATCCAAATTGGGAAAGAGGAAGTCAAATTGTCCATCTTTGACAAATACATGATTTCATAGTTAGAGAAAGCTAAATACACACACACACACACACACACACACACACACACACACACACACACACACAGAACTGATAAGTTCAGTAAAGTTATATGATGTAAAATCAACCATAAAAAATACTAGCATTCCTATACACCAATAACAAACTAGCTAAAAAAGAAATCAAGAAAGCTATTTTATTCTCAAAAGCTACACACAATAAAGTAAAATACCTATTAACATATTTAATCAAAAGGGTAAAATACCTCTACAATGAAAACTATAATGCTGGGTGTGGTGGCTCATGCCCATAATCCCAGCACTTTGAGAGGCCAAGGTGAGCAGATTACATAAGGTCAACAATTTTAGACCAGCCTGACCAATATAGTCTCTACTAAAATACAAAAATTAGCTGGGCATTGTGGCACGTGCTTGTAGTCCCAGCTACTCAGGAGGCTGAGGCAAGAGAATCACTTGAACCCAGGAGGCAAAAGCTGCAGTAAGCAGAGATCAACCACTGTACTCCAGCCTAGGTGAAAGAGCAAGACTCCATCTTGGGGTGAAAAAAAAACCACTGGGGAAAGAAATTGAAGAAGGCAATAAATAAATGGGAAGATGACTGTTGCTCCTGGACTGGAATAATTACTATATTTAAAATAGCCGAACTACCCAAAGAAACCTATAAATTCAATGCAATCTCTAAAAAATACCAATGACATTCTTCATATAAATACAAAAATAATTCCTAAAGTTAGTATGAAAATGCAAAAAAAGCTCAAGTAGCCAAGGAAATACTGAACAAAAATGACAAAGCTGAAGGCATCACACTATCTGACTTTAAAACATATTATAAAACTATAGTAACCAAAACAGCATGGTATTGGCATAAAAGTAGATACATAGACTAATGGAGCACAAATAGAAAACCCAGAAACAAATTTATATATTTTCAGTCAAAACTAATATTTGACAGGAGCACCAAGAACATATGTTGACAAAATAACATTTTCTTCATACGTGGTGCTGAGAAAATAGAATATTCATATGCAGCAGAGTGATATTGAAAAGAATTTTCACCATATACAAAAATCAACTCAAAGTACATTAAAAACTTAAATGTAAGACCTGAAACTGTAAAACTATTGGAAGAAAACAAGAAGTGCTTCAGAATATTAGTCTCTGCATGGGTTTTAAAGCTAAGTCTTCAAAAGCACAGGCAACAAAAACAAAACATAGATCACTAAAATTACATTAAACTACAAAAAAAACCTCTGCATGGCAAAGGAAATAATCAGCAGGGTGAAGAGATAAATTACAGATTGGGAGAAAGTATTTACAAACTATTTATTCAACAAGGCATTCATATTCAGAATATACAAGGAACTCAAAACAACCCAACAGAAAAGAAAACAAAGTGTATATATATATATATATATATATATATATATATATATATATATATGTATATATAAAATCTAATTTCAAAAATGGGCAAATGGGCTAAACAGACATTTTTCAAAAGAAGAAATATGAAGTGCCAACAGGTATATAAAAAATACTCAGCATCACTAATCATCAGGGAAATGGAAATCAAAACCACAATGGGATATTATCTCACCCGTTAGAATGGCTTTTATTTTAAAAAATCACTGTTGCTAGAAATATAAACAGTATAGAGATCTTCCAAACAAATTAAAAATAAAACTGCTACATAATTTAGCAATCCCATTACTGGGTATTTATTCAAAGGAAAGGCAATCAGTATATCAAAGGGTCCACCATGTTTATAATTGCAACATTGCTTGTAATAAATCAACTGAAATGTCCAACAGCAGATCAACAGATATAGAAAATGTGACATATATACACTAGGAGATATCATTCAGCCATTAAAAAAGAATAAATCCTGTCACTTGCAGCAACATGTGTGGAACTAGAGTATTTATGTTAAAGAGGCCAGGCATGGAAAGAAAAAATATCACATGTTCTTGCTTATATGTGGGGGCTAAACAAGTTATTACATGGAGGCAGAGAGAAGAATGGTGATTACTAAAGACTGGTGATTGTGGGGGAGAGATAAAGAAAGGTTGATTAATGATACAAATAAAGAGTTAACCAGTAGGAATAAGTTCTACTATTTGATAGCACAGTAGGGTGACTATAGTTCATCATTTATTTTATATTTCAAAATAGCTAGAAGAGAAGATTTGACTTGTTCTCAAAGCAAAGAAATGATAAATGTTTGAGCTGCTGGATATCCTAAGTACCCTAATTTGATCATTATACATTGTATGCATGTATCAAAATATCATATGTACCCCATATACATGTAAAACTCTTTAGTACCAATAAAAAAGCAAAGTACCAAGAAAAAAAATAAAATGAAAATTGAAATGTGCAGAGATTTTCATTAGACATTTCTCAAAAGACATATACATGACCAGTAAGCACATAAAAAGATACTCAGTATATTTAGTCACTAGGGAAATGTAAATTAAAACCACAATAAGATACTTAACACCCACTAACCAGGATGGCTACAATAAAAGAAGCATGGAAAAAAACAAGTGTTTGCCAGATATGGAGAAATTATAGCCCTCATACGTTGCTAGTGGTAATGTAAAGTAATGCAGTCACTCTGGAAAACAGTTTTGAAGTTCCTGCAAAGTTAAACATAGAGCTACCCTATGACCAACCAGCTGCCCACTTAGGTACATAGCCAGAACATTTGTAAACATTAAAAACAAAAACCTACAAATAAATGTTCATTGAAGCACTATGTATAATAGCCTTTAGATGGCAGAAACCCAAATATCTACCGATGTATGAATTTTCAAAATGTGGTATATACATACACTGTGTATACATAGATATACATACACTTTCTTCGTCATAAAAACAATGAAGTACTGATGTATACTCAAACACAGATCAATCTTGAAAGCATTATGCTAAGTCAAAAAGGCCAATTACTAAAGTCCATAAATGATTCCTTTTATTTTTATTCTTATTATCATACTTTAAGTTCTGAGGTACACATGCAGAGTGTGCAGGTTTGTTACATAAGTATATATGTGCCATGGTAGTTTGATGCACCCATCAACCCTTCATCTATATTAGGTATTTTTCCTAGTGCTATCCCTCCCCAAGCCTTGACCCACTGACAGCCCCTGGTTTGTGATGTTTCCCTCCCTGTGTCAATGTGTTATTGTTCAATTCCCACTTATCAGTGAGAACATGTGGTGTTTGGTTTTCTGTTCTTGTGTCACTTTGCTGAAAACAATAGTTTCCAGCGTCATCCATGTTCCTGCAAAGGTCAAGAACTCACCCTTTTTTATGGCTGCATAGTATTCCATGGTGTATGTGTGCCACATTTTCTTTCTCCAGTCTATCATTGATGGGCATTTGGGTTGGTTCCAAGTCTTTGCTAGTGTGAACAGTGCCAGAATAAACATACAAGTAAAATGATTTATAATCCTTTGGGTACATACCCAGTAATGGGATTGCTAGGTCAAAGGGTAGTTCTAGTTCTAAATGCATGAAGAATTACTACCCTGTGTTCCACAATGTTTGAACTTACACTCCAACCAACAGTGTAAAAGTGTTTTTTCCCACATCCTCTCCAGCATCTGTTGTTTCTTGAATTTTTAATGATTGCCATTCTAACTGGTGTGAGATGGCATCTCAATGTGGTTTTGATTTGTATTTCCCTAATGACCAGTGATTATGAGCTTTTTTCATATGTCTGTTGGCTGCATAAATGTCTTCTTTTGAGAAGTGCCTGTTCATATATTAAATGTACAGAATAGACAAATTAATAGAAAAAGATACATGAGTGATTGTCAGGAGCTGTGGAAAGGCAATATGGACAGTGACTATAACATGACATAGAAGTATTTTTGGAGGCTATTTTTTAAAAAAACAGTGGAAGTTTTTGTACAACTTTGTGAAAATACTAAAAATCACTGAAGTGTGCACCATGAAAAAGTGAATTGTATGTTATATGAATTATATCTCATTAGAAAATAAATTTAAGAAGAGGTTAAATAAAGAGTCTAGATATCTGGGTCTTTTCAGGGTTTGGAAAGTCACAGTTATTAATTATAAATGGAAAATAACGGGATTAAATAAGCCTCAGACCACATAGGTCTAGTAAAATCATTCCTTTGAATAAGAGATCAATGTAAAGATCAGATTAATTGCGTGAACTTTCCTTTCTTCAGTCTTAAATTAGCTGACAGTATAATAAGAGATAAGGAAAGAAGCATTCACACTCTATCCCTCACAAGATAGTACAGATTCTTAAGGAATGAGTGCTATTTCAATATTTGTGTCCTCTGAAACTCGTGGAAATTTATTCCCCAATAGTAACTGTATTAAGAGGTAGGGCCTTTAAGAAGTGATTGGGGGCCGGGCGCGGTGGCTCACGCCTGTAATCCCAGCACTTTGGGAGGCCAAGGCGGGTGGATCACGAGGTCAAGAGATCGAGACCATCCCGGTCAACATGGTGAAACCCCGTCTCTACTAAAAATACAAAAAAAGTAGCTGGGCATGGTGGTGCATGCCTGTAATCCAAGCTACTCAGGAGGCTGAGGCAGGAGAATTGCCTGAACCCAGGAGGCGGAGGTTGTGGTGAGCCAAGATCGTGCCATCACACTCCAGCCTGGGTAACAAGAGCGAAACTCCGTCTCAAAAAAAAAAAAAAGGTTGGGGACCACTAGAGTATACCATTAACCATATACTGCTTGCAAGAAAGTCACTTCAGATTCAAAGACATTAAGTAGGCTCAATGTAGAAGGATGAAAAAGACATACATGCAAATATTATATTCCTTTTTTTATAGACAATTTATAAATCATACAAATATTTTGTATAACAAAATTGAGTGTAGGGTTTATATGTTTTAAAAATATGAAACCAATATTCCTAACTTTATATGGAGTAGAAAATATCATCATATTAAAGAAATTTTTTCCCAAGTAATTAAAAAATATGGTAATTTGGCTCTGTACTCTAAGGATTAGTAAAAAGAAAAAGTCTGAAGCTAAAAAAAAAAGAAGAAGAAGTAATTGGGACATGAGGGCTGTTTCCTTATTAATAAAGTAATTTATTCATCAATTAATTGTTCAGTGGATTTATGGCTTATTATGGGAGTGAGTTATCATGAAAGTAGATTTGTTCTAAGTGCCAGTTTGGCTCTCAGTGCACCTGTCTCACTCTGTGATGCCTTTCATGATGTGATGGAGCACAAGGCTGTCATCAGAAGCTGACTAGATGCCAAGCCCTAAATACTAGACCTTATAGCCTGCAGAAATGTAATAAACAAATTTCTTTTATTTATGAGTTACTCATTCTCAGGTATTGAGTCACAGCAACAGAAAACGGAATAAGAAAATGATCTAAAAGAAATCTGAATTTAATGACTAGCTTTAGAGCAGTTTGGAAGTTAAATAAATAAGAAACTTACTAATTTCCCAGCATGAAATATATGCAAAATTGAATTTCACTGTTCAATCTTAAGAAAATAGTTGGACTCCTGTATTAGCCCATTTTGCCTTACTATAAAGGAATACTAACAACTGGGTAATTTATGAAGAAAAAAGGTTTATTTTGTATCACAGTTCTGCAGGCTACACCAGCATGGCACCAGTATCTGCATGGTTTCTGGTGAGGCCTCAGAAAGCTTACAATCATGGCAGAAGGCAAAGGGGTAGCTGGTACATCACATGGTGAGCAAGAGCAAGAGAGATGGGGAGAAATACTAGGCTCTTTTAAACAACCAGCTCTTGTACAAAGTACAAAAGAAATCACTCATTACCATGAGATGATAGCAAGCTATTCATAAAGGATCCATCCCCATGACTCAAACACACCCACTAGGCACCATCTCCAACACTGGGGATTACATTTCAACATGAAATTTGGAAGGATAAACATCCAAACTATATCAGCTGCCATCTGTTTATAGGTAAGAGGTGGGCTAGGGAAACTGCTGCTTAAGGCAGACTTACCTATTCTTTTCCTTTCTAAATAGAACTATTCATTTTGGTTATTTCATCCCTGTTCTACAGTTATTAGGAGCATGGAGGACAGAAAACTGATTGTTTTAAAGTTCAAAGTTTTTCAGCCAAACAGGAGTTTTACATAAACTTAATGTAAGGACTATTTAACAACACCCAGGAATCCTGAGCTTTGAGCTGGAAGGGCTTGGAGTTAGTGTTTCTTGGGGTGGAGTTGATTGTGCCTAATGTGTAGGGGAATTGAAGGAGCAAGTAAAATTTTTGATATCCAGATGGTGGACTGTGACAGTGACAGCCAGTGCTCACTAAATTCTCCATTTGTTCCCATGCATTTTCCAACCCTTGTGCTGTTAGGCTGGGACTCGGAGCCGTCCTCAATAATAGACTACAAACAGATGTGATGTGTGTCACTTCAGAGAGAAGGCAATTTAAAGCTGGCTCTGTGTGTCTCCTTCGACCTTCTCTGCTCTTGAGATTACAGCGTGGAGGCCACATGCTCCAGATGGCATAAGGAATAATAGCTTCTACCTGCCCATATGTGACTTCATGTGAGTGAAAAGTAAAGCTTTATTTTTGTAACATACTGAAATTTGTTTTCTTTTCCCTTTGTTCCCCTAACTGGTATGTCTTACTTTGACTAACTGACCTTTAATAACTTATTTATATTTTCTAAGCTTACAGTTTTCTCATGTAAAAGTTGGGATAGTGATCATACTTAACTAGTTACTGTTTTAAGGTTAAAAATAAGCATGTTAATGAGCATCTTCTAGGACCTGGTATGAATCAAGCAACTAGTTAATGTTAGCTTTCATCATTATTATTTGTATTATAGCAATTTACAAACTGTATACACAATTTACAAACTGTGTTTAAATTATAAACATTAAAAAGTGCATATATAGGCCGGGCACGGTGGCTTAAGCCTGTAATCCCAGCACTTTGGGAGGCTGAGGCGGGTGGATCCCAAGGTCAAGAGATCAAGACCATCCTGGTCAACATGGTGAAACCCCGTCTCTACTAAAAATACAAAAAATTAGCTGGGCATGGTGGCACGTGCCTGTAATCCCAGCTACTCAGGAGTCTGAGGCAGGAGAATTGCCTGAACCCAAGAGGTGGAGGTTGCAGAGAGCCGAGATCGCGCCATTGCACTCCAGCCTGGGTAACAAGAGCAAAACTCTGTCTCAAAAAAAAAAGTGCGTATATAAATGAGAAATTATATTCCATGAAATGTAATAAGGTAGAGGGATTCAGGAATTGCGGATAACTGGGAATTGTTAAGAAATACATATTAGAATTTGATAGAAAAGTGGGTAACAGAATAAATTTTTAATAGAGAGTAGAGAGTTCAGATGAAGTTAAAAGCGTAATTCCAAATATCGAAACTTTTAACTCCTTTCACTACCACCTGTCAACCTAAAACAAAGGAAAAGCTTGCAAATTGTATAATTTCCTGGTTTGGAGAATGAGAAAAGCTCTGAAAGAAGGTCAGTAAAGCACAAAGGAAAAGGCTGGTTCCGGGCGCAGGCTGGGTAGAGACACAACTGAGTTCCAAAGGCAGTGGGCGGGTGAGGGACAGGTGGCCATTTGACTATTTGAAAATTTTTCACTCTCTGGAAATATTCACTTTCCTATGAGATGTAAATTCTTTTCTTATACCCTTGATAAATTTACTTAAAATAATGCCCACACAACATAAAATAACAACATGAACACTAAACTAAATATTATTTTTTTAATCAATGCCCTTATGCCAGTGGCAATTTGGACTAAGAAATAATTGTCAAAAATGGCAGCGCTTTTCTAAAAATGCCCCTGAAATTGAGAGCGGAATGGGCAACTACATATAGACGAACCACTTTCAGTACATAAGTGAGCTATGGAGCCCTTTTGACTTAATTTTTAAAAAGTAGATTTATTATGAAGTATTTTTTCAAGGTGGGGTGGGCACAAGAGAATAGCACATTCAATTAGGTGGCAATTAAAAATGAGTCAGTGGGCCAGGTGCAGTGGCTCATGCCTGTAATCCCAACACTTTGGGAGGCCAGGGCAGACGGATCACCAGAGGTCAGGATTTTGAGACCAGCCTGGCTAACATGGTGAAAACCCATCTCTATTAAAAATACAAAAATTAATGGCACATGGTGGCACGTGCCACTTGGGAGGCTGAGGCAGACGAATTGCTTGAACCAGAGAGGAGGAAGTTGCAGTGAGCCCAGATCATGCCCCTGCACTCCAGCCTGGGCAACAAAAGTGAAACTCCATCTCAAAAACAAATAAATAATAAATTAAAATCACTCAATTAAAATCCCCCAAAAATATCGAATATGCTGATGTTTTCTAGTAACTGATGACTCATTTAGCTGTAACATTTGTACTGAAATATCCATTTATATGTTAGCCTTATTAATCAGATTAAGTATTAAAACAAGGATCCTAATACTGTGCCATACAGCAGAGTACCTGGCACGTAGTAGGTATTAATTATTTTTGTGTTATTTCATTGTTGAAGTCAACCTTGATGCTAAAATTTTTCCTTTATCTGAGCAAGGGAATTTACAATTTGTTCTTCCCAAGGGCTTGAAATCCAATTACACTATACAGATCATTAAAAGTCACACATGATGTCCTAAGGCATAGAGAGTTGGAGTGTAATGAGAATTACACCCATTAAAAGTGCATATGAATTGGGAGGCTGTGTTACCTGTGTTTCCTTGTCAGGCCTTTTCTTTTTCCTTTGGTATATGCCTTACACAATCCATCAATCAGGAGAATTAATGGCGTGCCTAGCAATTTAGGCCATACGGAGATAATCAAGGCATCATAAATTGTGTTAGAGCAAATAAAGCCTACAAAATGGGACTGCTAGCACAGCAATCACATTTCAAAACTGCCTGCCTGCACTGGAAAATGTGTCAATGATGAAGAGCATAGGTGAAAACAGAAAATGTCAACTAGGGAAGAGTGTACTCACTCAGGAGCAGACAGTGGAGTCGATGTTTGGGGTCTTCTGGGAGGAAAAGTAGGTCTGTATGTTACTGGCAGTGAATCCGTATGGGTCTGCAGCAACCTCAGGTCTTGCCTCCTGAGGAGTAAAAATTCCACTGAGGAGGCAGAAAGCAGAAGGAGAGACCAAAGCAAATTTTAGAACAGGAGTGAAAGTTTATTAAAAGTCTTAAAGAGAAGGCAGGAAAGAAAATAAAGTACATTTGGAAGAGGGCCAGTGGGCAACTTGAGAGATAAAGTGCACTGTTTGACCTTTTGACTTACGGTTTTGTATGTTGTTATACTTCTGGGGTCTTGCGTTACCTCTCCCGAGTTCACTTGGGGTGGTCCGTCTGCATGTCAGTTTGGGAGGGGCTGCAGGTGCAGTGTGTTTACTGGAGTAGTATACTTGCTTCCTTGATGCATTCTTCCTTTGACAGCCAAATGTCCCTTTATGGTCAGATAGCAATTAAACACCACCATGTTGCCTCTCAGTGTGCACACTTGAGCCCACTAGCCCAGGTTCTGGGATAGTAATATTATTGGGAAGCTGCTTATCACCAGTTTCTGGTGTTTCTGTTTATTGGGAGCTCGCCTTTCCCTGGAGCTAGTTAGGATCAATTATTATTTTAGGGAGGCAGTGTAACAACTACCTGACCATCACCTGATGGTCACCAGACATTCCTGGTGAACAGGAGCCCTCTCCTCCTCTGCTCATGTTTGACTAGCTACCTACTTTATTATATATAAAACACAGCTCGTAAGGTTTAATACTTTGAGATAGTTCTCCAGATGAGACGTGAGCATCAAGGACCTTATCACCATGGGTAGAGTATACCTTTCCCTTCTGTGCCTTTATTTTAGGTTCATTCTCCTATCCTTCCTTGTGGTACCCTCACCGAAGAAATGGCGGTTTCAGAGATACAACTTCCCAGCTTTCCTAATATCTAGGAGAAGGGCTTGCAGTCAAAGCCTGTATGGTACAAAGGGACCTGAGAAAATCCTTCTTAAGACTTCCAGAGAAAATTATCTTTCCTGATAAAAGATAGGCAAGAGGAGAGTCATCCTTTGACCTTCTGTCCTTGGACATTGTTCTGAAAAGATATATTGCCTGGGCAGCTGCAGTTATCTGAAGACAAAGCAGGGAACAAAAAACAGACCAAAGCAGAAGTATAAAGGTGGGAGGAGACTGGGATTTGAGTCTATCATTGATCTGTTAACTGCCCTGGAAACACCCAGCTTCAGGGCTCTCGTGATATGAGTCAGTAATAGTTCCTATCATTTAAGCTAGCGTTTCTCAAACTTTAATGTGCACAACAATCACTCGGGGATCTTGTTAACATTCGGGTTCTGATTCAAGAAGGTCATTGTAGTGCCTTAGAGTGTATATATCTATCATCCCAGGTGATGTCCAAGCTGTGCATATATTGAATCAGAAGTATTTAAGCCATTTAAAATTTTGTATTCAGTTACCTGCAGATAGAAGCATGCAAAATGACATCTTGGGACAGTGCGGGGAGGAGGTTGAAAATTGAATCCAAAGACATGATGATATGATGATGAACTTTAGGAACTTACTAGTTAAAAAATGCATAGATAAAACCATGACATGTAAGGGCTTTGAGATCATCAAGGTCTGACTTCAAATATTTGTTCTATCATTTACGTACTGTGTGGCTCTGTTGGAATATTGTTTAATCTCTCTGAATCTTTATTTCTTTATCAGAGAACAATAGTATCTATCTCATATGGTTAGACTGAGGATTAGCTGAGCTTATGTAAAAAAGCGTAGGTGTAGAATAAATGTGAGTTCCTTTTCTCTGATGCTACTGGCTGGTTAGAAGTCTGCATTCTCAAGCTTCACACATGGTCAAAGATAACTTCATTAAAATGGGGGTAGGTATGATAGAAATAGACAGTTGTGAGAATTGGCACAGAAATTTTCTTACTATACTAACTGTTATTAGAAGCCAGTGATGTTTATAACAGTCAACCATAAACTGAATTGGAAGTAATAATAAAAATTGTACTTTGATGTGATAATAATAAAAATTGTACTTTGATATGACTTATTTCTTTTTAAAACCTGTCTGCCTTGTTTATGGTGAGAGTTTTTTTTTTCCAAATTCACAGACTCTCTCCTCAACAAGTGCTGGAATATTGCTAAATGAAATAAAAGTGTTGTTAGCAGATCTGATCAGTAGTAAACCAAATCTATTACTACACTACTAGAACAGTGGGAGGTAATAGGATTTTCCTGTGTCAGATTGCAAATAGGATTGTGGGTATCTGCTCTGACTTGAAATGTTGTGACATGCTTTGTGTATTTTGTAGGGTTTGAAAACTACATGAAGCTTTCATGTTTACAAGTCTGGGTGTTTTGAACAATTCAGTGTTTCTGCAGTATATGGATGCCTCTCCGAATGATTTTGCAGTATTTTTGGCATAATGCCCAAGCAAGGAGATTTACTAATGCCTTCCAAACATATAGTCATGGTCTTCTGAGCAAGGGTTTCCATGCACAGGAATAACTCTTACTTATATTCAATGGAGAAAGAAAACATGTTTTAATGTTACATATGTCCTCTTGTCATTAGGGAATTCATATATCTTCAAACATTCCACAATGGTAAAATGGTTTGTCCACTACCTTTCAGTATCATTGCTATCAAATTACTCTAAAACATATTTGGAACTGTGTGTTTAAATATTCAAAATCTTTTCTCACGTGGCGTCAACACAGGTTAACTCTCCTTATTTTAGGAGCGCTGTAGAGTAGAATGACTGAGAACATGAACTTCTAAGTTGGCTGGTGCTGGGTTTTAGTCTTTTTACTTACTACTTACATAAATTTGGACCAATTATATACTTCTCTAAAACTCAATTTCCATATTTGTAAAATGGGACACATAATACCTCCTCAGGGCATTTTGAGAAGATTCAATTTGATAGTGCATGTAGAGTATTTATCAGAGATTTGGCACTTAGTAACAGTCCAATACATTTTCATTAGAAAGAGTTCATTCAAACATGAAAATAAACCACTTATTTATTCTGTTTCTTCCTCCTATAATATTCACAGTGATAATTTCTTGTGGAGGAGAAAAATCGTTTCCAGAAAGCAGTCTAAGACAACTAGCACACCTGCAATTTATTTTGGAAAGTGATCCTAGGGAATAGGAGGAGGGAACTTAAAAGAGTAAAATGGGGAAGAGGAAAATAGAAGGGTATGCACCTGTGAGCTTCTGGGGCCCACAGAGCCTTCCATGGACCATGTAGAATATCTGAGGGAAAGCTTAGTTACCTGCTACAGTCTTTCATTCGTTGTGTTTTAGTGGGTTACTAACACCCTCACATAGGTTTGCAGTATATAAGCGATTCGTCTCTTGGTTCTAGGAAGTAGCCAAAATTAGTATCAGAGAATCTCCAGAACAGAAAGTGAAATGAGCACAGCTGAGAGTTCAGATTCTTTTCATGCAATGTTGGTTGCTGCTCGATGTGAAGGTGGTCAGAGAACATGAGGAGGGACACAGGAGGTATTTCATATATAATTCCTCAAAAAAAGCCATGTGTTGTCACTGATTCTAGAGACTTGAGAACAATTCAGTCCCAGGTACTTCTGTTTCAAAGCCCAACATTTGAAGGACAATGGCTTAAGTCATTGTCTATGTGGTAAAGCCCAATGTCTAAGTCACCTCACTTTAACAGATCTACAACAGACACCTGTAAGATCCTCAATAGTGATTTTTATGCTAAACACCCAAGTAAAAAGGCACATTTTCAGAGTGAATTGATATACACCTTTTGAAGAGTGTCTCCTTTCCTTAGTTCTGTCAGGAAACACAAATAGATGAGAATAGCCTTCTTAGGCTCTATTTGGAGATCTAAATGAAGGCAATGAAAGTGAACACTTTTCTCTTTCAAAAGCATTTCAAGAAGTTGTTTATCTCTGTGGATGATTTAACATTGCTTACCTACTTTATTATAGCATTTAATGTATTGATTTTTTTCTTTAACATTAAGGAAGTAATAACACTTGAAAAGCATGCTATTGGAGTCCTAGGAAACTCTAGCAATGCATAAATATGTATAAAATAGTGGGTATGACCAAGGTTAAATGTATAAAGGGGAAAATCCAATTACATAATTCCTTTAATATTTGGTGATTATGTGTTGGTGAGCATTTCCTTTACTGAAAATGACCCTGCCATTAAAACTCTAAGAATCACAGAGAGAAAAATTTTCTACCTCCCTACTAAGCAATATGCTTTAGCTTGAGGTCTCTAGCATTTAAGGGGAAAATGGGTTCCAGACAAATGTCTTTCACATTAGAAACTGTATTAAATTAATTGAAAAATATATAAACATTGATAATAATAAAAGAGAGAAATGATGACAGTAAAAGGCAAATACTTTTTTAAATGATACGCAAATAGACATTCAATAAAACCACGTTTCAGACAACATAATTATTTGCATCATAAAAAACTCTAGTGGTTCAAATTTAAAATATTTAAAAGCTTCAGTTGGATTTCAAATTAGCCTAAAAAGAAATTTCCATCTTAATAAAACAGGCAAAACTTTCCTTTTAAATTTACAACTTATTTTGTTAAAAAATGTGTTCACTATTCTTGAAAAAGGCCTAAAATGGGTCTTTCAGAAGAGAAAGCCTTTCTCATTTTAAATTGAATCCACTGGAGCATGGAAGACACAATTCCAAAGCATCCAGGAAAAAAGTGGAATACCCAATCCATGATTCACATGTTCCCAAATACCCAGAATTTGGGTTGATCCTTCAACAAAACAGGAGGGTGACTGAGTGATTCCTTGATATTTGAAAGTTTCTTCCTGATGCCATAAGATATGATAATTCAGTCTGTTCTAAGGACTTTTTCAAACCACAAAACTGCAGTATCCCTGCCTAGATTTATTTGAACTTCTAAGTTTGATTACAGACTTTTAGATGTCTTCTGGAAGCTCCCTTAAGTGAGGTGAGAGGTACTCTGACTTTAGTCACCAAATTTAATGTTCTCATCACTTAAATTGACTTAATACAGTCAAGTTTATTTTACACTGTCAGTTACTTACTACTGAAAATCAACACAGTATAGGAATTGATGCATTTTGTGCCTTCAATTCAAATTAAATAGCAAACACTGCTGTTCGTAAACTTTTTGGCCAATGAATAAAAAATATTTCATTTCTAATTCTCACCAAACGGATTGAAATTAAACAATAACAGATGATCTGGGCAGGCATGGAATACTAAATAGTAACTGGCAAATGAAATAATCCAGCTATTTGCTCTTACAATGAAAATGAGAACTGATTTTGCACTGAGAGATAGAAGTAAAAGGACCAAGAGTTTTTTAAAAAAGCCTTCTCCACCAAAAGAGCAAAATAGCACTCAGTGGCATTGCATTGTTAACAAAATGTCTTTATCAGAAACTATAATTTAATATTTAAGTATCTAATTTACATGTGACAAGGTATCATATTCAAAAAATTAAATGCAACTAGAAAACTATTAACCACTAAAAACAATACCAAACACAACCCAAACATTTATAGGAAAGCAATAGCTAGAATTTGAATTGGAAAAAATGTTTCATCATATTTGGCTCATTAAACAAAGCATCCATTGTAGCTTGGAAAAGAGCATCTCTTCTAATTCATCAAAAGTTTACCCTTTATAGCATCAATAACATTTAAAGATAGTTTCATTAACTGTTTATGCACACGTGTGTGTGTGTGTGTATATATTGTGAAACATACACTTGTGTGTTCATTTAAAGACATTGTATCTACTGATAACTGGCTGAACTTTGGAAGGTGCTGAAATCCACATTTCTACATGTCCTTTGACCCATTTAATAATGTCTTTTTAAAAACAGAAATTACATAAAATACTCTGTTTTTTATTAACTGAATATTTTCTTAAGCATAATAAACAATGAAAGAATTGCACTTATTATAAAGGTATAGTAAAGTGTTAGATTGCAGCTTGGCCATGAAAGATCAGGGACTGTAGGACTGATGATAAATTGTGCATTATATGCAAAGATGATGGTGGCCAGTGAAATTAAAATGAGAGCAAGTAGTTACAGAACAAACAGAGGGGATAACAGAAGAAAACATGCACTACTCCTATTTTAATGCAAAACTAATTTCTCCCAGGAAACCAACTCTTTGACCTTTCTTATACAAAGAAACATGTTCTGCACCCCTGGCAACACAGTAGACTTGGACTTCTGTATTCAAATGCTAGTTCACTGTCTCTGAGTGTGCAGCTCCAGTGTCATCTCCAAAAGCTGCCCTTGAAATTCTGGAGCAACTACAATGTTACAGTCTCTTTGTCAGGTTTCATTGAGCCTCAATATTCCCTTCAGTTCTGTATAAATATAGTCCATTATTCATCCTCTTCTGGTTCCTGTGGTAACACAGATATTTCTTCCTTCAAACAATCACTGAAGAATTTGACGATTGTGCTGTAGAGATGATACTTGCTCTTCTCAGATACGTTATGACCTTCATCTGGGTAGACCTAAGATATTGAGGGGAAAGAATATTTCAAATTATCAGAGAAGCTATTGTCCCTCACATTCACTTTCTGAGCCCCGGTGGCATGGAAACTTCGAATAATAACTGATCAAAATCTCACCTAATTCAACTCTTAAGTTCTTCACGCTAAACTTAAAAAAAAAAACAGTAATCACGTCAACTAATATTTGACACAATTTTTTTTGTATTTAAATTAGAATATGTTGGCCATTAAAGGTAACAAAAAATAATTACGTCAACTAATATTTGACACAATTTTTTGGTATTTAAATTAGAATGTGTTGGCCGTTAAAGGTACACTTTTTCATGTTTATGGTTATTAAGACGGACTTAACCTTGCCCTCAGATTGATTAAACTTTGGGCAGTTTCTTTTTGACTGCATACAGGCTTTATCCCCCTCATCTCTTTTTTAGGAGTATTTACTTAAAAAAATTTCCAGCTCTTTATTTAAAAAGCATTGAGTTCAGTCTCTGGCTTCTTTGCAGTAGTTTTTCATTGTCTTCCTTGCCTGTTGAACATTGTCTGGTGCAATTATTACTTTGACAATGCCCTTTCCAGTGTAAACAAAATTGTTACTGTTTCTAAAATACAAATAAAAATGCAAATGTTGTCTCATCAATGCCTGAGTACAAAGTTTTAAATGGTGCCTCATTACCCTTTCCATAAAACTCCATACTCCTCAATGTGCTCTGGTCATGCTTATGGAATGACCTGAGATCTATTTATCTGTATATCTTCATCTTTCATCATCCTAAACCTGGTACTTTGTGTTTTAGACAGGTTGAACTATTTTTGGTTCTTCTGAATGCCAAGAAATTAAAATGACTATTTTTTTCTCTTTCTATGACTCCTTTATCAGACTGGAAGCTCCTTGATTGTGTAAAGTATATCTTGTCACTCTTAGAGCAGAGTGACCACTGTAAAGTCCTTGATAAATATATATTAAACATATGAATGCACAGGTGTAAATGGTAATGAAAATTGCCTTTTATCCTCTCTTCTTTTCTTCTAATAGTTCCCCAAACATTTTTTAGCCACTATTTATTGTGAGAATTATTGGAAGCGAAGAAAAGAAAAAAGAGACAAAAGGGGAAATAGAAATTTGTTACTTTTAAAAGAATTCAATATTTGGGATAGGAATAAGTCTGAGACGATAACAACAATTTAGAAAGGATTCATGCAATTCACTTTTAAAGCATGAGCTGATCCACATTCTCAGTGTAATTAGGAACGAAAAACACAATCTTTGGTACCTAAAAAACATATTAAAAAATAATAGTATGGAGAATGAAATAATAGAGAAGCTGTGTTGTATATCTCACCACTGAAAAAACATGACAAGAAAACACATTCTTCTAAAAAAGTAGCTTACCTGCATAGTATAATTCACTCCAGCTTTTATTAGGTGCTTGATTAATTCTGCTGAGTGTTGGAAATGAACTTTTGCTGCAAGAAATCATATTATGATATTTGAAGAAACACATTTCTTGTAACAGAACTTTTTCAGATTATTTTTCAAAGAGATTTTATTTTTTATATTTATCACATATTTAAAAGACTTATATCTGGTTTTAGATAGAAAGATTTTGAAGATTCCTAGTTTTTTGAAGATGACTAATTTTGAAGATTACTAGGCCACAGTCTCAGTTGGATACTGGCATTCTGCTTTATTATTCAAAATAAAAAGGAATACCCCATACTGAAAAAACAGAATACACATCTCATTATACACAGGCTAACTATTTAAAATAGAGCATACTGGTTACTCTTGCTTTCTTTTATCTTCCTTCTGCCTGAACCTAAGATCTAAAATTCTGAAGTAAGCAGCCCAACAGCCCTGGATTTAGTAGCTATGAAGATCTGGTGCACTCAAATCTCTCCGCAGCAGTTTGCTCACATTCTGTCTGGGCTGTTCATTCTTGTGGTTTGCATATCTTCAAATTTCTGTAACTAATGTATAAGCTAACTTTTTTTTTGAGTCAGAGTCTCACTCTGTCACCCAGGCTGGAGTGCAGCTGCAGGATCTCAGCTCACTGTAACCTCTGCCTGCCTTGTTCAAGCGATTCTCCTGCCTTAGCTTCCTGAGTAGCTGGGATTACAGGCATGTCCCACCATGGCTGGCTAATTTTTGTATTTCTAGTAGAGACGGGGTTTTACCATGTTGGTCGGGCTAGTCTCGAACTCCTGACCTCGTGAGCTGCCTGCCTTGGTCTCCCAAAGTGCTGGGATTACAGGCATAAGCCACTGTGCCTGGCCTAAACTAACATTTTTAATTGTCACTGCAAAACTAGGGCAGCCTTATCAATAGTTTAAGCTTCTTTAATGCTCTAACTCTAGAATGCTGAATAATCAGACTACACAGCAGAGAATGTAAAATGCCAATCATTTAAACCTATTAAAAAAATAGTCAAGATCTTTTTCAACATCTTCTTACGGCACTTAATGGGAAAATGACCTTGTCATTGCTACATAAGTACAAACTGCTTTATAAATGTA
Organism: Leontopithecus rosalia; assembly: GCA_028533165.1. Classification (NCBI taxonomy): domain Eukaryota; kingdom Metazoa; phylum Chordata; class Mammalia; order Primates; family Cebidae; genus Leontopithecus; species Leontopithecus rosalia. Next base: position 104,894,403 of record CM052653.1, on the reverse strand, counting down.
AGCTTCTAGAAATGCTAATTAATAAGGTCAATGACAGAGGTAATATGATCCCTATTTCTCTGTATGGACGCAGCCGAAAATAAATTTGCAAAGGGATTTTTCCAATTCGATTTTTTCCGCTTTTTCTAGTGCAAAGTGCCTTGATATTTGTTGCCATTTGTCTGTTTACTGTAGCTAAAAGGAAGCATTACAGGTTTGACTGGTTGATTGAATTGATTTGCTGGTAATTTTTGAAGGTAATATTAATAATAGTGGTGTAATAGTATCATACTGAGCACCTATAATTCACCAGGCCAATATGGGTTGTGTGGTGTGTGTATATGTGTGCCTGTGCGTGTGAGTGCTTGTGTGTGTGTGCTCTTGCATATTCACAGGTGCATTTTCTCTGAAGTGACCAGGGCTGAACCTCTGCTTGTATTTTATTAGATGGATGAAGCGCCAGGTCTGTGACTGAGTGAGTCATATAGAACAATGTGATTTAGCCTTATAGCTACAAGATATTGACAGAGAAATTTGAAATAGCACTAATATATTAGTCCAGTGCTAAGGGTAGACACATAAAATAATTTAACCTTGAATATAATTTATTCACACGACTAAGGCTTCAGAGCACAGTGAATAAAAGGCTCAATACATGGATTCAAATATCCTTCCTACTAATCGTGTCTACACTTTTAGGCAAGTTATATCATCTTCTAATATTTATTTTCCGAATCTGTTAAATAAAAGTAATAATACCTACTATTCAGTGTTTGTGAGAAGTCCAAATGAGACATTAAATGATTTTTTAGTGCATTTTCTGACATACAATGAGTACTTAATTGCTATTTATTTTTATTACTGGTTGATATATATGTAAGGTCTTAATACGTTAGAACAACATCCAAAGGTCCTTCAAAATTTTTATGCTCTCTTCCATCATGTTTCACCCAACACTGGTATTGTATCATTTATATCTTTCTTTAATAGACTATTAATACTATAATTGTTTTGAATTTTCAGATAAGTTGCAAAGACAGTACAGAATTCCTGGATACCCATTCTCCAATTTTCCCTGTTGTTAATATCTTACATTATTATATACTGTGTCACAAAGAGAAACTAACACTCACATACTACCATTAACTAAACCCACTTTATTTGGGGTCCACTAGTTTTTGTTGTTGCTGTTCTTGTTTTCTTGTGTTCTCTTTCTGTTCCAGGGTTCCATTCGGTATCCCACATTACATTTAGACGTCATGTCTTTTTAACTTCCTCTGGTCTATGAGCATTTCTAAGACTCTCTTTGTTTTTGATTACCCCAACAGATCTGAAGAGTATTGGCTGGGAGTCTAATAGAATTTTCCTCACTTGGGTCTGTCTGATGTTTTTCTCATGGTTAGACTGGAGTTATGTATGGGCTTGGAGTACTAAACCATGGAGGTAAAATGCCATTCCCACTACATCATATCAAGGGCATTTAATAACAGTAACAACATGACTTATCACTGTTGACGTGATGTTTGTCAAATTTTTCCACTGGAAAGTTCCTCTTTCTCTCTTTTGTCCATATAGCATCCTTAAAGCAAATCATTCAGTGGAACCCACCCTAAAGAGGAAGGAGTTAAGTTCAAGATTTAGGAAACACTGATTCAAGACTTTGACTTTCTTGGCTCACTTGTTAGATGGCCTTGGATAAATATGTTTCCTTTTTGAAATTGATTTTTCTCATCCATGAATGGAGCTATAAATATTCAGCCTTCTGTTGTAGGGTATCACAGAGTATAATAAAACATAGATTCTTTGGTCCCTAGGAGTGTCATGTAAATATAAAATGATATTATTTATTACTACTAACATCAATCACATTTGCCTCCAAGGTTGATGAAAAAAATGACAGATGGTATGAAAGTGCCTTTTTAAAGATTTTAAGTTCATTAAGTGGGTAACCTCATTAGAATTTCATGTCAGTGCTTGCATTTTTTTGGTTTCTGTTTTCTAGGTTAGTTTCCACTTTAGGTGTGCTGAGTAACACTGTAGCCCTAGTTCCTAGTCACAACTGCCTTTTTAAATTAAAATTAAATAAAATCATTTCAGTTCCGCGGTCACACGAAACACAGTATGACCACAAGTGGCCAGTGACTACTGTATTCAGCAGCATTGATAAGTATTTCCATCATTACAGGGAGTTTGATTAGACAGTGCTGCTATTTGAGGCATAGCTTCCTCTCCTCTTATTTCTGAATTCTTTTTTCCCACCTCCTATCATGTATCTGATTCTTTTTGCGACTCTCTGCTCTCTTCTTCAGATGGTTTACAGGGCTTCCTGTAAGCAAGTCCTTAGATGTATGCCTTTGTAAAAGGTCATACCCTATCAAACAGCAGCAGCAAGTATAATACTTACTGTCAGCAGTTCCATGAATTATTAATATATTTTCTTCTTTCAAGCCATGAATATTATGTAGCACACTGGCTGCCTATAAAGGAGAATAGAAATATCTGTATCTATAGATCTAAATAAGCAATTTTAACTGAATTTTTAGAATAAAAATACTCTTCTTTCTTTGATATTTTTAAACTAGTTACCTGGTAAGTGCTTTCCTCCTTAGATGGCATCCCAAGGTATCTTTCAGAGAAAGCTGAGGCTGTGACCCAAGAAAACAGATATTTAAGAACAAACTAAAACCTATTTGAGTAGCGTATTTCATTATTTAATTTCTTCATTTTACATTTAATTGTCATGCTTTAGTAAAATCAACTGAATCAGGAAGATAAACAGCTCAAAACAGGTTCTAATAACATGATAAATGAGCTCAGTTGAGCTATTCTGCACTGAGCTCTTGTTTCTACAAATCAATACATTATATTAGGTATAATGTAGAAAGTACTCACCATACAATTTCAAGTCTGTGATAGGTGCAACCACCGATCCACATTTAAAAAGCTTTTCATCTGATTTTAAGATCATTGATGCAATATAGCCACCATAACCCTAGGAAGGGAAAAAATATACATATAACACACACATACATATGTGTATATGTATACACACACACACACACACACACACACACATATATATATATATATATATATATATATATATATATAAAACAACTATGATTGGAGATATTTTTAGCTTTTGATCAATGTTTTGATCAAACACCATATCGGAATGTTTCATATTTGAAAAAAAAATGCTAAAATTGTTTTGTGCAATTAAAGCTTTTGAACATTTAACTTATTATATAAAAGCTGTTTTAATATTTGTTCCATGATTTCATACTATACATCTGGAAACTGCCTCAAATAATTTGATGTTAGGGAAATAAAGCACTTATAAAATCACATATAATTTTCTACTAATTTAATATTTAATAAAATATTGAAATAGTGATTATGTAGTATTAAGAAATAAGAATGAAATTTTGAAAATATATCACCAAAAATATAGATTCTATTTTAACTTCTTATAGGGTTCAGAACATGTCACCCCAAAATAAGACTGTGATCTATTTCACCCCAAATATGCTTCTCTGGCTAGGGTTATTTTGAGCTAGATATTTCGAGAAACTGCAGACATAGAAAAAGTACTAAAAACAAAGCTGGAAGTTGCCCATTTGTAAGATAAATTTATGTCTATAAAGGAGGAAATTTATGGAAATTTACAGTTTTAAGACAGGATCTCGCTCTGTCACTCAGGCTGAAGTATATAGCACGATCTCTGCTCATTGCAAACTCTGACTCCCGGGCTCAAGCAATCTTCCTACCTCAGCTTCCTAAGTAGCTTGGAGCACATTTGATTATGTCACCATGCCCAGCTAATGTATTTTTTTGTACAGATAGATTTTGCTATGTTGCCCAGGCTGGTCTCATACTCCTGGTCTCAAGTGATCCACGCCCCTGGGCCTCCCAAAGTGCTGGATTATAGGTGTGAGCCAAGAGCCCCAGCTGAGAATAAATTAAATTTTAATTGCTCACCTTCCTCTCAACCATTTTTTATGTACTCACAGAATGTAAGAGTATATCATGAAAGAGTTTTTGGAAAATCTACTTCAGAAGAGAGCAAAAATAAGATAAAAGTTCTAGGTAGACATAAGATCATGCTTTCAACTTTCAAAACAACACATATCATCAGGTAGAGTCAAAAATGGGAAATCACCATATTGTATTAAATTAGAGGCTATTTTTCATTTAGTATAGACAAAAACTTTCCTTCTCAATGTAGGCTGTTCTGATTGTACACTTTATTGGTCTCTCAGTGATCAGGTTTTGTTATTCATTAAAATTGTTTTGTCCTTCCCATTTCCCAAGCAATTTAGCATTACTTATAAAATTTTAACAAATTGATATTATTATTTTAAAATTAGGAGACCTAAAATATAGGAATGTTTCCTTAGAATGTTCCTTCTTAAAAGAAACAGACCCATGATGTAGGAAACTAAGCTCAATACACAGAAGGACTTGGAGAAGCAGAGGTGGAGTTTGCAATGCCTTCGACTCAAAATTTATGTTTGCAGTGGCCCTAGATTTTCAGATCATCTTTAAATTACTTTATGAATATAGTAAAAGGGATACACTGACAGACTGAAATTTAAAAAGAGGTGATTTGTGTGAACTTACACTTCTGTAATTCTTTCTGAACCACTTCACTTGTGATACACAATGAATTTGGAATAAAAAAGTTTATAAATACAAGAAAAATTTTATTATACTTTATTATGTTGCATTAAAACTGTGAATTTGCTTAACATAATCACTCACACTTTACCACAATACTTATAATCCTGCCTTGAAGTAGAATCTTAATCCTGCCTGAAGGAGGATCTTAATTCTATAGATTATGTACAATGAAACTTTAAATCTTAGAAATGACTCAAGCTGGTCTCAAACACTGAGAGGCCCTCCCTCAACTGAAAACACAAAAACCTTTAAATACAAATAATTACCTACCTAAGTGAAGTTTTAAGAATCTTTCGTATTCATTCACATTTTTAAACTTCTTTTATTTTCCCCAGATATCCACAGTTCTTATCTCCTTACATTGCCTTCTCTTAGTTCAAACATGATCTCCTAGTGATACCTTTTCTGAGCTCCAATCTAAATTTGTCACATTATCTCTAACCCTGGCCTCCTTATTTATCTCTTTTCTTTATTTTTTGGAATCAAACTCTCACCATCTGACATTTTATCTTTTACCAATTATGTTTAGTTTACCTGTTTGCCATCTAGGTCTCCTCACTGAACTAAATTTAAAACAGAAAGGCTTTAAAACAGTAATCCCAGCTACTTGGGAGGCTGAGGCAGGAGAGAACTGCTTGAACCTGGGAGGTGGAGGTTGCAGGCAGTGAGCTGAGATCATGCCACTGCACTCCAGCCTAGGTGACAGAGTGAGACTGTCTCAAAAAAGACTTTTCTTCTGTTCTTTGACCACTGTATGTTCAACACTTCAAAAAAGTGCTGGGCATACAGTGCACACTCAATAATGTTTGTAGGATGAATTTTTTGGGGGGCCTGGTAATCACAGTGATATCAGTTCTAAAAAATAATGTTTGTAAGACAATTAAACTTAATTTCAGTTCTTGTAATTTTTTTTATTTTTGAGATGGAGTTTCATTCTTGTTGCCCAGGCTGGAATGCAATAGCACGATCTCAGCTCACTACAACCTCTGCCTCCTGGGTTCAAGTGATTCTCCTACCTCAGTAGCTAGAATAGCTAGGATTATAAGCATCTGCCACCACTCCCAGCTAATTTTTGTACTTTTTTTTTTTTTGAGACGGACTTTCGCTCTCGTTACCCGGGCTGGAGTGCAACGGCGCGATCCCGGCTCACCGAAACCTCCGCCTCCTGGGTTCAGGCAATTCTCCTGCCTCAGCCTCCTGAGTAGCTGGGATTACAGGCACGCGCCACCATGCCCAGCTAATTTTTTGTATTTTTAGTAGAGACGGGGTTTCACCATGTTGACCAGGATGGTCTCGATCTCTTGACCTCGTGATCCACCCATCTCGACCTCCCAAAGTGCCGGGATTACAGGCTTGAGCCACCGCGCCCGGCCTAATTTTTGTACTCTTTAAAAAGAGACGGCTTTTCACCACGTTGGCCAGGCTGGTCTCGAACTCCTGATCTGACCTCAGGTGATCCACCCACCTTGACCTACAAAATTGCTGGGATTACAGGCATGAACCACCATGCCTGGCCATGATTAATATGATTAATGTTTTTAAAGAAGTTATGTCAATAAAAGTTTGCTTCTAAGAGTTATTTTTTTAAAATATTTAGCACTTACACATAATTCTTAAAAGAAAAAAATTTAAAATTATTATATATTGAATGAGGTTAGGTTAGGTCCTGAAGATAATTATTCAAACTAAAATGGCTTAATGTCTTCAATCAAGTAATACCCATAATTACTAAGTAATAAACACATGGGCAGTTAAAAGCTACATATGCTATTAACATAACCTTTCCATTATCCCAATCTACATGTATTTATAATCCCTGAAAAATTAAACAACAAAAATATTTGAAATAATTATAATTTAAAAATTTCCAAATTGATTAAAAACATTTAACCTAGTAAGAAATTCAATATGCTGAAGCAAAAGACATATGAAGAAAAGTATACCAAGGCATATCACAATGAAATTCACTAAAATTAGTTATAAAGAGAAATTATTAAAAGCATCTAGAGAGAAAAGACACAATGTACACAGAGGAACAAAATTAAGAATGATGGCATATTCTTACTGAAAAAAAAGCAAACCAGAAGGTAGTAAACCTCTTTACTGTATAGAATTGAAAATAACCTAAAATTTTTTGCCCAAAAAATTAATATATTTAAAATATTAAAGTGAAGTAAAGACACATTAGAGCTGGAAGAATATATTACTTGCAAAGCATGTTCTTCAATCAGAAGAAAAGCTGAGACTATGTGGAAATCTGTATCTACAAAAAAAAAATGAAGAACACTGGAATTGGTAGTTACATGGGTAAATACATAAACATTTAAACACTTTCTTTAAATTTGTTAAAAAATAACTGACTTCTAGGCTAGGGACAGTGGCTCATGCCTGTAATCCCAACACTTCAGGAGGCTGAGACAGGCAGATCACCTGATGTCAGGATTTGAGACCAGCCTGGCCAACATGGTGAAACCGTCCCCCCGCCCCACTCCGCCATCTCTACTCATAATACAAAAATTAGCTGGGTCTTGTAGTGAATGCCTGTAATCCCAGCTACTGGGGAGGCTAAGGCAGGAGAATGACTTGAACCCAAGAAGTGGAGATTGCAGTGAGCCAAGATCACACCATTACACTCCAGCCTAGGGAACTGAGTGAAACTCCATCTCAAAAAAAATAAAATAAATAAAATAAAAATAATTGACTTTTCAATGCAAAACTTATCACAATATATTTTGGGATTTATAACATGTAGCATAAAATGTATGACAACTATGGCATAAATGTCAAAAACAGAGAAACAGAAGTATACCACTGTAAAGTTCTTATATATCATATATATTTATGTACATCTATGTATACATTACATCATATATATGTACATTATATTATATATATTATATATATACACAGTTGCCCTCCTATATATTACTTCATATATATATATATATACACACATATATATGTATGTATATATGTATATGCATACACATATATATGTATGTATATATGTATATGCATATATTATATATATATACATATATCAACAGACCATTATATAAATATGTATGAACATACATACATACATAAATACTGGCCTGTTTATAGCTCACTACCTTGAAGAGTGAAGTAAAATAATAATATCACAGGAGGACAACTTTAATTTGTTAAAAATATACATTATAAGCCCTAAGGAAGCCATCAAAATAATACAATAAATAGTTATAATTAGCAAATAATAAAGCAAATTTAATTATAAAAATACTCCTTTAATATAAAGCACACCAGAAAACATCTTAAGGAAACCAAAAGCAGAACAAATAGAAAGTATATGGCAAGATGATAGACCTTAATGCAACAATAACAATGATCACATGAAGGGTCAAAGAGCTAAAAAAAATCATTTAAAATGTAGAGATTTAATATGCAGAGTCTGTCAGATTGAATAAAAAGGCGAGACCCAACTCTTGGCAGCCCATAAGAAACATACTTTAAATATAAATATATAAATGCATAAAAGGAAAAATAATGGAGTAAGATTTATAACATGTTAACAATAATCAAAAGAAAGATGGAGCAGCTGTATTTATATCTGACAAAAAAGATTACAAGGG
>CM052653.1:104851839-104885630 GCA_028533165.1 Leontopithecus rosalia | reverse complement strand
CAAATTAAAGAAAGATCATAAAATAAGTTCAATTCAAATGTCTATGCAACGAAAAAATAAAACTGAACTACCTTTACAAAGCTAACAGTCTGACAGAAAGCAGAGCACAAGTGAATGCAATACATTACATACTGGTATCATAATCATAAGAAGCTACTAAAAAGTGTTCTATGAGTACACAGGAGGGAACAGTGTTTTCTAGCGGGAGAGATTGAGTGCATGGTTAATGGAGGAAGGGACACCTGCACAGGGCTTAGTAAGAGATAGAATTCTAAAGCAATATGTAGGCTAGAGGCTGTTAGAAAAAAGTAGATAGACATGAATGAGGTAGAAATGTGGAAGGCATGCTTATAATATAAGAGATTCAGTTAAATTGTATTTCAGAAAATGCAATTGGAAAGTAAATGACTAAATGCAGTTGAACTATCCTTAGGATCCATTTTACATGATAGTTATAACTTTTAGAATTAGTGAATACTTGTGAAATATAGACATAAAATTGGATGTAAAAAGACAAAAGTTGACAGCTGTGTTTTCATGCCAACTGGTTTGTCTCTTCTCTTTTCCGGCAGTATCCATGTAATAGGTTTAGAAGGTAATTATTTTAATCAATGCTTCCTTGGTGTTTATAGGACTAACATTTTAATACATAGAAAACAGGTAGTAGTATTGTCTAAATATATATATATATATATATATGTACATATATATATATATAGTTTGACCAAGAGAATATTCTTTAAAAAACTATCATTCTATTCATTAATCAAACACAGATTAGAATGGATTAGGAAGATTTGGAACCAACCGATATGCCCATCAATGATAGACTGGATAAAGAAAATGTGGCGTGTATATATATATGTATATATTAGATACCATAGAATTCTTGCTTTTGTAGCCATAAAAAAGAATGAGATCATGTCCTTTGCAGAGACATGGATGAAGCTGGAAGCCATCATTCTCAGCAAACTAACACAAGAACAGAAAACCAAACACTGCATGTTCTCACTCACAAGTGGGAGTTGAACAATGAGAACACATAGACATAGGGAGGGAAACAACACACAGCAGGTTGTCAGGGGTGGGCAGCAAGGGAAGGGAGAGTATTAGGAAAAATACTTAATGCATGCAGGGCTTAAAACCTTAAAACCTAGGTGACAGGTTGATAGGTGCAGCAAACCACCATGGCACATGTATAACTATGTAAGAAACTTGCACATTCTGCACATGTATCCTGGAACTTAAAGTAAAATTTAAGAAAAATGTGCCTCATGGGCATCCCAACATCTCAGCTCCTTATTAAACATTTCCATTCTCAAAAACAAAAAATTAAATCATACACAAAATAAAAACATTGAACAATTTTTTGAATTTCATAATTTCAGCTTTATGGAGATGTGTATATATCAGCATGGTATATCTCAGAATGTAAGTTTAGTTTTTGCTGGCAAAGTCCATAATAATGGATGAAATTATTCAGTTAGCTAGCTAGATATAGATATATATCATATAAATATGTATATCATCATAAAACCATGATAAATATTAGATCCGAAGGAGAAAAAGCAGGACCTGGAAATTCAAATATTAGTGATGTAACAGGACAAACCACAGACAAAACCTCCCAGACACCAGATTTAAAGAAGGAAGAGGCTCTATTCAGACAGGAGCATTGGCAGACTGGCTTCTCAAGAACCAAGCTTCCCAGCAAAGAAAATGCTAGCCTTTTTAAAGGCTTGCCTCTCTAGAAAGTACATGTGAGAGGGCCGTGATCGAAGCAGGCATGGGGTATGAGACCAGGTGGGGATCTGAGCAAGAACAGAGGGCGTTTCTTCGTACTATGCCTTTGATCTATGGATGGGAGGGTGATTAAGGGTGGTGCCCAGTCTGCCAGCCTTTACTTTTTTTCTAAGTAAAGTTTACAGCCTAGTTTAGGATGCAAGATAAGCTTGCAGCTTCACTAGGGAGGGATTACTTAAATTCCTTCGCCTCTGTACAACCCTTAAATGGCCTTTACTTTTAGTTAACTACTACTTGTGTTATGCTTATCATTTAAACTATATTCCGTTGGGTGTAAAGAAAAGAAATTGACTAAAAATTGCAAACTCCTAGACCTAGAGCTGACAATCATCTTTCCTTTCCTGGAGTAGATATCTCAAATTAATCACATCACTTTTTTATACTGAGATTTAACTTGGCCTAGAATCTTGCAAGGTAGACTTGTTTTACTCTTATTGATGAAAACAACATATTTAGGGCAGTTTCTTTTCCAGCATTAGGTGAAACAGATACTCCACTTAATCCCTCACCTAAGGAAAACCAAAGTAAAACCAATCAACCGAATAAATAAAACACAAATATAAATTGGTGGCTTTTAAAAAAAGGCACAACCCAAAAACACCAAGAATAATTTAAATGTGATATCGAACTGGCACAAAGCGCGTAAATCCACAAAAGCCAAATATAAACTGAAAGCTGGAAACTTGAAAAGCAAAGAAAGAATAAAACAAACGTTTATTCACAAGCTAAAGACTTTGACCATTCGTTCTAATGGCTTCTTTGGTAGATGGAGTAAACGAAATCCACAATAGGTTTAAAGGAGACCCTAAATAAATCTAGATCCCCAAAGCATTGTCTAAATGTGACAAAAAATAAACAGGATGCATAGAGATTTGTGAGAGTGTTTTCTTTATTCTTGTTATGAGCTTGTACTGAGCTAATGAAGAGTAATTAATCTTGACTAAAAATTTGAGCCATAAGTCTGTTCGGTAGAGAGCTCCGCCATCTTTCCCCCAGGTCTCTTGCCCCCGCCTTCCCCTCAGGCTTCCTGCTCCCCGCTGCCTTGAAGAAAAGCCCGCCAAACCAGTTCTGTTCTGCCCAGCAACGACAAGTAGCCAATCGTCGCAACAGAAAAGCCCGCCAAGCCTCGGCCTATCCTGACCCAACACATAACCCTCTGAGCCACCTCAGCAGCCTGCCCAGGGATGGACAGCCTATCCTAAGCCCCCCACGACACTCCGCCAGCCCTATGTCCACGCCCCGTCCACCCCCCTATAAAACCCTCTCACCCCAGCAGCGCAGACGCAGCCAGCCCCGATCCTCTTCCTTTCCTGGCCTGCCCGCTGGTCCCAATAAACCTGAACTCGGCTTCCAACTCTCGCTCGAGCTGTTACTTGGGATCGGGTACCGGGCAGGGGTCTACAAGGGGGTCGCTCAAAGTCTACACTTGGATTTGTGGCCCCAATTTAGCATATGCAATTAAAAATAAAACATAACACATAAATACAAATGCAACACACATATCAAAGAATTCCCATAGATAAAATTCCAAGAAAGATAAGCTTATCTACAAGTAAATAAATTGTACACAATGAAAAGTATCACTATGACTGAGAGCCAGCAGAAATAACAGGCAAGAGAAACCGATTCTCAAAAATAAGAGATATTTGTTTGATAAGATGTAAAATATCAAATGAAGAGGCCGAATATACTTTAAAAAATACACAGCAGCAAAGCAAGAGTTAAAATATAGCTAAACATTTTGATAGAAAGCCCAGGGAAACTTCTAGTAACAATTTTTATTTTAAACAATGAATACAGAAAACAATTAATCCCACATGAAGAGAGAATTATTGGACTACAGAAGCAAGTAGGCTGCAGAATTAAATACCAAAAGATACGGAGAAAAGTTTATAAAATAAGCATGTTAAAGTGAGATTTCAACACATTTTTAGTAAGAGTTTAAGGAGGATAAGAAGTTATGACAATATTCTAATAGAAAATTGATAATTTACTAAAATTGACAGAAAGTACCAAAACATAGATTCAGAAAACCCAATACAACATAAACATGGTTAATGAAAAAAAATCTATACTATGCACATATTAGAAAAAACAGAACACCAAAGAAAATTATCTTTTAAAAATATGAAAGCTTCAATATTGCTTAGATTTCAGTTATCTCTATGCCAAGTGATTTATAGATTCAAAACAATTCACGTAAGAAATCCCTACAGTGAATTTTTTTTAGGAATTAATCAAAGTGATTCTAAAATGTATAAAGAAATGTAATACATTTAGATGAGTCAAAAAAACTTTGAAAAAGGAGACCAACTATGGAAAAACTACTATTATCTGATTTTAAGATACTACTCTCTGATTTTAAGATATGATATGAGGATGAATTTTATGGTATGTTGATTATATCTCAATTAAACATGATGACAAGGGGAAGGAATAGGTTAGCAGTTGTAACATGATTTCTGTTATTTAGCATATTTTAGTATCAAACTGTAAGCTGCACAATCTGGTCAACAAATCAGTTTTGTTAAAATATTCCTATTGAAGCAATAAACACATGGAAAGGTGTCCAGTATTATTAGTTCTCAGTAAACTACAAATGAAAGTAAAATAAATCCCTCTATTCATTGATTGTGAATGGTTTAAAAAGACTGATAATATTAAGTGTTGGTATAGATGTAGAACAAATGAAACTCTCCTATATTGTTACTATAAAATAAAATATAAAATATGAGTACTTTCAAAAAGAGTATGGAAATTCCTTATACAAGTAAACATGGACTTACTCTATGACTTAACAATTCTACACTTACATGTTTACAAAGAATATGAAAATATATGTCTACACAAAAACAAGTATACAATGTTTACAATAACTATAGACAGTACTAAAAACAACATAAACGTTCATCCATACATGAATGGATAAACAAATCATTTTATAGTCATTCAATAAAATACTTCTCAGCAGTATAATTGAACAAACCAAAATTATATTTAGAAAAGTAAATGAAAGAGAAAAAAATAATCAATTCACATAAATGGAAGACAGAAGACAAATAATAGGACAGATAATAGGTGCATATAATGAAAACGGTAACATTTAAATTTATCAGTAATTAGAAAAAATATAAATGAATATAATCTTCAACCAATACATAGAAATTGGCAAGAAGATAAAAACATATTTCTCTCTCTCTCTCTTTTTGTTTAAAGGGCATACCTAAATCATGAGGACAAGGACTGAAAATAATAAGATGGAAAGGCTGATAATAAGTACATATCAAAGAAAAATGCTGTTATTTTAATTTTAACATAAAAATCATCTTTAATGCAAAAATTAATAGGGATAAGCTGGGTCAATAACAACAATAAAAGATTAAGTTTATCCAGAAGATATAATTCTGCAGTTGTAGGAACTGAATAATAATCCTAAAATACACACACACACACACACACACACACACACACCATGGAATAGTACTCAGCCATAAAAAGGAATGAAACAATGGCATTTACATCAAACTGGAAGGAACTGGAGACCATTATTCTAAGCTAAGTAACTGAAGAATGAAAAAACCAAACATAGTATATTCTCATTCACAAGTGGAAGCTAAGCTATGGGGATTCAAAGGCATAAGAATGATGCAATGGACTTTGGGGACATGGGGGAAAGGGTGGGAGGTGAGTAGGAGATGAAAGACTACACACTGGGTACAATATACACTGCTCAGGTGATGGGTGCACCTAAATCTCAGAAATCAATGCCAAAGAACTTATACATGTAACTAAACACCACCTATTCCTCAAATCTCCGTTGAAATAAAACAACAAAAAGAAAAACATCAAATCACTAAACAAAAATTCTAAGAACTCTAATGAAGAAACTGATGGGCTGATAAAATTGCTAATCAGGTCCAAGTAAAACAAACAAAAATAATTACATAAAATTAAATAATTGATAAAGGTAAAAAAATTCCCTTTTTGACTCATAAATCAATTGAAATTTCAAAGTATTTTTGTTATCATGATCAATTCTTTACCACTGTTCAGATATAGTCAGTAAATTACAGAAAAATTATTTCATTCAATTTGAAATGAAAATAAGAACAGTTCAGAAAACAGAGACTTATCCTGAAAAATAGAGATACTTACACTAAATATTAATAAATGTACTCTATAGCTGTACTAGTGAAAAATACCTAAGAGAGCATCTCAAAGGGATTTTTAATTTAAATGCTTATGTTAGAAAGGAAGAATACAAAATTAATAAACTAGACCTTCAAATTAATAATTGATGGATAAAATGGATGTAAAAAGTAGAAGAAAAGTAATAATAGCAAGAATATACACTAGTAAAGTAAAAAACAAAGATAAATAGAGAACAATCAGGCCAGAAAATACAGTTCACTGAAAAAAAAAAGAGAGAGATGAAGGAAAGAAAAAAAGGAAGACCAAGAGCAATAAAGGAAGTACGTGAATGCAAATGAGAGCAAGAGAGTGCCCCAGCAAAAGCAAGAAGGCACTAGTGAGTCATAATAGAAATCAAAATGGGCTATTAGTGCCACAAGTGAAATGTTTACACGTATAATAAGGGGACATTATTATACATTACTGTTTGTGTATATTTCTGAAAAGTTATATGAAGTGAAAAAAATATTCTTTTCAAAGTAGTAAAAGTGACTCCAGAAGAAATGAAATAAAATGTTAATAGTCTTTTATTGATTACATAAATTTAAAAACTAATTAAATTTTTAATACAAAACAGAAAGCTATATCCCCAAATGTCTTTATAATATAGTTCCAATTTTAAACAAATTTTTCCAAGCAAGAACATTGTTTTCAAACCCATTTTATGAGTTTAGCGTAATCTAATTTGAATCTGAAATAGGTACATTTCAAGAAAAAAAAAATCACAAGGCCTACTGAATCTTAAGATTAACAGTGTTTTTTATATGCTGAAAAATTCAACTTTTAATTTATAACCCAGTCACAGATACGCATATTTGTTTGACTGACCTGGAATTTTTTTTTCTATTTAAGATGAAGTCATTCATATTTTCACTTGTTTTTATGCTATGTCACTCTTTTAGTTTTCCAGAGTCATTTGATCTGAGGCACATCAACTATACAATGATGATTGGGGGAAAAAGATTTTGAACTTCTAAATTTAAGGCCTAGAGTGTTATTTTCCCATGGTTTCTAGGCTCAGCTTCTAATTTCACAGCGGCTGTGAAAGATCCTCTACCATCTCTGCCCAGTCTTCCTCTCATTCTTACTGCCTATCATTCTTCTAATACAGCCAACTACTTCATTTCATGTTTTTCACACATACTCCCCTTACCAACACTGCACATTTGCATGAGCCTCTTTTCCTTCTCCTCTACCTGCTGATCACCACCCAGCTCATGTTGCTCTTTTCCATGAGGCATTTTGCAACCCTTTGAATCTTCTCTCAATTTCCATAAATGTTTGTAAAAGCTTATTTGGTCCTTTCTGCTTATTTACGTGTGCAGTAAGAAGAGCCCTGAAATATATAAGCCCTAAACCACTTGTAAATTATTACATATCTCAGGACTGTTAGGGAGTAAAACGTTCCCTACTGCATGTATTTTTTTTGTATGTGGTAAAAACATAGAACATAAAATTTACCCTATTAACCACTTTTAAACACACAGTTTTGTAGTGTCAGGTATATATCTGTTTCTGTGAAACAAATTTCTAGAACTTTTTCATTTTGCAAATATGAAACTATATATCCATTAAAAAATAACTTCCCTTTTTTTCTCTCCCCTCAAACCCTAGAAACTGTCATTTCATTCTTTGTTTTCATGAACTTAACCACTCTAGCTATCTCATGTAGTAAGTAGAGTTATACAGTATTTGTCCTTCTGTGACTATCTTCACCTAGTACAAGGTCCCTAAGGCTTAACAGTGCTGTGGTATGAGACCGGATTTTGTTTTACTTTTTAATATATCTAGGGTTTCTATTTCTTTGGAATAATCACTTTCTTAGAAGTTTTTTTTTTTTAAAATTTTTCCTAGTAGGGATGCACTTTCAGTTATTTACTTGTTTGTATTGATGTTTGTGGAGCAATGCTCACAAAATATTTCTACTTATCTGTTGACTATTACTGACAATAAGTGTAGAATACTGTAAAGGCATGTTACACTGCAGATGTCTGAAGTGGAGAGAGGATGGTGGTGATTTGCACCGATTTATATTTTGCCCATTTGTTAAGTGTTTTTCTACTTGCCCGCCTGTCGTTGTGTACCACCAAAATTTATGCCCCAATTAAAGTTACCAGTTATTTTATATCATGGATCTCTAGGTTACTTATGAATAGCAGAAAATATAATGTGTTTAAAACCGTGAACACCAGGAATTTGCTTTATTTCTAAACTAAAATAGTTCAAGGTCTCCCTCTTTTTTTTTCATGTTTTTACCTTTATAATATATTGTTCACTGATGTATTGAAAACTAGCTCAGTAAATATCTATATGAGGTCTATTTTCCCACTGTCAAAATGATAGTGAATCTGACATAACAGTTACTGCAATAAGTAAGTATCTTGCAGAGAGCACGGAAGACATAATTAACCACACTGGTCATCTCTCAGCTTCTAAGCCTGTTATCTGTTTTCCTAAGACTGCTATACTTGCTAGTTTTTTTCTATGGAGAATATTTTGCTTCAAGAGATTTGTTTGATCAGCTTCCATTTGTTATTTAGGTATTGGCTTAAATATAACCTCATCAGAGAGGCCTAAATTGACCACTCAACCAAATGACACTGGCCGTTTCTGCAGTTACATTTTATATATGTTTTTCTTTGTTTTCCTTATGAGGCTTATTACTACATGAAACTATGTTTTTCATTTACTGTTTCCCCTCTCTGGAACATAATAAGCTTCATGAAAACAAAGTCCCCTTTTGTCCTGTTGTTGCTCTATTTCTAACACCAGGTGCCCACTAACTGTCTAATAAATAGTTACTAAATTAATAAATGACTGACTACACCTAATGCTAATTATGCTATAACATTTTTAAAGATAATACAGAAGAATTGTAATTAAGCATGTAATTACATATGTATACATACAAACACACAAACAATACACTTATGTATGTATATATACATATATATACACATATATACATATACGTTTCAGACCCTGGAATCCACTTCTTCTGCCATCAAATTTTGCTATAGTGATGTTTTCTATGTTACTAAGTATGGAATCCCAGTCAATATAGAACTTATCTGTAACCAACTGGCCTCTTGTGAATGTGTAATAGGATGGAAAGATAGACACACAGATATAGATTGAAAGGTAGATTCAGCATTTCTACTATTTACCTTTCCAAAAATGCTTAATCTTTTGGAGTCAATGTATGGTTCTTTCAGTAAAAATCTGCAATGAAAAAGAAAAACAATAGTTATATCTTTGTGAGTTAAATGCACATGTAAATTTATACTTGGCATGCATACAAACAAAACAATAGCTAATGACTAGAAATGCTTTACTGACTGAAGCTATATTCATGTGTAAGGGTCATATACTCCAATATCTTGCTACTCAAAGTGATTGTCTAGTAGTTTGGTATCACCTGAAAGCTTGTTATAAATGCAGAAGCGTGGGCCTCATTCCAGGCCTACTGAGTCAACACGTACATTTGAACAATATAATATCTGGTTTCTGTGTGCTGTTTTAAAGAACCTACTAACTTTCTAAGGGCACGCATTCATGCCAGTGTGGTAATGGTATCTGTGAAACTTCAAGAATTGTGATTAACTGAGGATATAACAGACATTGTGGATTATTGTAAATAAATAATATAGTGGTATAATTATTCTATAGCCCACTTTCATAAATCCAAAGTGAACTTTAATTCCAGAGGAGAAATATGAGAATTATTTTATTATAGCACTAAGGGTGACAGGGTACCTGAAAAAAAATGCAATAGGCTTTATGATTAACTTACAAAATTGCTGCATCACTAAAATAGAAACTTTGTATCAGGGTTAGTAATAATATATGTATTAGTTATATTGTATGAAGTATACATAGAGTCTGTCATTATAGAAAACAGAGAAATGTGCACACACTTACTTCACAGCTGTTACTTGGTCCTTTACTTCTACTGAACCTAATCTTCGATGAATCTCCTGCAAAATTTTCAGACCCTGGAATCCACTTCCTCTGCCATCAAATCTTGCTACAATGACATTATCCGTGTCAGTGAGTACAGAATCCCAGTCAATATGGAACTTATCTGTAACCAGCTGGCCTCCTGGTTCTTCATCCCTGTGAAAACCAACATATTGGACCAAAACAAGAGCAATTGAAAATCTGGTAGAAATTTTAGCTTTCATACTCACTAGTTAACTTAAGTAATGGAAAAGAAATGTGCTGGCTATTAAATTTCTGTTAATTCTTCATGATAAACCTGAAGATAAAAATACAATTTTCCTTTGTAAAATTTAATTGAGAAGTTCCCTGAATGAAATGAAAAGTATGACTAAACACTGCAGTAGTAATTACTTTAGCCCATTTTTCATTGGGGAAAAATGAAGAAAAATGGATGGTACTTTCCAAAGGCATTTCTAAAGAATGACTGTCAAGTTGGCAGACGGGTCTATCTTTATTGGATTTCTTCCACACAGCATGTTTTAAAAATGTCTTACAAATGGCTTAAAAGGGTTGAAGGGTCTGATAGCAGAACGAATTATGGAAAGTTGATAAAAATTTAGCAGGAAATGTATAACCATAAATAACATTAACCTAAAAAAACCTGTTAATATTTCCTGAATTGTTTCTTTTGTTTGTTTTTGTGGTAGAATTCTTAATGAGAAAAACTTAAACAAACAGTTAGAAAATTTCTTTTTTTATCACAAAAGTTGATAGCAAGAAGCATAGATATATATATGCTTGAAAAATTTGAACACTAAAAGGAAAGACACACAAATAATAAAGCATGAATGTTCTTTCCAGAGGGAAAAGAAAGTAAAATTTTAAAATGTCAGCTTAAAATATTGATTAGTTTATTTTCTAGAATACATAAAAAGTAAAAAAAAAATCAGATTCTGATACAATCACAGAAATCTAGGTCCATACCTAGGTATAGTTCCAACAGGCAGTTGTGCATGTGACAGATTTGAATAGCATTCAATCCAACTCTGAAAGGGCCTCCATTTTTAGTTGGGCAACCCGTGAGAAATTCCCACCCTACTCACTCTTCAAGGTAAAAACACCAAACTCTCCTGCCTTCCTCTTTATGTAAATGCTTTTCTAGAAGCCCCAATATACAAACCATCTCCAATAACAAGCTTTCAGATTATTAGATTTACTATACAGCAAATAACCTTTCAGCAAGAAATGAAACCTAGCAGATATAGGGGTTGTTGAAACCAGTAACTTACATAAAAAAGTAAGTAGAGAATCAGACAAAACACAGAGCAACTAAAATTTATTAGAAGTTGTTAGGGGCTGTATTATGTTCCTCAAAATTTATATGTTGAATCGTAACCCCCAGTCACTTAGATTGTGACTATGTTTGGAGATGGGTCCTTTAAAAAGGTAATTAAGTTAAAATAAAACCATAATGGTGGGCCTTAATGCAATCTGACTGGTGCCTATTAAAGAAGAGGAAATTTGGACACACAAAAGACCCCAAAGGTGCACAAATACAGTTGGACTTCCGTATGAAGAGGCACAAAGAGGGTGGCCGTCTGCAAGTCAAGGAGAGGCCTCAAAACTAACCAGTCTTGCTGGCACATTGATTTTGGACTTCTAGCCTTCAGAGCTTTGTGAACATTAATTTCCATTGTTTAAGATATCCAGTCCGTGGTATTTCGTTATGGTGCCCCTAGCAAACTAATATTAATGCCTTCCGTGGTCTAAGCACTTAAGATCCATTATGTCATATACTCTATATTTCCAAAATTTAATAAACTTTTTTGGGAGTAAGTTTTCTGTTATATGGCTTATGACATGTATTATAAATAAACACCAGAGATAAACTGTACCGTAGAAATTAATCGCAACTCTCCTCCATTCTTTTCCAAATCACACATTTAATGGTGATCATTAGTGATTCAAACCTAAATATGCCTTGTCCTTCCACAGTGTTTGTAACCTAGATTTTCTTCTTTTCTATCTTCTTTTAAAATGTATTTTAGTTTAAGCAACATTTGCTTTTAATAAGATAATCTGAAATTAGTTACTACACATATCCCCACGATCTAACCTAGAATTCTAATGTCTTCATTCAGAAGTTAGTCTGGAATTGCTGTTGTTGTTTTTTTTTTTTCTAGTCTCCTGTTTATTCTGATACAGCTTGTTTCATATCTGAGAGCTGGCATGAATCATTATTCCTAGCACAATTTCTAATGCATGTAGGACATAGCCGATGCTTGTTGAAGTAGACCTTTTCAGTTAAAATAGACTCAGATGAAGCTTAAAATGGAAAAACCTTGAAAAGACTTGAGTTTACATAATGACTCTGTATTTTGAAGCTAGTGAATTTACTGCAAATATTTTGATTCACAAAGGACACATTACTAAAGATTAACTTCACCTTTGAATACTAAGCTGAGTAAAAATACCAAGGTTGAATCTCAACTTCACTTTGAA
This sequence comes from Leontopithecus rosalia, assembly GCA_028533165.1. NCBI lineage: Eukaryota > Metazoa > Chordata > Mammalia > Primates > Cebidae > Leontopithecus > Leontopithecus rosalia. The sequence goes on along the minus strand of CM052653.1, from coordinate 104,873,192 downwards.
CACAGGCAAAAATAACTGAAACTCTAGGACTCCGTCTGTGTGTATAATAATGGCAAATACTATCCTGTTTTTCTCAAAGAGGTTTTGTAAGCATTAATGGCATAAAGTATTTCAAAATACTTTATGAAGTATAATGAGCAAAACCATGATTAGATTTATAGAACAATAAAAACTGTTTTTTAGGCCGGGTGCGGTGGCTCAAGCCTGTAATCCCAGCACTTTGGGAGGCCGAGGCTGGTGGATCACAAGGTCAAGAGATCGAGACCATCCTGGTCAACATGGTGAAACCCCGTCTCTACTCAAAATACAAAAAATTAGCTGGGCATGGTGGTGCGTGCCTGTAATCCCAGCTACTCGGGAGGCTGAGGCAGGAGAATTGCCTGAACCCAGGAGGCGGAGGTTGTGGTGAGCCGAGACCGCGCCATTGCACTCCAGCCTGGGTAACAAGAGTGAAACCCCGTCTCAAAAAAAAACAAAAAACAAAAAACTGTTTTTTAGTATTTTATTTGAAGACAATTTTGCTATGTGAAGCATATTTCTTTAGAGTTACAGTTAAAAATGGAGAACTATATAAAGAATTTTGGCTAGTTGTACAGTAATTACATGTACAATATCTATGAATAAAGGATAATTGTTATGTAGTATGAGCTATTATGGCAGGAATATTCCCATGTTCTAGATGAACCAACGAAATCTAAAGCCTCACAAGGACATAAAAAAGGGCAATCGGCCGGGCGCGGTGGCTCAAGCCTGTAATACCAGCACTTTGGGAGGCCGAGGCGGGTGGATCACGAGGTCAAGAGATCGAGACCATCCTGGTCAACATGGTGAAACCCCGTCTCTACTAAAAATACAAAAAATTAGCTGGGCATGGTGGCGTGTGCCTGCAATCCCAGCTACTCAGGAGGCTGAGGCAGGAGAATTGCCTAAACCCAGGAGGCGGAGGTTGCGGTGAGCCGAGATCGCGCCGTTGCACTCCAGCCTGGGTAACAAGAGCGATACTCCGTCTGAAAAAAAAAAGGGCGGCAATCAACAGATCCTTGGAGTGATCAGTAAAGTGTCAGCTTTTAAGGCAGGATCGTTCACTTTCAAACTCTGGCAGCAGTTCTAAGGCAATGTAAATTGTTTTGTTTATTTAGAAGATAAGACTTTCCAATTTGCATGTAACATATTGCCTTGTTCACAGCCTTGTTAGAAGTTCAAAACTAAGTTATGTTTATTTAAAACGTAAATAAGTCAGACATTTTATGGCAGGCAAATAAGTTATTTTGAGATAAAGTTTCAAAGGCAGTTTTCAAACTCACAATTAGTAAATGGCTACAGATTTTTAAAAGAAAACCTTCAACCATTTACTCATGATTGCAACACCCATGGAAGAAAACTACAATTTCATTCTTTTGCTCTCTTCTCTAAATTGCCATTTTAAACTTGAATCTAGTCTTTCTAAGGTTTAATGTTAGGCCACAAAATGATATGAATTCACTATGAACCAATGATTTTGAACCCATTTCTATGATCTAATTGGGTGTTGTTTCTTCATTGGTATACAACATAGGCATATTTATTTCAAAATACATTTAAAAAAGCATGGATTATGATGCTAATCATTCCCATCATAAGGAACAAGCCAGGCATGTGCAGGATAATGATAGAGATTACTTGTTCACAAAGTGTTGAGCAGAAAATGCTAGACTTATAATTAAAGCTAAGTAAAGAGTATTTATTCAGTAAGGTATGAATAGCAAAACATTTGGTGCTAGGGATGACTACAGAGAATGTACAGACAAATCATCTACCTTCTAATGAATGAGTACAATGACTCGTGTGTATTGACTGTGAATGATTGTTGACCTCCAATGGATTTACTTCTTTTTTTTTTCCTGAGTGTCTTCACCATTTTCCTTCTACACAATTTTGCTTTTGTATCTCTGTCTCAGAAATCTTTGGGGATTCACAGTAAGAAGGGTGTTTCAAGGTTGAGAGTGAGGACGTACAACTTTGTGGAAATTTGTGGTGAAAAGAATAATTCCATCTGTTTTAAGCACTGAAAAGGTCATAGCAATATGAAACTTGTCTATTTCCTAACACAAGCAGCAGAATCAAATTAAGACTGCAAACTTTTCTAGAAGTTAAGGTCTTTCAGGGCAGAATCCTCATTTATTTCAATACCTTCAACACTGCATGTGTCTGTATGGATGAGGAGTTCACAATATAATAAAATACAGAAAAAAGGGAATAAAACAAACAATACTCAATAGATCTTTAAAATAACAGAATAAGCCACCTCTTTATGACATAACAAAGTATCATTTATACCAAAACTGAATTAAAGTGTAGAAATTTGTTCAAACTACATGTTTGATCAGGTTCACAAAATATCAATTAAGTTCTAAAAAGAGGGTTAAATTTATAATCAGAAGAACAAGGTTTTAGTCCTTGATTTGGTTACCAATCTGCTGAGGTACCTTGAGCAAATAATTGCTCTTTTTATTTTTATTATTTTCATTGTTAAGTAATGTTTGGTGGTAAATTGTTAAGATCACAGATGATCAGTGCAGTACATTTTAAAAAGCTCTTACCCTTATCATTAAAATTTAGGTTATAATAATTGGAAGGAAGAATATTTTTCTAACAAGAGCATTTCCCACGAACAGTGGAAAGGGGGGACATAGAGATAATTGCTTCTAGTCATCTCAGTTCATTGTTCTTTTTAGGCTTACAACAGGTTCACTCAGTTCCATGAGTACCTGGTTGAGAGTTGGAATCCTGGAGAACCATGGGTTGCAATTATATTGTAGGTATTACGAATTAAAAAAAGAATGTGAAAGGCGGAGTAAAGAACAGAATGAATAAAAATCAAGGAAAAGGAAACAATAGGCAAAAAGCAATATTACCTTATATTCTGAAGTAATATACTATCAATGCTTAAATTTTATGCTTCATGACAGAATTCATTTCAGGTAGAATATCAGACTGACATAGGATAGTCACTTTAAACAATATTTGCCTTGGCTTAATTAAAAATTTATAATCTGTGTATATCTAAAGTATAAGGAAGTTTGCCTTCTTTCAATCACTATGTACACATAGGTACAGTTATTGGCTAAGGGCCTCTTGGGCCAATTCCTTCTATTTTTCTCTTCATTATTTTAAAATATCTTCTCACAGACAAATTTTCCTACATGAAGAATGGCTGAATGAATTTTCTCCTACACTGTATTTACTTAATCATGTAAAGAATAACATTACTTTTTTCTACCAGAAAACTGCTTCTTGTCCACATTCCAGTCTTCTTCCCTTAGGGTTACTGTTAATATAATCTTCAAATTTCTCACCCTAGTTTATTTACAATGCAACTTTTGGTTGAATTCCTTTTCTTCTAAGTCATAAGCAGGAAAGCATTTGATACGATCAAGGTTGTTCATGCCACTACCAAGAGGCTATCTTGCAGTTCTAAGATTTTTCTTTCTGGTGATGATTATAATGAAGCATACCTGATAATGTCTAGAAAATTCCATTCATAAATTCTCAAATTGTACTAATCTCCAATCACTTGTACTCATCTTTTCATTCTCAGACTTTGTCCTTTGTCAAGCCTTTAGAAAAACTGCCAGCATTAATGACCTAGACCTTATAAAGTAGTAAGCATGTCACTGTGAAAAAGGTACAGGTGATATGGGGATCAAATCAAACTGAGTTGGGTCCAGGTCCAATGGGTTTAGACACCTATGCCTTAGTTTGCTTTTTATTTGGTATAGAGGAAGATAATAGCATCTATGCAGTAGAGTTACAGCAGAGATTAATGAGATTTTATATGTAGCTTGGTAAAATGCCTGGTCTTCGGTATAGGTGTTCAGTATTACTAACCTTTTTCCAGACAACACTTTGGGACATGACCTTTCACCTTCCATTGTTCTTTTAGAAGATGAGCCATCTAAATCCGGCTATTTCTATGCAACTCTCCATTAGTAATTCCTGCAGTCCTGTTCAAGAACATAGTTTGTCATGGAAGGTGGATTTATGTCATAAAAGTGTTGATTATGTCATCAAAGTGTTGACCTCTAGGGTATTTGCACAAATATGCATAATTTAAAAGTCTCTTTATTATTCTATTTATAATAGCTTTTATGTCACATAACCAAATCTTTACTGACTTGAATTATAGTTATATAAGCATACAAATGGAAAAGGAATATTATGCCTTTTACACATGTATATGATGCTGAGCATCTGTCTACTAAATGAATGCCTGTGACTTTTGCAATTTGATTATTCATGTGTTAAAGATATCTTATGAGCTTCTTGGTAATTAGATTAGCAACATCTATTGCTTTTAAATTGTTAAAATCCAGAGTGCCTCTGAACTCATTATAGTTCGTTTTAAAGAAAAAATTTTTAGGTATATTCACTTATTCATATATATGTGGGTCTGTTTAGTAAAATTTAGGGTCATTAATATTGTTGTCTGTGACATCAGATAAACCTGAAAAATTCATTTAATATGTTTCCTTAATCTGAAATTTTCATGTTTTCAAAGAATTAAAAAAACATATATTTGATGTTTTAACTTTTTTTTCTTGATCTCCAAGTTTAAATGTTTTGCATTAATAAAAGTGAATCTTTTTTCCATCTCTTCCCTAGTCCTTGTTCTGCTTCTCCTCTTTTTCTCCCTTCTATTTTTAATGAAATAGTTTTCCTCTTATCATGATCGACTACTGCTGACCAAAGGTACTCTTCCTTGTCTTGAAGGGAATTTGATCCTATTTTGCTTTTTATCTTGAATGAAAGCCAGAGATTGTCTCCTTACTCTGATGCAAAAACTGCATAATGACTATCATGAGAGTAATGAAGAAAAAGCAGAGTCCAGTTATTTAAATCAAGTTATTCGTATTGTAGTACAAATCCAAAAAATGAAAGGTTTATTGTTATACAAGTTGAAACACTGAACAGCGTGGATATTAATGAGCCAGCTCTAAAACTAAAAAATGAACTGTTAGCATTATCCACACAAAATTAACCTCAAGATAAACATCTTAGACAGCACACGAAAATATTAGAATAGAACCAATAAAAAAGGACCTCAGGGACATCTCACAGCCAGAAATTGTTCAATAAAATGGAAGGAATATCCAATCTCCTAATCATCTTTGCTGTCAAAGTCTTACTACATTAATTCTTATCCTTTGGCCAATTTCTATTTGAGATAATTGCTAACAGTGTGGGTGAATAAGTAGAAAGGGAAGAGGGTTTGATGATCTTTTCTTTCAGTTGCTGGGAATAGCTCCATCATCACAGAGCTAGGATAGCATTTGATCTATTCTCTTGCATTTAGGAAGGGTCATACCTAAGTTATTCAAGGTTAAAAGAAAGCACATTTTATAAACACACCAAAGGCAGGATAATTTATCTCACTTTCATGTGCACATGTAGCAAGTCTGCTTTGGATATGATCATGGAAAATATTCTACATGCTTGCTTCAGGAACTGGGGGTGGGGGGGAATTTAGATAAAAACATAGAACAAAGTGTATATATCTTTAAAAAAGAAGCAGGTGACAATCTTCACAACAAACTTAGATTTCTCATTTTTTGAAGGAGAGTGCAATTCAGCATGGGAATGTAGTGAGTACAATACTGAAGCAGACAATATCGAGGGAGACATATCCACGTAATAGATTTATAATACAGGAATAGATGTTAATTATATAGTAACTTTCAACCTGTGTTTCATCCTTGGTAGGACATCATGATACCTTCAGTAATGTATAGTGGTGATACAATACTAGATTTCTAACTATATAATCCTTTACCTGGATTCTAAAAATCTATTTAGCAGCTGCCAAGTGTGGTTATAAACATAGGGAATTTTAAATCTTAGCTGAGTTTCTGCCTCAGTTAAATAGAAATAATAATGATTATAATAGTAAGTATGAGCAGGCATTAGCAGAACCACTTTACAACTTAATAAACTGATACATAAAGAAATTATACACCATAGATAGATAAATAACACCAGTTTTTTTGAGTGAATACAATTATAAAAGTTGACCTCAACAAAATATTCATTTAGTACCTTTGGCACATAAGCAATTATATCCTCAAAGCAAAAGGAAATTGGAATTCTTAGCCAAAATAAGATTATATATTTAAGGTGTTTAAAAATCTCTTTGGCTGGGCACGATGGCTCATGCCTATAATCCTAGCACTTTAAGAGGGAGAGGCGGGTAGATCATGAGTTCAGGAGATGGAGACCACTCTGGCTAACATGATGAAACCTTCTCTCTACTAAAAATACAAAAAATTTGCCGGGGGTTGTGGCACACACCTGTAGTCCCAGCTACTCAGGAAGCTAAGGCAGGAGAATTGCTTGAACCCAGGAGGTGGAGGTTGCAGTGAGCTGAGATTGCGCCACTGCACTCCAGCCTGGATGAGAGAGTGAGACTCAGTCTCAAAAAAAAAAAACTCTTTTGTTTACTAAGTTTGAATTATGGGCCTTTTTCTGAATTTACACGATATATTTTAAATTTCTTTATTCCTATAATTTTTTTTACAGAACAGTAATAAAAGCTTGAAATGCACATTGTTGCTAAATTTTCACCTCTTAGTAGATGTTCAATATGAAGTACATTGTGCATCAATTCTGTTCCTCAAGTGTCCTCACCTATAAAGTGGGGATTAGAATATCTGCCCTGTTGTAATAATAATGCTGTGAGAAAAAAAGTTTTTAAAAAAGCATACGAAGTATGTAAACTACATGTTATATACATATATATTTTTGAGTACCCTTATAAATTAAAATTATGTAACCTATACATCAACATGTATGTATAAATATAGTTTTCAAGACTTTCAATTCTCAAAGATGCAACATGTTTTGTGCAACATGGATTTATTTTTTACAACATATTTTCTATATGATGAAAAAGACACATTATGCCAGTATAATGCACTGTCATAGTGGTAAAGGCACAGCATTTCCCAAGATATTAATGTTTAGAAGTAATCAGAGCTATATTTTCTTTCGAGACAGAGTTTTGCTCTTGTTGTCCAGGCTACAGTGCAGTGGTGCGATCTTAGCTCACTGCCACCTCTGGGTCCAGAGTTCAAGTGATTCTCCTGCCTCAGCCCCCTGAGCAGCTGGGATTACAGGTGTGCACCATCAGGTCCAGCTAATTTTTGGTATTTTTAGTAGAGACAGGGTTTCATCATGCTGGCCAGACTGGTCTCGAATTCCTGACCTCAGGTGGTCCACCCGCCTCAGCCTCTCAAACTGCGGGGATTACAGGCACGAGCCACCGTACCCAGTTTCACATTTTCTTATAAGTAAAGAAAATGTCTTGCTGGGTGCGGTGGCTCGTGCCTGTAATCCCAGCACTTTGGGAGGCCGAGGCGAGTGGATCACGAGGTCAAGAGATCGAGACCATCCTGGTCAACATGGTAAAACCCGTCTCTACTCAAAGTACAGAAAATTAGCTGGGCATGGTGGCGCGTACCTGTAATCCCAGCTACTCGGGAGGCTGAGGCAGGAGAATTGCCTGAACCCAGGAGGTGGAGGTTGCGGTGAGCTGAGATCGCGCCATTGCACTCCAGCCTGGGTAACAAGAGCGAAACTCCGTCTCAAAAAAAAAAAAAAAAAAAAAAGTCTTAGCAATATATTGGGACCTTCAGAAAAAAAGTTAAAAATCAGCGGAAGCGCTTTTTTCCAGTCATTTGTGGCTGATCTAGGAGTTTCCAATTCATTATGCTTCCTTTGCGTTACTGAGGAACGGGTGACAAATAAGAGCTTTAGTCACAGAGGCTACGAAAACATGGACACAAACAGTGGATTAATGAAGAAGGCTACAGCTAGATCAGGTTTATAATTTTGATAAAAATGGCATGATAAAAATGAGAACAGATGGCTATAAGAGAATGCCCTCAAGGAGGAAGAACAAGCTGAAGCTCAAGGATGAAAATGACTGACTGATTCCAAATCACAATGTTACTTACAGCTTTACTATGTTAATAACAATTGTATTATTTGGGTTGTGTTTTTGTTTTAAAAATATAATAATTATTAGTTTCTTCCCAAGTTTTATATCTCCTAGAAACCCTGTAATTTTTAGTAAGGGACTTTGCACACTATTTGTTGCTCAAAGATGTATGTGTGGGCAGGGCATGGTGGCTCATGCCTATAATCCCAGAATTTTGGGAAGCCAAGGTTTGTGGATCACCTGAGGTCAGGAGTTTGAGACCAGCTTGGCCAACATGATGAAACCCCATCTCTAATAAAAATATCAAAAACTAGCCAGGCGTAGTGGCAGGCACCTGTAATCTCAGCTACTCAGGAGGCTGAGACAGGACAATCGCTCGAACCTGGGAGGCAGAGGTTGCAGTGAGCCGAGATCACACAATTGTACTCCAGCCTGGGCAACAAGAACAAAGCTCTGTCTCACAAGAAAACACACACACACACACACACACACAATCTATACATATATGTAAAAATATATACATACACACACTATATACATATATATGTAAAATATATATACATACACACACATATATACATGTGTGTAGTGGACTAGGAAAAAAGCCTGGAGCTATGGCCTAGCCTCCCATCATCATAGACACCCTTTAACTTACATGGTACATAGCTTACATGATTCAGAATATAGTTTTTATATATAAGTCAAAAGGGAAGACTATATTATTTTAAAAATCCTCTAATAACTTAATATTGATGTACTCCTCAGACATGGGGCTGTGTGGAATTACCAAGAAAGAAAACATTATATCTTAGTATTTGTAGCTTAACCTTTCAAAGTCATGTTAAACTAATAACATAGCTAATACTATATCCTAATTTTTTTCTTAGAAAAAAATAACTAAAACAGGAAAAGAGATTTCAAGATGAATTACCCTTACATTAATAACTATACTTATATGACCATCCAAAACTCTAAACTATGTATATTAAGAAGTTCAATATTTCTTATAAAAATATTCAATAGTATACCTGTAAATGTATCATATACATGTATGTTTTCAATAGGAACTCTTAATAAGCCCATATCATTCATATGAAACCATATTATGTTATTCATATAATCCATGCATAACTAAAACCTGCATTAACAGAAGACCTGAAATGGCATGTGTGTTTCTGTGTGTGTATACACATACATATACATATATATATATTCCTGTTAAAATTATCATGAAATGAATATTATAGCTTATGCATTATCTACCCATTAATCCAAATTTGGATTTTTCCCTCAATGGCACTTTCTTAATATGTCAGCTTAGAGTTTGTACAACTTTATATAATGGTAAGAAATTATGCTGACATTTGGGAGGCATTATCTACAAATTGTGAAAAAACAAGGTTAAATATTTTCAAGAAAAAAATAGAAATAAATGATCACCTTCTTCCCTTCTAGTAACAAGATTAAATGCCACTGCCTTTTTTTCTTCTCAATTATTTTCTATGTATTACAGTATGGGTACATTCTCCATCCATTTAAATGATGACGATATAAAAAATGATAAACCTAAAATTTAAGCTCTGAACCTCATTACATGGCAAAGCAATAATAATCACGCTTTGAGAAAATACTGATATCAACAAGCTACCTCTTTCATCTACACCAGACACTACATGTACTATTTTTGCAAGAAACTAAGGGTAAATGTAGATGTGTATTTGGCATGAACAAATAGAAGATCAAATGACATTAGAGGTTATTAAAATATATATGTCTTCAACCTTGTGAAACAAAATGAACTCACCTTTGACAATCTGATCTGCTAAAACTATAGGAATCCATGAAATAAATACAGACTAGAAAAGACTTCCCACAAAATGAACATTTTGATGAGAATTCAGAATTTTATTAAATAATCTGAGCTGAGAATTTGATCTATCTCGTGGAATATTCATGAACTCAGTCATGATTTCTATAATCAATACTTTACACCAAAGCATTAACATAGTGCATGTGTAAAATGTTATATTTCAGAAATTATTATAAACTGTTCAGTGGAAAGAACAAAAGGTTATAAAAATTTGGTGGTAGAGAAGCCTCCTCTGATAAGTCATCATTCTTTGATAATATCCCAACAATTAACATAATACAGTGGACTACATAGGGAGGTAGCATTGGGTAATACAGCACAGGTTTTAATACAGAAAATAGGTATATGAAATTGGGTCCAAACTCTAACTTTACCTTCTTATGATCTTGGAGAACATATACATGACATATTTTATATGGTTTCCTTGTATTAAAATAAGGACAGTAGTATTTACCTTGGACGATTTCTATAAGGATTAAAGATGGTGCCAACAGATTCTCAGCATGATACTCTTTGCACAATAAACACTTAATAAATGGTAGCTAATATCAGTTCTTATTATCTTAAGAAGACAACCTCAATAAAAAATTATTAGAAGAAACAGTAAAGAGGCAGCATGAAAATCAATCAATATTCAGCACCATCTAGAAAGACTGTAAGAGAAATTAGAAACTCAGGTCTCATTCTACTGAGTGGGAAACTAAACTGGAGAGAAATGGACCCATACAGAAGTCAATTATAAACTCACAAATCATTTATTTCTCCATTTCCCCATCTCAACTTAATTCATTCCTGATGACAAACTCAGAGTTAATTGATTTGTTTACTTATTCATGGATGTATTCATATATTCATTCATTTATTCTATCAAATCCTGCTCCAGTTAGTGTCTTATAGCAAAACAATTCAAAAGGGGTTAGCAGTTTAATAAAAGATAAAGCAAAGTAAATATTGTAAGCTGGTTTGGTTACATGTTTATAACAGAGGTGTGCATAAATTATCTAGAAGTGTGTCTGGAAGTCTTAATAGAAGTTTTTCAGGTGGCCAGGCACACTAAGGGCACTGGGGATGCTATGTAAAAACACACAGAGTAATGATTGAAGAGGTGGTGTTCCCCAGAACAAAGCAGTCTCTTACATCTAGAGGATGGGATTTCTCTTTGGGGGTGGCTGGTGTGAGATGAAAATGAAGAGAAAAATAGAAAACATATTAAGAAGACTATTACATAGTGTGAGGTAAAATGCACATCTTAATCAACTATGAATGAATAATGTGAGGACTTTAGATTCTTCTCAGGTATAGATTTTGCAAAGTTAAACCTAGCAGCAGAGTGGAAAAGCAACTAAAAGAGAGAGAGCAAAAGGTAATAAACTAAAGAAAAGGAAGTATAAGTAGATGCAGTATAGCAGCATGGAGTTAAATCATTCAGATAAGATGTCTCACTGGTCTGAAAGCTTGATGTTAATTACATATTAAACAATATTTCAAATTGTCTGAGGAAATGAAATGTGTGTGTAACAGACCAGCAATGATGTTATCTTGACTGTTGGATATGAATAACTAAATATATTCACTCACTGTGAATGGATCAGTTACTTATACCACACAGTTTAAAAGAATAGTTAGATAGAAAACAGATCACTTCTAGCAAGAGGACCAAATTATAGGATTTGATACACAAAACATTCATTGATGAGACTCTAGATAAAAATGACAAGTGCTTTCCAGTTAGAATGACCTAATCCACAACTGACAGAGGAGGAGAGAGGAAGAAAGCGCCAGGGAGATAAGACTTAATGGATGGCCATGAATTCCCTGAGATTTCAAGGAAGATGAACTCAGAGAAAGGAAAGAAAGTCATGGAGGCATGATAGCATATGCTGAATTCTGGAAGTTAATATTACTTGTTGAACATTTACTGCCTCCCTAGTTAGACCTTTAACAAATGTGGCAGGATAACTTGGGCATGAAAGAGTAAACAATGGGAAGCGTACTGAACTAAACTCCAGAGCTGATCCTGCTTCTCTTCACAGAGACAGAAAACAAAAACAAAAACAAAAATCGCTTTTTTTTAGTAACAGTACAACTTTCTGGATGGTTTTTACCAGCATCTAAGTATATTAAATTCATATTTATTTACCAAAGAAACATCTGCAACTGCAGGATATTTTCCACGACACCTTCAGTCTTGGCACTACTTGGTAATTACAGGATAGTCAGTAAGTTCTGTATATTAGGCATTGTGGAGACATCCTGAACAAATCCAAATAACTATTAGACTTCAAGATGCTTGCAATCTTTTTTTTAACCTACCCATAACCCTTAACACAGCTTCTCATATGTAAAAGCAACGTGGTAGATGTGTATTGTATTAAGTTACATATATATGAGTAGCAAATAAGAATATTAAAAAAGAAAAACTTTAGGTTATAAGAGCTGGAATGAATAAAGATGTGTAGAGAATAAGTGTAAAAATGCATAAGGACTTGGAGGCCTTAAGGACTACCTATAATGTTAAGCAGAAATGCAGGAGAAAAACAAGTAGGCACTTGGAGGGGGAATTGGAGAAGTTCTCCAGAAAAAGGGGATCATGACTCCACAGAGACTGCAGCAGACTCAGGTCACTAAGATTCATCTGTGGTGCCAATGGCTCTTAGATTTTCTATTACAGTAAAAATATTTATGTGGTATATACTCTATCCCACATACTCTTTTTAATGCGACATTGACATTGATTGTTGATTTACCTATATTTTCAATATTATGAAATTAAGTTTGAGTTTCAAAACATATGACCAAGAAAAGGAGGTCAAACAATCATTTACTTCTAAGATCCATAATAAAGATTGAGCAGAACTGGGTTTCCAAATTGCTAGAGGCCACTTTCTTCCAGGGCAATCTTTATTTCAGCTACTCCAGGGCTTGCTGCAGCCTGATTCTATCTCATGCATTCATTATCTAATTCCTTGGATGTAAACCCATCTCTACAGTTCAAGAAATGGCTCATGCTTTGTTGGGTACCAGATATACTGCACAAAACAGCAGTAAAGTACTGACACCGAAATCACTGAATGACCTCTTAGATTCCTTTCAATAGTAGTCACTCTATAGTTCACCACTGTCTAATTGCTCACTTCTGAAGAAAATTTACTATTATTATTACTTTTAGAATGGGAAGTCAATTTGTCACTGAAAACAGTCTTTAACCTTGAGAAAAAAAGATGCCTTTAAATTATCAGCAGTTTTTAAAATTCTTAAAAATCACTGTATACTTTTGCTATTCTGACCCTTATATGTTTCCAAGCATAATATTTTAGAAATAATCATGCAATTTAAAAAGAACAGATCATATTGTAAAAATAAATTTTTTAAAAAAGAAATTATCATTTTGGATTTTGTAAGTCACATTCTGCAAAGCTTTTGATAATTTCCCTCTAAAAACCAAAAGTTTGGATAATGTCAATTAATATTAATTATAAATAATATACAACAAAATAACTAGAAATAATTTAATATTTATTTTCATTCTTCCTTATATCAAGTGAAAAAAATAGCAAAGTAAATTGAATAGGTGTGACCCCACTATTTTATCTGTTTTAGTAGTGTCTGCCAACAAATTTATGGGCATTAAATTACACATTAAATAATCATATTAATGAAATTAAATGCTTTAAAATACTATTATCCATATTAGGTTTCCATAAAAACAATTGCAGTTTTTGCCGTTATTTTTAAATTCTGCTCACAATTTATTAAAGACGCAGGTGTTTATGCTCTACCAAATACTATGGTGATATATTTAAATATAAATATTATCCCATGTCATGGTAACAAAAGATTAGAAAAATTCAGCAGCATATTGGTAAATCTCAGCACTCCAACTTGAACCCAGTCCTATCTGACACCAAAACCAACATTTTGCTATAAAATCCGACTTCTCAAAAAGACCCAAATATCCCTTGCCAATAAGAGAAATCTTCAAATTGGTTTTTTGAGTAGGTCCTTATATTCCTCTTTAAACTAAATTAAACTATATTTAAACTAAATTTAAATTAAACTAAAACTAAACTATATTCCTCTTTAAACTAAAAATCAACCAGAACAAAACAGAGGTCTGATGCCCAGATTAGCCAGTTAGCTTCTCTGATTCAGAAAACAAAGAGAATTTGTTAACTCTTATTTGGTTTTCTCCCTATATGTGACACTGCCCTAGAGCAAGTGGATATGCAAGTGGGCATAATTGTCTACACATTCATTTGCATAAATGTCATGCTTCAAGGGCAGTCATTTCTTTGGTCTTCCATTTTGAAGGTCGTCATATACTGAGGGATGCCTTGTATATGCCTGAGGGATGTCCCTTTCCTTGAGGAAGTTTATTTTTCAGTGAATCAAAAGAATATTTCCTTTTACTAAAGGGAGATGTGACTGAGATAGAAGATGGGGTTGATTTCTTTTTCTCTTTGTCTCATTTTAATACCTTAAACATTTTTCCTCAATAAATCATACATGTAGTTAAAATGGAAGCAGAAGAAAACTAGGTAAAAAGGACATGAAAAAACAATGAATTAAGAAACAGCAAATAAGAACTTCCTTAGGGAGACATTAACAACTTTCAGAGCTTTCTGGCTCTTAGTGACAAAGCAGAAAAGTTTGGATATGAGAAAATACATAAAGCTCAATAATTAGAATTAGAAATTAACACTGGGGTGAGAGAGAAAATTAAATATTATGTTATTTCTATATTATGTGTTTTTTAAAATAAAGGGAAAATTCCTTGTATATATTAGAATATCTAAATAAAATAAATGCAATCTACACAAAAATGAATTATATTCCATTAATTTTAAGAATCATATGTGTTAAGCAGTGTTTAAGTGACTGTATATGTTGTATTTCACTCAATCTACAAAGCACTCTTAAAGCACAGATTGTACGGGAATGCTAGTTTTATATTTAGAGAAACTTAGCCTTGTAAAGGTTAAATAACTAGCCCAAGGACACACAGCTAATAAATGGCAAAACTAGAATTTGAACCCAGGAAATTTGATTCCACAGACTAAATACTTATCCACTTTACTCAGTGATCATAATAAGAAATCTTAGTTTCATATTTACTGTTTCTAAATATTGTATCTAAAGACATAATTTTAGACCATTTTAAGCACTATTATATCAACATGCTACCTGAGCTCTTAATAAGGGAAATAACTCTGAGGAATACAATGATACATCAATATCAAGTTAGTTATGCGTCAGATATTAGGGGCTTTGGTGCCTAATACTACATAGTCACGACATAGCCTTACAAAATGTATAAAGATATTTAATTTCAAACTCAATGTCAAGATAAAGAAAAACTTGAATCAAGTTTTCTGGACATGGGAGCAGCTTACTGCAGGCCATGAATCCAGGAGGAAAAACCGATAGGAGTGATATAAACATAACCAATTGTTTCAGCAGTGGAATTACAGGTTCCTCAGTGTTGCATAAATAACTGGTAAAGAGCACAGGGCTTGAGTAACTGCTAAGCAGACATCCACAAATCAAACTATTTAGTGTCACTATTCCTGGCAGTAGCACCAAACTCCATGTGGGATGCAAGAAGTTCAGAAAATTACACATCCTTACACATGATTTAGTGATGGACTCCTCGAGGAATTTAGACAACAGAAAGCTGCCCTGGTTAACTACACCTAGAGGATGTCTCGTTTATTTAATCAAATGTTGTCACGTGAGACACAAAAATATAAAATCTTTAGATTCCTTTATTTCAAAAACAAATAAAATACTTACATTATTAACAGAAGAGCATACTGGTTTCGGTCCATAAAATCTTTGGGAAAGGACAACTGTAAAGGAAGTTCTTTTAAAGAAAGAGCAAAATATTAAAGATGGAGAGTCATTTACAGGTAAAACCATAAGACGCAGAGAAAGTTGTTCTTGAATAACATAGCATGCACAAAACTTTACCATAGTCGTCAATATGAAGGATTTTAATTTCTGGCTTTCCTATCTTCTTCTTCAGGATAGCTTCCTTCAGCATAGAATTGCTTTCCAATATAAAATATTCTGTAAACCAAAAAAGGTAGTGTAAATGGCTAACTCCTATGCATTAATCAAGAAACAGTGTGACACAACAAAAAATTATCCAGTTGTTACCATTTGGCAGGTGCTGTGCTAGGTACTGACTAACTCATCATTTTTCTTCTGAATTACTACAACACTTAGTAATTACTGAATTACTAAATAAGCTTTATGATACCAGTTTTTTTCACTTGCTTCTATATTAAATTTATCATTTACATTTTCAAAATGCAAATCTAATCATATTGCCAACCTGCTTAAGAACATTTTAGCAAAATACAAGATTATCTAGCACCAAATGAGATGAGATTCACAATGTCTTGATACCTTTACAAATTAAAAGGCTTACAGAAACACAGGATGAGGACACCTGGACTGTAGTTCAGGTGTTTAATAAGGTAGAAAAAGCAGGAGTATGTAATATGATTCTAAAAATAAATACTGCATAATCTGAAATTCATGAAAATTATGTTATCTAAGATGAAAAATACACTGGGTGAGATTAATAAAATACTAGACACTGCAGAAGAAAAGAGTAATGACCTGGAAAATACAGTAATGAAGAAATATCGAAAATGAAATATGAAAATACTTGATAAACATGAAGTGAATATCAGTAACTTGCTGGAATTTTGATGTTTATACATTGTATTAAATTTGTAGATCTATTTGGAGAGCCCTTATTCATAAAAACAGTGAGTCTTTGAATCCATAAATATATATATATACACTCACATATATGTTTGAATATGTATACATATATATCCACGTGTACATATTGTAGACAGTTATCTATATGTCTGTGTCTATGGCAATTTGAGTCTTTAGTTTCTCCCAGCAGTATTATATAGTTTTACAGAGGAGGTCTTTATTTTTATTAGATTAGTTCCTAGATTCTGCATGGATTTTTGATGTTACTTTAAACAGTATTTTAAAATACTCTTAAATTTTGCATTTTCATTGATAAAATAGTTGAATTTTAAGTAGTGACCTACACATGTAACATAATAAATTCACTTATTTTTAATAGTTTATTGTGTGTACATTCTACAGTTTGTTTCCTTGCTTTTTTTCACCCTAATAAACACAGTTTTACTGCATATATTTCTTTTCTTACACATTTTAGTAGAGGTTAAGTTCTCTACTACAATGTTGCACAGAAGGAGTGAGAAAAAAACATTCTTGACTTCCCAGTCCTCAGGGAGAAGCATCATCCTTTCACTACTAAGCATGACGTTAGCTGTAGTATTTTTACAGATACCATTCATGAAGTTCAGAAATTGCTTTTTTATCATATCTTAAGAATTACTATTAATTAATTATTATTGTTTGCCAAAATTTTCAATTTTTTTCTAAATCCTTAGAGGTGTCAGTGTAATATGGTGAACTACATTGTTGAAGATCACAGCAAACACAGAATCTTTGGGTAAACCCAATATGGCCATAATAATCATGAACAATGAAAACACATGGACACAGGGAAGGGAGTACTACACACTGAGGTCTATTGGGGGAAATAGGGGAGGGACAGCGGGGGGGGCGGTGGGAGCGGGGGAGGGATGGCATGGGGAGAAATGCCAAATATGGGTGAAGGGGCAGAAGGCAGCAAAACACACTGCCACATGTGTACCTATGCAACTATCTTGCATGTTCTGCACATGTACCCCAAAACCTAAAATGCAATAAAAATTAAAAAATAATAATCATACTTTCTATAATTGCTAGGTTTGACTTGCAAGTTAAGTCATGAGAAAATTTGATTTTGTTGTTGTTGTTGTTCTCCTAATATATATGTCTGGATTTGGAATCTGGTCAATGGTTGCCTGATATTTTTAAAAAGAGTTTGTGTAAGCTTGGTTTTAGTTAATTAAATCTTGCATAGAATGCACCACTGAATCTAGCTGGAACTGGAGCTTCCTTTGTGAGGAGAATGTTAACTGCATATTTATATATTGTATTTCTTCTCATGTGAATATTTAGCGATTGTGTCTTTTAAAGAATTTGTCCACTTTACCTAAGATGTCAAATTTACTGGCATAAAATTACTTAGAATGTTCTGTTAGTGTCATTCTAATATCTGCAGCATTTGTATGGGCATCATATATTTTATTAATGTCATTACATTTTTCTCTTTTTCTTCTTGTCTCTCCAGAATTTTGCCAATTTTACTGTCTTCTTGGGGAAGCAGCTTTTGGTTTTATACATTTTCTCTACTGCTAGTCTATTTTCAATATCATTTATTTCCTTTTTATTCATTTTTTTATCTCCGTTCAACTTTGTTAATTTGCTCTTCTTTTTCTAAGAAAGTTTAGAAAAAGTTTCTTAAGGTGAAAGAGAAGATTTTCAATTTAAACCTTTCCTTTTTATACAGTAAGTTAGAGTCATAAATTTCTTTCTAAACACAACTGTAGTACCCCCGAATCAGGATATGCTGTGTTTCTATTTTTATACAATAAGTTAGAGTCATAAATTTCTTTCTGAACACAACTGTAGTTACCCTAAATTTGGATCTGATGTGTTTTTATTTTCCTGTGGGAGCAAAGAAATTTCTAATTATTTATTTTTTTTTATTGATCAATGTGTTATTTAGAAGTACAAGTTTGATGACAGAGCATTCTTCTTTTTTTTTTTTTTTGAGACGGAGTTTTGTTCTTGTTACCCAGGCTGGAGGGCAATGGCGCGATCTTGGCTCACCGCAACCTCCGCCTCCTGGGTTCAGGTAATTCTCCTGCCTCAGCCTCCTGAGTAGCTAGGATTACAGGCACACACCACCATGCCCAGCTAATTTTTTGTATTTTTAATAGAGTCGGGGTTTCACCATGTTGACCAGGATGGTCTTGATCTCTTGACCTCGTGATCCACCCGCCTCAGCCTCCCAAAGTGCTGGGATTACAGGCTTGAGCCACCGCACCGGCCCCGATGACAGAGCATTCTTACTCCTTTTCTTCTTTTCTTCATATTTATTTATTTAAATACTTAGTTTTTAAGAGAAGTTTTAAGTTGACAGCAAAATTAAGAGGAAGGTACAGAGATTTCCCCTGTATCCCTCCCTACCACACACACTCATTCTCCCATTATCAACATGCACCACCGGAGTGATACATTTTTAACAACTGAAAAGCCTACATTGATATATCATAACCACTGATAAGAGTTTACATAGGGTTTACACTAGGGTTCATTCAGTATTGTACATTCTATTGGTTTGGACCAACGTATCCAACATTATAATATTCAGAAGATCATTTTCAGAGCTGTAAAAATTCTCTGTGCTGTCTTTTCATCCCTCCTAATGCCCTCCCAATCCCTGGCAACCACTGCTCTTTTTCTAACCCCACACTTTTGTCTTTTCTAGAATGTCATATAGTTGTAATCATATAATAGGCAGCCTTATCAAACTGGCTTCTTTCACATAGTGCGTGCATTTAGGGTTCCATGTCTTTCTATAACTTAATAGCTCATTTCTTTAAAGTGCTGGATAATATTCCATTGTCTGGATATTCCACAGTGTATTTATCCATTCATCTGCTGAGGTACAGGTGGTTGATTCCAGGTTTTGGCAATTATGAATAAAGTTGCTATAAACATCCATTTGCAGGTTTTGCTTAGACATGAGTTATCAACCCCTCTGGGTAAATACCAAGGAATGTGATAGCTGGATCACATGGCACAAACTGCTAAACCATCTTCCAAAGTCTCCATGCCATTTTTTTTTATCATTCTTTAGGTTCTGGGGTACATGGGCAGATCATGCATGGTTGTTGCATAGGTACTCACATGGCGGGGTGGTTTGTTGCCTCCATTCACTGTCACCTATATCTGGCATTTCTCTCCATGTTATCCCTCCCCAACCTCCCCACCCGCTGCTTTCCCTCCCCTAACCCCCCGTAAAAGACCCCAGTATGTGATGTTCCTCAGGCAAGAATGAATCAGAATATTAAGGGGCCAGTAAGTTAAAATGTACCTGCTTTGTCAATCACTCTATTAGAGTGAGGTATAGCAGAAACCTTATTTTAGGCATATAGGATTCACCTCCTGCCTGTAACATGGCTCACATCACTTGCTTTACTGTTTACATACATAAGATCAGGTTGATGCTTTGTGCAAAGCTTTCCTCATGCTGGGATTTTTTTGAAGAAGGATTTATAGAGTATATGACTCAGAATATATAATATAATGTCTAAGACCAATGCAAACTATAACTATTCTGAATTGTCTTCTTGTGTACTCACTTGCTGGGTTGTCTGTATTATGTAGGCTGACCACTGGGACCCTTGGACCTGGAATTTAAAAATATGTGTGTAAACATTTTTAAAGACATCTAAGTAAGTTTACATAATGTTTTATTTTCTAAATGGAAGCACTTTATGGTTAAAACACAACGAAACAGAAACCAGACCACTAGCTTTCATTCCTACTTATAGATATTTATTCAGAAGAGTAAGTGTATATGGGAAGGAAACTGTTTGCAGAGATTATTATGAAAATTCTTCCTTCCCTCAAATGCTCTATATTTCTATGTTTTTAGCCAATTATACATGCTTTATCTTTATCTCTAGTCTCTTACAGAATAGTCACTGATGTTCAGAAAGCTGATTCATGACCATTTCACCACTTATCCACTGATCCAAAATTAAATTCTATTTGCCACTCAGCCAAAAAAAGAAAGCAAGCATGCATATTTGAAGTAGTTCATCCATAAGGGAAGTTTAAAAGTTGGGTGGTAATTATATGTTAATATAAAAATATGTTAACCATAATCTCTAATTATTTAAAATATACTAGCTAATATGTTACTGTTAAAAGTTATCTTGAAACTTAACTTCTCTAAGAAATCCCATCTAAAACTAATGTTTTGGGGTTTTTTTCCTGGTGTCATTAAACAAGTACTTCTTTTTTGATTACTTCATTTCATTTATTAAGAGAGAAACAGTTTTCAAAAGTAAGTCTTGGTATATCTTTCATTGTGTCTTTAAAAAGGACAGCTTAACATATCAGCTGCTGTAGTAGCACTCAGTTCCTCATATTAAAAGAGGACACATGAGTTCCATTTAATCTCTGGGAAATACAGTATCATATTAAAGGGAAAATGATTTCTGTTAATATATTATAGAGATACTATGTAAGCATGTAAGACTACAGCACATTGTTACAAAATGGGAAAAATAATAATGGTGAATGTAATTGTTCAGAACTGAAGAAAGCTAAAACAGGAGAAGTCAATTTCTAGAGGTCCTAAATTTCCATAGATCCTAAACCTCTTAGCAACCAAGGCATTGTTTTAAC
The DNA here is from genome assembly GCA_028533165.1 of Leontopithecus rosalia. NCBI lineage: Eukaryota > Metazoa > Chordata > Mammalia > Primates > Cebidae > Leontopithecus > Leontopithecus rosalia. Next base: position 104,851,980 of record CM052653.1, on the reverse strand, counting down.
AAGAATACTAGACTATTACTTTTCCTAAAGACTAGGTAAATTAGTTTATGATTGTGGCATGGCTTTGCTGATATAAATATACTTATTCCCCTTTTAAAATTCCTCATGTTTAAATAGCACTTACTATGTGTTAATGTTTAT
>CM052653.1:104808243-104851339 GCA_028533165.1 Leontopithecus rosalia | reverse complement strand
CAGATGCTGGAGAGGATGCGGAGAAATAGGAACACTTTTACACTGTTGGTGGGAGTGCAAATTAGTTCAACCATTGTGGAAGACAGTGTGGCGATTCCTAAAGGCCTTAGAAATAGAAATTCCATTTGACCCAGCAATCCCATTACTGGGTATATATCCAAAGGATTATAAATCTTCCTACTATAAGGACACATGCACACGAATGTTCATTACAGTACTGTTTACAATAGCAAAGACCTGGAACCAACCCAAATGCCCATCGATGATAGACTGGACTGGCAAAATGTGGCACATATACACTATGGAATATTATGCAGCAATCAAAAATGATGAGTTTGTGTCCTTTACATGGATGAATCTGGAGAACATCATTCTCAGCAAACTGACACAAGAACATAAAATGAAATACCGCATATTCTCACTCATAGGCAGGTGATGAAAAATGAGATCACATGGACACAGGGAAGGGAATACTACACACTGGGGTCTATTGGGGGGAATAGGGGAGGGACAGTGGGGGGTGGAGCTGGGGAGGGATAGCCTGGGGAGAAATGCCAAATGTGGGTGAAGGGGAGGAAGGCAGCAAAACACACTGCCATGTGTGTACCTATGCAACTATCTTGCATGTTCTGTACATGTAACCCAAAACCTAAAATGCAAAAAAAACAAAACTGTCATCCTCTTTTTTGTTTTATACAATATTAACCATTTTTAAGATTCTTGATCTACTGGTCTTATATGGAACATTGACTATTTTGATTTTATGAAGTTGTTTTCTTATGATTTAATATAAGTAAACAATTTTAAAAGAATATTGTATGGGGATATACTGGATACCTCTTCTGCATTATATCAGGAGGCACATCACTGCAGGTCTTTCCACTCATAGCAATGCTGTTTACATGAAAACTGCAAAACTTATTCATCATAAAAGTAAGTTTTGCCTGGTAATTAAAAATGGGGTAATACTTGCACATTACAAGAACATCTTTTTCCTGGTGAACTTTTCAATTAGCAGTTTTGGCATCTGTTCATGACCATTCCCTGAATTAATTATTAATTAGAAGTGCTATCTAATTCTAATATAACTTCTATATCTATTATGTAGCATTCTTCTGTGAAGTAATTTCTCCTGCTTTTCTTCCTCATGTGTACCCATTCTCTTTCTCTCTTTCCTCCTCATATTACTACGGACTCAAGTATATTATGTAATGCAACATTTTACATTTTATGACTCTTATTATCTTAATGGTGTTGAAAGTACATCAACAATTGGATAGAAGGAACTCCTTCAAGTCAACTCCTCTATTCTTCAGACACTACATTAGCCTTCGAGCACTTCCTTGATTTCTGTAAAGACATTCCAATATTCTTTTTGCTTTCTCTGTCACATAGCTGTGATTGGTCGTTTAACCAAGGAGCCTCAGTTCTTTCCACTGGATTATGATATTTAGATATCAAGATCTGGGGTTAGGTATACTCATTGCAATTCTAATCTTATTAGTTCCAGGAATTTTTTTTAAATGAGGGCATGCAAATCTCTATAGATAGATGAAGCAGATAGGTGGATGGACAGATAAAGAGAGAGATTTCTATATACTTCCTGTTTCTCTGTTCATGTGTATATGTATTTCTGTGTGCTTGTACTAATACACCCAATTACATGTACATCAGTTTTATTTATATTTAGGTAAACTTGCTTATCTTAGTATTTCAATTCAGGCCTTAATTTCTTTCGTTTTTTTTTTTTTTGATTGCAGCTGGCAGTGAAAGCTCACAGAACTAGAGGACGCCAATTTTCTTCATTCATTTTATTTAAGTTTCCTTAAAAATATGTACATGATTCAACAAATATATTATATAGATATGTATAGACAGGTATGTATATATGCATGTATGTATATATGCTGAGAGATGTCCTGGTCTCATACTTATGCCCACTCTTACTTATCATATTAAAAATTTATTCATTTTCTAATTGTTCCTTTTCTTTTAAAAATTATAATAAAATCATTTTAATTTCATAATTATAAATATAAATATAATCCTAAATATGCCAATACATAAAAATTCAAGCTTTTCCCCAACTTTTTTATTGCTGCATAATTCTCTGTGAATGTACCATAATTTATTCAACTAGCCTCCAATGACTTACATCTCAAACAATGCTGCAGTGATTAATTCTATGTATATGTTTGTTGTTTGTTTGTTCAACGTGCAAGGATACATCTGTAAGATACATTCCTCCATAGGTGCAGTATCATCTTGCACATCTACCAACAATATACACGAGTGCCTTCTCCCGCAGAGATATGCTACAGAGTGTGTTGTTCAGTGTGAATTTTGACATCCTGGTAAGTGATATAAGTGACACTAAGATGTATTGATCAAAACTCCCTTCTGGAATAAAAGAATTATTTGACCTGTGGCTAGGAGTGTGCTTGGTCAGTCTTCTATCCTTATCTGTCACTCTTCTTTAGGAATCACTTGGTGCTACAGAAAGAATGTTTCCATTCTCTTTGCAAACTCATATGTTGTAAAACTAATGTGATAGTATTTGGAGGTGGGGTTTGGGAGAAGTAATTAGATAATAAGAGTGAATAACTCTCATGAGATGAGTTCCCTTGTAAGAAAAGAGAGAGATGATCTGTCTCTCTCTGCCATGTGAGGATATGAGTTCCCTTGTAAGAAAAGAGAGAGATGATCTGCCTCTCTCTGCCATGTGAGGATACAGCAAGAAGGCCACCATCTGCAACCAGGAAGTGAGTCCTCACCAGAAATAAATCAGCAGGTGCCTTGATGTTAGAATTCTCAGCCTCCAATATTTTGAGGAATTGATGTCTGTTGTTTAAGCCACCAATTCTATAGTATCTGTTACAGCAGCTGACACTAAGACACCCGGACTAAAGAAAACTGCCTCACCCAAGAGCATACTCTGCAAAGACAGCCCCCATTTAAAGCCAGACTGATCAATATTGGCAGGCAGAACCCAGCCCTCTTGCTCTGACTTAGGACTGCTCTGAAGGGCCATGCCATCCGAGGCCTGAACTCTCTGTGGATCAGCTGAAGCATTCATTCAGAGGGCACCAGAGCTCAAATTACTCTGTCCAGTCTTGCTTCTGTCCCCTTCTTTCCAAAGTTATTGATCTCCTCTGGATTAATTGACCTGTGGGATAATCTTCATTTCACCATTTGCTTTCTGTGGAATTCAATTTATGAAGTCATCTTGCTGTAGTTTCATTTTGTTTTTATCTTAGAAGTTGAAAATATGTATTTTTTATAATTTTATAATTGCAAATGGTTATTTGATGATATTTAATTCATACTGGAGTATTGTTTTAAAGAATTCCTCTGCTTCATAATTGTATATCTGAGGGAGGATTTTCATCATGTATTGAACAGTTTTATTCCTACTTTTCATTTTGCTCACATAGCAAATTTGTATATTTATTGCCAGCCTATATTTTGTTCTTTAGAAGTATCTTGGATTTTCCAAAATATACATACGTAAGTGTGATGAAGGATTAGGTGGCTCATAGCTTTCTATTACTAATACCCTAAAGATTAACACTCTATTGAGAAGCCTAAGGTGGCACTATTTGGAGTGAATAGACATACTTATATCTAATAAACTTTTTTGCAGGATCTTTAATTTCTATCACTACTTTCCATCTTTTCTTTTGCCACAAATATTTCAAGAGACAACTATCCCTATCATTTTTTTGTCTCTCTTTTAGGTGGTATTTTTAAAAACTGTTATCTCTGGTTTTGTACATACTCAAGCTACTTCATTCTGATTCCTTATCTCAGTGCTAACTTTAAAGGTAACATTACTAATACTCCATTATCAGTTACGCTATATTAATGAAACTTTTGACAAGTGCCTTCATCACCTTAATGAAGTTCCCTTTATTCCTAAATTTTTAAGGTTTTCAAACATTCATTTTGTTGAATCTATTTGAATCCTATGTCTGTAACTATTAAGGTGATTATAATTTTGCTATGAAGATTTAAACATAGTTAGTTATCTTATATATTTTTGAAATTGTAAGGAAATGTAGCAATCCTGTGTGAAAAGTGTAAGTTAATTTTTATATGCATAAATAAGTCAACTTGTCAGTATTTGATTGAGTATTTTAAACTTTCTTATATGGGCCTTGCTCATATTGTCTTAATTTGGTTTTGGCTGCCAGATGATAACCTGTGTCATAAATTCTATTAAATATACATCATCTTTTTTCATTTTCAGAATAATATAAAATTGGAAGTAAATGTTCCTAGACTATTTGGTAAGATTCACTTTTAAAAAACCACCTTTCCCTGATGTAAAAAATTTCAAAACACTGATTCCATTTTCTTAACATTATGGATGATTTTGATTGTTTCCTAAATCTGATTTCATTTTTTTCCTAGATTGCATCCATTTATCCTAAATTTCAAGTTTATCAACATAAAGTTATTCATAATATTATTTTGATATTTTTAAAATCTGCAGTTTTGTGTCTTTCCATTATTTATAACTAGGGCAGCTCAAAAGTATAATTAACCATGATAGATATTACAGATTTAATTACTTTTTCCAAAGAACTTATTGTCTGTTTTATTATACAGTTTTATTTCATGTTTGCTTACTAGCTGAATAGGTTCTACTTTCATTTCTAATTTTTCTTTTACATTTGAATTTATTTTCTTCTTTTTCTGAATTCTGACATTGTATTATATACATAATTTCATGTATGAATATAAAATTATTGCATATATTTAAAAGTACTGTTTACATGTATTGCATATTTTGGTATATGTAGTATTTTCATTTAGTTCTAAGTATTTATTGATTTCTCTATGAATAAAAATTATATTTTATTTCCAAATGTACGACCTTTTAAATGTTAACATTTGTGCAATTCAATTGCATTGTCTTCAGACAGTATACTTTGTCAACTTCCAATGCATTTTTGCTAAAAATAAATTCAGAATTAGGTTCATATGGGAAAGTTTTATTATAACATCTATTTTCCCATAAAACTGAAAGTGTAAACTAAAAGGGCATTCTATACTGTACTACACATGCAAACTGAGTCTTCCTTTGAAAAATTTTCTGGCTTATCGGTATGTATTTACACTTCAATATCTCCCTAAGTAGTCTATTTTATGTTCTGAGTGGAAACTCTCTAGATGTCTAGCTGTTTAAAGTCAATAGCAAGCCTGTAACTCCTTTATATCACCTCCTTTGTATACTATCAATGTACTTCTGTGATTTGCAAGTATTTGTTGACTAAAGGTATAAGTACAAAGATACCCAATTGGTGAGATATGAGACCTGCACAACCCAAAGGCTGGCACAGAGTTCTAAAGTCAGGCATTTTACGGTCAACTTCCCACAGAAAAGTAACTCAGTGGATAGCTCCTCTTGCTCATTTCGAGGCCCTGCTTGGAATGACAAAAGGACAGGATACTAAAATTTCAAGGTTTTAGTGCATCTTTGATGTGAATTTCAAGATAAAAAAAATCTCAAAACTTTTTTAAAAAAAGTGAAGAAACTTTGTTCAATATTTGAAAATATCTGGAGACACTTTGGTCCACAGATTTCTAGGTTAATTATTTTCTCTGTTTTCCAGGGTATTTTGGGGTGTGTGTGTCGGTGTGCATGTGTGTATGTGTTTTAAGGACAAATGAGATGCACATTAAAACTGCCATGAGTAAAAACTCAACGCTTTGAAAAATGTTTGAACACAGTATCAAAAAATAAAACTATACACTATTTACTTCAATGATCCATTTACTTCAAAATTTACACTTGCAAGTGTAGGACCAAAAGATTTCTTGCTGGAAGTCATAAAAACAACCCTACATCCTTTTGATTTTATTTTAAACAGCTGTAATTGCCTGGCTTGCTTTTATCTACCAGGGCAAATGTGGAATGGGGAATAAGTTGAACTGGCATTTTGCATATAATAGCAAAGATTTACTTTCCAATAATCTATATAAGAATTTCACAGCAGTGAGCACATTAATTTTGACCTGGTTAATAATCTTAATACCAATCAGAATATGGGAGATGACTGAACAACAGTTAAAAAATAAGTATCAAGGGATTTGAGCATATTTCACAAGGGGGTGTTTGTACTTCAATTAGGTTTACAAGCACCTTCAGCAGAAATACAATCATAGGAAAGGCCACTTACAAAGCAGGAGAGAACAGCAATTTTTACTTTACAGTAATATTTCTTTCTTTCTGTGCATCCATAATCTCTGCAATATTAACTTGATAGAATAGAAATACTGAATATAAATATAAAACTGTAGTGGACTTTTGATAAAGGCAATATGACAATGTATTTTAAATTGAACTAATATTTCAACTTTAATTGTAGACTAAAAAGCAACACAACTCATGAGTTCATTCATTCTTAAAAGAGGGCTAGAAATTTGGAATAGAATTTTTATTTGGAACATTAGACATCAGACAAGTCACCTTGAATTCATGGAGATTTCTTGTTCAAATTGAGGAAGTTAAGTATTAGTTTAATTGTTCTATTTACAAATTGGAAACACATTGGTATCCATACAAGTTTAATGATGCATGTGCTTTTTACCTAATTACACATTATTCATTCAAATCTCTTAAATTAATTTTTAACTTTTATAGTTTTTAAATAAGGGAAATGTTGTAGTGCTTAAAAATAGCATGCTTTAATTTGCCATCTATTCATCACATGAGATGAGCTAATTGTTTTCAGACAATGTCCTAATCACTTACGGCAGTGAAATTTAATGCAAAAAATTTTATTGGGTTGATTAGGTGATAGAATTGTGGATTGGGGGCATGCTATTTTCCACAGTATTTGTAATGAATAATGCCACTTAAAATTGTTCCACGTGAAATCATCAGCTCTCATGGGTAAAAATCTCATGTTGCTGATAGAGAAAGTGAATGGATTCACCAACATATAATTTTTCATTTAACACAATTTTAGAAGATGACAGGGCAATTCCTTACACGCATGAATCTGAACAACTGAACATAATTAAAACTCTGCTTACTCCACATTTGAGAGAAAAAGGTACTATACCTTTGGTAAAAACCTATCTCTTAGCTACAGTCTGAATTGCATGATGTAGAATGTTATAGTTCCTGAGATGAGAATTCAGAAGTTACAAGTCTACATAACAAATATTTATCAGGAAGGGAAGGGGCGAATATCTAAAGTGATCGAAAGCTTAATGGTCTGGGGTAAGAAGTCTTGTATCCCTGTATGATTCAGGAAGTACATAAACTGATAGTAATATGCATACTAAACACTCTGTCCAGAAGAACAAATACTTTGGCTGTATAGATTTCCAGGAAAGCCCATTTTATTTAATATTGTCTTTCAAGGAATATCGAAAGTGGTGAAAACACTCACAAATTTTGCTTTTATATATTCATACTGAAAGTGATCTGGAAATACATATATTAGGGCTTATAAATTTTTTACTTTTGATCCAGCTATTCCAGTTTTGTTAATCAATACTAAAGAAAGAATCCACAATATAAATAAGCTTTATATACAGTTACATCTATCATTACAACAAATTGCCACTAAATTAAACACACAACAACAAATAATGGTTATCAATGCACATCCAGTATTAATCTTCTAAAATATTAATCTTCTATAGAATTCTTTTTCAAAGTTATTTAGTATTGTGGGAAAAGTAAGCATTTAAAATTTAAATTTGACATATCAGGATGCAATAGTGTAGTTTACATAAGGTTACGATAATGTTTAAATGAAGTCTGGAGGAAAACACATGCATTCTTTTCTCTTTTTATTTTTATCTTCTGGAATCACTTTAACAAGAACAGCTTTTGTGAATGAGGAAAAAAAAACCCACTAAAATATATGTAATGACAGCCATCACTCTCTATAATGAAAACAGCCTGAAAGCAATAATTTTCTAGCTTGGTCTCTAATTAATGGTTTTTATCTACTTACTGATAATATGAGAGAGCAAAATGTTTGCAAAAATTTAGTAATCTCATTTAGTAAGGTATTTCAAACAAATGGATATATTCTGAGTGAACCAGTAAGCTCTCAAACATAGGTAAGCGCCAGGTACTGCAAAGGTGATCTGGTTGACTGTTGGCTGCCAAGACCCCAGGCCTGTCATTTCTCGCTTTTCAGGCATGACAATTTTAAGTAGAATTATGTAGCATGGCAAGGGAAGGAAAGGGGGTAAAAAGTCATCAATGCTGGCATGAATTGCTGTTTAGACTGTAAATTACTATACTATTTTTTAGAGTACCAATTTGGCATTACATCACAACTTAAATACATACATATGGCTATACTCTGCCTAAGTATCTTTTAACATCTAGACATACAATTTTGTGGGAAGAATTATAAATAGGAAAAAGTGTTTATAAGGGTTTTAAACTCTGAATTCTTTCTAATATCAAAATATAGAAATGACTTTAATGATTAATAAACTTGGCTCATTTAAATACAGTACCGGCTAGGTGCAGTGGCTCATGCCTCTATTCCCAGCACTTTGGGAGGCTGAGGCAGGCGGATCACCTGATGTCAGAAGTTTGAGACCAGCCTCACCAACACGATGAAACATTGCCTCTACTAAAAATACAAAAATTAGCTGGGCATGGTGGCGGGCACCTGTAATCCCAGCTACTTGGGAGGCTGAGGTAGAAGAATAACTTGAACTAGGAGGTGGGGGTTGCACTGAGCTGAGATTGTGTCACTGTACTCCAGCCTGGGTAACAAAGTGAGACTCTGTCTCAAGAAACAATATATAAACAAATAAATGTAGTACAGTATGTCTACTTGATGTAATGGTGAGCAGCTATTAAAATCACAGGGAAGAAAAATATAAAATATTAGGAATACAATTAAATCTTGTGAGAAAATGCTCATTATTTATACCTTTCATGTTACAAATCTATATTATGATATAATTGCAATCTTTAGGGGAAAACTTTATATTTCTTATGTAAGAAAGAATTGGAAGTATATACAATAATGGTTTAAAAGTATGAGAATGTGAGGCAATGATATTGAGGGTGATTTTATAGAATCCTTTATTCAGTTTATCCAGTTTAAATTTTTCATTATTTTAAAGTGTTTTTATGTCAATTAGGCAGTCATAATTCACAAATAGCTTTTCTGTTACCTATCTTTAAATTGAGGTAATGTAATTCAAACTGTTTCCCAAAATAATGTATGTGTTTGTGTTTGCTTAAAGTTAAGTATAAATTGTATTTACCTAGTACTGACTTCTGACTCATTAGCAAAGTAGATAAATTTTAATCAATTGCCAAAATATTCATAAGTAATCATGCACTCATGTTCATTTCTCAGAGGAAAACCACCAATTATCTAAACAGCAACCAGAATAGAAAAAAAATGTTTTTTACTTCAAAGAAGGCTTTGTTATAGTCTCCATATAGAAGAGGAACAAAGTAAATACAATGTAGAACTTTACCTTAGGAAGTTTTTCATTACAGAAATACAGGAATTAGCCTGAATGTTAGGCTGCTTTGATTGGGAAATAGAAGGTATTTCTTCCCTAGGCTTTAAAGAAAAAACTTTTGGTTTGGGTATGTAAATATCTTAATTCCTATATGTCAACATCATACTTTAAAAAAGGTATTATTTCTATTATTTATTTGTTGAATAATGGATACAAAAATATAGTTAGATAGAATGAGTAAGATTTAGTATTTGATAGCACAACAGGGCACCTACAGTCAAGGACAGACTGTCTTCTTCTGGGAATTGTATCTACAAAGATGTCTTGTACATCTCTTTCTATCCTTCACTATCTCTTATAAATATCTATAATTTATATGTAATCTTTAGCACTTAGATTTTCACAGAGCTTTTTGAATATAAAATACTGAAATTTAAAAATTCATTGAAATGCCATAATCAGTTAAAGATTTGGAAAGTGTGATATTTTGGGGGCCAAAATAGTTCTCTAGTATTTGTGATAACCAAGTTGACTCTTAATTAGGAAAAGTTTATAAAGTAAGGTAATTTGCTAGTCTAGTTCCCTTCAGTTTCATAAAAAAAGTTCCCTTAATTACACCTGACTTATATAATCACTTAATAGCTAGATATAAAAACACTCAAAATTTGATTCACCTATAACCGCATACATTTATTTAGAGCATAAATAGGATCACATTATACATTAGTTCATAACTTGTTTTTCTACTGTCATAATATACTATGAAAATCAATCTACATTTCTACCATGGAAATTGTATGTGTTCCAAATTATTCATTTCAGCCTTGATTAAAATTAAAGTTAAAATAATGACAATTATTTTAATAGCACAGAAACTAAGCAAGTTTTAAATTTTAAACTATTAACATAAGATTTTGAGACTCTAAAGCATTAAGCTGTCCAATACAAATGTAGAAAGATAATGGTAATCATTTGAGAATGTGCAAGGTCTTAAAAGTTCTAAAAACATAAAAGTAGTAAGGTCAGTTAGGTGTCTTTGACACATTTGTATTTACTCTATATTTTGTAACTGTGAAATTATTCTTGGCTAATTCGTACAACTCTCATAAAGACTCCAGGTTAGCTACAATGACTTACGATTACAAAACCTTTAACGTGTGTGTGAGACTAGATTATTTATTTATATGAAGGATGCTTTATTTTATCATGAATCCTTGCTCTTGGAAATTAAATTCATATTGACTCGTTAACGTTGTCATATTTAAACTAATTAACTAAATTTTGTAATTTTTTTTTTTTGATACAGAGTCTCGGTCTGTCACCAGGCTGGAGTGCAGTGGCGTGATCTCAGCTCACTGCAACCTCCGACTCCCGGGTTCAAGCAATTCTCCTGCCTCAGCCTCCTGAGTAGCTGGGACTACAGGCACTCACCACCACTCCCAGCTAATTTTTGTATTTTTACTAGAGACAGGGTTTCACCATGTTGGCCAGGACAGTCTCAATCTCTTGACCTCGTGATCTGCCTGCCTTGGCCTCCCAAAGTGCTGTGATTACAGATGTGAGCCACAGTGCCTGGCTAAATTTTCTAATTTTTATAATGAAACTTTATAAACTCTTAATATTCTTTTGATTAGATAAAAAATAACCCTTCCCCTCTTTTTATCAGAAAGTCTACAATAATATAACATACATTCTATTTTATAACATGAAATATATGTTATTTAACATAAAACATCTATTTTATCCTATGTTTTTAAAAATCACGCCAGGCATAGTGGCTCACCTCTGTAATCCAACCACTTTGGAGGCCAAGGTGGGTGGATCACCTCAGGTCTGGAGTTCAAGATGAGCCTGACCAACATGGTGAAATCTCGTCTTTATTAAAAAAAAGTAAATAAATAAATTAAAAAAATAAAAATCTGCACTATATTTGCTCGTGGGGATGTGCTATAATTTATTAAATCATCAATTTTTGATGAATATATTTAGGTTGCTTTGAGCATTTAAAACTTTTATAACACCTGGAAAATATTACTTGTACAAAATAGACTATATGTATTCATTGAATAAAAAATCTTTAGATTGCCTCAGGTTCTTAAAAGTTGGGTGCTCTTTATTTATTAAATTCTATACTCCAAAGCCCTTAGTTCATAGGACTCACATGTAACTCATTACATTGTATTGAGTGTTGAGTCTGTTTTGTGGGAAGGTAAGGCTTGAATTTACAGCTGTGGATGGAGGTCCTCTTCCTAAGATGTCTTTGAGTTGTATATATGGCTGGGCTTTACAGCCATGAACTAGAGGTTTAGAATGCCACAAGAACTGGGCCTTCCGGGGCATGAGGACAATGAAATCAAAACATGGAAAAAGTCCAGCACTTACCTGGATGAGGAACATAGCTATGTGGTGAAATTCTCCACGGCCCCCTTGCTTAACAGGAACTGTCATGAAAAATTTGCTGCCATCTCTAGAAAACACAGGCTCCTCATTCTAAAATATAAAAGAGCATAAAACAATCTCAAAAGGGCACATGCAATCTGTGCTGCCTACTACTGTTAATTCCTGCATGGGTTCTACCAAATATTGATTTAAAATTTGCTAGGAAATGGTCACATTATTTTAACACATGAATGTATGCTATTTTTTAAAGTAAATCTGATACATTGGGTATGTATGTGGTTGAGTTGTGGGAAGGATGAGAAAAATTTTGCATGGTGGATATGAGTGATTTACTATTAAAGACACTTTTTAAAATGATTCAAACAAGAAATGTCGTATCTTCACATAAGATTTTTAGTGATATAATCTTGAAAGGTAAGGAACATGAAAACATTTGCACCGGTTTATCAAAATAAAAATTTTAATTATAAATTTTTATAACATATTTTCTGAAATCTCTTCTTCAGCAACTGCAGTTACTTGAAGATTCATTTATGATAATGTATTCATAAATTTACAGAAAATACAAAAACCAACAGGCCATAAGATTGAAAGGATTCTATAGAAAGTTATTTAATTCAAATTTCCCATCTTTACCAGTCATCTCTCTACAAACACACAAACACAAATGCCTACCTACAACTGTGACCCTTCTTGATTATTTTTAATTAAAGTCTAGTGTCACATTATTAAATCAATAGAATTATTTTTGAAAATTAAATGATGGAAGTCATCTATCTATCTATCTATATAGATATCTCTACTATCTATCTATCTATCATCTATCTATCTTTATATATAAATAGATATATATATCTATTTATATATAATATATATCTATTATATATAATATATATATTATATATAATATAATATATATAATATTTATATTATATAATATATATCATAAATATATATAATATATATATATCATAAATATATATAATATATATATATATATCTTCCATCAGTCTATATATAGACTGCTTCCATCAAGAGAGCCGTCTGTATAGACGGCTCTCTTTCTTCAGGAAAAACATTAAGAAAATAAATTTATCTGACAAAACATTGAATTTTTCCTGCTGGATTAATGAGAGTGATTATATATATGGTATAAAGAAAGGCTTTGATATGGGTCCTGAGTAGTTCTGCACAATGGCCTTCAAGCCCTTTTAGATGACTTGGCCCTCTACTGTCTTTTTGATCTCATCTTTTCCATTCTCTTGCTTCTTCACTGGGTTTCTTCATGATTCTGCTCCAGGATTTTTGTATTTTGTATTCCCTTGGTCTGGCTCTTTCTCTTATCTCTTTCAGGTCTCTGATCTGAAATCTCCTTATGAATAAGGTGTCTTCTTATTACCTTATCTCCTTATGAATAAGGTGTTTTACAACAGTGACTATCATGTAAATTAAGCTCAATAATTATTTACTGATTGAATCAGTCAATTAATAACTATTTTAATATACTGAATAGTCTGATTTTAGCTTCATTCATAATACACCTCTTGATAGTAAAATAAGGATATTTCCTTATCTGCCTTATGAACATTCATGAAAATGTAAGTAATATATGTAACAAACTTAAAACTCTAAAGTAATATACCACTCAAGATTGGAAAAATTGTATAACTGACCATAGATACTGACAAAATACTTGACTGAGTGAAACACTTCTTTAAACTATAATAAAGTCAATAATTCTATTTGTTCCATCTCCTGCTCCTATGGGAAAATCCAAGAAACTCTCTCTTGGAGCTTCTTTTGTCTGAACAACCTTTCTATCTTCATTTTTCTGCAAAATCTTACTCATTTTTTACTTATTCTCATGAAATAATTTCCAAATTTTCCAAAATTCTTTTCACAAAAGAATTTCCAAAATTTCCCTAATTAGGAAATCTCTCTTCAGATATTCTAAAAAGTATCTTGTATTCATCACTATCATGGCTTCCAATGCACTCTATTATATTGATCTATTAATATGATGGCTTTCTTCACTAGGCAATTAATAATTAAACTAAATTTTAAATTTTATCTGTTTAGCTCTATTGCCTAGGACACAGTAGGTCCCAACTCATAATTGATGAATAGATGAATGTATCAATACAGTGAGCAAAAATACTTGTTACATATATCACTCTCTCCACCAGATTTACTCCCATATAGCAGCTCCTCCCTTACCATTCTCTCTGTGCTTCTCTCAAAAGACGAATAGACTTTTTCTCATATACAAATATATAAGCAATCTCCCATTTACATTGCCTCCTCCCCAGTTCTAGAATCTTAGAAGTAGTTCAGAAAAGGAATAGATGGGGGCTACAATCTCAAATGCCTTGCTGGACTCAGAAAATCTGCCCCCTACACTTGACAATGTCTGGTGATAAATCATTCCATTCCATACAGATAATGCCAGTTTCATAATATTATACAAGTCAGTGTTTTTGACAGGCAAGGCAGTCACCTGGGGATACTGGACTCTATCCCTTGACCAAATATATTATATAATGGTTATCCCAACTCCAAGTCCCTTGAAAGCTAGGCCAAGCCTGCATACTTCTCTCTGCCTTTTCTACTATGCCAAAAGGGAGTATATAATCATTCTGTTAAATTTATAATTATCTTAGAAATTTGCTGCTTATTACTGCTACCATGCTCACCCATTAAATTTCACATAATTCTAAGTATTTCATAAAATTCCCTTAGAGCTTCTGGAGAAAAAAAAAATCGACTGTGATAAACGACCAACAGCATTTACTAACTGAATAATTAATAATTGGACGCTTTGTTTTTTAAAAAAGTTTCTATTAAACATTCATAAATTTGGGATTTAAAAACTAGACAGCATAATATCAAAAGAGCACGCATTATGTTGGCATATGTTAAACTATTATGAATGTCACTAGCAATAAAATTAATAGGAAAAGATGTTTAATAATGGAGGGCAATTCAGAATGCTTCATTATTCGTTATATTTTTTATTTTTCATTCTTATTTTCTGTATCCAACTGAAATTTGTGAGTCTATTATTGGCTGTAAAATCAGGGTTTTTTTTTCAACTTTATTTTGCACACTGACTAAGGTAAAAGTATTTGTATTAATAGATAACCATTCATGAAGACACATATATGCATAATATATATATACAAACATATATCTGTCTATCCATCTACTCATCCTTCAGATAACTAATTATTTATAATAATTTTTCCTTTTTTTTCTTAAGCATTCAGTAAGTATCTATTGAGCTCTTCTTACATATTGAATTCTATACTAGGCATTTGGTTTACAATTAGGAGCAAAATATAAACATCCCCTTGCCCCTGTAACTTAGCAAAAAACCAAAAACCAAAAAACATAGCAATAATTGTGTAAGTGTTACACAAAGATTACATTTGACTTTCATATAACTTTTATTGGGAGATGTGATTTGATTAGGCTAGTTAGAGGAAGTGATATCTTAAGTAGGTGATTTAAACCAAAGTTTGAAAAATAAATAGGCTTCAAATAAGGAAGTTTGAAGGAATTTTGTTCAGAAGGAAGGGCACTTATAAAGTCCCTGTGCATACGAGGGTCCATGTAGCTAGACTGGAGAAAACAGGTAAAATGATTATATGACACAGAGCTGGGAAAGCTTTCAATTTAATCCCTTGTGGACCTTCTCTTTTTTGAGACGGAGTTTCGCTCTTGTTACCCAGGCTGGAGTGCAATGGCGCGATCTCGGCTCACCGCAACCTCCGCCTCCTGGGTTCAGGCAATTCTCCTGCCTCAGCCTCCTGAGTAGCCGGGATTACAGGCACGTGCCACCGTGCCTAGCTAATTTTTTTGTATTTTTAGTAGAGACGGGGTTTCACCATGCTGACCAGGATGGTCTCTATCTCTTGACCTCGTGATCCACTCGCCTCGGCCTCCCAAAGTGCTGGGATTACAGGCTTGAGCCACCGCGCCCGGCCCCTTGTGGACCTTTTAGGGATGCTAGTCTTTATCTGAATGACAAAAAGAAGAGAGGAAACTTCTTTGAGTTATAGAAGTGCAAGTATGAGGAGAATGTTAGTAGCAACAATTAAATGCATATTTTAAAAAGGTCACTCAGCCAGCCTGCAGCGTGAACAGATTGGCAGGTGCCTGAGGGCTTGAGACTTGCTGTATCTGTAGTTTGAACATGGACAGTGTTTGTAAATTAGAGAAAAATAAACTGACTTAAGAAATGTTTGAAAGTAAAATCAAAGTAAAATCTTTACATATTACATATGTAAATATTTACATATTACATATTTACATATTAAATATTTACATATTAAATATTTACATATTAAATATTACATATTACATTTAATTACATATATAGATAAAAATGAGAAAAGATTCAAGAATGACTATTGGGTAAATAGTTTTATGATCTGAATGGATAATTACATCATTGACTCCTATGATAAAAATAAGTAAGACTGACTAAAAGAAGAATGTGATCAGTTTAGACCTGGGGAGTAAGAAGCTATTTTTACAGATTTAGGAGGAGATGGCAAGCATAAATTTAGATATTTCAGAACTCAATGAAGTATCTCCATAAATGTGAAAGTCTCAAAATATGGGTGGTTATTAACACCATAGACACCTAGAGAAAGAATACAAAATAAAAGAGAGCTTTAAAGAACAAAAAGAACACCAAAGGAAACCATACCACGTCTATTATTTCCCTTTGCAAAAAGCAGTAATGGAGGTAAGAGTAAAATGAATTCAGCTATATTTAAATTAGCTATTGTGTTTCCTTCTGAATTGTCCAGAAGGAGACCCTGTAACAGTGATTAGGCTTTTGTCCGTATGTTCTTAATTCCAGCCTCATTTATACCACAAACTAGAATTGTGAGCTAGAATACAACTGAGAAGCATTTATTTAAATAATCTCCATGATCAATTTATGTAGAGATCTGGTAAATGTTTAAGAACAATGCTAATAATTTCCACTTTGGTTAGGTCCTGAGTTTTTTCTCCTTCATCTACACAAAAGCATACTTACATAAAATATTTTAAAAAGTGATTCTGACAGTTATTCTGCAATTTATGTCTCATAAAAAACAGAAGTAACCTTTTCACAGATTATATCACAGAAAGCCCAAATCATAAGTGATCCTTTTAATGAAAAAGAATCACCCTTTCAAACCTAGCAAAGCCTTAAACTCATACATACTTTTTTACACGAAGTTATCACATAAGAAATGGGTGAACATAAGGATGGACACAATGGCCAAAATGTGACAGACCACTTATACTATACCTGCTTAGAGAGCCACGTATCTGATGTCATCTCATATTTCTGAAACAAAACAATTAATTCCATGAAGCATCTAAAGACCAAAATGAGCATATATCAATTTAACTTTTTTTTTAAACACAGTTATCATCAGGTTTTTTTCCCCTCTCTTCAACTGGTGAAATACCCTGAGAGATCTCATTGTCATTATTGATTTAATCTGAATGAGTAAGTAGAGAATAGGGACTAAATGATAATTTAATTATAAAGTCTTTTCTTTGGTGAACTCTTTCAGAATTCCCAGCAGTACCTCACCAGGGATAAGAGATCATTTTCCAGCTCTGTTTGATTACCTCATTCGAACTGTTTTGAGCCACCAGACACTGTCTCTTTTCACCTCTAGGCATCACTGAGGGACAAAATTATTAAGTCCTTCAAAGGAACTGGGCAAACAGCCAGGAATAAAATTAAAAAGTGGACATTCTTTCAATATTTAATTTATTCATAATAATGGCCAGTTTTTTTCTTCTTAGTACCTCAGTCTTTGAGAAAAAATAGCAAACATTTGAAATGAAAAAATTATGTGTCCCTTCAAAACAGTCTTGCATCAGATCAGAGCCAAAATCATATTGCTAAAAGCAAAATTAGACTAATTTGACCCCAAGGTAAATATGTGTAGACAGGACAAGTTTTAGTAATACCATTTACATTTAATGACATAAAATACTTGTAGTTTTCTGAAAGAAATGATTCTACAATAAAAGTATTCAAATTAAGAAACATTAGGCCGGGCACAGTGGCTCAAGCCTGTAATCCCAGCACTTTGGGAGGCCGAGGCGGGTGGATCACAAGGTCAAGAGATCGAGACCATCCTGGTCAACAAGGTGAAACCCCGTCTCTACCAAAAATACAAAACATTAGCTGGGCATGGTGGCCCGTGCCTGTAATCCCAGCTACTCAGGAGGCTGAGGCAGAAGAATTGCCTGAACCCAGGAGGCGGAGGTTGCGGTGAGCCGAGATCGCGCCATTGCACTCCAGCCTGGGCAACAAGAGTGAAACTCCGTCTCAAAAAAAAAAAAAAAAGAAAGAAACATTAATAACAATGTATTAGGGGCTTTTATATATGCAGAGGTACCCTTCTCAAATTGTTAATAATAAATTATTTTCAGGTTTTTAAATACTAATTTATCTTTCTAAATCCATATTATTTTATTATAATTGATCACATTCTCTTTTCCGAGCATTTTATCCCCATAGATATTCATTACATGAAGATATCAAACAAACATCTAACTGAATCATTTATTTATTCTCCATTTGCACCCTCACATTAACCATTCTTGATATCTGTAAAACACAGAAATAAAATATATTCCAATGCCACTGCTTGTTAGTACCACCAAGTATTAGTAGAACCCATGAGAGCCCCAAACTTCATGTGTTATTGTTAGTCTCATTATTTCAATTAACAGAATGGAAAATCTTTTTAACTCCACACGTAGAATAAAATATATTAGAATATCAACAAGGTGTCAAATCAAAAGTAGGATAGGACTACTATATCCATTTTCTATTGAAGCATTTCTTTGCAGTTAACTGTATGCAATGAAAATATTTAGAATATCCTTATCTAGAAGGGCTTCCTCTAACTACAAAATATGTAGGTCAGTTTTTTTTTTTAATTGTACTTTAGATTCTGGGGTTGATGTGCAGATCATGCAGGATTGTTGCGTAGGTACATACGTGGCAATGTGGTTTGTTGCCTCCTTCCCCCCCGTCATCTGTATCTGGCATTTCTCCCCATGTTATCCCTCCCCAACCTCCCCATCCCCTCACTGTGCCTCCCCTGCCCCCTCCCAACAGACCTCAATGTGTGATGCTCCCCTCGTGTCCACGTGTTCTCACTGTTCAACACCTGCCTATGAGTGAGAATATGCAGTGTTTGATTTTCTGTTCTTGTGTTGGTTTGCTGAGAATGATGGTTTCCAGATTCATCTGTTTTCCTACAAGGACATGAACTCATCCTTTTTTATGGCTGCACAGTATTCTATGGTGTATATTTGCCACGTTTTCCTTACCCAGTCTATCACTGATGGGCATTTGGGTTGGTTCCAGGTCTTTGCTCTTATAAACAGTGCCTCTATGAAAATACGTGTCAATGTGTCTTTATAACAGAATGATTTATAATCCTTTGGGTATATATCCAGTAATGGGATTGCTGGGTCAAATGGAATTTCTATTTCTAAGTTCTTGAGGAATTGCCACACTGTCTTCCACAATGGTTGAACTAATTTATTCTCTCAACAACAGTGTAAAAGTGTTCCTATTTCTCCATATCCTCTCCAGCATCTGTTGTCTCCAGATTTTTTAATAATTGCCATTCTAACTGGCATGAGATGGTATCTCAATGTGGTTTTGATTTGCATTTCTCCAATAACCAATGATGATGAGCATTTTTTCTTATGTTTTTCAGCCTCATGTATGTCTTCTTTTGCAAAATGTCTGTTCATATCCTTTGCCCACTTTTGGATGTTTTTTTTTCTTGTAAATCTGCTTCATTCTTTGCAAATTCTGGATATCACCCCTTTGTCAGATGCACAGATTGCAAAAATATTTTCCCATTCTGTTGGTTGCTGGTTCACTCTAATGATAGTTTCTTTTTCTGTAAAGATGCTCTTGAGTTTAATTAGGTCCCATTTGTCTGTTTTGGCTTTTTTTTTGCCAATGCTTTTGGTATTTTGGTCATGAAGTCCTTGCCTACTCCTATGTCCTGAATGGTTTTGCCTAGACTGTCTTCTAGAGTTTTTATGGTATTAGGTCTTATGTTTGAGTCTTTAATTCATCTAGAGTTAATTTTAGTGTAAGGTGTCAGGAAGGGGTCCAGTTTCTGCTTTTTGCACATGGCTAACCAGTTATCCCAGAACCAATTTATTGAATATGGGATCCTTTCCCCATTGCTTGTTTTTGTCAGGTTTGTCAAAGATCAGATGGTTGTAAATATGTGGCATTGTCTCTGAGGTCGATGTCCTACTCCCTTGGTCTATATCTCTGTTTTGGTACCAGTACCATGCTGTTTTGATTACTGTAGCCTTGAAGTATAGTTTGAAGTCAGGTATCTTGATGCATCCAGCTTTGTTTTTTTGTTGTTTTGTTTAGGATTGTCTTGGCTATGTAGGCTCTCTTTTGGTTCCATATGAAGGTTGAGTGGTTTTTTTTCCAGTTCTGGGAAGAAGGTCATTGGTACCTTGATTGGGATGGTGTTGAATCTATAAATTACTTTGGGTGGTATGGCCATTTTCATGATATTGATTCTTCCTAATCATGAGCATGAAATGTTTCTCCATCTGTTTGTGTTCTTTCTTATTTCCTTGAGCAGTGGTTTGCAGCTCTCCTTGAAGAGGTCCTTTTTAGCCTTTGTTAGTTATATTCCTAGGTATTTTATTCTTTTTGTAGCAGTTGTGAATGGGAGTTCTCTCATGATTTGGCTATCTGTTATTCTGTTATTGGGGTACATGAATGCTTGTGATTTCTGCACATTGATTTTGTATCCTGAGACTTCACTGAAGTTGCTTATCAGTTTAAGGGGATTTTGGGCTGAGATGATGGGTCTTCTAAATATACAATCACATCATCTGTAAATAGAGACAATTTGACTTCCTCCTTTCCTAACTGAATACCTATTATGTTTTTTTTTCTTGCCTAATTGCTCTGGCTAGAACTTCAAATACTATATTGAATAGGAGTGATGAGAGAGGGCATCCTTATCTAGTGGCAGATTTCAAAGGAAATGCTTCCAGTTTTTGCCCATTCAGTGTGATATTGGCTGTAGGTTTGTTGTAAATAGCTTTTATTATTTTGAGATACATTCCTTTGCTACCTAATTTATTGAGAGTTTTTAGTACAAAGGGATGCTGAATTTTGTCAAAGGATATAGGCCAATTTTTAAATTTTTACTTTAATTTTTTATTTAAAAATCAAGATCGTGTCTCACTATATTGTGCAGATGGGTCTCAAACTTGTGGCCTCAAGCCATCCTCCCCACTTGACCTCCCAAAGTGGTAGAGTGGTAGGCATTTTCTTTTTTTTAAGACAGAGTCTCTCTTTCTTTGCTGCCCAGGCTGGAGTGCAGTGGCCTGATCTTGGCATATTGCAACTTCTACCTCCCAGGTTCAAGTGAATCTCCTGCCTCAGCCTCCCAAGTAGCTGGGATAACAGGCATGTGCCACCATGCCCAGCTAAGTTTGTATTTTTAGTAGATATGGGGTTTCTCTATGTTGGTCAGGCTAGTTTCAAACTCCCGACCTCAGGTGATTCACCTGCCTTGGCCTCCCAAAGTGCTGGGATTCATGCATGAGCCACCAAGACAGGCCTATAATGTTTATTTCTATATATGTATGTGTACATATATATGTCTCCTTATTTATATATAAAATGTTGTGTTTACATATATGTTTAACTTCACTCTGAACTTAAATAATTCATGTAATTTTATTTTACATTCCCACCTGCAAAGAATGAGAATTTTTGTTCTTTACATACTCTTTAACAGTTAATATCATCAGTTTTTTGTTATTTTAATGTAGTCATTCTGATGATGTGTAGTATTATTATAATTGCAATCTATATTTTGCTAATGTCTAATGAAGTTGAGTACTTTTATTTATTTTTAATATTTTTATATAAAAATGGGATCTCATTTAGTTGTTCAGGTTGGTCTTGAACCCTTGGCCTCAAGTGGTCCTCTCATGTCAGCACCCCAAATTACTAAAATTACAAGGATGGGCCACCATACCTGGCCAAATGTTGAATACTTTTTCATGTGCTCATTACCTTCCTTATAAGTAACTGTTTGCATTTTAATGTTTTTATGGGGTTGTGTTTTTATTACTGAGATATAGAATTTCTTTATATGTGTTTTTGTCTGATATACATTTTGCAAATATTTTCTTCCAGACTATAGTTTACATATCCATTTCCTTAATGGTGTCTTTGATGAGAACTTTCTAATTTTATTGATGTCCAATTTATTGTTTCATAATTAATGAGTTTTTGGCTTACCCAGTACAGTAAAGTTTTATTTCATATTTTCCCCTAGAACAATGACAATATTAGCTTTTAAAATTAGGGCTATGGTTTATCCCAAATTGATTTTAGAATATGATATAAGATGTCAAACATCATTTTTTTTTCCACAATAGGGATGTCAATTGTTTCAGTTCCATTTTTCTGCACTGCATTGCTTTGACACCTCTGTAGAAAATAAATCAATCATATAAATGTGGTCCTGTTCTCTAGAAATCATTCAATTTAGTAACTTATTTGTGGTCCTTATCCCTCCACTAGCATCTCCAGGTTTTTGTGGCTTTTTATCTACTCTTGAAATCACATAGGGCTAATTCCTTCAATTTTGCTCCTTTACAGGATTGCTTTGACTTGTTCAGGTATGTTTTGTTTACATATTAATTTTTAAAAACTGCTCATCTATTTCTACAAAAAGAATCAGAAGGGATTCTGATTGGGATTATTTTAAAATTATGATTAAATTTTGGTTGAATTGGTATCTTCAGAATATTAATCTTTTCTATTTAAAAACATGGAATAGCTCTCATTTATTTAGGTCCTTCAAATGCCTTTTAGTAACATTGTATTATTCAGTATTGGAGTATTTCACAATATTCATTAACTTTATGACTGTGTAAAGTTTTAAAGATTTTAACGGTGTTTTAGCCGATTTTTTCTTAATATCACTAACATATAGAAATCATGTTTTATTGTTTCACCATTCTTTATTTTGAAACAAGTACAAACTTACAGGCAAGTTAGATGACTGGTTCAAGAAACCTGAATACACTTTGGACGTACTTGCCACCTGTTTATATTTCATCTCATTTGCTTCCGTACAAATTGTGATTTTGTATTCCAGATTTTTATTGTAGCCTTTTAATAAAAAATGTACGCAATTATGTTATCTATAAATACAGACTTAATTTTCCTTTCCTAACACGGTAACTGATTTCTTGCTAAGTTACTCTGAGTGGGGCCTCTGGCAAAGTTTGCATCATAGTACTGAGAATGGATATCCTTACCTCACTGCTAATCTTAACATGAACAAGGTTAGTGTTTGCACATTCAGTAGGAGGGTACTTTATGAATATCTTTTAACAGATTGGGGAGGTTTCTTCTTACTCATTTATGTTGAAAGTTATCATGAATTGGGGTTTTGAATTTCATCAATTGCTTTTTGTCATTTAAGAAGATATTTAATTCTTTTTTCCTTAACTGAATTACACTGATTGTTTTTCAATATTAAACTAATCTTAAATTCCTGGGATTAACCTCATTTGATCATAATGCACTATCCTCTATTTATATTGATGGTGTTGAGTATTGATATATTGATATATTAAGGACTTCCTCATATTTGTGTTGATATGGAAAATCACCAAAATTGTGATTTTTCCCTTTAAAAAAGAACTTTGTTCTGGTAGACAGTTAATTTACAGACAGATGAACTTGACATTTTACAGTATAATCTAAAGGAGATTAGAAGGTGTTTAGAACAGTTGTATTTCCAGTACTCTTTCTTTCTTGGTTCTCGGTTGAATATCCCGGGTTTTCGGTGAGATCTCTTCACTATTGTTGTTCAGAACTCTAATCCCTCTAAGTACTCTGAAACTTGCAGATTCTTCCTTTGCTACAAAAATGTTTATTAGTTGTTTCCTTTAAGGCAATGTGGAGGCATATATGTATGTACAGCTAAGCACTAAGCCTAATACATAAGGGGTCCTCTTCATAGATTACTAGGGTTCTTTTCTATATTGCTCCAACTTCTATGGTCCCTGACCTATAAATTCTAGTCATCACAAAAGCCTCAAACTCTGATTCTCCCTGCCTACTTCGATCACAGAGACGTTTTTGCTTTGCTTGGGCTCTATCTCCTTGCCATTTGGTCTTAAAAGTATAGTGAATATAAACTCATAGTCAGGTTGATTTTGTGCATTTACTTGATTTCAGCATTTATGGTCATGATCCTCCTATTGTTCCATATTTGAAAACAGTTGTTTTGTATTCTTTGTACAATTTGAGAGTTGTTTACAACAGAAAAGCTAGTCAGGTAACATTTACTCCATCTTTTCCAGAAAAGGAGGTTGAAAATTCAGTTGTTATTCTAAAAATCCTTTACCAAAATGCCATGCACATAATATAACCATTTAAACTTTTTGCAATGTTTTCTCTACCAGGAATTTTTAAAAATTACACATTAAATTTACTACAGAGTTTATAAAAACTGATAATAGGAATTGAAATATAACCTGATTTCAAAACAGAGGGTTCATAAACCAGTTTTTACTAGTTTTATTTAATTTCAGGAGAGAAACACTGTTATTCTATCAGATCTATCTGAATTACAGAAAAAATAAATAACAGGGATATATTTAAAGAGGATAGAAAAATTTTCTGTATTCTCAAGTTAAAGACACAATATAGAGAAAAATTCCATATCTGAGAATGAAGCTAATCTGTCTTGGATTAATCTTCCTGCTGTATAATAGTTAATTTGGTTTTTAAAAGCTCCATTTGTTCTCTTCTGCTTATCATCAATATTGTTCACTTCAAAGTTTGGAAGCTTTACGAATTAAAATATATATTCTTAATAGAATAATTCTTTTCCTACTAGTTTTAAAAGTTAAACCCTGAATTTTTGCACAATGCATTTCCTGATCCCTCTTTGTAAAGTTGCATAAGCTACTTTACTTAAAGCATAAAAGAATAGTAAAGTGTACTTACTTTACTGCAAGCACCAGTAGTGGTCTCACAGACTGTGAGGATAGAGATGTTCTGAGGTCGGTTTAACCATCTTACCACAGTCTTGGTATTGCTTACCCATTTAACCATAGTGATATAGTATTCTCTAGTTTGGAAACAAAATTAAAACATATGTTTAGAGCCAGAGCATTGGGATAATACCAACAATATACATTTGCCATTTTATATATAAGAATAACTGAACCACTATAAGGATGTTGCTTCATATTAATTTATAGATAGATACATAGATATCTGCTCTATTCAATATTTACATATATAAAATATATGTGTATGTATGTATTCACATGGGCATATATGTATGTTTACAAATATACAGATAATTTGAGAATAAATTTGAGAGTGAACTATTTCCCAGAAAAGTAATTCTTGGAAAAATCAAAACAATCATATTCTAGATGTTTATGAAAATTATCTATTGATTAGTACTCCTTTAAGTGCAAAACAATTATACATTTTTAAACGCAAGTTTTTTTTTCTTTAAAATCACAATCAATGAATCATCAAGAATAATCTTTTCCAATAAAAGGCAAAGGTTATTTCTGGCTTAATGATTATATCTTTTACATAACCTCTGTGTTATTTCACTTTATATGTGGGACCTTTGGCTACAAACGTATGAATGGTTTCTTTTGGTCTTTGTCAGTTGTAGACCAAGGACCAGTCCCCATCTTAATGCATAGTATTTCTAACAGCATTGTCAATTACCTTATTTATTTGAAACGTTTTTAAACCAAGAAGGAATCAAATTAAAGAAGATGAAATTCTATTAAATTCTTGGTATAGTAAGGATATAATTCATGGGGCCAGTTATGTCCTCAGACTAATTGGAGATAGGAAAAAGTTTATGTTTCTTCCTTTATAATACATATATTTGGACATGTATACCTTATGTCACAAAGCTTCCAACTCACACACAAGAAAATACAATCATCAATACTCATAAATTTATGATAAAAATTTTAAATTTTTTTCTAAAATATTTTCCAGTTTCAGAACAGATTAGTTACTTCAGAAATAGCCATCCAGTCTATAGCCATACCACACTGAATATGCCCAAGCGCACCTGATCTCAGAAGAAATTGCCATCCATGTAAGGAAAGAGCTATCAAAGTACTGTATAACAACTTACTAACCTAGTTTTATATGACTTAGAAGAAATCAGCTACAGAAGAATAACCTCATGACACAAATCCCCTGTCTTTAGATGCATCTGGGTTAAATATCCAGCTACATGAATGTTCCATATCTAACATTACTGAGTAGCTATTTCCTCTAGAAAACCTGTGAGCTGATCAAAGTTAAGACGTCAGGTAAAGGTCAAGCATAAGTTGACATACAGGAAGGCTGCCATATTTTTTTCAACAATCTCTTCAAGACATCTGGCAACTTTCACAACCAGCTGAACTCGGCTTGAAAACTGCCATTAAATGCAGTAAAATCAAAACATGAAGTGCCCTAAATAGTTAATAAGGCAACATTGAATAAAATATGCAGCTAGCTTAGGTATAATCTTTGTTCATATCAATAGGCTTTGTGATCCTCCAAAGAACAGTGTCCTGTTCACTTTCACTGTGTTTTGTTTAAGCTGATTACTTTGCATACACGATTATATTTAGAAATGTGAATATTAAAAAGTAGAAAGTATTAACCTTTAATAGATTTTTCTAGAGAATTTAGCTTATAGAAAAATGATATTAAGTACTATAAATAATCAGAAAATAAGTGTTGAAATGCTGAATAATTGATATAAATGTTCAAATTTGAAGTCAAAAATTAATTTGAATATTATAAACAACTAAGCAAAGACTGCAAAATCAAAGTCATATTTTCTGGTAAAAATCTAGATTGAACTGATATACAGTTGATTTTCAAATCCGGTCAGAAATGTGTCTCAATTACCTGCCATAATATTATATTTTGTGCAATAGGAGGTAAGAAACTAACATGAATAATTAAAAAAATAAATAATAACAACAAAATAGAATTTAAATATTCATCTTGAGAGGTTTTCCCTTTCAAAGTTGTTGTCAAATGAAATGTTACAAGAACATCTTCAAAATGCCTCACAGGCATGACACAATATATTTATTAGCTAAGATGCCAAATTTTGACTTTCTTTTTTTTGACAGAGTCTCACTCCGTCACCAGGCGCCAGATTGGAGTTCAGTGGCACGACCTCAGCTCACTGCAACCTCCACCTCCTGGGTTCAAGCAATTCTCCTGCCTCAGTCTCCTGAGTAGCTGGGACTACAGGTGCGCGCCACCAAGCCCAGCTAATTTTTTTTTTTTTGTATTTTTAGTAGAGGCAGGGTTTCACCATGTTGGCCAGGATGGACTTGATCTCTTGACCTCATGTTCCGCCAGCCTTGGCCTCACAAAGTGCTGAGATTACAGGTGTGAGCCATTGTGCCCGGCCTAAATTTTGATTTTTAAAAAAAGAATTTAATATTTGGAAAAGAATTAAAAGCCAACCAGTACAAATGTGGTGAATAACTGATTTTTAAGGGAACACTAACTTAGTTTTAAAATGTTAAGTTGAAAATCATTAATTTACAGCAATACACTTATATTTATCTTTGACTAAATATTGCGATGGCTGTGTCTGTTTCTACATAATGTGCCTTATGGTCACATTATGACCAGATAAGCAAAGCATTATCTGATGTGAGATACCTCATTATAAACCTTACTTATACCCAAGAATGACCTTGCTTACGGTAAACACAATCTGAAGAATGAAAGTTCTCCATAAAGTTGAATTTGTAAAGTCTAACAAGGGACCATTTCAAACCACTGAAATTTCTATATTAAAGTGTTGGAAATAGCCAAAATGGAAGCTCAAGTAGAGCTTGACACATAGGCCAGGAGGACAGATATATCTATTAACTAAATCTCTTCCTATATCATTTATTTCCTTGCCCCAGGAGTCTAGCTGTACATCTCCCTGTGAATCATATTGATTAATCATGCTTACTCATAAGTGTTCAGGCTGTCTCTGAATGAGGGAGTAGGGAAGCACCCTTACCTGGAAATGTCACACTCCTTGGCCTGCCTGCTTCAGATGTAGCTGTTCTCCTGGAACTCCATCTCATGAATACATTAGATCTGGTGTTCCATGACCAGTGGCCAGCAGAAGTGTCCCTTTCTTATAACTGGATTTCCTGCTTGTTCCTAGTCTCCATGGCTCTGGATTACCCAGGAAGTCCTCGAGGATCTGGTCCTCTTGAGCCACAGAGACAGAGACAAGCTAGTTAGAGGGATTATACTCAAGTCAACAGAGACTTTCTATCAGCTGGGTGGTCTGGCACAGAAGATCTAATTGTCCACAAGGTTATATGAAATGGAGGCCCCAGCGTCACCTGCAGACAGGTATGTTAGCAGTTACACCGTGTTTTCATGGCCTTCCTGTGCAATCATTGCTCTGTGTTTGCACCAAAATAATTGTGAAATGTAGTTACTTTGTGCTCTTCTCTTCTAGATAATCTGTAATATCTTCCCAAAAGTATATTGTGATGGTATTCATGACCAAATTATAGCTAGTGTCTCCAAAGACCTCTGGTAATAACTATGTATTACTTGTAAGAAGGACACTTCCATGAATGTGGGTTAATTTATTAATTAGATTTTCTTGAAAAGCACAGATATTCCTTGGAAGAGTAAGTGAAGTAGGCTAGATATACTTAAAGAAATAGGAAGAGGAAGCCTGACAGTGTCAAGCCCAGAGTGACAGGGGAAACGTGACCATGTTAAATCAGTGATGCAGGTTGAGAACATCAGGTCACAAAACATAGATGACTGTAGAAAGATTTCTAATAAGTAAAATAATGCTAAAGACATAGAATAAGAAGACACCAAATATACATTATTACTTTTACTCTTCATACTAGAGAGGTGTACACAAATGACCATGTATAACTTCTCCAAATTAATGTGACTTATCCAATCTGTGGAGTATCTGCATGATTCATTTATCGTAAGATAAAATTTCCCTTGAAAGTAAATATGTATTTTAAAATTCACACTTAGATTTTCTAATAAAGGTATTGAGTGATTGCAATACCTTAAGTGCACAGTACAATAATTTGGCAAAAGATTTCTTCCTTCAAAGATGAGATAACCCATCTAACTCCCGTTGGTTTTGGAAATATTCAAGAAGGGGCATTATCCTAGTTTCTACAATGCTACATTCTTTACAGAATCAGTACAGACTGTGATTCAGATAAGGATAAACTGAATGGTGATGAGATGAGTCTGAACTGAATTACTTTTGAAGAAAAGTAGAACTCAGTGTCTAAATTGATGAAATGACTTTAGCTGAATCAGACATAAATAAACAAATAAATAAAACAATTGATGAGAATATAAGGTTAAGAAGTAGGAGAAGAAATTATGCCTTTCTGTAGATTATCTTATCATTTTCTTTTTAAATCATATAAATTAATAAAAATTTATTTTACAGTCTTTGATGAGTATAAGCATTGGGTTGAAGGAACAGTCTATCAAATAATGATACCAGCTTGGGGACCTTTTACTATTATAGTGATAAACACTGGTTATTATAAATGAGTAAACCAATCATCCAAATAAACAATCAAAGAGACCAACAACAACAAATAAAGACCTAGAATCTTCAATTCAAACAAAAAAAATGTTGTTCTCTAGGCTGGAAGTCAGAGAACCCAGTTTCTAAGATAGTGCAAGTCATAAAAAAATCTTTCTGTATTTATCTATTATCCTTCCCTATATAGACACGGTCATATATGTATTCAATTATTATTCTAGTCATCGTGGCAATTTTATTGGAAGGAAGAAAGCTAAGAGATGGTTATATTTGTGGTTTATGTGTGGTGGAAAAAAAAGTACTAAAAAGGAAACGGAAAAGGAATAAAAGATAGTTTGTAATAGTACTGAAAAACAGAATATGATCCACTTATTGATTGCCATTTCATAATCTAAATATTCTAAAAATACACCAGATGCCTAAGTAACATACCAAAAAAACTCATAAACACATAAATTACTATAAAATCATTATTTAAATATTCTGCTAATGAGAGTTTAGGCAGTATTTCAAACTATATGGGTAGCTATGCTATGAACACAACACAAACATCAAAAAGAAGAGAGAACATCTGATGAACTTAATAGGATGTGAAGAAACTATGTTATTAATAATTCAATTTATATATGTTTATATTTATACAAATAGGTAATAAAATCAAGGCCAGGAATCAAGAGCTCCTTTTGGAAAGAAATGTGGATATTGTAAAGTTGATTCCTATTTCAAAGATTTTTTTGAAAGGAAAAAAATTAGAAATTATTATTTCAAGACAAGGGGATTCAGCCCTGAGACAGGTAGTGATTTATCCAAAGAGACAAATGAAATGGTGGTAGACAGGTGACTCAAACACTCCTAGTCTGTTTTCCTTTCCTGTTATTCAATAGCATTAAAGAAACCAGAGAAAAAAAGTAAGAGTTAAGGACCAGATAAAATGTCAATAGTGTCCATAATTGCTTCATTTGTAACTTAACCATCCATGGCCGCTAGATCAAGCTCAGAAATAAATGTTACTGTTTGATTTGGTCAACTTTATTACATTATATATGTCAATTCAGGCCTATCTTTAAGGTTTTCCATCCAATGTGGATGAAATGCTCTGCAACTTGATGAAAGAGGCCTTACTTCATTTTCTACTTTTGTTATCAACCAGTCCTGAGCCTCTATCTCAATCATTTACTTTGGCTGGGATTTATCTTTTCCATCAGGAGGAGGAATGGTTTATATTAGGTAGTTAATGAGGGTCTTCTGGTATAAGCATTCCATAAACCGTTATTGCCTTTTCAAGTGGGTAAAATTTCCACATACATCAGGCTGCACTCTGTAAAAATGACCAACTGGAATGGAATTTTTTCTAAATATATCAATGAAACAAAATTTGAATGAAATTTCTGTTGGAACCAATCACCCTGATTGTCAATATCATCAAAATAAACTTTGAACTTAGCCCCATATTATTCAATATAATGTGAAACCATTTTTCTAAATCAGCTGTCTATCCCATCTCTAGGCTTGTGATAAATTTCCAAAGAGCTGTAGTATTTGAAAGAATCACTTTGAAGTCTGAGACCATGCTGGATTTCAAAATACACATAATTATTTGAATAGCTGTTCATTGCTGAAGATTTTGTTAATATTAAAATTATACTTCTAACCCAATAAAATATGTTTTCTCCCTGATCAAGCTTCTTAAATATAAAGATTTCATATGTAGGATATTTTGGGAAAAAAAATCATTAAATATCTGTCTGGAGAAGAAAGCTAGAGAATCCTTGGCAAAACTGTGGGGAGAAAGTTGGAAAAATTCACAAATTCCAGAGGGATTATACACTTCTAAAGAGCACCTTGAAAAAATATTTGGAACAACTATTTTCTTGAAGAAAATTTAATGGAAAATGATCCTTTGCCATCTCTGTCACATCTGCAGGAAAAGACCTAATTCTCAGTATCAGTCTCTTCAGTCATTTTGTGGTGCTGATAATCACCTTGGAGCTAAATGCTTCTTGGGAACAGCCAGACACTGAGAATGACTTCATTCCTCACTAATCGAGGCAACTTCAGATTTATTTTCAAGTGGATTTGTTGAACTGATCACATCTCTCTCTAAATTGCAACAAAATGATAATTGAAGTGAAAATATCTAGTTCCCCATAAAAGTGAAACTGAAATTGCATACCTTGATTTGAAGCTGTCAGGTGGCATGAGCTCCAACGTGTGAGTTGGTCCATATAGGTTTACAACATATAATTTTACTGTTGGGTTCACTTGACCTGCCTTTGAGAAAATGAAAGTTGTAGTGCAAGTATATTAAGCATTAGAATATATTGAGCAAAAAAAGGACTTTTGATTCATTTATTGTTTAGTGTTAGAAGAGAAAAAAAGTTTAATTTCTCTGAAGTAAAAATGATTTTAAATTCGACAACATGATTGCTTTCAATTGTTTTTTCAGATTGCTGCTTCTCAGGCATTTTCATCAGACAATTAAAGGTGATAGGAAATTGTGATGACTTCACTCATTAGGCAGTGCTACAGTGTTCTTTCCCTAAAATGGCACCAGTAGTTCAAGTAGCTACTCACATTACAGAATATGAAATACAATGGGAAGAAGGTTTGGCAAAAAAAAAAAAAAAAAAAAAAAAAAGGAGAAGGCCGGGCGCGGTGGCTCAAGCCTGTAATCCCAGCACTTTGGGAGGCTGAGACGGGTGGATCACGAGGTCAAGAGATCGAGACCATCCTGGTCAATATGGTGAAACCCTGTCTCTACTAAAAAAGAAATACAAAACTTAGCTGGGCATGGTGGCGCGTGCCTGTAATCCCAGCTACTCAGGAGGCTGAGGCAGGAGAATTGCCTGAACCCAGGAGGCGGAGGTTGCGGTGAGCCGAGATCGCGCCGTTGCACTCCACCTGGGTAACAAGAGCGAAACTCCGTCTCAAAAAAAAAAAAGGAGAAATAAAGAAAGAAAAAAGGAAAGAAGGAAACCTACCCAAACTAGGTGCCCCATGCTTAAAATTCCAAATCTCCCAGGCTCTTCTTTTAAACATCTCTACTAAATGGGGTGACTCATTTGCATAATTGACCCTTGGGAGGTGGGCCATGGGCAGACTGCCCTCACTGAGTACTGAATACCTGGCATAAGGAGCAGAAAGGCAGCAGCAAGGATAATGTAATTTGAGTTCAATGAATCAACATTTTAATAAATAAATAATAACTCGCAGGCATAGCAGTTGGTATGTTTCTGGCACGTAGAAGACACTAAAGGCATTGTGTACATTATCTAATTAAATGTCCCTACAGTCCTAACATACAACCATTTTCTTGGTCACAATGTAGAATCTAAGCAAATTGTGCAAGGGGAAACACCTAAAATTCAGAAAGTTAGTATTTAAACCCAGGTTGCTCTTAACTACAATGTGAATGTTGTGCTTTCTGTTCTCTCCAACAAAATGGCCTTAAAAGTTTTGCCAAATATACTGTGAGTAAGTAGGGGCAGCAATGAGAACTTTCAAGCAGTTTGAATGAATGAATGAATGAATAATCACATCAATGATGTACCAAACTGCTTGATTACGTGTGGCTCAATATATTTCTAAACAATACACCATTACTTTATGATGTAGCTGATGCTTAAAGAAGTCTGTGTGAGATATATAGAGAAGAAAAAGGAAATTAAATATTAGTTGAATTTAAAGATCTGATAAAAATCTAAAGGGAATGTGTAAACTGATTTAAAAATGACAAAGATCCATTTTTAAGGAATTGGTATTGACAAAATCCAGAGTTAAGTCAGAACCAGAATCAACATAATACATTCTACCAATAGCCAGCAAGGGCTCCTCAATAACTGTTTTGTTAGGATATCAAAAGAGACTATAGCACATTGGCAGAAGTGCATCATTCACTGGTTAGAAGTATTGAGCCAAAGGAAGAAGTCAGGAAAGGTTTCTACTCAGAAATGAGGTAACTATTAAGAGAAATTATGAAATTGGTTTATAGAGTAAAAAGCTCCCTGGATGATAAGCTATGAGCCTGCCACACACCTAAGACTATAGAATTTATATAAGATTCTTATATATAATCTATGTAAGAATTTGCAAATCATTTCATCATTCCCAAACCTGGCAGTGCCTCAGCACATTTGTTGGGCAGGTTAGCCTTCTGTGACTCTCAGGAGCTCCCTTTCACATCATTCTTCTTTTAATTTAGTTGTCGTGTTTCTCTCCAAAATTAATGGCCTTATCTATTTAATTTTTAGTCTACCATTTCTCTAGCTGGATCAGGTGTGTTAAACTTTAGAGCTGGATACAGTATTAGCAGTGCCATTCAAGGTGTTGTCCTTGGATCAGCTTCTCCTGGAACCTTAACAACACAAATTCCTGGACCCCACCTGAAATCTTATTCAGACTTGGAATTAGAATCTCTGAATGTGGGCCTATGAATCTATTTAAATAAAATTCCCAGATAATGAGTGTGCAAATTTTAATAAAACACTGATCTATATTTCTATCCTTGTCTATTTATCTATCTACCTAACAGCTTGGTGGTCTTCAAATGTCAGCCAGCATCAGAAACATTCAGAGGTCCGAAGGAGCCTGTTAAGCTACTGACTGCTAAAGGCAGTCCACCTCCAGCATGAGACTGATACCCTATGAAGCTGGTGAAAGCACCACATTTTGAGAATGGGCTTGGCTTAATGTGTAAGTCAGAGAACCTGAGTCCAAATGTTGACTCTGCAATTTACTTGGCATAGCTATGAGCACATGCTAAAGAGTCTCAAGTATCATTTATTTGTCTCATTTTGTCATATTCTTTGAGAATATGTCACAAATCAGAAATTTTAAGTTAAAATTTTCCTCCCTATAGATAAAAATATCTCATAGACTAATAAAAAGGTTTATGGAAAATGCCGAAAATAGTATATGGTAGTGAATTAAAATGATAATTATTAAGACACTAAAAGTTCTTTTCTAGTTAGTGAAAAGCTATGCTTCTAATTTTTTATCATTCAATACGCTGATTAAAGCAAATGGGAAATTTAATTAAATTAGATCTTTCTGCAAATTCTTACCAATGATGCAGTTTTATGGCATACTTTGTTAAAGACATATCTGTTATCATATCTTTAAGGCAGTTTCCTTTACGTCAGCAGCAATATAAGCTTACATAGGATCACTGATACTCTAATTAACTTCTACATGAACACAAATGAAAAGTTGTGCAAACTCGTGGCCAGTTTTCAGACAAAATGTGAACAACTCGACTAAGCATTAGGCTGCTCCCAAAATTCAAATGTCCAGCATTCTATAATCTCATATTTGCATCTTTCCATGAAGTTTTGAAATTAAACACACATAACAAATTCATAGGATATGGTTCTGTAAATTTTAATATTTGAATCATTTGAATAATTTCAAGAGTTTGCAGACTAGAGGGTATTCATCTATTTGTTTTTATAGTTACACTTGCCATGAAGACTGCAAATCCACAAATTTCTTTATTATTCTGAAACACAAGCCTCAATAGCAATTAACCTTATTTTACTGGCAACTAAATTGTCATTAAACAAGATAATGTTTTAATTAAAAAGATTAACCTGAGGTGACTAGGAGAGAACTGTGCATCTCTTTTGCGCTGAATTGCTAATGATAGGGTATTTTATGAGTTCTGAGTCATGCTGAATTAAGTAAAATACAAATGTACTTGTTTAATGTAACAAATGTATTGTTTTAATTCACTCTTATGCAATAAACCTTCAAAAAGTGCTACTTTGGAAATTGAAACAACATATAGAGTAAATCTGACCACATTAGGTATTTGTTATACACATTTTAATCTAGTTTAACTTAAAGCACAATTTAGTATAAACTCTATATGTTGTTTCAATTTCCAAAGTAGCACTTTTTGAAGGTTTATTGCATAAGAGTGAATTAAAACAATACATTTGTTACAGCAAAAAACTAACAAAACATCTTTGAAATGAGTAGATAATAAAAAATCTGAAAATTGAAGTAACATACGCAAAATAATACTGAAATTTATTTTAAGAACAAGGACCAAAACAGATTATTTTATTTAACTCTCACTGTCTTTAGTACCTGGGTAGGTGAGCAGGTCTTCTTACTAAAAATCACCTGATGACTAAATATCTGCATAATTTTTATTTTTAATAAATATCAATGGTAGTCATTGTATATAGTTATATATATTATTAGCATATATAATGGCAGGTGTGAGGCTAAGAATGGCACCCATATATAGCTAAGTGATGAGTAAATGGAGCAAACAGAGGTCCACATATATGTGCTAACTTGACAGGGAGATGTTTCGATTCCAGCGGTGTCTTTGGAAATACAAACTGTTGATCTGTGGTGGTTTTATAGAGAGGGATGAAATCAATAGATTTTAGTTGTTTTTTTTTATTCATATAGAAAAGCCATATGCATTAGCTGCATCTTCAAACTGCCTTCTTAGTTCTAGACTCATGGTGCTTGAACTTGGCCATTCCTAGGCCTCATAATTCTGATGAAATCAATAGATTTGAGTTTTTTCTCTGTTCTTAAAATACCTCTGACTTGTATAAAAGTACTAAGCCTTTTAGAATCTGTTTGCTTATTTGTAAAATAGAAGCAATTGTGATAAAGACCAAATGAGAAAAAAACAAACAAGTGGAAAGTCTCCCTGAAAACTTAAAATTTATCACTAGCACATGTAATTTCTACAATTATTAAACAAACATTATCATTATGCCTATCTTTGATATTAAGCAATATTGATTTATTAAAAGAAATGATCAAATAATAAAGTAGGTTTACATTATTGCTGACATAATTTATCATAAATTATCAAATAATAAAGAATCGAAGTTTATATTATTGCTGAATTGTTGACATAATTTAATTTTCTCAAATGCTTCCATTGGTCCATTTGTTTGTCTCAATCTAGTCAAATTTATGAGGCCTAGGTGTGGCCAAGTTTAAGCACTATGAGTTTAGAACTAAAAAGGCAATTTGAAGATGCAGCAAATGTATATGGCTTTTCTATGTGAATCCCCAGAAATCAATTTCTTTTGGGAAATCAGTTACAAACAGTTGTACCTTCCACTGAACTGACTGAATTTTCTTTTTCTTTTTCTTTTTTTTAATAGCCCTTTTATACCTCTCTTTACATATGCCATGGTCTTGACTCTCCAAAGAACATGGGAAAATTAGTTTGTCAGGTATTTTCTGCCTGCTGGAAAGGGATGGGACAGGGACTCAGGGGACAGGGCCTCAGAGGGCAGAGGCATGGAAACAAAGGAAAGTTTTGACTCTGGTTGGAATTTTATTGTGACCAGTTGGGCCTGACCAGAGCACTCATCCTTGAGGGGCTTGAGGCTTTGATCCTGGAGATAAGTCTCCCGTGAACCTCAGAGGATTTTCAGAGTAGGTCTTGTGCCCCAGTAAAGAAATGAGCCAGTAAGCATTTTTTCTTTTCCTTTTTTTTTTTTAAACAAAGAAGAAAAGGAGTGAAGGAGAGGAAGAAAGAGGAAGAAAAAGAGGGAGAGAAAATGGGAATGTAGCTTTATTCTAAAAATGGGTATTAATAATGGCCAATCAATATTTTGTGTATTTAAGGTGGAGAATGTATATTTTGTATATTTAAAATGGAGAGCTCTATATTTATTGAGTTTACTTGTTCCGGATCTGAGTTCAAGTCCTGGATATCCTTATTAATTTTCTGTCTCAGTGAGTCGAAATCTCTTTATGAGTCCTATGTATCTGGGTATTAGGATCGTTAGCTCTTATTGTTGCATTGATCCTTTTACCACTATATCTTTGTTGCTTTGAAATCTATTTTATCAGATGCGAGAATTGCAACTCCTACTTTTTATTTATTTATTTATTTATTTTTGCTCTCCATTTGGTTGGTAAATCTTTCTCCATCTCTTTTTTTTAAGTCTTTGTGTGTCTTTGGATGTGAAATGGGTCTGGATGTAGCATATTGTTAGGGTTTGGCTGTATCTTTTGATTGGGGGATTTAGTCGACTTAAATTTAGGGTCAGTTCCGCCGAACTGACTGAATTTTCTTAGTGCAGTGCATTGAGCACCTGGATGTGATTTTATTCCCTTTAGGCAGTGCACTGAGGAGCTGGATGCTAGTTTATTCCTTTGTGCAGTGTACTGAACGGTTGAATGTGTCTTTCATAGTATGTCACTAGTTCTCCATTTCACATTTAAATTGTCAGGTGAATATTTATTATCTTAAATCAAACAATGTGAGAATTAAAATATCTGAGGCAATTTTTCAGTTTTTCTCTGGGGAAAAAGTAGTGCTGGTAGGCTGTAAAGGCCCAAACTCTCATGCACCAAAAAAAAAAAAAAAAGGAAAAAAAAAGTTAAATCTGTAATTGGGGAAAACAGTTCTTTTCTTTGAGTACGTTAAAAATCTCTTGGTGCAGATTATTTTTTTGTGAAGTTAAATCAGTATCTTCTCCTGAAGAGTACTGAGTATATATGCCTTCTAATCTATGTCCAAAGAAGATCCTAAAAATGGCATTTTAAAATCATGGGATCAGATTCTTCATAACCTTGCATTTAATACTACAATCTGTGGAATGAAGATGGATGAGAAAGAAAGGCAGCAGCATCTCACGGAGGAAAATGCTCATCTTATTTGTGATCCTCCATAATCAAGCCTCCTTTTTTCTTTTTTGCCCTTGGATAACGTGAATCTGGTGGATGGTGGGAATCGAAGGAAACTGTGACTAATCCCACTCCCACCCTGACAGGGCTACAGTAATGAAGGTGATGGGAATCTACCCAGTAGTATGTCCAACTAATGTAGTGCATGATTTAAAAAGTTGAAAACCTATTGTGATTGAAAAAACAAAGTGCAACTCACAAAGAAATGGTTTTAAATGGCTTCTAAATTGTATCAACATCCTGTCTTACTTAGGAGCTAAAATGAGAAATGAAATCTTAAAAGTTTCCTATAAGACATCTTTACGTGATTAATGTATAGGAGGTCTTACTCATGAGCCTTCTTCTCTATTATAAAACATTGGGAAAAATACATGTTTAAAAGACATCTCAAGTAATTAAAGATAGCATACTGAGGAAAACAAGAGAACAATTCAGATGTTTTGGCAACCCTCTTATAGAGGCCTTGCCCAAAACTTGAAAACAGTTTTGCTGTCTGGAACATATTTCCATAGTTGCTTCATCTGATAAAAAAATTCCATCTATCTTACCTACCCAGGGCTATGACTCCGTACTGCCATTTTATATGATGTGTTCTAGAGTATGCTCTGCCAAGGTAATGCTGATGTTAATACTAATGCTAATAAATACTTTATCCTTAGTCTATTCTTTATGGGTGATTTTTTATGCTTGGTCTATTCTTTATTGAGATTCTTTATGCTTAATCTATTTCATACTGAAGATTCTTTATACACAGTCTATAGAAGATTTATACACATTAACATATAGTACATTAGGTGCTCTAAGAAATCATCTGAAAGAAGCTAGATTTTTTTTTAAGATCTTCCAATGTATTTAAACATGGCACTTTCCTCTCCCTTGTAACACCTATTATGGGATAGACCTTGCAGAAACCATTGTCCTGACCTCAGTATATCCCCAATCACTCCTCTGCCTCTTTCAACTGTAAGATGTGAAAAGATAAAAGCATCAAAAGGAAAGAAATCAAAAGAAGTGAAAGTTCACACACTTTCAAATTATCTCTACCTCTTTCCACCCAAGCATTGCATATAGACTATTGGCTGTTTAAAAATGATGAGTCTGACAAGTAAGAAAAACTGTTTTGTTCCAAAGACAACTTGCTCAAGAACCAAGAATACCATCCGGCAAGTCGCTAGTGCAGAGAGAGAAGCAACAAAATAGTACTTCCATGTTACTTACCTTAGGATACGGATACTGCTTTCCTTTGGGATACAATGCTCCAGTAAACCGAGGGATAACCATGCTGGGTACCAAGGAGTCATTTATCATCAGGAAGGCAAGTCTTTCTCCATCTGGTGACCACCAGTGGGCGATGTGAGAATGCAGGAGTTCCTCTAGAATAAATGAGTGTTATTTGAGACCAACTGTAGAGATGTGGGCTCAGTGACCCACAAACATCTGTCCTTGAAATCTCCATTGTACATCTACATTTTCTAGACTGTGTATTGGATTTTATTAACTTCCCTGAGAATCTCCCAATTCTAAGTTACCCTTTTAATTCCAGGAAAAGCAGCTGTAAAGGAAGGGAACAATGAAGTAATGAAGTCAGGATTGCATGGATTTTCAGCAATGTAGACAGAACAGATGAAAGCACTACTAGAGCAATCAGAATGAGAACAGCGATTGAAGGGTGAGATGTAGCCTTAAACCATATCCATGTCATGATTCATTCATATTTGCATACAATCATATTTGCACTCTATCTTCATCAAACAAGTTGAGGGCCCACTAAATTCATCAACTATTTTAAGCTCTGAGGAAATTGAAAAAGAAATATACTAGATATCTTTCATGTAATTCAAGATCCACTATCTACTTTTTGATTCCTGCTTTCTGGTCCAGAAAGCTAACTTATATGAATGACATCAAAAGGGCCCCATATCCTCTGGCTTCCCTTTGGCAGGAGATTAGAAAGAAGAGAATAAAGTCAGGTTATTTATTCTCTTGGCTCTATCCTACAATGTGACCTCAGGCTGGCTGTGAACTTTAAATGATGTCACTACTCCTGTCACTGCAGCCGTGTCTACACAAATTTCTCCTTCTGTGTCTGGTAATGGCTCATCTTCATGGTCATAGGAGTTGTAACAACTTGGCTACTAGCGTCGTTTACATCACTTCCCTTTGTGGTTTTCTTACCCCTTCACCTTAGCCAATGTTCTCTTTGTAAATAAAAAGATAATAAAATGTTCTCTTTGTAAATAAATTATCTTCAAAGTATCTTGTTGAATGTGCCAACACTTGGGACTCTTACAGACACAGAAGTTAATACTAGCAGCAGACTCAGGAGAGACCCTGAAAATTAGATTTTGAGACTATGTTTGTCGTCTCTCTATCTATATGTATAAGTGGAATTTATCACCTTCTCAGGTGGGAATTGAAGCATAGACAGTCCATAGAAAGAGATGGAATTATAAGTAATCAATCATCACTGGTGGTGACATGGAATAAAATACAGGTAGGGGGAAAGGCATTGGGAGAACAAGTGCTTGTGGCACTTACTTGCTACAACAATGATGATTGTAAAGATTAGGAAACACAGTTCTCAAGGTTATTCTGACACTGCAGAGATATTACACAGAAAAAGAACTTGTAACCCTGATTGTGAAATTAGGAATGCCCATGCAGAACAAAAGGTCATGATGATATCTTTGGAAGAGTCCCTCTCTTTTGTAGTTTCAGGGAAACTATGAACACAGTCTAAGAGAACATAGGAATTGTTGCAGGGCTGCAATATATATTAGAGGTTCAACTCCATTTGTTCTTTTAATGTAAGACAAAGATATTCATAAAGATGGACTGGGACCCCAACACACAGGATAAGAGTGTTTGGACAAAAGTATACAGTATAG
Source organism: Leontopithecus rosalia (assembly GCA_028533165.1). Taxonomy (NCBI): domain Eukaryota; kingdom Metazoa; phylum Chordata; class Mammalia; order Primates; family Cebidae; genus Leontopithecus; species Leontopithecus rosalia. The sequence continues at coordinate 104,810,232 of CM052653.1, read as the reverse complement.
TTACGATTTCTAAAACAATCTTATAAATAACACATGTTATGGCTGAATGCTGCTGTATGTGGTTAATTTTATGGCTGAAGACACTGCACATCAAAATTCTGACAAGTCTTGCTGACAGAAGCAACCTCTATCCAAGGGAACTGGGCCTCCTCTGCACAGAGGCAGAGAATGGAAGACAAATTTCTGTAAAACTTACAAAGTGTGCAACACGGGGGATGTTTCTAAAAATCTAGTAGTTTGGGATGCACTGGGATATCTTTTCCAAAGTGAGAGAAAAATTGTTGCGGTCGTACTTGTGCAAAAGTAAAGAGGAAGTGAATTCTTTGGAATTTGAAAACAACATAAGCCACATTGACATATGTCTCTGTTCTATATCTCAGGCAAGCTGTAAAGCTGCTATTTCTGAGTGGAATCGGTGTACCAGGGGGCCCTGCAACTGATCTAGGCCATATTGCAACCTTATCTACATCCTGAACCTTGTGACTTCAGCAGATCCAGTGGCAATGTCAGTGTCCATGACAAACAGAGATGCTGTGTGGAGCCTTTGGCACTCTCTATATGACAATTATCAGATAGGCATTACAAGATTAAAAAAGAAGACCATTGTCACTTGTATTAAAAATATTATCTATTTCATGAGTAGTTCTTTCCAGGGCTCCAGCAGAAACATTTAGCCTCACCATGGGATACCCACAGAGCGTGCATCCCAAACTGCCTATCGTGAACTGATTGTTATCAGATCCACTGACCACAGAGCTGAACATACACACAGCACCATTCCACTATAAAATAGAAGAGAAATTGAGCCAGAAAACAAATGTGACTGCCCATTGTATTGCCTTCTCTGCTTCATCCCCTCTTCTCATCTCACATCTGTGCCACAAGGCATGTTTTCTAACACAAGTTGGCAAGAGAGAAATAGATGCAGGCCTGGTTTATGGCAGGTCTGCATGACATACAAAACAACAAACTGGAATTGGGTAGGCTCCATAGTACAATCTGACTCAGGAGTGGCACTGACTCAGGAGTGGCACTGAAACATAATAATAAACAGAAATCTTCCCAGTTGGTAAGATTTTAATTTAATATTTAGTTGTCCACATTTCATGGCAAAAGACTTAGTTCGAGGCATGGAACCATCCTGACTCATGAACAGTAACTAATTAAACTGTCCACCTGATCAGGGATATGGCAAAAGTAAAATTAGAAAACCAGTAACAAGGAGGTTTAGGAAAAAACAAATGTATCAACTTAATAGAAAGGGGAAAAATGCAAAAATGTGAAGATATTACTGTCCCACTTAACATCTACTGGAGCACATCCATAACAGAGGAGGCTGTCAGTCATCAGGTGGATGAGATGACTGCCAAGTACATGTCCGTCAACCTCTGGCTCCCATCATTACCTGCCAATGGTAGTGGCCATCACTGAACCTTTGACATAGCATCACCTCTCAGGAGAACAGCTGATGGCACGTGAATTTTTTGCCACAAAGTATTTCCTTTTTTTGAGATAATGTAATATGGAAGTCTTATGAATTATATTAAAAACTTTCCATCAAGACAGCATAGCATTTTGTCATCACAGACATACACACATATTCTGGGTGTGGATTTGCTTTTGCTGCCTACTATTCTCTTCAACACTGTTCTTTATATAGGCATTTATCCATTACCATAATAATCTATATTACATTATGTCAAGAAAGGAAATAGTTTTGGCAAAAAGGGTCATGGGCTTAGTGGTAGAATTTGCTAATTTCATGTCCTCCCCTAGCTATATTTACCTGAATTGATGGAAGAATAAAATAGTCTGCTCTACCTCAGTTTTGGTACTATTTGTTTAGCAATAATCTTAAAGCCAGGATGTCATCCTGTATCATGTAGTATGTCTCACCTGAGGAGCCATGAGGTACAGATTAGGCACTAAGGGGTAGAAGCAGTAGTGTTATCTTTTACTATCACACCAATAACCCACAGGACACAATTT
>CM052653.1:104792114-104807743 GCA_028533165.1 Leontopithecus rosalia | reverse complement strand
ATATTTAGGATCGTTAGCTCTTCTTGTTGTATCGATCCTTTGACCATTATGTAATGTCCTTCTTTGTCTCTTTTGAACTTTGTTGCTTTAAAGTCTATTTTATTAGAGATGAGAATTGCAACTCCTGCTTTTTTTGCTCTCCATTTGCTTGGTAAATCTTCCTCCATCCCTTTATTTTGAGCCTTTGTGTATCCTTGCATGTGAGATGGGTTTCCTGGATACAGCACACTGATGGGTTTTGGCTTTTTATCCAATTTACCAGTCTGTGTCTTTTGATTGGTGCATTTAGCCCATTTACATTTAGGGTTAATATTGTTATGTGTGAATTTGATACTGCCATTTTGATGCTAGCTGACTGTTTTGCCCGTTACTTGATACAGATTCTTCATTTTGTTGATGCTCTTTAGCATTTGGTATGTTTTTGGAATGGCTGGTACTGGTTGTTCATTTTTATGTTTAGTGCCTCTTTCAGGAGCCCTTGTAAAGCAGGTCTAGTGGTGACAAAATCTCTGAGTACTTGCTTGTTCACAAAAGATTTCATTTTTTCTTCACTTATGAAGCTCCGTTTGGCTGGATTTGAAATTCTGGGTTGAAAGTTCTTTTCTTTAAGGATGTTGAATATTGGCCACCACTCTCTTCTGGCTTGTAGAGTTTCTGCTGAGAGATCTGCTGTGAGTCTGATGGGCTTCCCTTTGTGGGTGATCCGACCGTTCTCTCTGGCTGCCATTAGCATTTTCTCCTTCCTTTCAACCCTGGTGAATCTGACGATTATGTGCCTTGGGATTGTTCTTCTTGCGGAATATCTTTGTGGTGTTCTGTGTATTTTCTGGACTTGAATATTGGCCTGCCTTTCTAGGTTGGGGAAATTTTCCTGGATAATATCCTGAAGAGTATATTCCAGCTTGGATTCATTCTCTTCATCACATTCAGGTACACCTATCAAACATAGGTTAGGTCTCTTCACATAGTCCCACATTTCTTTGGAGACTTTGTTCATTCCTTTTTGCACTTTTTTCTCTAATCTTGGTTTCTCATTTTATTTCATTGAGTTGATCTTCGACTTCTGATATCCTTTCTTCTGTTTGGTCAATTCAGCTGTTGAAACTTGTGCATGCTTCATGAAGTTCTCGTGTTTTGCTTTTCAGCTCCTTCAGTTCACTCATGTTCCTCTCTAAGTTATCCATTCTTGTTATCATTTCCTCAAATCTTTTTTCAAAGTTCTTAGCTTCTTTGCATTGAGTTAGAACATGTTCTTTTAGCTCATGGAAGTTTCTCATTACCCACCTTCTGAAGTCTGATTCTGTCATTTCATCACACTCATTCTCCATTCAGCTTTGTTCCCTTGCTGGTGAGGAGTTGTGGTCCCTTGTAGGAGGCGAGGTGTTCTGGTTTTGGGTGTTTTCCTCCTTTTTGTGCTGGTTTCTTCCCATCTTTGTTGATTTATCCACCTGTCATCTGAGTAGTTGCTGGTTTTCCGATTGGGTCTCTGAGTGGACGTCCAGATTGTTGATGATAAAGTATTTCTGTTTCTTAGTTTTCCTTCTAACAGTCTGGCCCCTCTGCTATAGGACAGCTAAGGTCCACTCCAGGCCCTGCTTGCCTGGGGTACACCTGTAGCAGCTGCAGAACTGTGAGGGTTGTTACCAGTTTCTTCTTCTGCTATCTTTGTCCCTGAATGATGCCCGCCAAATGTCAGTCTGATCAGTCCTTTGTGTGGTGACTCTTCGGATATACGGTGGTCAGGGAGCTGCTTGAGGAGACTGTCTGTACTTTATACTTGAGGAGACAGTCTGTACTTTATAGGAGCTCAAGTGCTGGGCTGTGAGCCTCGTTGTTCATTCACAGCTGCTAGGCAGGTACATTTAAGTCTGCTGCAGGAGAATTCATGAAGCCCCTTTTTTTTTCCTCAGGTGCTCTGTCCTGGGGAGTTAGGGCTTTATTTATATTTATCAGTATCTGTTGTCCTGCCCAGCAAGGAGGCAATCTAATCACTGCCTGCCTGTAGTGGCTATGCTGAGCTGCCATGGGCTCCACCGTGTTGCTGTGGATTCCACCCTGTTGTCATGGGCTCCATCCTGTTGCCGTGGGCTCTGCCCTGCTGCCGTGGGTCCTGCTCTGCTGTTGTGGGCTCTGCCCTGCTGCCATGTGTAATTCCCTATGGTCCTGTTTATATGTGTATGGTTAGAACTGCTGTGGTGATGGTGGCCCACCTCTGTAGTGGCGGACTCTCTCTGTTATGGTAGGTTTCCTTGGCAATGGCAGGCTGCATCAGCAATGGCAGAGTACCTCCGTGGGGGTCGAGTGCCTCGGTAATGGCAGATGCCCCTCCCTCACCGAGCTGTACCTTCCTGGTTCAGTTGTGCTTGCCGTGAAACTCTCAACCCCAAGCATTTCCAATTGCTGTTTTGTTTGTTTTTGTGGGGGTGGGACCTGCCGAGCCTGATCACCTGGCTCCCTGCCTCAGAGCCCCTTTTTTTTTTTAAGTTGAATGGTTGACTCTCTCCCAGGTGTTCCAGTCGCCTGCTGAAAGGGCATCGGAATCTGTGTGATTTCCTGTGCAGCGACATCCCACTGTGCCATCTGAAACAATGTTGCTGCCTGGAAATCTCCTCGCCTGGCTTTCTGTTTAAGTCCCATTTAATCAGATGAGTGTGCTAATCTACCTTCCGAATTCTCCAATTGCCAGTTTAACAGGGCAACCAAACCAGTGTACTTTGTACGGAGTGCCACTGGGCTGTGGCCCCAGCCCAAACAGCCACACCGGCCCAAACAGCCATGCTGGCAGCCAGTGGGGCTCCTACACCTGGGAATCTCCTGGTCTGTGGACAATAAAGATCCATCTGGAAATGTGGCATCCACTCACCCTCTGTGTTTTCACTGGGAGCTGCTATCCTGAGTTGGTCCTACAGCGCCATCTTCTCCCCTCCCCATATTTCTTTAATGTATGTGTCTAAAATGTTTGTGCATTCTAATGCCAATGTTTTAGTATTTCCCACTTGAATCCTTCTAAGCTTCATCTTCTAGAGTCAATCACTGCAGCTCTTTCAAGCACTGGTTCCAAGTCCTTCAAAGCATGTGAAGTTCTCACCTTCTTCACTGCCTAACAGAACCTGAACATTCCAGAAACCATATCCTTAGCTCCTTCTGGCTCCTGGCCCACCACCCACATTCCAGCCTTACCATATCCCCTAGCAAAACACTGGCTTTGAAATTTATCTGGAACATTAGTCCTTTTGTTTTACGAATTAAAATTTTTAATTTTTTAGTCATGCCAGTTTATCAATTTCTTTAAGAACACATTTTAGAATAAAGTAAGTATTTGTCTTTAAATTTGATATAATATTGTTTTGGAAATAAATGAGACATATGGAAATTATTCAGTGAAACAGAATCACTATTAGGGTTCTATTTCATATAGGAAACTCCAAAATGCTATTTTATATTTCAATAAATAAAAAAGTATCATCATATAGATCATATTAAAACATGTAACTATGTATACAGTTATTTTTTATCAGAGAAAGACACTGTAAGAATAAGATGCCTTGAATTCCATCATGTATATAAGCTGTTGTAAAAACCTTTAAATTTGCTTAATAAATAAAAATCTTTGAAATACTTAAGACATATTTTTTAAATGTATCAGTTCCCATTGAATATTGAAGAAAAGTTTCCTCCTCTAAGCAATATGCTATATTTTAGTCTAGAAACGATTTGGAGCAATTATTCTTTAAAATTTTGATGAATAAAGTGATAAATGAAAAGTACTTATTTTGATTTATATCACTTAGTTTATTTTGGCAGTATGAGTGAATATAAGCAAACACACACACAAAATATTTTGCTATTATAATTAGAATAGCTAAAATAAAAGAGCTGCTAATAAGTGTTGTCAAGGATGTCAAGCAATTGGAACTCTCATGGACTGCTGATGGTAAAACAAATTGATACAATCACTTTGTAAATTCTTTTAACAGTTTTTACCAAAGCAGAGCATGGGTCTGACTCAGCAACTCCAGTCTGAGATATATACCTAACAGAAATGTATATGGGTAGACTACATAGATTTCTATCTGTGCTTTCAGTATCAAAAGACACAAACAACAATGTTCTTAGTAATGCTATTTATGAGAGCCAGTAATGATGTCACAAATCAGGATAATGATTACCCTTGTGGGTAAACAGTAACTGGTAGATGTCAGATTAGTGGTTTCTCTATTGTGTGAACAATGTTCTGTTTCTGCTCTGGGCACCATGTATGTGGAAGTGTTCACAAAGATCACCTCTATATATTTTCTTGCATGTATGATAATATAAACTTAAAGCAAATGAAAAAGTGTTATATAGAATATATATTAGTATTTATACTTCATTAAGAATATTACCATAAAGACTTTAATCAAAATTTACCAAAAGCCACAATGCAGCATTCAACTTTGCTTTTTATAAAATTCTGTTTCCTTAATTTGTCAGTATATGATAAATTCTGTGTGTCCATTTATATAATGCAAAGCAAAGCTATGAGCACAAGTTAAAACAGTTTGAGTACCTCTGACATTTTGGCCTTAAATAAATCTCTCTGTTGGTTATAAAGTACTGCTTTCATTTCTCACAGGATCATCTTTGAGACATAGAACAACTCATTCAAATCATTCATGTCACCTTTGCATCAGTACCTGACATTCTAGAAATAGAATCACTATCAGGAAACCCTTATCCATTGACATTTGCAATTATTCATATCAGCAAACCCTTTCAAAGACTTCTTATTTCTTAAATCCTTTGCCTCACATTATGCATTTTCAAAGAAATGAAATACGTCCCTTTGTCTTAAATTCATAATTATGTAAGTCACTTCCCAGTCCTAAAGCCTTATTTTTTAATCCATACTTTTTAGGAGACAAACGGATACCAGACGAAAGTTAGCATAAAGACCAACTCCAATAAATGGAATATAAGGAATATAATAACAGACTTTCCTTGGCTATGTCAGTTCATAAAACTTATTTAGCTTAAGAGAAGACCTTGTGATAAATAAATCATTTTGGTAATAGAAAACATTAAGAAAAATATTTACAGGCCCTAAGAAATAAACTGGAACCCACAGGAGACAAACAGTCATCAATATTACAACTGTTAATTAAAAATCCCTTATGCATTGATTTATGTGGGTCAAAGTGCTAGAAGATAGTTTTATCTAGTCATTACATACTCATTTTCTTCTCTACCCAACTTTCTCCTTTTTCACTTTTCCTTTACCACTCCATTTTCATGCCTTATTTTCTTTCTTCAAGCCCATTATCATAAAGCAAGTATGTATCAGGACCCTCCTACGTGCCAGGCACTGTGCTAAGTCTTGGGGTTTTAAAGATTTAAAAAAGGGGAGGAAGGCAGCAAAACACACTGCCATGTGTGTACCTATGCAACTATCTTGCAAGTTCTGCACATATACCCCAAAACCTAAAATGCAATAATACAAAAATACAAGATCTTATGTTCTAATGTGACTTTTCATTACAACCATTATAAATTAATAGAGATATGGAGAATAAAATAAAACCAATGGATAAGGGAATTAATATAGGAGAAAACGTTACTGCCTAATATGAGTGAATGTAGTAGAACTCAAAGTAGAAAATAAAAAGATTTTTAGTAAAGAAAAAAATATAGAAAAAAGAGAACTAACAAATGTAGAAATAGTCAATAGTGAACTAAATGACAACTATGTTATCTGAAAGATAAGTTTTTTCACGTCTCTGTAGAAAAATGAAATTTCTATCAGAGAGACATGAGATCTCATCGTGGCAATGCCAATTGCTCTTTGCAATATTTGGGTAATCATGTTACTTCATCTCTCTGAGTCTGCTTACTCATTTATAAAGACATGATAATATTTCTCATGGTGGTCAATAGGTTTAAATAAACCAAAATCAGGTCATAGGTACTGGTCAGTGTACCTGTAAATAGATGTTTAATTTTTTTAATTACTGGAAGCTAGTAGTAAGTAATCTGCCACAAAAGATAAAATATATAATTTAGAAATAATCGAACATTTTTATCCAGCTACCCTGAAAAGAAGTACACGTATTTGAAGATGGTAAATTAATGACCATACACCCATTTTTTCTATATTGGCTACCTAGCATACATTTTTTCCTCTTATTTGGCTACTCCACATCTGACTTCCCTTTCTACTTTGGAAAATGCTTGTATTGTGTATCGATAGGAAGTACAGCCCAGTCTTCAATCATAAGAGAAAATCCAGATAAAATATCCTTAGGTTGCACACCCACCCAAGACTGAATTTTGAGATAACAAAATTGTAATTGAAAAATTATTCCCAAAAGCAACAGCAGACCCTCAGTATCCAGCAAGGATGGTATGGTGCATGCCCATTAATGTGGCTTCCAGTTGCATCGTCCTAATCAGATTTTCCTGAACACATCCCTATGTTAAAAAACATGTGGTGCCTCCAAACTCCTGTTCATTTTCCAGGGCTGAACTTCCAACTTTCTCTTTGATTCTGACAGCTTACAGATATATATTTAATAGATTCATTTTCTCTTGAAGTAAGCCTGAGTCCATTTCTGTTGCTTACTCCCAGGCATCCTAATTAGAAGGTGGCATGCAGCAGTTTAACTTTCAAATCCTCATGGTTAAGCAAGTCCTCCACTGTCATTTATGTTGGTAGTGAGCTGAATTAACTACTCTTTCTTCCGAGGTAGTTGTCCCACCCTCTCATTCATCCAAAGATTAACAAAAGGGATGCTGCACATGCATTTCAGTGTCTGACATTAAAATAATTTGTTTTTACATTTGTATTATAACTCTTTGTATTTCTAATGGGGACTCCACAATTATTATAAAAGATTCCATAAGGAAGAATGATGGACACTAGAAGAAATTCTCATATGCTTATCAATGGGTTTGTGCCTAATGCTTTTCCAGTTTATGGGTATGCTGATAAGAAAACAAATTGAAAAATGCAGAAGGTGGAACCAGGCTTGGTTATCTCCCATGCACATTTTCCCCACAGCTCTAGACTTTTTATACTACTTCATGAAATTTCAAGGCATCCTTGGCCACAAATGAAGAAATATAATTTTGGGTTTGTTTTTTTCTTGTTTGCAATACAGAAACATCCAAACATTTTTTACTATGTTCTTCAAACACAATTTATACCAGTGAAATAATCAGAGAAAAGCAAACTTGGTTCCAAAATGCCCATGTTCAGATTTAATTTATTCCAGTTAGTATTCTTGTGAACATAAATTTAATTGACCCAATGATGACTGAGGATGAGAATCATATAAATTCAAGCATAACTTAGGATCCAGAATAAAAAGCAGTTAAAGTATTTCTCTATGTCTTTTTCTCCTTATGAGATTCTACAGAATTGGCTATCCCTTGTACTTCAGTTAATCTGTCTGTTTAATGGGATACAACTGCATACTACCTATGATGTATACATGACTACAATACAATATGCCCTAATAACTTTTAATTTAGGGGTGAAGAGCACGTCAAAGGGTGTCCAACAGAGTAATTCCTAATTCTCAGTAATTCATTTTGGGCTGTTTGCAATGAATTATTCCCTGTTGTTCCTCCCTTTAGTTTTAATTGAATTTTCCAGTATAACAAAAGAGAAGCTTTCTGCCAGTGTTTTCATTGATACTGTCCAATGACAACAACAATACTGTATTACTACACATTCCACAAAGAAAAAAAAAAAACCGAACTCTTTAGGCTGAAATTACCAGCAAAGTATACAGTTTGGAATAAATCTCTTTTTTGTTTTTTTCAGAGTCTCGCTCTATTGCCCAGGCTGGAGTGCAATGGTGCAATCTTGGCTCACTGTAACTTCTGCATCCTGGTTCAAGTGATTCTCCTGCCTCAGCCTCCCAAGTACCTGGGATTACAGGTGCCCCACATCACGTCCAGCTAATTTTTGTATTTTTAGTAGAGACGGGGTTTCACCATGTTGGTCAGGCTGGTCTTGAACTCCTGACCTCGAGATCTGCCGCCTCAACCTCCCAAAGTGCTGGGATTACAGGTGTGAGGCACCGTGTCCAGCCATAGGACAAATTTCTTAATCCATCTATAAGAAACTTCTGTCTTAGAGAACTACATTCACTTGCCATTGCATAAATATGGATTAATGTCTGTATTTGTATTATTTGCTTCTTCATCAGAGAAGACATTGATACATAAAACAGAAAAGTTACCTTGGTCAAAACAACTAGGTAGACATCCTGGAAAAACAGCACTATGATGTTAATGCCAACTGATATTGTAAGTTTCATATCATTTAAAGAAACATGTAAATATATATTTACTATGTGGGAGAAATACTTTTAAAATGTATTAATAAAGAAAATGTAAAGGTAAAAAATAAAAGTGTGCAAGTGTACAGTTGTGGGGATATGCACAGAGATGTGATGATTATATAGTTCACTCATTCCTATACAGTTTCACTGCAGTCCTAATGCGTCTGTGAAACAATAGCAACTAAGTCACATCCCCTATTGCTGAAGAATTCACAGCTTAAAACAAGAACGATAAGGAAAGAGTTAAAAAATTTACAAAACGTGGATTGTCTATAATATAGGGAAGCACAAAGTATTACTGGAATCTGAGGGGAGGTCATGAGACAGTCTGAATCTGGCTGAGAGATGGGAGGGTCAAAAAAAGTCTTCAGATGAGCCATGGTATTTTAGCTGGCCCAACAAGTTCCAGTAGATTTTTCTGAGCAGAGAAAGGGCTATTCCAAGTAGAGGCAATAGTATGAGAAAAGGCAGATCAAGATGATACATGTTGAAAATACAGTGTATAGAAAGAGCCCGAAGGAAAGAAAGGCAAATGCTAAGGCAAAGACATGTGGGCTATAGAAGGAGTGGGGTTAGGATAGAAATGTAAAAGAATTATTTGAGAACAAGAGACATGCACAGAAAATGCACAGAGATAAGAGGGAGACACTTTCTTAAAAAGTGTTCACTGTTTACTTTGAATAATCATTCTGATCAGTTCCACCTAAAAACTGGCTAGAACAGTATTGGTCCAATTCTGGAGATATAATGATGGATAAAGAGTCAAGATATTTACAAATCCTGATCCTAAAATCTTTCATTTTTAACTAATCTGGAAATTATTTTCTTGGCACTCAACTCTAGTGGAAAAGCAGTAAGTGAAAGGGATAGCAATAATGTCATCAACACCGTAATACAACAATTAAGGTTAAAAGGAAAGCTCAAACCAAACTCACCTGATTCTTACTATTCTGCCTAGCAAATATGAACTACAAGTGAGTCCACAGTCAAATCAAATCACTGACCCGTGCTTCAAACACTGCTTGCACTGATAGCCTCTTGATGTCTTCTAGCAAATCTCACTAATCTTGCCTTATCTCCTACCACTAATCTAGTAGGAGAACTCTTTGTGACTATGGCTTCATTCTCCCGATCAAACATCAATATTATGCTTATAGGATGTAATATACAAATTACAGCCCTTTACTCCCTATACATGCTAATCATGACACAAGGGACAGTTGCATACTACATTAACAGCATTAAACTTCCTTTACTACCCATATGAGTCTCCTATATTAATAGAGTAAATAAAACAACATGCCCTCAGCTAAAATGGACTGTTTTTCACATCAGTCTTTGGTGGAAGGTAGGTGTGGTTCTGTGTCATACTTTAATGTCAGAATAGACTAAACTGAAATAAATAGAAGCAGAAAAGCAGATGTTTAGAGCTAGACTTTACAGAAAAGTCCAAATTCGGTCTTCAATGATGACTTGGCATCATAACTCTTGAAAAGATTTAACATGATTGAGGAGAAAATGAACAGTGGGCTTCTGGGGCAGATGTCACCAGTGCATAAACATTCTGGCTTTATCAATGATAAAAAGAGATGAAAAGAGATGATGGTTTGACATAAACTAAATTTCATAAAAGTCTCTCTGAAGAGACTTTTGAAATTCCTGAGAATGTAAAACTAATTCAAAGAGGAAAAAAAGTAGGAGGAAGACAAAAAGAAGGAAAATGGCAACTGAGGAAGTATACCCAGATATCACGTTATTTGCTCAGTCTCTCAGACTGCATGGGGTGCAAGTCTCCTGTCCAGAATCCTTCATTACATACTTCAGGAAATATGATGCTTTGTAATAGCATTTATTCTAGAAGAAGGAGCTTCAATGAATCCCATCATCACACAACTAAGTCGTCCTGACACTAGGTTTAGTGATCCACTTCCTCACACAGACCATGTCACATAAATCTTTCATGCCATGTATTCCTGTTCACATCAATCATCCCCAGACTGTAAGCCCTATTGCCACTAAAAATTTATCCTCCATCAATTTATCATTCCCATAATAATGTATTATAATCCTTGGCCTTTTATCCACTCAGCATTCCAAAACCTTTAACTCTACATTCTAAAACTGTCACTCCATAACCAACCAATTTACCTGTACTCTCAATTCCATCTCTCCTGAGTGTTCCTTCTCCTCCTTTACAATAACTGAAGTCTAGGTCTTCCTTGAGGACTCCATTTCCCGGCTGACCTCTCTCATGACTACTGCTTATCAACTCACATCTCAGTTCGCTCATTGCTACCTACTGCTTTTTGTTTTATATCAAAATGTTTCTACTTCCTTATAAAAATTATTCTCATATGAGATTCATTCCAATCAGATTTACTACTTTTTGGCTCTTCACTGTAGAAGAGTGATTTTCTAAAACACCAGTTCTAATAAGCATCACATCCAAAATATTTGTTTTCATGGTCTATAGTGGTATTCAATATACTAGGGTACATAGGCTAAATCTAGTCAGTCCTTTTTGTATAGCATGCAAACTAAAAATGTTTTTTGCAGACCAACATTTGCAATGGATTTGACGACAGAGAATACTTACATGCAACCTGCAAAAAAAAAATTCAGTTTTTCTCATTTGAAGATTTGTATTATATAACATTGTACTTATTATTTCACTTTGAATAACCACAATAAAAAATTTTAGCAGTTTGATTTCTATTATGTTGTATAAACACCTATATAATATCTTTGGTTTTGTCTCTTGTCTTACAAAGCCAAATATATTTTCTATGTGGTTCTTTACAGAAAATAGTGCTGATACCTAATATAGGATAAAACAACTGCAAAACATTGTGTTAAATAAATTAGAATTTTTTTTTAAAATTCAGGACTCTTCAAAGCTTTTTCTAATTTCATTGTAAATCTTTGAGAACTAGTATACTATGCTGCATTTTCTAAATTATTGGTCCTCAACCCCCAGGCCATGGAGCAGTCTGCAGCGCTTAGGAACTTAGGCTGCACAGCAGGAGGTGAACAGGTGAACCGTGGGCTTCATCTGTGTTTATAGCCACTCCCATCTCTCATATTCCTGCCTGAGCTGCACCTCCGGTCAGATTAGTGGTGGCATTAGATACTCGTAGGAGTGCAAACTCTATTGTGAACCATGCATGTGAGGTATCTAGGTTGCAAGTTCTTTATGAAATCTAATTCCTGATGATCTGTCATTGTCTCCCATTACCCCCAGACGGGACTACCTAGTTGCAGGAAAACCAGCTCAGGGATCCCACTGATTCCACATTTTGGTGAGTTATATAATTATTTCATGACATGTTATAATGTTATAATCATAGTAATAAAGTGCACAATAAATATAATGTTCTTAAATTTTCCAAAGCCATCCCTCCCCTGCCCCAGTCTATAAAAAAATTATCCTCTACAAAACGTGTGCCTGGCACCAAAAAGGTTGAGGACTACCGTCCTAAATGAATTTAAAAAAAAAAGACCATTTTACAGGTCCAATATTCAAGGAAAACTCATAAAAATGCATTTTTACAGTATATTTCCTTATGTAAAAATGAACTGATATATATGTATCACTATTTGCAACCTTAAGAACCAATTATTTTTACAGCTTTCAAATTGCATAACACTTTAAGATATGGGTCAACTCTATGTCAGAAAAGTCTTAGTAACAAGAACAAACTCATCTTTGAAGTTATTTCTGATGTCTTTATCTTCTACGCCTCCTCACATTGCCTTGTCGCAATCAAAATCCACAAAAATCACTCTTATCCATATTATTTAACACCTATGCAACTTTTTCATTCTCATACCTATAAAGGATTAGCACTTCAAATCTCCATTCAAAGGACAGTCATTTCAGTGAACGCCATCCCAGACAATCACCCTCCTCTTGAATAAATCCATCCTGACTACAAGTGCTAGAGTAATCTTAAACTCCATTACATGATGTTTAAGAATCCAGAGTGACTCAATTTATAATCTCTGCTAATACATAGCCACTGTAGCATTCCAGGTCAACCAAGCCAACTCCATCCTTTATGTGTACTTCATTTTCCTCATCTTTAATTTTTCTAACAGTACTTATCAAATTGTCCCTAACAGTCTTTGCAAGTCACTTTTTTTCTTTTGTAAGATCTCTATTTCTGTTCTGCAAATTGATGTACACAACTTTCAAACCTGAAATTAAGAATCAGTGGTTCCAAGACAGCAAATACACTATTTATTCCCTTCACCCCTTAAAAAACAGGTACTCACCAAGTTATATGCATGTTATTGTGCTATACGCATTGCAGTTTTGCCCAAAGTGTTTCTTGACTTAGCACCTCATGCTTCCAGATTTTAAATACCTCAGCAGTTCTTTCATGTTTTTCCAACTGAATTCTCCAGAGTGACTAACACATTACAGATTCTAAAAGCAAACTTCTTATTCTCTAAAAACTCAAGTGCGTGTTGTTTCTTCATAGAAATATTTTCCACAAATATTAACTAAATTATTGAAGGTTATGACCTTTGGGAGTAACACATGCTAACAACAAAACAGTATTACTTAAAAAATGTTTTATTAACTACATGATTAAAACTGGATTAGCTACCAAGAGAATACATCTTAGGTTTTAGGAATAAGGATACAATGAAACAAAATTTCAAAAGTTTATAATGTTCTAGAAAAAAGTTGAAAGAATTTTAGGTCATTAATCATTTTGAAGGCATTTTATAGTGACTTGTTTTTAACTTCTCAAATGAATTTGGAATCAAAATGTTAGAAAAAACATAAACATTGTTTATTAATGCATAATGCTATTTTTGTTTGATGAAAATTAACTACCTCATTTACCACATACCCTTAAATTCTAAAACTATTTTATGGGGCAATCTGATTTTTATCATTAACTAACAACTCGAAGTGCCTTGTGTACATTTTATTTATTTATTTATTTATTTATGTTTTTTCACATGGAGTTTCACTCTTGTTGTCCAGGCTGGAGTGCAATGGCAGGATCCTGGATGTAAATTATTATCAAGGAACATAATAATCTCACGTGAAATATAGAAATGTTACAAATGTACAATTTCCTCACTCCCTCACCATTTTTATCATTATAGTTGTCACACATGCCCCCATACTGTCATTTTTGCTTTTTACAGTGATATGTTTTATACAGAAATCAAAAGGAAATTTAGTGGTTTATCTTTACTCATATTCTTAACATTTCCAATGTTCTTTTTTCATTCCTGAAGATGAGTTTCCCTATGATATTATTCTTTTTCATTGAAGAGCATTTTCTTTTGTAGTGTGGGTCCCTTATTTTTCTCAATCAGAAACTGTCTTCATTTCACTTCGATTCTCCATGGTTCTTAATGCATTCTAACGTTGGTCTTTGTTATACGTTGTGGTGTTTCCCTGTTCACTTCAACATTTTCTCTTTATCTTTAGTTTTCAACAGTTTCACTAATACATACTATGAGTGATTATCCTTGAATATATTGTGTTTGGAGTTCAATGAGCCCCTTGAACATGTAAGTTTATGTTTCTTATTGCATGAAATTTCTATCATTTTTTCAGATATTTTTCCTGCCCTCTTCTTTATTTTCTGTCCTCTTCTGAGATTCCAATCACCATCTGTTAGAGATTTTGCAGTTTTCCTACAGGTCCCTAGGGTTCTGGTTTTTTTTTTTCTTCTTTGCAAACTTCTCATTTTTTTCAGATTGAATGTTGTATATTAATCTGTGTGTCACAGACTCTGTTCTCTCTCATTTCATTCTGCTCTTTATCCCATCCAATTTCTTTTTATTTTAAATATTGTTTTGAAATTCTAAAAGTGTTCATTTTCTTTTGTTTTATTTGTGTATCTGTTTATGAAAGACAGGATATATAAGATACATAAATATATCAATAGATAGATTTAAGATAGGTTTATTCATATGCTGATATATCCTATCTTTTTATTCTTTATGCATTTATTTTTATGATGGTCAGGAAATACAGCTAGACTAGCAGCTTTAAAGAATTCAGCTGATTGGGAGGCCGAGGCAGGTGGATCACAAGGTCAAGAGATCGAGACCATCCTGGTCAACATGGTGAATCCCCGTCTCTACTAAAAATACAAAAAATCAGCTGGGCATGGTGGCATGTGCCTATAGTCCCAGCTACTCAGGAGGCTGAGGCAGGAGAATTGCCTGAACCCAGGAGGCGGAGGTTGCGGTGATCCGAGATCACGTCATTGCTCTCCAGCCTGGGTAACAAGAGCAAAACTCCGTCTCAAAAAAAAAAAAAAAAAAGAAAAGAAAAGAAATTCAGCTGAAAATTCTGTCATTTATACTTGAATTTGAGTTAAACACTTGGCTGAATCCATGCATACTTCTAGTTACCCCTCCTCTGACTTTCTCAAGGGTCTTCCTCATTCTTTGGCAGTTAGAACTACTCAAGGCCTCTTTCTCTTGCTCCTGCCTAAAACACACTGGGATTTCCTATTGGAGAGGAGATTCAGCCCCCTTTATACTCACACTCTGCCTCAACTACAGTTGCCCTTAGGCTAAAACTCAAAACAGAACTAACAAAATGGAGGTATTCCTATTCTGCCAGCTACTTTCCTATAAATTTCACTCCCTTCGAAAACCTGCCTGGTTTTGTTCAGGCTTGAGATGTCAGTTGGCTTTTTGTTTGTTTGTTTGTTTGAAGGTTTTATTAGAGACTGTAGCTAATTTTGCCTGAAGATTAATGTGTAAGGAATTCCTCTTCCATATCGGGGTTGTAAAACCATTTATTCAACTTTAGTCAAAATTCTTTTCACTGAGGATTGCTCTGAAGTAAAAGGTTATTTTCCAGTCATCATATCCAGGTGTAGTATTTTTATTTTTCCTTTTCAAGAAGAATTTATTAATGGCAAGTAAATTATATAATTTTAAAAGATGAAGGTAGTTTATTTCTAGTTCTAATTCTAGTTCAAAGAATAAGTCTAAATACCTGAATTATTAATATGTACACAAATTTCATTATGCTTTCAGGGACAGGTTTTTATGTGAGAAATATAAAATTGGTTAGCAGATGGTGAAAATCCCTCCCCCCAAGAAAAAGCTCTTTTGGAAGACACTGAATTTGGGTAACAAAAGGGAAATCAAAAAAGTTAGTGGACGAGCTTTGTTTTTCTTTTATATATATAAATATATATATATATTTATATATATAATATAAATATATATTTTAAATATATATAATATAAATATATATTTAAAATATATATTTATATATTTAATATATATTTATATTATATATTTATATAT
>CM052653.1:104763075-104791614 GCA_028533165.1 Leontopithecus rosalia | reverse complement strand
TTCTCCACTTTCAATACACAAAATATTGATCAACCATTATTAATAACCATTCTTAGAATACAGCAATATTCCTGTTCTCTCTCCCTCTTTTTCTTCCTCTTTCTTCCTCTCCTTCTCTCCTTTTTTTCTTTCAAAAAAAAGAAAAAAGAAAAAAAAAAAAGAAAAGTCCTCAACCATGGTCACCAGGATCAGCATCTTGAGGAAACTCAGGAGTTCCTGATGAGTATCCTCCAATAAAAAAAATAATAATAAATAATAATAATAGTAAAAGTGAACACCTACAAAATACTTATTTTAGGCCAAAGTGCTTTAGAGCTGTATTAATACATTAAACACCAGAATAGCACTATTGATAAAGACTGCCATTTTAAAGATGAGAAAAGTAGGGCATATCAAGATTAAATAATGTTCTGAAAATCAACAGCTAGTAAGCAGCAGAACCAGGATGTAATCATCTGCAATATGGCTTCAATTAGTAACCTATAATTTTTATACACTTTTACTATTTTCATAATTGTCTTAAATATATTAAAAATAAGGAATCAATAACAAATAAAGAAAATGCATACAATTAACATTAATTCCTTGAGTGTATCAGAGTGCTATTATTTTGTCATAGGTGTTGGTTCCTCTCAAGTATTAAGAATAAGAGGGTCATTTAAAACCAACCAAAGTATAAAAGATTTTCCAAAATACTGTTGAAGTATTTTGTATTTTGGAGAAAATACTGCTTAGTAATTTGGACAAAAGATGAAGTTGTCTTGGGTTTCTGTGTTCTGGAATTCCGTCTGTTCTGAGGTTCCTTCTGGCCCCATGGACCAGCTCTATCGTTCACAACATCGGAGTGAAACAGGCAGGATGAGAGTGCCTGCCACCTCCTGGTGTCCACTCACCACTGTCTATGAATGTTTGATTGACTGCATACCTTACCTAAATCAAACCTGGCACATTCATATTTACCATATTCTGTTCAGATTTTGCTACCAGTTTTCAGAAATATAATAGTGGGATGGATTTACAGAGATTTCTGCTACAGTAGATTAAATGTATATTTTGTTAATTTTTCTAAATATCTACAAGATAAAAGCAAACAATGTCTATAATCTATGGTATCTGGAAAATTGCAGACATTTTTCATTTTAAATCACTAACCTATTTTCTTCATAATTATTTACTAAATTATTCAACCATATAGAATGGAAATGACAGTGAATGCAGGATTCTTTGTAGGATTTCTTTGACTATTTGAGGGTCCAGAATATTTGCAGCAAAAGGAAACCTTATTTAAAAACAGTATATTATTCTGTAGCCTTCTTGTGACAGGAAATATCTATTACAACCTCCCTATTTCACTAATCAGCTTAAGAAATATATTCAGATTTATGAAACAGGATATAAATAATAGTCATGTGCATCTTATTATGAAAAATAGTCACACTTTCCAAAATAATTATCACAATGATATGATGGTATACATATTTATGTTTATAGATGAGGAAATTGAGGCTTGCAGGAAATGAAAAATTTAACTCAGCCCAACCAGCTGTTGTTAAAACAACAATTCAAATTTTTAAAAACCTAGAGGATTCTAAACTACGTTAAAAGAATTAGTTAAAGGTTAGAGTTAGGGTTACCCAATCAGAATTATTAAAGATAAATAAGGTAAATATATTGATTAAGGTATAAAAAATTTGAATTCAATAGAAAGATTTATTTATCATTTTATAACATTTGTATGCTTTACAACATAGTTCAAATTATGTAATGCAAGACTGATAGACAACTAAAGAAAAATAATCATGTATCCACTGTATTTAGTAAAAAATATAAATCTTGGAAAAATAATTATTAAGATTGATCCAGTAGGCACATACTCACTGTACCTGTCATATAGAAAATATATAAAATTATCCATCACATAAAAAGCATTTTTTTAAAAATTCTAAGCCATAAAGCATGTCTCATCAATTTCAGTCACTAACTAAAACTAACTAAAAAAATCACTGTAAAACTTAATCCAGAATCCATAATAGAATCAACGTTTTAGTATTCCAACAAAAACACAAAACAAAAAAACCCTACCAGACCTAGTTACATTCATAGGTTAACTAGTGCAGAAGGATTTTAATAATACCGAAATTATAAAAATGGAAATGAAAGAGAAAATGTCATTATTAACAAAAAGCATAACAGTCTACACAAAATTATTTTGAATTTATAATTGTGTGTAGCAAGGTTGATATATATAAAATAAATAGAGTACCTTTCTATTTACCAGTAGCAAACATTTTTATAAAATAAGAAATGTAAACGTTTAAAACAGTGACCAAAATGATAAAGTGCAAGTTTTTCGATATAAAATTGTAAAATTTGACTGAGATATTAAGTTTTAAATAACTAAATATATGTATTATATTTTTTAGATTGAAGATTCAGTATCACTAAGATGTTAATTTTCCAAATTTGCCATATAGATTCAAAATAATGCCATTGAAAATTCTAAAAGTGACCATGTAACATGAAAGACAATTGTGACATTTATATGAAAGGTTAAAAAGTCAAGAAGAGTCAAAATTAGCATATGAAACTGCCTTGTCAGACAGTAAAGCTTATTTTAATTAAGACACTGTTGTCTTAGGACATTAATAGACAAACCACCTGGAGAAAAAAAAAGAGCCAGAGGAGACTCATTCATATGTGGAGCTAAATGCTGCAGATGAGTATTTAAAGAATGAGTTGGTCAATAAAAGGGGTCCCGACAATTGTTGGCAATATAAAACAAATATAAAAATGGATAGTGATATAATACCACATCCAAAAATGCAATTTTAGATGGATGGATCAAGAACCTATACATAGAAGCCCCACTTGAAAAATTATAGAGAAGTATTATTTCATTGTAAAGATCTTTAATAACAAAAAGTACAAATCAGCCTGATTTGATAAATCAGATTTTATTTATTTATTTATTTATTTTTTGAGATGGAGTTTCACTGTTGTTATCCAGACTGGAATGTAATGGCACGATCTCAGCTCACTGCAACCTCCGCTTCCTGGTTTCAAGCAATTCTCCTGCCTCAGCCTCCCAAGTAGCTGAGACTACAGGTGTGCACCACCATGCCCAGCTAATTTTTGCATTTTTAGTAGAGATGGGGTTTCACCTTATTGACTAGGATGGTCTCAATCTCTTGACCTCGTGATCCACACACCTAGGCCACCCAAAGTGCTGGGATTTTAGGCATGAGCCACTGCACCTGGCAGGTTTCATTTATTAAAAAATACTGTTCATTAAAAAATTCTGTTCATGTCTTCCACCAAGGTGGTTGAATGGGAATAGCTCTGATCTGCAGTTCCTAGTGAGAGCACACTAGAAGATGAGTGATCTCCTCATTTCCAACTGATGTACCAGTTGGAAACCTCATTGAAACTGATTAAACAGTAGGAACAGCCCAATATGTGCAAGGTGAGGCAGGGTGGGGCATAGCCCCACCTGGGAGGTGGAAGGGGCCAGAGAACTCTCTTCCCCAGCCAAAGCAAGCCATTAGGGACTTTTCCAGACACTCCAGCACTTCAGCTCAGATACTGTACTTTTCCCACAGTCTACACAACTGGCAGACTAGGAGATTCCCTCAGGCACCTACAATGCTAGTGCTCTGGGTTTGCAGCACGAAACTGGGTGGCTGTTTTAGTCTAGTGGCACCTGGAATACCAGCGAGACAGAATAGCTCATTTCCCCTGAAAAAGGGGGCTGAAACCAGGGAGCCAAGTGAGCCGGCTTGGCAGGTGGAACCCCTACGAAGATTTGGAAGCTAAGATCCACTGGCTGAAAATTCTCAGAGCCAACATAGCAGTCTGAGCTTGACCTGGAATGTTCAACCTTGGTGGACGAGGGGCACCTGCCATTTCTGAGGCTCTGGTAGGCAGTTTCAACACTGCCTGTGTAAACAAAGCCCCTGGTAAGTTTACACAGCAGCTGGGTGGAGTAAGGCCTCTAGACTCCCTTCTTGCTGGGCAAGGTATCTCAGAAAAAAGACAGCAGCCCATCAGGGACTTACAAAGCCCCCACCTTCCTGGGATAGAGCAATTGGGAAAAGGGGCGTTTGTGGGTTTCACTTCAACAGACTTAAACGTCCCTGCCTGAAGACCCCAGCACAGTGCCTGTGCTGCATTAAGGGACAGGCCGACTCCTCAAAAGGCTCCTTGGATCCCCCACACCTGGGTATTCTAACTGGGAGACATGTCATACAGGAGAGTTCTGGCTGACATCTGGCAGGTACCCTTTTGGGACCAAGCTACCAGAAGAAGGAACAGGTATCAATCTTTGCTGTTCTGTAGCCCCCACAAGTGGTTCACAGGCAAGCAGGGTCTGGAGTAGACCTCCAGTAAACTCCAGCAGACCTGCAGCAGAGGGACCTGACTATTAGAAGGAAAACTAACAAACAGAAAGAAATACCTCAACATCAACAGAAAGGATGTTCATTCAGAAACTCCATCCAAGTCACCAACTTCAAAGACCAAAGGTGGTAAATCCACTAAGATGGGAAGGAACCAGTGCAAAAAGGCTGAGATCACCATAAGCCAGAATGCCTCTTATCCTCCAAGGGATCACAACTCTTTACCAGCAAGGAAACAAAACTGGATGGAGAATGAGTGTGACTAATTGACAGAAGCAAGCTTCAGAAGGTAGGTAATAACAAACGTCTCCAAGCTAAAGAAGCATGTTCTAACCAAATGCAGGGAAACTGAGAACCTTGAAAAAAGGTTAGACAAATTGCTAATGATATTAACCAGCATGGAAAAGAACATAAACTACATGATAGAGCTGAAAAACATAGTCTATACAACTGGAAAAGAACATAAATGACATGATAGAGCTGAAAAACATAGCAGGAGAACTTGGTGAAGCATGTACAAGTCTCAATAGCCAAATCAATCAAGTAGAAGAAAGCATATCCGAGACTGAAAATCAACTCAATGAAATAAAGCAAGAAGGCAAGATGAGAGAAAAAAAAGAGTGAAAAGAAATGAACAAAGCTTCCAAGAAATATGGAATTATATGAAAAGACCAAATCTACATTTGATTGGTGTATCTGAAAATGATGAGGAAAATGAAACCAAGTTGGAAAACACTCTTCAGGATATTATGCAGGAGAACTTCCCCAACCTAGCAAGGCAGGGCAACATTCAAGTACAGGAAATAGAGAGAGCACCACAAAGGTATTCCTTGAGAGGAGCAACTCCAAGGTACATAATTGTCAGATTCACTAGGGTTGAAATGAAGGAAAAAAAATGCTAAGGGCAGCCAGAGAGAAAGGGTGGATACCCACAAAGGGAAGCCCATCAGACTCACAGTGGATCTTTTGGCAGAAACCCTACAAGCCAGAAGAGAGTAGGGACCAATATTCAACATCCTAAAGAAAAGAAATTTTCAACTCAGATTTCATATCCAGTCAAACTAAGCTTCATAAGCAAAGGGGAAATAAAATCCTTTATGGACAAGAAACTGCTGAGAGATATTGTCACCACCAGGTCTGCCCTACAAAAGCTCCTTAAGGAAGCACTAAACATGGAAAGGAACAATCAGTACCAACCATTGCAAAAACATACCAAACCATAAAGACTATCAACAATATGAAGAAACTGCATCAACTAATGGGCAAACAACCAGCTGGCATAAAAATGGCAGGATCAAATTCACACATAACAATATTAACCTTAAACATAAATGGGCTAAATGCCTCAATCAAAAGACAAAGACTGGCAAATTGGATAAAAACTCAAGACCCCTTGGTGTGCTGTATTCAGGAAACCCATCTCATGAGCAAAGACACTCATAGTCTCAAAATAAAGGGATGGAAGAATACTTATCAAGCAAATGGAGAGATAAAAAAGGGGGTTGCAATCCTAGTCTCTGATAAGATAGACTTTAAACCAACACAGAACAAAAGAAACAAAGAAGGGCATTACATAATGATAAAGGGATTAATGGAATAACATGAGCTAACTATCCTAAATATATATGCATCCAAAACAGGAGCATCAAGATACATAAAGCAAGTTCTCAACAACCTACAAAGAGACTTAGACTCCCACACAATAATAGTGGGAGACTTTAACACCCCACTGTCAATAGTAGACATATCAACGATACAGAAAATTAACAAGGACATCCAGGGCTTGAATTCAGATCTGGACCAAGCAGACCTAATAGACATTTAAAGAATTCTCCACCCCAAAACCACAGAATATACATTCTTCTCAGCACCATCACTTATTGTAATATCGACCACATAATTGGAAGTAGAACACTCCTCAGCAAATGCAAAAGATGGAAATCATAACATACAGCCTCTCAGACCACAGGGCAATCAAATTAGAACTCAGGATTAAGAAACTCACTCAAAATCACACAACTATATGGAAACTGAACAACCTGCTCCCGAATGGCTACTGGATAAATAATGAAATGAAGGCAGAAACAAAGATGTTCTTTGAAACCAATGAGAATAAAGATATAATGTACCAGAATCTCTGGGACATATTTAAAGCAGTGTCTAGATGGAAATTTATGGCACTAAATACCTATTGGAGAACCGAGGAAAGATATAAAATCAACGCCCTAGTGTCATGATTAAAAGAACTAGAGGAGGAAGATCAAAAAATTCAAAAGCTAGCAGCAGGCAAGAAATAACTAAGATCAAAGCAGAACTGAAGAAGATAGAGACACAAAAAATCCATCAAAAAATCAATAAATCCAGGAGCTTGTTTTTGAAAAGATCAACAGAACAGATAAACCATTAGCCAGACTAATAAAAAAGAAAAGAGAGGAAATTCAAATAGATGCAATAAAAAATGATAAAGGGGCTGTCACCGCTGATCCCACAGAAATACAAACTACCATCAGAGATTACTAAAAACACCTCTATGCAAACAAACCAGTAAATCTAGAAGAAATGGATAAATTCCTGGATTTGGAATTGGATACCTACACACTCCCAAGACTAAACTAGAAAGAAGTTGAATTCCTGAAGAAACCAATAACAAGGTCTGAAGTTGAGGCAGCAATTAATATCCCACTAACCAAAATGTCCAGAACCAGACAGGTTTATAGCTGAATTCTACCAGAGGTACAAAGAGGAGCTGGTACCATTCCTTCTGAAACCATTCCAAACAATAAAAAAAAGAGGGAAGCCTTCCCAAATCATTTTATGAGACCAACATCATCCTGATACCAAAACCTGGCAGAGACGCAACTGAAAAAGAAAATTTTAGTTTTCTAAACCTGGGATCAAGTTGGCTTCAGCCCAGGGATGCAAGGCTGGGTCAACATCCACAGATCTATAAACATAATCTATCACATAAATAGAACCAAAGACAAAAACACATGATTATCTCAATAGATGCAGAGAAAGCCTTCAAGAAAATCCACAGCCCTTTATGCTAAAAACTCTGAATAAATAAACTAGTTATCAATGGATCACTTCTCAAAATAATAAGAGCTATTTATGACAAACCCAAGCCAATATCATACTGAATGGGCAAAAACTGGAAGCATTCCCTTTGAAAACTGGCACAAGGATGCCCTCTCACCACTCCCACTCAACATAGTATTGGAAGTTCTGGCTAGCACCAGTAGTTAAGAGAAACAGATAAAGGGTATTTAAATAGGAAGAGAGGATGTCAAATTGTCCCTGTTTGCAGATGACATGATTGTATATTTAGAAAACCCCATTGTCTCAGCCCCAAATCTCCTGAAGCTGTTAAGACTCTTCAGCAAAGTCTCAGGACACAAAATCAATGCACAAAATGTACAAGCATTTCTATTTACCAATAATAGACAAATAGAGAGCCAAATCATGTGTGAATCCCATTCACAATTGCTACAAAGAGAATAAAATACCTAGGAATATGACTTATAAGGGATGTGAAGGACCTCTTCAAGGAGAACTACAAACCACTGCTCAAGGAAATAAGAAAGGACACAAACCAATGGAAAAACATTCCATGCTCATAGTTAGGAAGAATCAATATCATGAAAATGGCCCAGAGTAATTTATAGATTCAATGCTATCTCCATCAAGCTACCAAGGACTTTCTTCACAGAATTGGAAAAAACCACCTTAAACTTCACATGGAACCAAAAGAGAGCCCACATAGCCAAGACAATCTTAAGCAAAAAGAAAAACAAACAAACAAACAAACAAAAAAACAAAGCAGGAGGCATCACACTCCCTAACTTCAAACTGTATTATAAGGCTACTGTATTCAAAACAGGATGTACTGGTACCAAAACAGAGATATAGATGAATGGAATAGAACAGAGGCATTGGAGGCAATGCCACACATCTGCCACCATCTGATCTTTGACAAACCTGAAAAAAACAAGTAATGGAGAAAGGCTTCCCTATTTAATAAATGGTGTTGGGAAAATTGAATAGCCATATGCAGAAAGCTGAAACTGGATCCCTTCCTTACACCTTATAAATTAACTCTAGATGGGTTAAAGATTTAAACATGAGACCTAACACCATAAAAACTCTAAAAGAAAACCTAGGCAATACCATTCAGGACACAGACATAGGCAAGAACTTCATGACTAAAACACCAAAAGCAATAGCAACAAAAGCCAAAATAGACAAATGGGATCTAAGTAAACTCCAGAGCTTCTGTACAGCAAAAGAAACTATCATTAGTGTGAACCAGCAACCAACAGAATGGGAAAAATTTTTGCAATCTATCCATATGACAAAGTGATAATATCCAGAATCTATGGAGAACTTAAACAAATTTATAAGAAAAATACAAACAACCCCACTAAAAATTGAAAAAAAAAACAAACACTTTTCAAAAGAAGACATTTATGCAGCTAACAAACAGACAAAAAAAATCTCCTCATCACTGGTGATTAGAGAAATGCAAATCAAAACCACATTGAGATACCACCTCACATCAGTTAGAATGGCAATCATTAAAAAATCAGGAGACAACAGATGCTGGAGAGGATGTGGAAAAATATGAATGCTTTTTCATTGTTGGTGGGAGTGTAAACAAATTCAACAATTGTGGAAGACAGTGTGGCAATGCCTCAAGGATCTAGAAATAGAAATACCATTTGATCCAGCAATCCCATTACTGGGTATATACCCGAAGGATTATAAATTATTCTATTATAAAGACACATGCACATGTATGCTTATTGTGGCACTGTTCACAATAGCAAAGACTTGAAACCAACCCAAATGCCCATCAATGACAGACTGAATAAAGAAAATGTGACACATATATACCAGGGAATATTATGCAGCTATAGAAAAGGATGAGTTCATGTCCTTTTCAGGGACATGAATGAAACTGGAAACCATCATTCTCAGCAAACTGATACAAGAACAGAAAACCAAACCCATGTTATCACTCATAAGTAGGTGCTGAACAGTAAGAATACATGGACCCAGAGAGGAGAATATCACACTCTGGGGCCTGGGGGGCTGGGGGGATTGGGGAGAGATAGCAGGGAATGGGGGGACTGGGGTGGATAGCAGGGAGTGGGGGGATTGGGGTGGATAGCAGGGAGTGGGGGGATTGGGGAGGGATAGCATTAGGAGAAATACCTAATGTAGATGATGGGGTGATGGATGCAGCAATCCACCACCATGGCAAGTGTATACCTATATAACAAACCTGCATGATCTACCCATGTACCTCACAACTTACAGTATAATAAGTACATTTCTTTAAAAAATTCTCTTCATAGAAATGAATTATTAAGAGTATGAGAAGCCAAAAACTGGATGAAGATAGACCCAATAATGTATTAATAGTTAGAATATATAAGGAGTTATTTTTAATTAAGAAAAATAAAAAAGGTGATTGGACAAACACATAAATATATATTTAACATGTGAGAAAATATAAATCTCCAGTAACCATATGAAAAGTTTCTAGAGCTCATTAGAATTCAAGAAAATACTAAATATTAATAAAACTGTAATGAAATACCATTTTTTTATCATTTGAGTAATTACTTAAAAGTCTGGAAAAATAGGTGTTGGCAAAAATATGGAACAAAGGGAACTCTCTTATTGTTACTGGTAGGTGTATACACACTTAAAAAATAACCTAGAAATCAGTTTGGTGATGGTCAGTACATTTGAGCATGCACATGATAGTAAGCAATACTACTTCCTGAGCAGTATTCCCTTGAGAAAGGCTTTACTTGGTCACCATGAGATAGATACAAGAATATAATATTGCACGCTGGGATCAGTGATCTGTAATCCCATCATTTTAAGAGGCCAAAGCCAGTGGATTGCTTGTCAGGAGTTTGAGATCAGCCGGGCCAAGGTGGTGAAATCCTGTCTCTACTACAAATACAAAAAAATTAGCCAGGTGTGGTAGGATGTGCCAGTAATCCCAGCTACTCTAGAGGCTGGGGCACAAGAATCGCTTGAACCTGCAGGCAGATGTTGCAGAGAGAGATCACACTCCAGCCTGGGCAACAGAGCAAGACTCTGCCTAATATATATATATGTACACACACACACACACATACACACACACACGTGTATATGTGCGTGTATGTATATGTGTATATTTATCTATATGTATCTATGTATATATATATACATGTATATATGTATACAATATTGCTCAACTGTTTTATACATCAATAATTATCTTTTTGAGTTTGTGACAATTTCAAAATAAAAATAAAAATCCTCTCTTAAGTGAATATTAAGTAACTCTGTCTAAAATTTTTACCCTCAACAATACTTTAAGAAAAAATAATCTTTATTTTTAATTTTTCATGAAAATTGTCAATATTATGAAATGGAAATTACTCAGTTGTAGGCCTCTGTAACCTTGAATCTCTTCTAGGTTTAATCCTATATTACTTAATAAGTTTTTGTCTTTTTTAACTGATAGAATAATACTAGTTAATTTAATATATTCTTAAGTTGGAATATTAGGTAAAAGATATAAAGGACTTAAGAAGACATCATGTTTTACAGGACAAGTTCTCCCATGCTTTTTTTCCAATGGTTTCAGTAAACATCTTCTGTAGAACCATGACTATTAGAGTTCAGTGCATAGTAATGCCTCTGCTTACCAGCTGCTGCCCTTGGACACCCCAGGCCGCATACTGCAAGACGGAGTCTTCTACTTCTGGAGGATTTAACTCCCAAACTTCCCTTGAAAAAAGTGAATATTTTTACATGAACAAAGTGATATCTACACCAACAATTTAGTAACACAATCGCTCATGAAAACCAGAAAAATCAAAGAACTTACCTAGTGTGTATGTTGTAAATCACATATGAAGCAGTATATGAATAATGAAAAATCTGAAATTAAAAAAGAAACATTATTGATCATAGCTTTAACAATGTGACTATATATATTCTTAGTAAAATCCAGGAAATCCAAGTATTGGGGTTAAGGAAAAATTAAAATATAAAATATTCTGCCTCAGGAGTTTATCACCCTCTCTGTGCTTTATGCCTAAATTTTCTTTCTAATATCAATTCCATTTCTTATTTAATCCACGCTATGTTGAGTATAATTGTGATTATATTACTTTCTTTTTCAAAAATTTCAGTGATGCTCTATCACCTGTACAATTTGGCTTCTACATGTTTTTCTATACTTATCACCTACTGCCTCCCTTTACTTATCTATACTTCAAATTAGATGGATTCTACCTGCATGTCCCAAACCTTTTTTTTTTGTTTTTTCCCCAAGGACATTTATCTTAACTGAGGTGAAAATTCTACTTCTTTCTAATATAGCCCCTGTGTGGAGCTCATATTGATTTCTTCTATTGATATCCATCTCACACAGTTTCCTGCATGACTCTTAGGACATGTCTCACTCTGTAGTGAAATTACATAAACATTCTATGGAAGTCTCCTTCTCCCACTAGAATGTTGTCAGATACAGGTGTCTATTGCATCCTCCACATTACCTTGCACAGTGCCATGTTTAAATGCATTCAACTGATACTTCTTAAGTAATGGCTCTGATGGAAAAAACTAATGCATGTTGAAGTATTTGTTTGTGAAGTCAAAGTGAGATAACACTCTCCACACCTTTATAGCAATGATTGAAAATGACATATTAAGCAGATGGCTGCAAGTATGTAATATCTAAGAATCCCTGTTTCTTTTTTAAAGAGTATCTTTCCAAGGACTGCAGAACCTATGACCCATTAAACTTCAAACATAAGACTCCAGATCATAATGCAAAAATACATCTATCTTTTGCTTTTTAATAATAAAAGACGATGAAATAGTGGAATACAGAGGAAATGAGGAAAATCGCAAAAGATGGTTTAGGAAAATAAATGATGAGTATACTTCTGTGAAAACTATTTTTCTCTAAGCTATGTGAATCTAGTGAAGAAAATTGTTCTTTAGCTAGCTATATTGTTATACCATTATTTCCAGGATTTACAGAACTTTTATTGATACTTTCATTTTTCAGTATGCAAATGTGAAAGCTTCTTTTATTCTTATAGTGGATGTACACTGCACAAATATTATAATACTGTCAATTAAAACTCCCTAGAAGTCAAATTGTTATTTCTTCTCACTGCAGTAATAGCTTCAATTAAATATGATTGGCCACATATTTGGCAAAGAAGTACTATGTTCTCTCTTTGCATTGAAATTGCAAACCTTCCACCATTTGTTAGAGTATTGTGTTTTACAATAAAGCTTTATGCTCCCATTCCTCTTGGAATAACTATTAAATCTGAGATTGCCTTTGTGATAGGGCTGTAGAAGCAAAAATAATTTTTCCTGGTGTATACTTTGACAGTTACATTGTGTTCTATAAAGTTCCATACTTGACTACAAATTTTAAATCTTGAATTTAATGCTAGAGATGATAAAATATGAGAAATGTGACCACCTCTGTCAATACACTTTTTTTTTTTCTCTCTCTCAGAAAGTACTGTTGTCAAAGCAAACTGCCAAGTGAGTGCGTGGTCTTCAATGAAGACAATACAACTCATGGAGCCTAAGAGAGTATTCATCCTATCTTTGAATCACCTACTACACTGTACGTGGCTTTGAGGTACACATCTTTTTAGAGAGAAAATGTTGCTGGGCATTATCATTTTAGGCAAAGCAGGCACTGAGGCCAAACTGGGTATAATTATTGAATGTTGGTCTCTTTCTATAGTGTTTATTACAGAGGTTGTTGGCGGTTCTCTAATTGTAAATCCAAAGGACTTAGATGCCTTCCAAATGGTGTGACTGGAGAAGAGGATATATAAATCCACATTCTGTTCTGTAGTTCTTAGCCTTATAGTTATACTGTTTCTTGTAGTAGGTGTATTGAGGTGAAGACTACAATAAAGAAGTTAAACCAGACTTGCCTGCAAACCCACAGCAGAAGGAATTAACATATTATAGGGTTAGACCTCATCTATATCTACCTACCTACCCATCCATCCATGCTACAAAGCCAGCAATTTGCCATCTTCAGATAATTAGAACCTAGCCCTTTACTGAGTTTAGAACTCTTTCCTCTAAATTCACAATCTTTTTGTGCAGGCGTGTGTTCCCAGCAGATCTGAGATATTTCTTGTTTTTTAACTCTCCATAAGAAAAATCACATTCCATGCCCACAACAGAATAAAGAGTATGGAAGAGGACAAAATCTTGAACAAGGTTGGAGAAAGAAGTTTCTATCTTTCTTCTTTGATATAAATTTGGAGATACTTTAAAGGGGAGTTTTCAATGAGAATTAGATTTAGCTTTACTGAGCATCTGTATTAAGGCATTCTGGTCTAAATTCACCCTGTGCTAATCTACATCTCTTTGTCTCCTTCCTTGGATAGCATTTCTAATCTTTTTTAACATTATTCATTTTCCTTTATCTTAGACTCCCCTCTGTACAGTTAGGTAGGTCCTAATTCATAATAAGAGGGTAAAATCAAAGTTACTTAAGGTTAGGAAGAGTAACAGTTTTTCCTGTAATGATTGGCTGCTGCATAGTGAAAGTCAAACCGAGCATCTGATGAGACCCCTGGGGACAAGCACGTTTCACAGCTAAAAATTACCTTTTCATTCCATCTCTGCAAATGATGTTCCACTGCTTGTTACAGTGTGAATAGTTATGGAAAAGGCAGTTGGAATAAACAGAATTCAGATATACCATATGAAAACTTGATCAAAACTTGTTTCTGGAAGCTGGCCTTAAGATATCCAATCATTCAATTCCATCAAGAAAAGCATCAGGAGAATCAGAAATCATCAAAAGGTCATGTAATCCAATTATACTGTGAACCCTAAGAAGAGGTTGATTATTAAGAGTTGACTACTCCAAGTGGTATAGGTAATTTTCATTATTTGCAGTTGTTGTTTTTACTTGTACTCTTATCACAAACACTGAATTAGCAACTACTGAATCATTGCTCCTAAGAGAAATACAGGATTAGATTCCTGTGAGCCTCTGGTCACAACATTTTCATGAACTCTTTAATATGTAACATATTTTATATGTGTTTCTGTTTAAAGACATCTTATTTAAAATACATTTTTGATTCGTTAACATTGAGCTCATGGCCAACAAGACACTAACTCGTGCTTGCATGAAGCTTATCTAACACATGTATTTGCTCCATAAGGCACATCACAGCCTTCTTGCACAAGGAAAACAGGGCAATTCTTCATGACTATGCTTTGGGGCAGAAATAAGTGGTGGGGAGTGATTTTAAACAGGAACATGACCAACAAAAAGCACAAAAATGTAAAACATGACACTAAGTAGACACTCAAAAGGGTAATTGTTTACAGTAAAAGAGCTGAAGCAAGAAGGCACAATGTCACCTTGTTCAACCTTAGCTGGGAAAGTAGACACCAAGCAACTCAATTGTTCTGCTATTCTGAATATGTCTATGAATGACACTGAAAGACTCAAGAGTAGATTTGGGGGATCACAAGTTAACTTTAGCATGTAGCTAAACTTGCCTATATGGAATTTATGAATAATAATCTACTGTTTGAATTTATGAATAATAATCTGTATTAATTACTTAAACATGGCATGAGATATTAATGGGAGAAAGAAAAACACAGACATATTTTAGTCCTGCCAGAATTTGAATACAAGAAAAGTACAAAAATTATCCACATTCTGGCATTAATGCTCTGTAAATGAAAATTTGCTACATTCATTTATTTAACAAACTTCTGTTAAGCAATATCTTTGATACAGGCACTATAATAAGTATTATTTTATAAAAGATTATCATAACAAAATTATTTTAAAATAAGATAAGACTGTCAGTTGATAACTTGTATTTATTATGTTGTTCGTCAGTTTATAAATGACTTTGTAATACTAATTATATAACTATTGAATACTAACAATGTGCAAGCTTATAAATGGGGTAACTTGTAAAATACAAAGACCAAAATAAATGTAATTTCTATCCCCAAGAAGCTTATGTTCCATTCAGTGCAGCAAGGTCAAGAAACATTACATTGGTATGAAATATTCTGTTGTAGGTCGTGGTTCAATTAGGACTTGCATATTATAAGCCCATAATCTTTCCAAGAAATAATTAATCTTTTTGGTTCTAAGAACACATCATAGAAAATATAATAGTTGACTTAGGCACTGAAGTGATTAATATAGTTTAGAGAAATGCAGCTAGTGTATCAAACTTAAGATAGTCCTACATACAATAATAACTTGAATTCATCTTTCACTACATAGCAGATTTGGCACAGTGCTTTACACATATTATATAATTTAATATTTAAATCAACCTCAAGAAGTAAATATTATCATTCATAATTTATAAAATAAACTCTGCCAAGGTCAAGCTTAAAACTGAAAGTTTAAGTAGGAAACAGTAACAATCTGAACCGAAAATTGTCTAATTACAATCCACTTTGTGATTTAATCTCTCTACGCACTATCTTTCAGGGAGCTTGAACATGAAGCACGACTCCACCTTTGTGAAAGATTCATTTCCAAAAGACCAATTAAGCCACTATTCAAAGATTTATTGATAGAAATATGCATGAATTAATTGATTACCAGAGTTAGGAGAGATTTCATTTTGGAAACATGATCTGATATATCAGATTAAAAATGTAAATCCTCTATTTTTCACAATTTTTTTTCTTGGGATATCAGTTATTATATAAGACATCTATGGGGATTCATGTCAAGGAGCATTACATTTAAAAGAAAAAAGAAACGTGTGCCCTAGTAATTCATGCTTGAACCAGAGGCTTGTATCTCTGGACACAAAAGCTTTTTCTGCACTGTGGTTAAACAGTCGAATTGATATAAATAGCATTCATTTTCATGGGCTGGAGAATATTTGAAATAGGATTATGGATTTGCCATGGAATCAAACAGCTAGGAAAACTTAACTGTTAGGAAGCAAGCCTTTTCGTCAACAGTGTTTATAAACGAATGCCAGTCAGAGGAAAGACAATACAGGAAAAATGGGATTTGTTTCTCTTGGAAGTCAGTAATGCCAAGTTTGTTCTAGAATAATGGGATACCTTTTATGATGAGTGAGTTGTGACTTTGTTGTTTGAAAAGATTTACCTTCTTTAATCAGTTAAGAACTAATTGGCTCTTAGCTATGAGCTAGGAGACTCTAGTGTTGTAATATGATTCACAAATGACAAACTGCAGATCTACAGAAACATTTTTAAAACATTACCCTTTCAACAAAAGCTTTGTGAACATCGAATAAGTATTGAATGGAAAAATGCATATGAGAGAGTATTAAAAGCATACTTAATAATTACCATATTTTAAACTACTTCAAAAGATTTCTTACTTAATGTTCACTCTAGCCTTAAAAGGATATTATCTCTTTGAGATACACAGCTAGTTTAATTATGATTGGAACTAAGATCTTATAGATTCTAAAATCCATGTCTCTTCTATTACAATAAGAAAGAAAAAATGCAAGCATGACTTTACTATGATACAACATAAAGTAATCATGAAGCATTCTTCAATTGCATCACCATTTTCGTAAGTGGAAAACAGTAAAACACCTAAGGTGGTGAGACTAAAAGTAACGATGATTAAGAAAATAAAATGTAGGTGTTTTATTTTTATTTTATATCTTTAAAGTGGACTATATTTAGAGCAGTTTTAGGTTCACAACAAAATAGAGTGGAAGTTACGGAGAGTACTCACACCTCTCCCCACACATGCACAGCCAGCCTCTCCACTATCAACATCCCCTACCAGAGTGATACGCTTGTTACAATCAATGAACCTACATTAACACATCATTGTTACCCAAAGTCCATAATTTATTCTAGAGTTTACTCTTGATGTTGTATGTTCTATGAGTATTTGATGAGTATATGATAAATTTTCTTCATGATTATAGTATCATACAGAATAGTTTCATTGCCCCCAAAATTCCCTGTGTTCCACCAATTCATCCCTTCTTCCATTCTATTCCTAGCAAACACTAAATTTTTACTGTCTCTACAATGCTGCATTTCCCAGAAGGTCACATAGGTGGAATCATCCAGCAGACTTTTCAAATTGGCTTTATTTCACTTAGTAATATGCACATACATTTCATCCATGTGTTTTCATGCCTTGATAGTTCACATCTTTTCAGTGAATCATACTGCATAGTCTAGATAAGTCACAGATTACAGGTGTTATTTTAATTAGGCTGTATTTATGACAACATCTATAAAAAAACAAAAATAAACTTGCTAATTCAAATGTAAAAACCAAAAGTCACAAAACCAATTTGGTCATTGTGGTACAGGCAGCATGATGCTATGTCCACACAAGATGCATAATAAAGTAATATTGATACATTTCCTAGGTTTATTTGGCTTTAGTAGGCATCACAGTGCAAAAGAATCAGATGCTGTTTCAGCAATTTTGTAATTTATAGTGTATTCCCTCTGAACTATAATACTTTCAAAAATGCTTTCTGACTATAATAGCTGACAACCTAATGAGAAGAACGAATATGCACATAAATGTCTAAAATAAAATTTTAGTGATTTTTGGTGCACTTTTAATATTTGAGTCATCAGCCATCCATTGTCTAAAAAAATAAAATAAATTTATTTTATTATAGACAAGGGATGGATTATATTTTTTTAATTTTAGACAATGGATGGCTTATATTTATTTTGTTTTAGACAATGGATGGCTGATGACTCAAATATTAAAAGTACACCAGATAAGAAATTAAATATTTCATTGCAGCACAGTTTACAATAGCAAGGACCTGGAACCAACCCAAATGCCCATCGATGATAGGCTGAACAGGGAAAATGTGGCACATATACACCATGGAATATTATGCAGCCATCAAAAATGATGAGTTTGTGTCCATTGTAGGGACATGAATGAACCTGGAAACCATCACGCTCAGCAAACTGACACAAGAATAGAAAATCAAACGCCGCATGTTCTCACTCATAGGTGGGTGTTGAACAATGAGAACACATGGACACAGGGAGGGGAGCATCACACACTGGGGTCTGTCGGGGGGAAATAGGGGAGGGACAGCAGCAGGTGGGGAGTTGGAGAGAGAAAGCATGGGGAGAAATGCCAGATATAGGTGATGGGGAGGAAGGTAGCAAATCACACTGCCATGTGTGTACCTATGCAACAATCTTGCATGTTCTTCACATGTACCCCAAAACCTAAAATGCAATAAAAATATAAAATATATATATAATATTTTTTAAAAAGAAATTAAATATTAAATATTTTTATTTAATATATTTATTTTACTTTAGACAATGGATAGCTGATGACTCAAATATTAAAAGTGTACCAAAAAACACCTGTACAACATTTTTCAATTGCATGTATAGGGCTATTCTGCCCAGGATATAATTCAACTGGAGTTATGTATTAATAGCAGCTAATACCCGAAGATTATACTTTATTACTCTAAAGAAAATCTTTGAAGGAGCAGAATAAACCATTTCCTGATATATTCCCTGTTATATAAACATTGTATTATAGAAAATCCTTCTTTAAATTGCTCTTTTTTTTTTTTTTTGAGACTGAGTTTTGCTCTTGTTACCCAGGCTGGAGTGCAATGGTGCAATCTCGGCTCACCACAACCTCCACCTCCTGGGTTCAGGCAATTCCCCTGCCTCAGCCTCCTGAGTAGCTAGAATTACAGGCATGCGCCACCATGCCCAGCTATAAAATTGCTCTTAATATTAATTTCCTGAGATATTTTCTATAGTGTAAAATTCCATTTCAAAGATGCTCCATTTTTCAATAATCAATATTTAACATGTAACTTTCACCATACTACACCCCTGAGTAAACTAACAGCCTCCTTGACAATGCCAATAATACTCTCATGGACCAGACCTCTCTTCATTAATGAATGCAAATAAGCAACTTCCACATCAGCTGGCATTAAACTAGTTTCTACTTATCATCATTCAAAAATACCTGGTTAGATAACCTGAATGACATTTAAAATCAATCACTGACAGTAGTACAAGTGATTTTTTAATTTATACTAAAATAAACTTAAATATTATCTCACTAGCTATAAACTAGTTTTCTCTCTAGCATATCCATGCAGAAATAAATATATTTCAATAGGACAGAGAGCCAAACTCTCAAACTTGATTCCATTTAGTGCTGCAACTAGAAAGGTAAGAATGAAAATTATTATTTCAACACATAGGAAATCACAGGCTCTTGTTAACTGAATAAAGCATGACTTAGGAAAGCAGTCATTTATTTTCCTAGCAGCTGTGAAGAAGTGGTATTCATAATTTCAATAGGATCGAATCTTAGTTGTGTTTTCCTAAGCAGATTTCTAAAAAAAGAGAGAGAAAGAAAGAAAAGAGAGAAAAAGAGAGAAGAAAGGGAGAAAGAGAAAATGTAAAAAGAAAGAGAAGAAAGGAAGGAATTAAGGGAGAAAGCGAGGGAAGGAGGAAGGAAGCAAAGGAGGAAGGAAGACAGGGAAGGAGGGAAGCAGGGAGGGAGGGAGATAATATACTCATTAACGAAATGGAGAAAATAATATATATCCAAATGTTTTGTTAGGAGGATTAAAAGAAAAAAAAAAACACAATAGAATTCTTTTGCTGTTACCTGAGGCTAAGACCAAGAGATTGCAACCAGATTGCAATTTCTGCAGCCAACTTGAATTTATCTTCAGAAAATGGGGTTTTCTTTTTTATTGCATCATCAGACTGCAAATTTTCTAAAGTTTGCTCTGCTACCTCTTAAATGCTTTTCTGCTTAGAAATTTCTTCCATCAGATACCCTAAATCATCTAAGTTCAAAGTTTCACAGACTTCTTGGGCAGGAGCAAAATGTCCTCAGTCTCTTTGCTAAAGAGTAGCAAGAGTGACCTATACTCCAGTACCCAAGAAGTTCCTCATCTCCATCTGAGACTACCTCAGCCTGAACTTCATTGTCCATATTATTGTCAGCATTTTGGTTAAAGCCATTCTGCAAGTCTCAAGGAAGTTCAAAACTTTCCCACATCCTCCTGTCTTCTGAGCCCTCCAGGTCTTCAAGAAGTCCCAAACTTTCCCACATTTCCCTGTCTTCCGAGTCTTCCAAAGTGTTCCAACCTCTGCCTGTTACCCAGCTACAAAGCTTCTTCCATATTTTGGGTATCTTTACGACAGTGTCCCACTCTCTGTGGTAACAATTTACTCTATTAGTTTGTTCTCAAGCTGCTATGAAGAAATACCCAAGACTTGGTAATTTATAAAATAAAGAGGTTTAATTGACGTACAGTTCTGCATGGCTGAGAAGGCCTCAGGAAACTTACAATCATGGTGGAAGAGGAAGCAAACATGTCCTTCTTCACAAGGCAGCAGGAGAGAGAAGTGCCAAACAAAGGGGGGAAAGCCCTTCATAAAACCATCAGATCTCCTGAGAACTCACTAAATATCATGAAAACAGCCTGAGGGTAACCGCCCCCATGATTCAATTACCTCTCACCAGGTCTCTCATATGATATGGAGGGATTATGGAAACTACAATCAAGATGAGATTTAGTTGGGGACACAATCAAACCATACCACATACCTTCACTATGGTGAACAGTGGCAATAAAACTAGGGGTACAGATCTCTTTTTAATATACTGATGTCTTTTGGATACTCAGTAGTGGAACTGCTGAATCATATGGTAGTTCTGTTTTTAGTTTTTTAAAGAACCTTCATACTATTTAAAATACTGGCTGTACTTATTCACAAACCCACCATAAGTGTACAAGAGTTCCCTTAACTCACATCCTTACCAGCATTTTTCTTTTTGATAATAGCCACTTTTACTGGTGTGAGAAGGAATCACTTTGTGGTTTTGACTTGCATTTCTCTGATGATTAGTCATGTTGAAAACTTTTTCATGTACTTATTCGAAATTTGCATATCTTCTTTTGAGAAATGTGTATTTGATACTTGGACTATTTTATTGATCATTTTTTGTTGTTGTTGTTCTTGAGATGTCTGTGAATTTTGGATATTAGTCCCTGGTAGGAAGAATAGTTTGCCAATATTTTCTCTTACTGTGTTTTTTTCATCCTTCTGTTGACTGTTCCCTTGCTATAGAAACTTTTTTCTTTGATATAATTCCATTTATTTATTTTTACTTTTGTTACCTGTGCCTTTGAAATCTTGGCTTACTAGGGCTTTGTAGTATATTTGGAACTCAGATAGTGTGATGCCTCCAGCTTCCCTTTTAGTCAGAATTTCTTTGGCTATTCAGGATCATTTGTGGTTTCACATATATTTTTGCATTGTATTTTCTATTTCTGTGAAGCATGCCATTGGTGTTTTGATAGGGATTGCATTGGAACTGCAGATTTTTTTGATATTATGGTCATTTTCACAATATTAATTCTTAGGGTCTGTAAACATAGGATGTCTTTCCATGTTTTGCATGTCCTTTTCAATTTTTTAAATAATTTTGTAGTTTTCTTGTTGAGATCTTTCACCTTTGTTAAATTTGTTCTAGTGTATATTTTTGTAGCTCTTGTAAATGACATGTGTTTTACTGATTACTTTTTCAACTACTTTATTATTGGCACATAGGAATGCCACTTATTTTTGTATTTTAATTTTGTATCCTGAAATATCAGTGAATTTGTAAGTTCTAGGAGTTTTTAATATAATTTTTAGATGTTTCTATACATAAGATTATATTATCTGTATAGAACAACAATAAGGCTTTTTCATTTTAAAATTTAAATACCCTGTATTTCTTTCCCTTGCTTAATTGTTCTGGCTAGAATTTTCACTACCATATTGAATAGGAGTTGTGAACATAGGCATTATTATCTTTATGCAGTTTTTAGAGGAAAAATTACTTTCCAATTTTCCTCATTTTGTATGTTAGCTGTGGGTTTGCAATATATGACTTTTGTTATGTAGGGGTATGTTCCTAATATACCTAATTTGGTGCCAGTTGTCATTAGGAAAGAATTAATTTTATCAAAACCTTTCTCAGCATTTATTGAGATGATCATATAGTATTTTTCCTATATTCAGTAAATAAAAGATATCAATTCATTGATTTGCATATGTTAAACCACCCTTGCATCCCTAGGATAAATCTCTCTTGACCGTGATATATAATTTTTTGAGTGTTGTTGAATTTCCCGTATTTTTTTGAGTATTTTTGCCTAGGTGTTCATCAAGAGTATTGGCCTATAGTTTGTTGTTGTTGTTGCTGTGTCCTTGTCTGGTTTTGGCACCAAGGGAATGCTGACAGTTAGAATTAAATCCCTCATCTTCAATTTTCTCAAATGGTTTGAGAATTGGTGTTAGTATTTTACAAATTTGTTAGAGTTCAGCTGTGAAGCCATTGTGTCCTTGCATTTTCTTCACTGAGAGAATTTTTGATACTAATTCAATCTCATTACTCCTTATCTGTTCAGATTTTCTATTTCTTCCTGGTTCATTCTTGATAGGTTTTATGTATTCAGGAATTTATACATTTCCTCAATGTTTTCCAATTTATTGGAATATGGTTGTACATAATAGTCTCTAAGGGTCCTTTGTATTTATGTGGTATTAGTTGTAATGTCGCCTGTTTTATTTATATTAATTTTTTTCTCTCTCTTTTTCTTAGTGTAGCTAATGTTTCATCAATTTTAAGTTTTTATAAATTTTTTATTTTATTTATTTATTGGACTTTATTTTAGTCTCTATTTCATTTAGGTCCTCTCTTATCTTTATTATTTTCTTCTAATTATAGGTTTTGTTGGTTCTTGCTTCTCTTGTTTCTTGAGGTACATAGTTGGGTTGTTTATTTTAAAATTTTTACTTTTTTTGTATAGGCATCTGTTGCTATAAACTGGCATCTTAGTGTTGTTTTTGCTGTATCCCAGAGGTGTTGACATATTGTATTTCTAAATGTTTTAAAATGTTTAAAATTTTTTCCCTAATTTTTTCATTGACTGTTCATTCTGGAGCATGTTCTTTAATATTCATGCATTTGTAAAACTTCAAAAGTTCCTCTTATTACTGATTTCTAGTTTCATTCCATGGTGGTCTGAAAAGATACTTGATATGACTTTGATTTTTCAAAAATATAATGAGACTTCTTTTTGGCCCAAAATATAATTTATGCTAGATAATATTGTATGTGCTAATGAGAAGAATGTGTTTTCTGCAGCTAAAGGATAAAATCACTTATAAATGTCTTTTTGGTCTATTTGGTATAAAGTGCAGTTTAAGATCTATGTTTCTTGATTCTCTATCTAGTTGATACGTTTAATTCTGAGAGTCAGGTGTT
This sequence comes from Leontopithecus rosalia, assembly GCA_028533165.1. Lineage (NCBI taxonomy): Eukaryota > Metazoa > Chordata > Mammalia > Primates > Cebidae > Leontopithecus > Leontopithecus rosalia. The sequence goes on along the minus strand of CM052653.1, from coordinate 104,767,854 downwards.
AAAGTACCCAGGTTTTCTTGTACTGGAGACTCTCTCTCCACTTAACTCTAAAAATATTTGCTTTGTAAATCTGGATGCTATGGTATTGGGTACATATATATTTAACATTGTTATATCCTCTTGCTTAACTGATCTTATTACATAATAACCTCTATTTTTTACTTCAAGTTTATTTTATCTGATATAACTATACCTGCTCACGTTTTCTTTCCGTTTTCATAAAATATCTTTTCCCATCTATTCACTTTCAGTCTACATGTATCCTTATAAATGAAGTGCATCTCTTATGGGCAGCACATAGTTGGGTATTTTTTTTAGTCTATTCAGCCAATCTGTATCTTTTTATTAAGGAATTGAACACAGTTACATGCTAGTTAGTTACTGAGAAAAGCTTACTCCTATGATTTTTTACATTGTTTTCTAGTATTTTACAAATTCTTTATTTCTTCCTCTCTTATTTATCTTTGCAGTTTGGTGATTTCCTATATTGACTAAATTTGATTTGTTTCATTTGTTTATCTGTTCTGTCATTGAGGTTTATAATTTCCTATGTTTTTGTAACAGTAGAGACTGCCCCTTTGCCTTCAAATATAAGACTTTCAAATATGAGACTTCTGACCAGGCGTGGTGGCTCATGACTGTAATCCCAGCACTTTGGGAGGCCGAGGTGGGCAAATCACAAGGTCAGGAGTCCAAGACAAGCCTGGCCAATATGGCAAAACCCCATTGCTGCTAAAAATACAAAAATTAGCCAGGCTTGGTGGTAGGCACCTGCAATCCAAGGTACTCAGGAGGCTGAGGCAGAAGAATCACTCCAACCTGGGAGGCGGAGTTTGCAGTGAGCCAAGATTGCACTACTGCACTCCAGCTGGGGTCAGAAAGTGAGACTCCATCTCTAAATAAGTAAGTAAATGTGTGTATGTATGTATGTATGTATGAATGACTTCCTTAGGCAGTTTTGTAGGACCAGTCTAGTGGTGATGAATTCCCTCAGTTTTTGCTTGTCTGGGAAACACTTTATTTTCCTTAATTTTTAAGGATAGCATTGCCTGCATATTATATTTCTGGCTGGAAGCATGTTTGTCTGTTTTTCCCTGAACTTTTTATATGTTATCCTATTATCCCCTGATCTGTATAGTTTCTGTGACAAATTTACCATTTGTCTGATTGGGATTTTCTCATATATATCTTGATGCTTTCCTCTTGCTGTTTGTAAAAGTCTCTTTTTACCTTGTGTCAGTTATTTCTTGTACCTGAAATAACTTTTCAGGTTATTTCAACCTGAAAGGAAATTTTTGGGTTGAGTCTAAAAGGAAATATTTGAGCTTCTTGTATCTGCATGCCATATATCTTCTAAGAGTTGAGTTATTACTTTTCAGCTATTACTTCATTAAACAGGGTTCTAAGCTTTTCTTATTCTCTGCTTAATCTGGAACTCCCATGATCCAATATTTGTTTTCTTAATGTCCTCTCATATTTCCTGTAGTCCTGCTTCATTCATTTTTTATTCTTTTTCCTCTTTTTGCCAACTCATTTATTTCAAAAGTCTTGTCTCTAAGTTCAGAAATTCTTTCTTCTACATAGTATATTGATGAAGCACTTATTTTTATTCTAATTAATTCAATTTTAATATTCCTGTTGGGTTTTTAATTATAGCTATCTTTTTATTGAATTTCTAAATCATGCTTTTTTGGTATTCCTCTGTTAATACCTGTGCACCTGGTAGAACAATCTCTTCTTCCAATTTTATGAAGTAGCTTTTATAGAGAAAGATCTTTTTCTGTATGTGTGTCCTAGTTTTACTTGGGTAAAGTACTTTGGCTTTGGTTCTGAGTGGGCACAGTAGTATGGTCTCTGTATAAATTATTTGGTAATCAACATCAACAGTGTCTCCAAGTGCCTTGGTGGCCATTCTGTGATTATTTGCCATGGCATGTGCTTGCCCAGAGGTGGGGATACCAGGCAGATGAGCCTTCAGGCCCTTCGGGGACATGCACAAGTACATGGCATGTCTGCTGTTGGAATGACTATGATTGCAGGTTGTGGTGGTATGCCTTGAACTGGTGGCTTTCAGGCTCTGGGGTACATGTATGTGAACTTTGTCCTAGGGAAAGCTTCCTCACTGTGCTAGACTGTTTACACTCTAGGATGTAGGGCCCTGCATGTGGTTCAGTACCACAGTTATGGCTGAACTATTGGGTCCAGCTGGTGGTGCAAAACTGCATCTCTCTGAGTAGATGTGCGATGGATGTCAGTGAGGTCCCAGGGATGTGGAGATGCAAGGGCTATTGGTCCTTAGGGAAGGATGTACTCTGATGGTGCCTGTGCTCTCAAAATGGCATTGTGCTACAATAACCTGGGTCCCAAGGAGGGAAGGTAATCTAGCATTAATTTTTTTCTGGGATAATAAAATCCTATCAACTCCAGGCAACTCCTTCTGGTGGAATTAGGGCTTGTGATGGCTGAGAAGCTCTACTGTAGCTAGAATTGTAGACATCTGTGGTTGAAATGTGGGCTTTTGGGCATTCCCCACTTAAGTTTTCTTAGAAATGGGGAGTATCTCTCGGCTCTGAGCCAATCCTGGTCAGATTCTTTGTTTCCCTCTCTATGCTACCATCTCAAACTTCAATGTCTCAGAGGATCTTCATCACTTTCTTGCTAAATTTGATCGTTCCCCCTTAAACATCCTATTCAATGTGTGGTTTGCTGTTACGGTTCTTCTCTGTGGAGTGAGTGCTAGATGCTTCTAGCAAGCTATTTTGATGACATCTGTCTGGGCCATTTTTTTAAAAGCACTCATTTATATTGGTCATTAACATTATTTATTTATTCATGTTTTTAACTAATATGTTGCATTATCATATTAGTCTAAGTCTGCATTATAGGTTTAATAGTGAGTTTGTGGATTAGATGTTAAAATGTATGTATCAGCCATGTCCAGTTCAGCATTTATACTGAAAACTTGAACAAATGACTTAACTTTGTTTGCCTTAGTTTCCAGGTAATGATAAAATCTTCAAGGAAAAATCAATGTTTTTATTTTAAAAGATGGGAGGTTATCGGAGGAGTTAATAAAGAACTCTTGGCAAGGGAAAAGGTTGTGGGTTGACGATATTTGACAATAACTAACCTTGAGATAAAAAACATAGGCAGACATCTATAAAGATTAATGTGTTCTTTATGTGCTGCTTATGAAAAATGACCTGAATATTAAGGTGATGATAAAGATTTGTTGTTCAAGAGAGAATGGCACTCTAGAGACAGAGTTTCACAGAGCAATTACTCTAATGCTGACATTAATATCTGAAGAAAGTTGTTCTATCCTATAGCAAAGGTAACACTCTACTGATTTTCAACATAAAAATCCCTCTGACCTCTATTTGTAAGGTTCCTCATGGCATGAAGCTCAAATATGTAAGGAACTGACTTTCAATCTCAATCACTTCCTGCATATTCAGCTGGACTGGCATGTGGCCCACATTAACCTGGTTATTACTAAAAGCAGAATGTTCTTCTTGAAGGGACCAAGGCTTCAGTCCTGAAGCTCAACAAAACCACTTGAGCCTTGAAAATGCCAAACACATCACCTATAAACTATATATGAGAACAGGCACCAGAAACTGACATTCAGTAATAAACATTTGGTCCCTCTTAGGAAGGCTACATGTCACAAGCATGTAACTGCTGGCAAGGGGGAAAGAGTACATATGACTTACAGCAAAAATAAGAAAAATTATTTAAAGTAAAACACCCTGAAGTGTGTAGGCCCATTTTCTTTACTTCTGTGCCCACTTGCGCTTGATTCCAAAAGCCATGTTGATGCTAGAAAACTAATCAGTGTTTTATGACTCCAAATTTTCCTTTCCTCCATTTTTAAAGTGTTCTCTGATATTCCTTAAATTTTCCGAATCATAAAAATCATTAGAAACACTTTATAAATATATGAACTCCTGGAGTCATCTGAAGAGAGACATTTTTAGTTCAGACTACAGAAAAGGCGACTCTCAATAGATGTTTTACAATCTCCTTCCAATGCTATATCATGGTCAGAACCAAAAATATGAGTAAAAAGCACAGGTTTGAAATATCACACCTAGTCCATACAAAAAAAAGTTTAGAATCCAGGTAATAAATACACACTGAACAGAATACAGGATAGGAAAGAGAGTGAGGAATTAAGAAAAGTATCAGGAGATACTTAACAATTAGTGGCTGACACATGACTGAACAGAAGAAACACCATTTGTTCAGTGACTTGGTAAGGTATCTGCCATGTTATTTGGATTATCTAGGTCAATTATCTAGGTACTCTTAGGCATGTCTTGACTCCCTAAACTTTTAATTAGCAATTTCATTCAATATTACTATACTTGGAGCAAAACAAACAAATAGAGAACATTCCTTATAATGTTCTGTCTTAGCCTATGTTATTCCTTTCTGTATATCTTCTTCATGACATTAACTCACTGAAAAGTGGTAATCATTAGAAAGTGATTAACTCATCCTGCTGTTGAATAAAAGACAGCCAGATGAAATAATAAAATCACATTTCGCTGCACTGGAAATACAGTATAACAAAGGATATCTTTTAAATCCCAAACTATATCATTAACAATTGTTCTGTTTTGGAGAGAGAGGATAAACATTTTCCAGATACTCATTTTAAGCTATGCAGGCAAGAGTTTTAACTGTTATATGTAACTGCATAACTAATTTTAAAAAATATAAGCCATGAAAGCCAGGCTCAGTAGGTCATGCCTATAATCCCAGCTACTCAGG
>CM052653.1:104698628-104756554 GCA_028533165.1 Leontopithecus rosalia | reverse complement strand
AAAAATAAAATCTTTTATGAACAAGCAAGTACTCAGAGATTTTATTACCACCAGGCCTGCTTTACAAGAGCTTCTGAAAGAAGCCTTACACATAGAAAGAAACAACCAGTATTAGCCTTTCTAAAAATATACCTAAAAGTAAAGAGCATCAACATAAAGAAGAATTTTCATCAACGAATGGATAAAATAGCCAGTTAACATCAAATGGCAGTAACCCTAAATTTAAATTGACTAGATTTAAATCAAAAGACACAGCCAAAACCCAATGGCATGTTACATCCAGACCCATTTCACATGCAAGGATACACAAAGACTCAAAACAAAGGGATGGAGAAAGATTTACCAACCAAATGGAGAGCAAAAATAAATAAATAAATAAATAAAAAGCAGGAGTTGCAATTTGCATATCTGATAAAATAGATTTTAAAGCAACAAAGATACAGTGGTAAAAGGATCAATGCAACAACAAGAGCTAATGATCCTAAAACCCAGATACATAGAGACTTAGACTCAATGAGACAGAAAAGTAAGAAGGATATCAAGGACTCAAACTCAGATCCGGAACAAGTAAACTTAATAAATATTTATAGAGCTCTCCACTGTAAATACACAAAATATACATTCTTGTCAATACCACATCACACCTACTCATAGGTTTAAATGAAATATTGATTGGCCATTATTAATACCCATTTTTTTAGAATAAAGCAATATTTCCATTCTTTCTCCCTCTTTTTCTTCCTCTTTATTCCTCTCCTTCACTCCTCTTTTTTCTTTCCTTCTCTCAAAAAAGGAAAAAAGTAATCAACTTGTAGACCTCTAGATCCAGGTTGGCAATATCTCTCTCATTGCCTGATTTCCTTCCTTCCCTTCTCTCCCTCCCTCCCTTAAAAAAATTATAATTCAATACCTGGCTGTAAGGTGACTTTAAATCCAAAGCAAATTCCTATTTTCCCAAGGAGAAGATCACTTTCAAAATTTATTGGCCAGTTTGACTATATAAACATCCAGTGATGATGAAGTAGCCCTGTTTTATTTATTTATATGCATATATGCATGTGCGTATGCATTTATAGAATAATCTAGATTTAGAAACATTTTTGTCATCATATTTCATGAAATTATGTATGCCAGATTATTTATGCTGACTTTGATGTCAATGCATTTGTTATTATCAGAGCTAGTTTTTCAGTTATCATCTAAGGCCAGGGGCATAGTGTTTGCACTTTTATCTAATTTGTTGGAAGTCAGTACTGTTTGAGTCCAAGGATGATGCTGTCACACACACAAAAAAAGAACTTAAGACAGAACTACCATTTGACCCAGCAATCCCATTATTCATTATATACCCAAAAGACCATAAATTGTTCAGCCATAAAGACAAAGGAACGCTTCTGTTCATCACCACACTATTCCCAATAGCAAAGTCATGGTATCAACCTAACGTCCATTAACAGTGGACTAAACAAAGAAACTGTGGTACCTATAAACCATGGACTACTAAACAGCCATAAAATAGAATGAGATTATGTCTTTTGCAGCAACATGGATGAAGCCGGAGGCCATAATCTTTGATATGCTGTGGCTGCAAATTTGGCTGCATGTTGAATTGTAATTCCCCAGGTTTTGAAGGCGAGTCCTGGTGGGAGATTATTGGATCATGGGGGTGGTTTTCCTCCATGCTGTTCTCATGACAGTGAGCAAGTTCTCATGAGATCTTATGGTTTTATAAGTGGCAGTTTCCCGTTTGCTCTCTTTCCTGCCATCCTGTGAAGAAGGTGCCTGGATGATGATTTTTTTTTTTTTTTGCCTTCTACCATGATTGTAAGTTTCCTGAGATTTCTCCAGCCATGCAGAAGGGTAAATCAATAAAACCTCTTTCTAAGTTACCCAGTCTCAGACATGCCTCATAGCAGCATGAAAATGGACTAATACAATCCTAAGCAAACTAATGTAGAAACAGAAAACCAAATACTGCATGTTCTCACTTATGAGGGAAACTGAACATTGAGTACACATGCACACAAAGAAGAGAACAACAAACAGCAAGGTCTACTTGAGTGTGGAGGGTGGGAGGAGGGAGAGGAATTAAAAAAACTACCTATTGGGTACTGTGCTTGTTACCTGGGTGATGAAATAATCTACATGCCAAACTCCTGTGACACACCATTTACCCATTAAACAAACCTTTGTATGTACCCTGAACCTAAAATAAACAATTTAGAAAAAATAAATTAAAAAAAAGAAATGGTAGAAATTTAAAAAAATCAAAAACATAAATGTAAATTGCCACTGATGGGTAGTAGATTCCATATGAACATTAAAAACAATGGTAAGCTTGAAGATATGTCAGTAGAAATTACTCAAAATATAAAGAGAAGAAAATGGTAGGGAAAAAATTTGGAGCAATATAAAATGTTCTAACATAAGTGCAACTGAACTCCCCAAAGCAAGAGAGTTAAATGGGACAGAACAGTTACATAATTAAAATATTAAAGGAATAGAGAGATATTTTAAGAAGCCTCTCAATCAATGAAAACACTAACAAGTAAGGTTTTCTGTATTTCAGTTGCTTCATTTTCTATACGTTGCAACAATCTTGAATTTTGGAAATGAATAAAAATTTGGCTTCTTATTTTAAATTTTAATAAACTTTAGGTGCACACTTTTTCACATTTTAACATCTCTGGAATTGGGCAGACTCTAGAACAAATGGAAGGTCATTAATTAAATTGCTCATGAAAATATAAAATAATGGTGTATCTTTCAATTGATAGTATTTCAGATTGGATGCAATATATTAATTATTCTACTTTGACAAACAAGTTGTGATAAAGGGACATGTCTTTGTCAAAAGTTTTAAAGGCTAAAACACTGTAACACTGTCACCGCCGTGCTCTGCTGCCTGTCGTCCCATGAGACACCACTAATTACCTAGTGGTAACTATTAAATGGAAGGAATACAATCAGTGTGGGAATGAGACCTTTACTCTGTCTTCAGAGTATTTAAAGCAAGATGCCAGGGTACTGTAAGTTAAAAATGAGAATTAGCATTTAAGAGTAAGTACTTAGGTCAGGATTCTTAATAGAACTTCATTCAATGACAGAAATGCTCAATGTGTATTGTCCAGTGTTTGTCTAGTCTGTACAGCCATAGTATACTAGAGTACTTGAAATGTGGTTAGTACAACTGAGAGATTAAATACCTAATTTTATTTAATGTGAATGTAAATGTGAATGGCCACATGTGACTAGTAGCGATGTGTCAGACAGCACAAGCTTAGACATGGGGTTTGAGCATTTTTAAGAACAGGATAGAAAGATCGGGTGTTTGGTTGCTCTAATGCACTGCTCTGAAAGTATTAGTGCTACCTACCTTGACAAGCTTGGTCCTGCATCGTCAACCCAGTTGGGGTAAGAGAAACAGGAATGTCTTAAGCACAGGAGGTGGTGAGCTCAGCATTTAAATACCAACTCTCTTTCCTTTCTCACATGCTACTGACAAACTTCCAGAGGTTTCTTGAGAAAAGCATTTTCTTGCTTGACAGAGAAATCCCAAACACCTGCCCCTATTTTATTATTAGTTTTTTTTCCCTAAATGTAGTACTAGCAACAATAACAAAAGTGGGAGATACACATTAAGCACTATCATTAATTATATTTTCTAAATATTACAACAACTGATAATGAGAATAATAATAAGATTCAGAATCTTGACCCATATCCATACTGAGATTTTCCAGAGGATAAAAATTTTCCCTGCGAATGAACCAAACATGTGCAAAAATTTGTAATCAGTATTTGATATTATTCTATATCACTGGTAATTATTTGTAATTCTTAAGTATACTTTTTTATACCTTTGTATTATATACTTTAGTGCACATACAAGGTGGGCAAATTGAAAATGTTTTTCAGTATAAAGTGAGTGAATTCTAGTAATTTCCAAATTCTCTTGAAGTATTGAAATTATAAGAAGTAGGTAGTAATTTAAATTCTAGTAAAATGCAATGACTTACCTAATTAAATGTCTATGTTTAATATCATCACTGATATAAAGTGTGCATGTCTATATTATATGTAGATATAAGAGGGCTTCTTCATGTGGTTGTGTGATTTGTTCTCTACACAAAACTACGCAGCTTAGGGAACAAGAATTGGCTGAATGCCAATCTATACTCTGGCTATATTTTTGCACAGGGCTGTTTTCTACCAGAGAAGAAAGGACCATTTTCATCACACAAGCCACTGAGCCCTTGCTAAGCAGTTTACCTATAGACCTAAGTGCCCAGAAGGAACAGTTTCCATAAAGTGTCTAGGTACCTTTTAAAGATGCCTTCCTTGACAGAAAAAACGTCAAGACTAGGGCAACAAAAAGTCGTGCAATGAAAATAGACCTGAATACCGTGAAACAATGGACTCCATGTGCATTAGGCACACAACAACAGTAATAACATTTAATTATTTGTTTTCATTTGAAATTATACATTACTATAGAATATAGGCATCAAGAATAAGAAGTCTTTTTAAATATAAAATATATATCACTGGCTCAATAATTTAAAAAAATACAAAGAAGGTCAAAAAAATTAAGACATTGCATTTTTCTTTATTATTTTAAAATAACATAAATAATGTAATTGGATTGTTTGTAACCCAAAGAATAAATGCCTGATACTCCATTTTCCATGATGTGCTTATTTCACATTGCATGCTTGTATCAAAACATCTCCTGTGTCCCCAAAATATATATACCTAGTATGTAACCACAAAAATGTAAAAAATGATCAAATAAGAAATAAAATTTCTCTTCTCAAAAGAATTCTACATGTAAAAAAAGCCCAAAATTCAACTGATTTGCTCAAATATACTAAGAATGCATTGGAGCCAGAACCTAAGCAGAATTTCTTGACTTCAGATATATTCCATACATCATTCTATGTTCATATATCTTCAGGTGTCCCTCAATTGAATAACAGTTTGAGGAAGGCTATACCAGAATTCTTGACTACAAGTAACAATATTGGATTTTACCTAATTAATCCTAAAAGGGGTGTATTTTAAAAGATACTGGGGGTACCAATTTACATTTCTACCAACAGTGTGCAAGCGTTTTCTTTTCTCCACATCCTTGCCAACACTTATTTTTTTTCTTTCTCATTATGACCAAGCTAACAAGTATGAGGTGATATTTCAGTGTGGTTTTGATTTGCATTTTCCTGATGATTAGTACCTTTCAGCTTCTTTTCATATACCCATTTGCTATTTGTATATCTTCTTTGGAGGAATGTGAATTGTTATGGCCATGATAGAAAACAATATGGAAGTTGTGAAAAAAAAATAGAGCTATCCTATGATACGACAACCTCAATTCTTGGCACATTTCTGAAGGATGTACAATCAGGATCCTTAAGAGATCTATGCACTACTGTGTTCATTTCAGCATTATTCACTAAGTAGCCACAATATAAAAACAACTAAAATATATCTTGATGGATGAATAAAGAAGTTGTGGCTTATAAATACCACAAAATACTAATTCTTAAGAAGAAAATAATTTCATTTGCAATAAAATGGATTAAGCCTGAAGGTCATTATGATAAGTAAAATAAACCAAACACACAAAGAAGAATACTCTAGGATCTCACTTATATGTGGAGACTAAAATATTCATAACACATAGAAGCAGAGAGTAGAATGGTGCTTGTCAAGGAGCTGAGGGGAGGCAGAAATGAGAAGCCATCAGTCAGAGGGCATAGAGTTTTAATTATGTGAGATGAACAAGTTCTGGAGACCTAATATACAACATTATGAGTATAGTTGATACTGTTTTATATACTTGAAATTTGCTAAGAGGATAGATCCTAATTATTCTCATGATACAAAAATAGGTGATGGTAACTATAGGAGGTGATAGAAGTTAATAAGCTTAATTGTGGTAATTAAGTATTTCATAATGTATAGCAAATCATTAACTTGCACATCCTAAATATATGCAATTTTAATTGTTAATATAGCATGATAAAACTGAAGGAAAAAAATGAAAGATGTTGGCAGCTGATAAATTTATTGGCAGTACTAAAAAACCTGGGTGAGGGCTAAGCTAGGACTGTTGACTAAAACCACATTATGAAACTAGCTGTTGCAAAAATAACTTCTAGTGCATAGATTCTTGAGAGAAAATGTCTACCGGCTTCAGGACTACAAAAGCCACTTCTGTGCTAGGAACTTGACTTACAACAACGGATGCCAGTGAAAACCAAATATTCTGTGACCACTCACCTATCGAAAATAAGAAGCACTGCAGGGAGCCTGCTTTTTCTTACTGATTGATTCCAAATTAAGTTCAGTTGATTGGTAGTCTAGGTGACAGGCCAGTATCCTAACTCTAGTTGATTTCCATGTTGAGAACTTAGAAATATAGAAACTATAAAAAGAACAGTCAAACAAAAAACAACTATACAAACTATAAAATATAGAAACTATAAAAAGGCTAGTCAAAAGATAATGGGAAACCATCTGATGATGAACAAAACCAAATTTAAATATATTTCATAGAAATAAAATTAGAGCCTATAATAAAGAAATTTTTAACAAGTTGCATATTTATTTCTGATTATTATTATTGATTTTCTTATGACACAGTGAGTTTTTAATAATTATCCCAGAACTTATGCTGACCCAATAATTAATCAAGAAATTGGTCTATAAACGTGGCACAAAACGATATGTGAATTTTTAAGTTACACTTTGTTGCTTCCAAATATAAAAACCTTCATGATTAGAACAAAGCAAAACAAAATACATACATCCTTGCAATGTAATTAAGAAAATAAAAATTAAAAAAAATTACCAGACAGAGAATGAAACAAGAATTATAGTGGAGTCTAAGATAAGATGATAATTATAATGGGCTATTGGATTTTAAGCAGATTAAAGAGTTGTTTTTCTAAGGAATTTGTATCATATGAAACAAGCAATCTGAATTTCTAGGTTCTAAGTGCTCTATTTTCAGAGGAGAAATCTCCATCCTCTGGAGATATTTACATAATTAAGTTTTGAACCCAAAACAACTTTGTAACTTATTTAGCCTAAGCCTCTTATTTTATGTCCAAATATTTATTACTGTATTTTACAATGATTATAGGAATAGTTACAGTAACGTGAAAAATGAAGCAAGCCTCTCTCAAAAAGTTCACCTTTACTATGCTAAACACAGAGGGGTAGAAGAAGCGACAATTACCATAGTTGGAGTTTATGTCAAGAGATTTGTAATGTAACTGTGAACATAATAAACAGACATCTCATCCCGTAAAGGAGGGGATTTTAACTAAATAATCCTAAGTAGTTGCCAGTTACAAATTGAAAATAACACGTGAAAAATGCTGAGCATGTTGACTGTGACACAGCAGCCCTTCAATAAATTTAAGCTATTAAAAAATTCTAGTACAAACGATTTTTTAAATTTACCCCATGCCATGGATTAATTTCCTTAGATGACATAATGATTAATCCATTTGTGGCTTGTTTGTGAGTACAAAGTGGTAATACTAGAAATGATGGCATACAAAAAAAATAAATTTTTTAAATGACTCATTGCTTTTAGCACTTAGGATATGGTTAATTAATAAAAAGTCAAAACAGAAAGAAACTTGCCGGGGGCTTATAGAACTGACAAATGAAAACTGATCATTTTTCCTTGCAATAGTTACTGACTAAACTTATGCTAAGCAAAGATTAAAAAGCCTTTGGAAATTTCTCAGTTTATTAAACATATAAAAACCTACCTTATTATTATAAGAATTAAGGCCATCATTTTACACATATGTACATCTTATGAAAGCACTGACTCAATATCAAATTCAGTCATTTGGAAAAGAGTAGTTAAATTAAAACACTGATTTGTGACTAAATCAAAACAACAAATACATTTTATTTATTTTCATATTTGAATGTAGCCTTAGAGATTTTGTTGAATTGCAGCTTTTTACAAATACATATTAAGGTGAACTCTACTTGCATCTTGCTACCAACTGGAAATAGTTTCAGTTCTAGACTGTTTTTTGTCACTTTTGGTGTGAATAAAAGAAAACAAACTTTGTGTGAGGTGAGATGAGAGGTTGGTAGGAAAATGAGGTTCTGCTAAAGGCTCACCATATGTCTTAGTTCATTTGTGCTGCTAAACCAGAATATCTGAGAGTAGGTAATTTATATTGGCTTATGGTTATGGAGGCTGGGAAGTACCAGAGCAGGATGCCAGCATCTGATGCAGGCCTCCTTACTGAGTATTTCTCTGGGCTTTTAGTGGGAAGGGAAAGAGGAGGTTGAACTAATCATTTTATCAGGAATCCAATCTCATAACTAACCCACTTCATAAGAATGACATTAATCCATCCATTCATGAGGGTTCTGCCTCTTAAAGGTCCTACTTCTCAACACTGTTGCTTTGGGGATTAAGTTTCCAACACATAAACTCTGGGGAACACATTCAAACCATAGAACTGTAGAAACTGATAAAATTTACTTTATATAATCCTTGAATTGTTATAGTTTATTATAAAATAGGAGACTAGACAAGCTTTCTTTCAGAATATTCCCAGAACCCTTCATTTAGTCTCAGATAAGGGAGGTTAGCAGTGATTTTTGTGTTGCTGTTCAGAGCTTTAGACTATCATGTATTATAAAGAAAGAAATAGTCAAATAAAAAAGCATTTTTAGGCCAGGAATGGTGGCTCATACCTGTAATCCCAACACTTTGAGAGGCCAAGGTGGGTGGATTACTTGAGGCCAAGAGTTTGAGACCAGTCTGGCTAACATGGCAAAATCCCATCTCTACTAAAAATACAAAAAATCAACCGGGCATGGTGGCAGGTGCCTGTAAGTCCAAGTCACTCAGCAGGCTGAGGCAAGAGAATCACTTGAACCCGGGAGGCAGAGGTTGCAGTGAACCAAGATTGCACCATTGCACTCCAGCCTGAGCGACAGGGCAAGATTCCCTCTCAACAACAATAAAAAAAGTCATATTTATTTAATAGAAAGCTGCCTTCTTCAGTTATCTTTAAGATTCAGTTCTCATAGATCTAATAGATTTTTGTACTCAAGTTGACTGACAAGGTCATAGTTTCACAAACAGCACATTTATTTGATTCAATCAGCATCAATTACTCCCTAGTGATTAATAACAACCAGTGCCTACCATTGGTAATAATTTATGGATGATGTTAACACTTTGATGAGTAAAATATAGCAAGCCATAACTAATGTTTGCTGCCAAACTAAAATAAATATTGAAAAAGAGAGATTTTAAGACATCTAACTCATTCTCTAAAAAGGGGTTGTCAAGTTGACCTAAACAAATAAGGGAGATTGGGGCAAAGAAGGAAAAAGGAAATGGGCCAAACCTGAAAATATTATTCAGGATTAATAAAAAGATATTGATGGAGTAGAAAGAGGTCTCTATTACATGCATATCAATTAGTAATCAATTATGATCATTTTACGCAGCTGCAGTTTCCTTTTTCAAATTGCTTGTTGCATTTAGTAGACTTTAGGAATACAGATAAATGAATCATATTTGCATATGTACTTCCAAATGCGCATAGCAATCTGGAACAGGTGAATTATTTCTAAAAAGAATAGTTTATACAATTCATCTGCAAATAAAATTAATATGTTATTGTCACTTTTAATATCACTGGTTTTACTGTCTTGGAATACTACAACAATTTAAATGTGACATATAGTACCTTAAATATTGAAAAACGAGCAACATGTACCTATGCTCTGTGAAAAACTTCCACAGAGCTGCGGAAGAAGTTTCTCTCTTCAGACACATAGACAAATATTTATTTTTAAAAAGTTGTTTCTTATGTTTAAAGGCTTCAAGTTAATTTTTAATGCTTTTTATTTTTGGTAGCCATTAACATGGGAAGAACATAAGCAGATAGCATGTAATACAAATTAAAATATACTGATCATTTTTATTTTTAAAATTGTATGATGATGCATCTTCCATGCATTTAGGTTGCTCAAAAACATTAAAATAAAAACTTTTACAAGTAATAATCAGTAGACATTCATATTATTAATTTAAATTATGAAGAAGCCCCTTTGGAATGGTGGTAGAGAATTATAAGAATGGACTAGTTGGGAGAAAAGACAAGAGTAATGAAGATTTTAAAAGGAAGAAATCAATAAAAGCAAAGACACAGATTAAATAATGTCTTAAGGGGATAAACAGAGAAAATAACCATACTTTATGTTTCCCAAATTAAAAGAAACATATTTTTGTTGTTTGCAGAGTCACACATTAAAATAAATATTGAACTTGATGTTTGACAGCGTAAGTTTTAAATGACTGATTTTAAAGACTTGGGGAGTTTGATTCACCATTGTTATCACCAGCTGTTAATTAGGCTCTCATGTAATTTTCTGAGAAAATTTATGGCTGCTATTCTTCTCACTTTATCTACTTTTAGGTTTGTATAAACATTCAAATTTTTTTGAATAAGCAAATAAAAGAGGTTTACTTTAAATTTATTCCTCATACATAAGTATGGCTTAATGCCAATGAAAGAAAAAACTATGCATTGGATGGAAAAACATATAAGCTAAGATAAATCATGGACGACATGATTGTAATAGAAAAATGGTCATGCTAAATTGTAAGAAAGAAGCACTTTTTAAATTTTATATAGAATGATTATTTCTATAAGATAAATAAGCAAACCTTCCAACATTGTAGTTGTGTATATATATGTATATATGTATATATATACATATTTTAATTTGATTTTAATTCATAAATCAAAGTGAGTTCAAAAGTTGAAGCCTCCATTCTAAAGACTGAAGTGGGTATTGCTATTCATGTTCTTCAAAATAAATAGAAGAAAATTTCTATATATATATATATATATGTACATATATATATCTTATCTATGTTCAGGAATACATGCCAAATATAATGGTGACTTTCTCCTGTTGGTAACAAATTAACTGACTTTGAAACCTTATATCAGTTAATGTGAAACTTCTTCTTCATAACGTTCTACATTATCTATTTTTTTTTTTTGAGACTGAGTTTTGCTTTTGTTTCCCAGCCTGGAGTGCAATGGCATGATCTCCACTCACTGCAACCTCCCGCTCCTGGGTTCAAGCAACTCTCCTTCCTCAGCCTTCCTATAGCCGGGATTACAGGCATGTGCCACCATACCTGGCTAATTGTGTATTTTTAGTAGAGACAGAGTTTCTCGATATTAGTCAGGCTGGTCTCGAATGCCCAGCCTCAGGTTATCTGCCCATCTGAGCCTCCCAAAGTGCTGGGATTATGGGTGTGAGCCACCATGCCTAATCCATTATCTGAATTTTTAATGTGAACATCTCTAATCATAGCCAAGAGGTTTCTTTTGATATTGAAATACAAACTTAATCATGAATAAATCCCTAGATAGGACTTATAATTTTCCTTTCGCATACCCACTGATTGATCTTTCTCCTTTTTTATATAAAGTTGAAAAGGAGGGAAGTTTTTTACAAATCTTCAGAACTACATGTAAAATGTTAGTGACATTCTGTAACCTCTGGCTTTTTATCCCTCAGAATTAAGAAAAAAAAAAATTAGTAAGCACCAATTTGAGCCTAAGAAAAAGTAACTCAAAGTATGAACAATATTTTACAATCCATCTCTGTCTTACTGACCTTTCCATTGTATTGTTTAGCTTTATTGATATATAACTAATACACAAAACCGCACATATTAAATGTATACAATTTGATTAGTTTAAAAATGTGCATATACCTATTATATCATCATCAAATCAAAGTAATAAATATATCCATCACTACCAAAAATTTCTGTGTGTGTGTGTGTGTGTGCACATGCATGTGTATGTGTTTGGTAAGAACATGAGATGTATCCTCATATTTTAAAGTGCACAATACTGTCTTACTAATACATTTACTATATTATATATCAGATATTTAGAGCTTACTTATCATGTATAACAGAAATTTTATACCCACTGAAAACTAATTTTCCATTTTCTCCTCCCACAGTCCCTGGTGACCACTATTCATTCTACGCTTAGCTCCTCTGAGTTTGACTATTTCCCATGGTATTTAGCACCCAAATATCAAAGCTCCTTCTCTTTAGTCTTCCTTCCCAGCCTTCCTCTAAGAAATTATTTGTATGATTCAAGAGCTAATTCTTTATTCAATATAATATTACAGTTCTTCATAAATTAAAATCAATTCAGTAGGAACATGTTCAGTGATAACATTTTAATTTTTATATTTATTATATTTATTAATTCTCCATCATTACTGGTTTAGATAAGTAATAATTATTAATTTGAAGAAAACTTATGAAAGGAGAAAAAGGACAAGGGTGTGTATAGTTTGGTAACACACCCCTATATGTTCAAACCAATCACTGAATAGAGCTAATATCTAGCAGGAAACAAGATGGAGTTGATGAGATGTAAATAAATACAATTGATGAGCAAAGCAAAATTTGTACCTTTCACAGATTCCAAACTGATATAAAATGATTCAATTTTTATACCATTTGATGCAAAAAGTTTTCTAAAGAACTTGTTATACTCTAAAAAATGTTTCATTCTGATACATGCACACTATATATTCATGAGTGCTTTCAGACAGACAGTGCCCAAAGAATACATATTATTAGGATACTATATTTTTTACCCAAACTTTGGGTCCTAGAATCTTAATTAGAACTTTTGATGTTGCTTATTTGGCCAAATATCTGTAATTAAGTAAAGCTTAAAAGTTATGTATTTGGGACATTACAAAAATTACCTAAAAACAATATATACATTGGTATAATGTGGAATTCCAAATTTCAACCCACCTCTATCCCCAGTTGAATGCATATATAACAATCAAACGGTGAAGTTCCAAAGAAACATTAATTTTTCTCCAAGTATCCACTTAGAGGGACAATTCTTAAAAACATCCAAAAAGAGGCAATAGAAAACAGGAAATAAATGTAGAATTTAGGAAATTAGACAAATCAGGCTGAATTTCATGAAGAAATCAAACCTAAGGATAGTCAGCTACTTCATCTGGTACATGCAGAAATTTCTTGCATCTTCTTTGCCCTCCGCTGTCTTAATGGTGACAGAGAAGTTACACATTGAAACTGAGAGATATTGATTTATTCATAAACAAAAACGACCACTATTAGGCCTCTTCATGAGAAATCATATGGGAAATTCATTTAAAAATAGATGTAGGAAGAAGCATGCTGTGTTCCCTTATAACAAGATTTGTTAAAGCATATTATTTAATATTCATGCTTTTTGTGACTGATGCAAGAGTCACCCCAGACCCTAAATAATAATTCATAGACTGTTCTGTTTGCTGTGGCAGTCACACTGCCAATTTGGCATGCTTCTTGATCTTTCTGTTTTGTGTATTTTGCACTTCAGTTTTCAAAGACATTCCCTGAATAATAATTAGGAAAAAATCATTAAATTTTGTGTTTAGTTTTATTCAATACCCACATCCATTGGCATTCCAGTATTTTAATAAGGAAATTATTAATAGGAAATTTTTATTAATGAGAGTTTTAATAAGGTTTTATTCCTCCTAATTTTTAAAATGGCAAAGTCAATTCACTTTGATTTCTTGTTTGTACTATTGAATGAGACACCTTCACAAGTGCATACTTAGTTTATTTTTTATGTTTTTTTAATGTTAAATAAAAGATTATAAACTGCTTATGATGAACCTAACACTGCAGAGCATGGGAGAAACAGGGTGGGTGAAACTCATTCCTAGATTCAAGAAAATCAAAATCAAATTGAGTAGGCTGATGTATAACTATTTCTGATATAATTGGATACAATATAAAAAAGAACATTATAGGGCTTTATGAATTTTTAAATTTTTATTCTTAATAAAAGAGTTCTTAGGAGAGTCAATTTGGTGTTTGAACTGAGTAAAATAGTCTTATTAACAGGGTGATTCTGGATAAGTCATTTAATCTTTCTAAGCTATAATATTCACAACAATAAAACATAGATAACAAAAAGTAGGTTTGCTGTAATTGAGTAAATAAAATCTGCAGTTAAGATACCCTCTACAGTGAATGGCCAAAATAACTAAAAGAGAGCTATAATCCCCAACATTCTCCCCTTTGTCCCCATAATATTATTATTCCTTTTACTGTCACATCAATATCAACTTGCTTTCTAGGAAAGAGGACCCACCAGTTGGAAAAAGGGGAATGTAATCATCTAGAAAAGACAAGGAGTATAACTAAAGAACACACAAATTGTATTTCTGGAAAATTACAAGAAGTTAATTGTGGATAGAATTTAAGGTATATTGGGAAAACTGTGACCAGAAATGCTGCTGCAAATAAAGAGTAAGAAAAACTTTTAGAAGCATTTAATAAAATACAAAGGAATTAGGATTTCATTTAGACAGTGGAGATTCTCTAAGGCATTTTTAACGTAGATGGCAGACATGTGGTTTTAAAAGTGAACTACTGGTACTACTGAGGATGGATTGAAATTGCATAAAATATAAAATGCTAGAGTTTGATATTAGTTCTGTGCAGTCATCATTTATTACTCTAATAACTTTTTAATTTTTTAACTTAGACAAATTTTACTTTATATTCTATTTGTCTAATTTTACACCCTTGCCATCATTTCCCCTGCTTTATTTTTCCCAAATTTCCTTTTCATTTTACTGCCTTTCATATTTTGACCTTTCAATTACCTGTCAAAATATTTTAAATTTTGTATATCCATCTCTAATTAACTGATGATCTTATTCACTGAATGAATATTTTCTGTGTGTGAAGTAAAACCAGACTCCATCATCATTTGAGCTTTCCCAATGTCTCTTGTAAAATATAACTGAACATTTATTTTGAGAATTCATTTGTAAACAATTTTGCCAATATTTTCCTTCTCTGAAATTGCCATAATGAATTGTGATGGTTAGTGTTATGTGCTACTTAACTAGGCCTCAGTGTGCCCAGTCACGTGGTTGAGCATTATCTCTAAGTGCATCTTTCAGGGTGTGAGACAAGCATTTGAATCAACAGACTGAGTAACACAGACAGCCTTCCCCAGTATGAGTGGGCCTCATCCAATCTGTGGAGGCTTGAATCAAACAAAATGCAGAATAAGAGAGAATTTGCTCTCTCTGCCCAACTGTTCGCAAAATGGTACATCAGTCTTCTCCTGCTGTCATACTTGAACTCAGTCTATAAACCAATTTTAGACTCACACTGGAACTGTACCATCGGCTCTCCTGAGTCTCCAGCTTGACAAGTACAGATCCTGAAACTTCTACGCCTCTATAATTCCATATGCTAATGCCTATACCTATCTATATACGTTATTACATAGAATGTATATATAATATATATAGGCATTAGAGAATATATATGCCAAAGAATACACACACACACACACACACACATCTTACTGGTTTTGTTTCTCTAGAGAATCCAGACTAATACATGAAGAAATAAGCAATATCTGTTTTCAGCTAATGACTGCCTACTATACATAAGACCCTGTGCTATATAATTATTTTACCAAATAATTCATAATTTACTATTTCTCACTTCTCTCATCTGTAAAATGGGTAAAGTAATTGTATTTAAACCATAAATTTATTGGTATAATTAAATGAATTGATTTCTATAAAGTAAAGAGTGTCTGGCATACACCATGTATCCAATTAATCTAGCTATTTTAAAATTTTTGTTATTCACCTCTATATCACAGCTGAGAAAAAAAAACAGGCTTAAATAAAAAATTTAACTTGTCCAACATCACAGATAAGGTCAATCACGGAGACTAAATTTGAATTCTCATATGTCTGAATTCTAGGGCGTCCTCTTAACCTACAGATGTTACTGAATTGATGTGGTTCAGAGAAACTTTGAAAAATGAATCATTATATTTTGTAGTTAGCAGAGCACTAAAATTCAATTCAGTTTGAGTGTGATAACTTGAAGAATTAAGTATGTCACTGTTGGTAAAAAGAATGAAAATTTGCAAAACTTACAAAAGCTGTCCTGCCATGGAAACTATCTGCTCATTCTCTTTACAATAACTTTTCAGTATAAATGGAAGCTAGAGAACATGTGTAAAAAAGCACCATCTTTTTCTTTTTCCAGTCTCCATATGGTATGATCAAAGCTGACAGGACAGACATTCCTGTCTGTACTCGGACTGACGGCATTGTATTACTCATGGATCAGCCCCCTCCTGCTTATTCTTTTTATCTTGTTATATGTGGGAAACCATTGGGCGTCTAAGCCATTCCTAACAATTAGTCATCTCTTCTCTTTCTTTCCAATTATTTTACTTGAAAATGAAAACTACTTTCCTTCTTCTAATTGCTTAATAAAAGTTAATTAACGTTCTACTTGGGCAAACCATTTTAGAAGATAATGCAGGGCAGGGAAAGGAGGATAACACAAGGATAAAAGGTTCAAGTTATTTTCTTAGAAAGCTTATAATGTGACACCTACTTTTCATTTTCAGCTTCATTAATTTTCCTCCAATTTACCAACTAGAAAGACTAATTTAGAAGTCTATTTATATTATACAAACAGGGTTGAACAAATGTACTTTGTTTTGTCTGTTCTCTCTCTTTTAATGAAGTTTCAGGTTTCATTCATTCCTTCTTTCAAAAAAAAGTTTTAGACCTAGTTACTATTAGGTGATGAGAGATACAGAGACAGAATCAGATAGTGAAGACTCAGACCCTTCTCTCAATTTTCTGATAATCTATAACGGAAAAGAAAATAAGCATGCTTTGTTATACCATGTAAATTTGCTAGAGGGTGACACAGTATAAGGTAAGGTTGCACGTGGCTGTCAGGGGATTTAAGGAAGACTTGAAGAGGAGAGACCACTTGAGGTGAGTCTTAAGAAATGAGAAGAAATTCTCTCTCTCACTCTTTCTTTTTCTTCCCCTCATTGGCCATTTCTTTCCTACCTTTTCTTCTTTGTGCCTCTTTTCACCCCTCCCACTCCTTTTCTACCCCTCCTCCTCCTTCTTTTTCAATGCTACCAGAAGAGAAAGACCATGGGCAAAAAAAGCATGGGTACCTTGGGGAGCGTGGAGTGTGTTGAATATGGCTATACTAGGAAATACTCGGGGAGGCTAGGTTAGTCTGGGAGACCAAGTAGCAACCACATTGAAAAGACCTGTTTGTCATCCTAAGAAGAGAAATAATCTATAAACAGTAACACTTTCACCCCGTGCCAGCATGTGCCTTTGTCTTGATGCCAATTTTTCATGATCAAGAAGATAAGACGTTGTCATGTCAAAAAAAAGTTACTCAGTGAAAAGTTTTAGATGTTCCTGGAATAATCACACTAGCTAGGAAATCTTTTTACAACACATGGATTTAAGCTGAAGTGCTCAAATGTCACTTTCAAATATCTAATTACTTCAGCAGATACACCTCGATGATTGAGATTCTGTGTGCCTAAGATCTGTTTATTTTTTCAAAATCTGTTCTTAAAGTGGGGCCATCAAAGAGAGGATTGAGTGTCATTTATACTACAGAAATTCCTTGTGCCAACAAATTACCACTGGCCACAGGAAAAATGCTGTTCCCTACTTTTCAGTCTATTTTTGTCAACAAATCCAAAAACTCATTGAATTGACATATGTGATGCACTATAAACAAAACACATATGTCCTAGTTTTTCCATACTGGAAAAAAACATGATACTTGCCAGGTGACCTGAATAGCAGCCAGTCCTCTTTGTAGGTATTAAAGGTAAAGAGAATGTCTGGTAGCTAGTTGGAAGATAAATGTAAGGAAACAAAGTAGGAGGAAGAAAGAATGTGTATTTAATTTCTCACTGTGAAATAATGTGAAAGACAAAGGGAGTATATACTCTGAAAGGCACATTTTAATTCTGACTACATAACAGAGGGCATAAAACACAATATTAACAGACTTAAAAATCTACTTGGTGAGAGAATGCAATATTTGATTGAATTCCTTCTGTTGTCCTAATTTGAAAACAGAACATTAACCCCAGAGATTATTTTTAAATTACTCTGAAAGCAACTTAATCTTATCGTAAAAGATTATATAAAAGAATGAAATATTACCAGGACATTGATCAATGGCTTCCTAAAATTAATTATGCACAAATCATCATATGAAGAGCATTCTGAAGGAAGAATGAAGACTGAATTATAAGAACAAGAACAGAGCAAAATGTAATCTGTAGTTTCTACAATGTATTTCTTGAATTTAATGTTACCTTTGAATACGATATTCTTCATAATAAACTCTCATCTTACTTTGATTGTTGATTGTCACTTAATCTTGTCAAAGTCCATTATAATCCATTTGGTTGTTAATTAGCTCAGAGGAAGTAACAGAAGAGTAGCTCCTCTCGAATGGAACATGTGGCCCAGGCACTTGGGCCATTTATAAGCATTAATTCATTAATCCCTTTAGGATTACATTACTTCCTGTCAGTACTAATCTTATTCTTGCTATTGTACTATATACTTCCTCTCCTTTTCCCTAGAACCATGAGTTTTCTCTAGTTTTCTTTCTTTCTTCCCAGAAAGGCTAGAGAAACACATTTTAAAGAAGATAATGAAAATAATGTGGACTCAGTTTGTTTTTAGTACTTATCTGTGCCAGTCCTGCCACCTGGTCTTGATTACTGCTTTTCTTTCCAACTGGGTTGGTGCCCCTGCTCCATTAATCTATTAAATCTTGGCTCTTTCTACCCTTGTTAGGTGTTAAGTGAACAAAGATGAATGGTGAAGATCCTCTGTATGATTCCTATTACTGCTTTGCTTTCCAACTGAGTTGGACTCTCCACACCAGTAATCTGAATTCTCAGGGTGGATCACGAGGTCAAGAGATTGAGACCATCCTGGTTGAAATGGTGAAACCCCATCTCTACTAAAGATACAAAAAATTAGCTGGGCATGGTGGCGCATGCCTGTAATCCCAGCTACTTGGGAGGCTGAGGCAGGAGAATTGCCTGAACCCAGGAGGCGGAGGTTGCGGTGAGCGGAGATCGCGCCACTGCTCTCCAGCCTGGGTAACAAGAACGAAACCCCGTCTCAAAAAAAAAAGAGGTTCACACTACCTATCCTTCCTCCCTTAGGATAATCTATGTAAATTACCTAGAATACCCTAAGCTAAGTTTTATTGCATTTTTTCAATTGAGAAAAATTGCCTATTTTTCATTTTTTCTTATTTTTTATATTTTAGATTCCAGGTACATGTGCAGGATTTGCAGGTTTGTTACTTAGGTAAATGTGTGCCATGGTGGCTTGCTACACCCAAGATCCCATCACCTGGGTATA
The DNA here is from genome assembly GCA_028533165.1 of Leontopithecus rosalia. Taxonomy (NCBI): domain Eukaryota; kingdom Metazoa; phylum Chordata; class Mammalia; order Primates; family Cebidae; genus Leontopithecus; species Leontopithecus rosalia. Next base: position 104,737,201 of record CM052653.1, on the reverse strand, counting down.
ATATGATTATTTGAAATATGTGTATATTTTGGAAGGGCCAAATTGAGCTAATTAACATAGGCATTACATCATGTATATTTTTGTGGTGAGAATACTTAAAATCTACTCTCTCAGGGATTTCAAGAATATCATACATTTTTATGAACTATCATCACTATGTTTGTACAATAGATCTCTTGAACTTATTCCTCCCATTTAACTATAATATTGTATCCTTTGACCAACATCTCACCAATGGCCCCACTCTGACCCTTGCCAGACCCTGATAATTACCATTCGACTCTGCTTCTATGAGTTCAGTTTTAAAAAATATATATTTCACATATAGAGAATTAATTTTAAATGAAGAAATTGTTAGGTTCTCACTTTTTTTTTCTTTTTTCTTTTTTTTTTTGCTTTGGTGGAAACTACTTCTGGGACCTTAAGTGAACAAATCTTGGTAATGTGAGGGATCACTTTCTCTCAGACATGCAAACTAAAGTAACAACATAAAATAAGTTCCTCATTCTTTGCACAGAATAAAAGTGATAGGAACCTTTACTGGGTTAGTCACATTATTCTATGGTTTGAATGTGTTTGCTCCCTCCAAATTTCATGATGAAACTTAATCAGCTCCAAAATTCATATGTTTCAAGGTGACAGCATTAAGAAGTGACACCTTTAAGTAGTGCTTAAGCCATGAGAGCTGTTGCCTTGTTAATGGAATTAAAGCCCTTTTAAAAGGGGTTTCAGGCAGTGTTAGTGAAGCTTGCTCTAGTTATCCTTTCAACTCCTGTCTTGTGAGGACTCAGCAAAAATGGCCCTCATCAGATCACATGCCAGTGCCTTTATCTTAGACTTCCCAGGCTCTGGAACTGTGAAAAATTAATTTCTGTTTTATATAAATTACCCAGACTGAGGTGTTTCATTGTAGTAGTACAAACAGACTAAGACATACCCTCACCTATGTTATCACAGTCCTTTGTTAATTTTTTTAATACCATGTACTATTTCTAATACAGCATTTATCTTGTTATTTTTTAATTATTTGAACTCTCCATAGCAAATATCTTGCCTTATGCAATGCCATATTTGAAGGCCTAGCAGAGTATTTGGTACATACAAGCTGCTAAATAATTGTTTGTTGAAAAAAACTAATGAATGAGTGTAATCACTGTAGAGCTGCATGGAGAGGTTTAAAAAGCTTCCTGTGTGCTGCTGCCACATCTTCAACTCCCTGCTGCAATGCCTGAAATTCTAGAATTCAGAATGTATTTTTCTGGGTAATGTATAGAGCAGCACTGTTAAAGCAGTTAAACCCAGAGAACTAGTCTTCTTCCTTTGACTGTGTCACACTAAGGAAAGAATAGGCCCTGATGTGTCTTTAACCTGCCATGTCTCCATCTTCCTTCTTTCTATCCATGCACCTGAAGCCCATAGGAATTACAAATAATCACATAAATCTCTTGTCCCCAGAGTAAGGTGACATGATTTTGTTTCATCCCTGTGATGAAAATAATTTTTATGGTTACTATAGAATGACTGTCTTACTTCCTATTTATGGCCTAAAGTTTTGGTGAACTTATACAAAACGGTCTCCCTCCTCTCTTGAGATTAATATAAGAGCTAGTAGTGTGCACACAGTGTCAAAGAAGAAAAAACTAAACTGCATTAGAGAGTGATGTTACAGACTTCTAAACATGGTAGATCTAGAAAGAACTAAATAGTGGTACCATTCAAAATCATCAATTTAAAGAGGAGGAAACTGAGGGTTAGGGTTGCCAACTTTTTCAGAAATTGTATGGAAACAGTTAGTTTAACCTGCCCTAACTAAATAATCTGAAAACATAATTCATTCCAAAACCTAAGAATGTTTTTAAATTGTGTCAAAATCTTTCAGTACAGCCATCTATGTAAGAGTGTCTTGCATATTAGCCCAGATGGACTAAGAAAATACCTAAATGTTTGCTAAACACATAAACACTCACCCTGTGTCTTAGTGGTATTACATGTGGTATCACAGCCAACGTGCAGGACATGGTGTTTCAGCACAAATAACACCAGTGGGACTTAGAGTATTAGATTTTTGCTACCTTAACTCTTTATTTTGTTAAAGTAATGATAGAATCTCCCATATATAATGTCTTCAATTTCTTTTTTTTTTGAACCCAGAGTCAGGCTGTGTTTCCATTCACAGTGCTAATAGCCCCACTGTAATGAGCCTTAAAACTCTAAATAGGACATGCTATTTTGTCTGATTTTCTTATTTTCCATGAGCCTACTATATTTGGAAGCAATATGTGACAGTCTGATCTCCATCACTCCCAGGTAGAAGCAGAGCCAGCGCAGTAATATGGTGACACAGAGTTAGCACTACTCACTCTCTGTTGAATAAAATAAGAAGAGGCAAAGAAAGCAAAGAAGTGTGTGTGTGTCTTTGTGCGTGATGGGAAGTAAAATATATATGTTTATCAGTCAGGATTATATTTAACAAAAACCAAACCATAATGCCTTACCATATTTAGACTCTTTTATCTTTCCTATGATATTTATATTGTGCTTTGTCCCAATCCCAATAATTGTTACCTACTCATCATGATATCAATGCTTCAGCTTCACCTTAATGTTTTATACAGGAAGACAAGGAAGGAAACAGAGTTGGAATAAAAAGAGAAAGTAGAGCAAACATTTCCCATAAATCACCAACTGATGTCTGCTTATTTAATATTGCAGCATAGTATGTTATGTAATGAGCCATTTTTGCAAAAGCGTCTAAGGACTTAATGGTTTTATTTTGTAGATTTTGAATTAGACATACATTACCTGAACAGTGCAATTTATTTTATACTAAGGAAGAAGGGGATATAACATGATGGCTTAGTAAGGGTGAATTTCATTTTCCTCAATTTTAGGCAAATTATTATTTCTATTAATAAATTATTATATGGGAAAAATGAAAGATTCAGACCAAGGGAGTAAAAACTCATTTGATACAGTGTCCAGGCAGATGACATGAAAAGTAAGTGGCTGATGGGGATTGTGAAGCCCTCAATATCACAGGACTCATCTGAAACAGGGTGTAGCTTTTCAGCTCCAGCTTATCATGGGCATGCAGAAATGTGCACCACATTTTCTAATCTTCTAAATAAATTGAAAATTACTATCTTTGTATAAAAACTCTCCATATTTAATGTTGGCAACTGATACAAAGTTTTAACACTCAGTGGAACAGAGTAAAGCACATTTGGGACTTTGGCTTGGCTTCTAATACAGGGAAAGTGTTTAGGAATTCAAAACAATCTCAATTCTCAGGGACCTTTAAGCTAAAACAGCCTGTGTCTTGGCTTCCTATCTGATCCCATTTGAGAATACTTTTCACAGCATCACTGAGGTGAATGCTTAAAATAACAGGAGACAGCCCTGTAAGACCAAGGGGCAAGTTCCTGCGTAGTTCGCCTTTGAAATCTGACTTCGCTACTCTATAGATTTTCCTCTGACTTATTCACCATTGCAAATAAACATAGAATCCAATTATGATGTTGGACATGTTGATATTTAAATATATATAATTACATCTTTGGTGGGTATAATTTATACAAACCACATTAAAATATGGAGACTAGTGGTACTGACTGCTAAACTCCACCCACACCAAGCTCCTATTCAATAAATAACTTCCCATGTTTTTATGTTGAGAGACAAGGTCTTAGTCTGTCACTTTGGTTGGAGTGCAGTGGCTCAATCATAACTCACTGCAGTCCCAAACTCCTGGGCTCAAGGGATACTTCTGCTTTAGCATCCCAAGTAGCTAGTCCTACAGGTACACACCACCATGCCCAGCTATTGTTTTTTATACCGTGTAGAGATGGAGTCTATGTTGCCCAGGCTGGTCTGGAACTCAAGCAATTCTCCCACCTTGGCCTTCCAAAATGTTGGGATTATAGGTGTGAGCCACTGCATCCAGTCCTTCATGGAATAAGCAGACTAAGAAACTGTTATTTTCCTGTGGGTTAGACATGGTTAAGTTTTTGTAATTTACAAGATGGGGAACCACAGTTGATGTACAGTATGAGACTGGATTTAGAAATGCCAAGTGGCTCACATGAACAAAGTCAACCGGTCTGGTGGCCAGTCAGCGCTAATGGTGCCAATGACTATGGCAATGACCATAAAATACCAACAAAGATAAGACAAGAACCACATTAAACATTTTTAAGTGGATCTCTATTGTTTTCACAATATTCCAAACTGGACTGTTTAGACAATGGTTTGATTTGTCCTAAACAGTGACAGCACTAAGCCCATCGGCATCTGGTACAGAGAAGAAACTCATGAGTTTTTGCTAAACTAAGGGCTACTTTCACAAAAGCTGGGGATGGAATTTCATGAGAACAGAAAACAAAACCTTGCAATCACCTTTAAAAATATGATGAATCTAGCTACAATTGCAAGCAAAACTAATGCCATTAAGTGTACAAGTAATTCTTAAAATTTAAAAAGGGGCTTGGAGTATAACTGTTTTTATAATGTCATATGTGTCTTATCTTCCCAGTGTCATCCAGTGTTCTGTTAGACACCTTACCTTTTGTTTTAATCCATTATATCGTGGGTTCCTCTTGAATCACCATTTCTAATCTTTGTGTAATATATGGATTTCACAGTCTGCACAGGTAGCCCCTTGAGCTTTCAGTTTTACTGCCTCTCTACAATTTTTTCATGCTACTACTATTCTTTATTAGCAATCCTGTTAACTGTAAAATACAATGACTTGATTCTTTAATCTCTCTATTGCAGCCAAAGTAGCCAATGTCACAGTGGAGTGTCGAGCAATTAAGAAGAAAAATTGTGTTGAACCTAACTTTGAACCACAGTGACAAGTTGTGCGTACCATAACAGTTTATATAAAACTAACCCACTAAGGTCATCAATTTCACTGAATACCAATGCTGTCACAGTTGCTCTTACTTTTTTTATTTCTAGAGTCAAGACTGACTTTAATTGGTAATCCTGAAGAAATGAGCTACATTAAATTTCTCTTTTAATGCATGTTAAATAATTTAAATGACTTCATAATGCATGAGATATTACTTGCCATATTCTGATTCTTAGAAGTAATCTATCAGAAATGATAGATGAGGTCAATCTATTTAATAGAATTTATAACCAAATAAATATTTGCACAGATTATTCAAATTTTTCAATACTATATTTTAAATCCATAATCAGAAATGTGTCTGTATCAGAATTCTCCAGAGAAACAAGACGTGTGTGTATAAATATATATAATAAATATGCACATATATATGCATATATGTAAACACATATGTATATGTTATATAAGAGGGGAGAGAGACTGAGAGAGAGAAAGGAGAGAAGGAGATTGAGAGAAAAATTGAAAGACAGAGGGAATTTAAGGGAGAGATAAGAAGAGAGGGGATACAGGAAGATTGATAAATTTATTTTAGGAATTGTGCCATGCTATTGTCAAAGACTGGAGAGTCCAAAATCTGCTGGCATAGGTTAGCAGGCTGGAGACTCAGAAAAGAACTGCAGTTCAAGTACAAAGGTAGTTGGCTGGCAGAATTCCTTCTTGCCTAGGGAAATTCAATCTTTCTTCTGATAAGGTCTTAAACTAATGGATGAGCCCACCCACCTTGTGGGAAGGTAATCTTTACTCAGACTCCACTGATTTAAATGTTAATCTCATCCAGAAAAGCCCTGTCACAGAAACATCAGAGGAATATTTGACCAAATATCTGGGCACCGTAGCTAGCAAAGCTGACAAACAAAATTAACCATCTCAGTGTTTTAAGTTAAATATTATTATACTGTATGTATGAGGCACTGTCTCATTTTTAAATTGGTACGCATTTTGAAAATAGAAACTGTATTTGGATGGTTAGAGTTACAGAAATGTGTAACATGCAAATAAGATATTTATAATTCTCTTATCTAATTACGGCAAATCCCATGACTTGAAAACCAATGCCCTATCTATCCTTTCTGTGGGTGTGGAAGAGGATTTTTTTTCCTTAATAATCAATTTAAATTCTTCATGAACTTTCTGCTTAAGGCGGAAGTTGGTTCCAAGTCCAACCAATATGCTCCATTTCATTATTTCAGGCTGCGTGGCTGATAAGATTGATACTTGGTAACACTATCATATGTGAAATGACTTAAGAAGGTTTTCTTTTGAGGCACGAGTATTCCATAATTTCACTGAATCTAGCTGTCTACCAAACTATCACCTATAACTGAACCCCTCCCATTTAATCCATTCCTTTATTCAACATGCACACTGAACCCAGTATATATATGACAGCCATTCTTTTAGGAACTGGGGATACAAGACCAAGACATTACCCTCATTGAGCTTACACTTAGCTGTAATAGCAGAAAAATAATAATACACATATAAACTCATAAGTAGTAACTTCAGACAGTGATAAGTATTGTAGTAAAAAGACTACAAAATACTAGGATAGAGGGAGAGAGTAGGGTTCATTCATTTAGGCTGGTTTAAAGAGGTCTCTATGAAGAGGTAGTATTGGAAGTGAATGGGATGAGCAGGGACAAAGATGGAAATGAAGTGGGCTCATTTGGGGACTAGAAAGCAGTGTGTGATGCTGAAATGCAGACAATCAAGGAAGACTGTGAGGAGATGAGGCTGGAAAAACAGGCGAGGACAAATCATGTGGGGCCTTGATTGCCATGGCAAAACTTATGCTGATTCTCCTCTTACAGCAAGAAAATGACGGGATCTGAATGACTGAGTAGAAATGGACTCTTGTGGAAGCAGACTGAACACAGGGAGATCATTTAAGAGACTGTGGTAGGAAACTGGTAGGAATGATGACTTGGGATAGGAGAGAGAGTGAAGAACAGTTGCTGGAGTTGGGATATTGGAATCAGTAGAATTGTGGCTGATGCAGGAGTGCTTCCCTGTCCACACATCATATTATTCTATTTTCACAGCTATTTTCCAGTTTTGATCTTGTCACTACTAGCAGGAATTCCACAAGATATGGAAGCAATGATAGCTATCTGGTGACTAGATAGCTAACAGAAAGAACAAAACAAACACTGAAAATGAAACTCTGTACTTTACCAATTAATGTTTATAACATTGGTGTATAAAGATCAGCCCCAGCAGAAACATCTTTCACACAGAAGAATCTGCAAATTCCGAAAGCAACCCAAAACATCTGGGCCAGCTCTAATTGTTAGAAAGGTATTCAATAAACTTGTAAAGCTTCCCAGTAGAGCCTAAATTAGAATGCAAAGATAGGGGTCACATTTTGCTGCCACAGCTGGGCTTACCTTTACTGCGATCTGATTGCACACTTTCTCAGTCACACTCATCTATTCCTTCATAAATACAGTTAAATAACTTTGCCAATGTGAGTTCACCATATTGCTCCCCAAAAAGTAGACAAAAAATATTAGGTTTTGCTTATTAACTGTAAAATTAATTCCATATAAACGAGCCCAAGATGCTTTCTTTATTCAGAGAAGAAAGGGGAATACTTGGTATGACGAGGACACACAAAGATGGAAGAAGTCACAGCAGTTGTTGTAAGTGCTGGGTCCAACAAGAGGGAGGAGAATAGGGGCAGGAAACAAAGTGAGTGTGAAGTTCTCATTTTTCTTGGGAGTGATTTTTTCAGGTCCTGCCTTCCTCCATTACTGGTTCTCTTATTTGGGGGAATATTAGCCTCCGGGACTTTTCTTAGAAATCCACACAGACTTAGCTTAATAGGAGACCAGTATTACTTTTCCTTCCCTGAGGGGTCTCACTGATGAATGTTTAGCAAGTATGTCAGTAATTCTGCAAGGCTGAAGCCTTTCACTACATTCAACACTCAAAGGGTACACTTTGGAGTCAAGCAGATCTAAATTAGAGTATGGGCCCAGTCACTTACTAGGTAGGTGACATGAATAATTTATTTGCCATCTCTAGACTGAATTTTCTCTTCTCTAAAAAAAAAAATAACAAAATCTACTATATGAGTCAGTTAAAAAAATAACTTACATATATGTTCTTCTAAGTCAGTCTCTGATCTCAGGGCTGAAGCAGATCAGTAAGGACCTGACATGAGGTTAGCATGAATCTGTCACTCTGTGAGTCATACATTTCCCAACTAGACTGCATAGAAGAGCCGTCTGAGGATTGTGATTAAAATGCAGGTTCCTGGATCAAAATCCTAGAGATTCTGGTCCCTAGGTTTAAGGAGGTTTCAGAAATCAACAGTTTTTAACAAACACCTCAAAAGTTGCTGAAATTTATCTCCTGCTTTTCATATTTGGATAACAACAACAACAACAAAAGTAACACATTTGATTTTCATGCTTCTGTGACCCCTTGTCATTTCAGAGGTAAATCTTGCTTCACTTGGCTCTTTGCAAAAACCTTCTGACCCTTGGGCTCCCATATACTGGCACAACCTATAATACCATAACAGATGTTTGTGTACTGCACCTGACTTAGATTCCTGTTACTCCTGTTGGCCACTGTCTTCCTAATTTGCAGACTGCTTTAGAGTCTAATTTCTACTTCCTAATTGTCCTAAGTTACAAGGAAATTACCAGCTTCTCACTAGAGTATCTCGCTTATGTTAGGCTAATACTATTACATTTGTCAGTACCCTTTCCTAATACTTCCAGATAGAGTTGGCCAGAAGAGAGACTTTCTGTTACATATGGAAGGAAGAAGAGAAACAGAAGCTACTACTTTCAGAAGGTTTTCATAAGATAAGATGCCTAAGATACGTTGAGGGCTTCCCAGCAAGTTGCAGTGTATCCCTATTCTCCTCTTCTCTGAATCCAGTCCATCTTTTCAGTAGCTTGCCCTGCTGACCAACGGTGGCCCCAAACCTACCACTGGGCATTTGGCTGTGGACTCACAGTTGTAGTAGCCACCAAAGACAACACCTTTTTACAGATCTTGCTCAAGTGCCCCCTTCAGAGTCCTGCTTTGGCAACAGGGTGTGCTTGCTTGGTTTCTTGTTTACCTGAGTCAGGGCTTTAGAAAACTGGCCAGTGATTCATTCTCTGATCATCCCAGTCCCCCTTAAACACTTTTCACTCAGCGCTTCCATTTTTGTCTAAGGTCTGGTTCCTATAACAAACTCCTATCCAACAAGGCTTTAAATAGCCCTTTTTTATTGACCAAAATCCCACGGATATACGCACTAAATCAACTCAACTCAGTATGGACTCTTCACATTTATTAGTCCGAAAGTAGCAAGGATTTCAAGGGAGGACCCAATCATACAATTGAGACAAAATCCTTTTTGTTGCTCGATAGCCTGCCAGGAAATTTTAATGACTTACAGGAAAAATATGCAGAATGCCCCAGGCATTTCTATTTTATTCCTAGAAATCAGTATAGATGTTTTAGTCAAAAACTTTTACATGACATTTTGACCTAGAATCCAAGATGTGAGAGAGGACAAAAACAGCTGCTCTTTCCTGAAGGCTTCTGGCTTACAGGTTCTTGGATCAGGCCTTAGAGATAATGCCAAGGTTGACTGAAATGTGTAGATGAAAGAGAGATTACCATTGCAAATTGTGTTAACCTTCTTACTGCATGGTTGGTCATCACCAAAGGAGTTCAGCCTTCCAGATTGCAATCACATATAATACTAGAGAATTAAATCACCCATTACCAACCCTTCAAGCACAGTTTTAGTAAATGCACACTTAGAATTCTAAGTAAATTTTGACTGAACAAGAAAGGTGCAATCTACTGACAGATTTCAAAGTCCCATGATATTTTCTTTCCACAGAATCACAAGGCAGTACCCACTAAAATTAGGCAGAACCACAGATGCATATGAAACTGCATAACTCTAGAGACTTCACAAATCCTATCCAGAGGAAGAGTGATCTCTGCATTCCAAAAACTTTATTAATCCTCAGAGGCTACAGTCTAGAGTGAAACCTAACAAGGAATCTGATATCTGGCTCTTTTTCTACAGGTTACCTGCCCTCTTACTTTGCATGATTCAGTGCTTTCACTCTGAACTTACATTTGACTTATACCAATGGAATGTGATATATGTACAAGGGTGGTACTAAAGGTCACAGACTGGTAATGTCCAGGCTTAATTGGCCTTCACATAAGTTTAGTTTGACCAGCATTGCCACCATTCTTGTCCATCAGTAAGAGCTGTGTGCAGGCTTCCCTCCAAGTCACAGGGGCCTCCCTCCTAGACAGAAGAGTAATTTAATCAAGTCTTATGCCTATGAACCATGTTCTATTTGGGGGCTCACACGTAAATTCAATTATAGTTTTAGTATTATCATAAAATAACTTTTATTTATAATTGAGGGCTGCTAAGTTTCTTTGTGCCCTTGGAAATCCTCTGCTAACCATATATTGCATTGGTTTACCTATTCCCCAATCTTTATTCTGTCACTGTTGCACAATCTTACTCTATCACCTGCATTGTATTTTTCATATTCTTGGAGTCTCAATTCTCTGCCTCTTATTTTCTTATTTCTCTCCTCTATTTTTAGGAATTTTTACTTTGCATCTATATTTTCCGTGATTATACTAATTTAAAAACAATTAACTTACCCCCTCTTCAAACTACTCAAAAGCAGTAGTATGCAGTTACTTTACTTCCTTTCCTATTGTGTATATAATTTTGTAATCAGTTTTTTGAAAGAATTTTTCCTCTTCACAAAATTTCAAATTACTTTGGCTTTATATAGTCATGATTTGCTTAGATTTAGCCACAGTTTTTCCAATATAATTGTTGATAATTTCTTTCTGTATCATCACCATTATATCTGGATTTTTTTTCTGTTTAAATTATGTTTTTAACATTTATTTTACTGAGTATTTGTTTTTGGTTTATCCCAGATTGTCTGTTCAAAAATATCTTTATTTCGCCCTTTTATCCTGATGAAAAATGCATTTGCTAGGGATAGAATGTTAAGCTACCTCAGCTCACTGAAGTTATATTCCATTGTATTTAGGTTTCTCATGGCTATTGCTGAGAGGCCTTTTTTAAATTGCTTATCTTCTGTAGACTGCCTTTCCTCTAAAATCTTTTAAGATTCCACTTTCTCCTAGATTCTGCAATTTTTTTTATGATAAGGCATGTCAGCAGAAGTCTGTCTCCCTCTTTATGTTATTTATCTACAATAATTTGTATGTTTTCACATTCAGCTACGTTGTAAGTTTTTTTATTTTACTTTTAAACACTTCAAACATGAATAAAAGTTGAAAGAATGGTATAATAAAGACCTGCATAATCCTCGTTTAGAATCACTAATTCTCAGTATCTTTCCATATATGATTCATTTCTCTCACTTTTTCTCCCTCTCTCCCTCTCTTTCTCTCTCTCTCTCTGTCTCCCTTTCTCTTTTAACATAAATATACACACAACTGTTTTGTTGGATGATCTAAAGTAGACTGCATAATTAGATTTAAGTATGCCCCCCCCCAAGAATATATGTCCACAATACAATTACCACACCTGAGAAAAATAGTTTAATAAAATTATACAACATGCAACCTATCTTACATTTCATCAATAGTCATATAAATGTTCTTTAAATCTTTTCAATCTATGATACAAGTTCACACATTGCATTTCACTGTTATGTTACATTAGCCTTATCCAATTTAAAATAGTTGATGTTTTCCCCATTCTTCATTATTAAATATTTTGATTTAATATTAAAGTATTAAGTCTTTTGAAAAGTCCAGGTTAGCTGTCCTGCAAAGCATACCACATGGTAGATTTGTCTGTTTTTTGTGATCAGATTCAGGCCAACATTTTTGGTAAGAATACTGCATAGCAGGTGTAGTATATTTCCCATTTAATTTCATCAGAAGAAACAAAAAGTTAGGCTTCAGACCACCAATAATGCCAAACTTAGTCACTTGGTTAAGATTGCCACTATGTGATCTTTCCATTGTAAAGGCATATTTTCCACCTTTTGAGTAATATGTGTAAGGATACTTTGAAAACATGAATATTCTATTCTTAAACACTTTTTACCCAAAAATTTTAGAATGTATTGATAATCCTTTCATTAGAAAATTATAATATTAGGACATAAACATCAAGACGTTTTCTCTATCATTTCAGCCACATTTATTATATGTCATAAAGCCTAAAAACAAATGTCTAAAAGTATGTGCTTACTTAATACCTGGTGAAATCACAGGGCCTCTAATAACTTAACTACAAGCTTCCCTCCCCATTTGGCTTCTAGAGCTAAGATCCTCTCTAAACAACCTTTCTTATCAAATAGAACAGGTACAGCTACTGCTTAGCATTAAGTGTGATTTTTAGTTCCCTGCAAACTCAAGGAATTATTTAAACAAACTGAACTGAGCCATCCAGGTCCTCTCACTGGGACTGACTAGGTAGTTAGCATGACCTACAGAGCATGAGGAAAGGCAGGGTAGTGCCACCATCCACTAGGCGCCACACAGGGCACGGGGAGCTACCACCTTCAGCCAAGGGAGGCGGTGAGTGAAGGAGCTACCCTGCCTGGGAAACCACACTTTTTCCACAGATCTGTGCAACCCACAGATCAGGAGATTTCCCCTTGTGAGCCCACACCACTAGGACCTCAGGTCTGAACCACAGAGTTGTGCAGATTCTTAGTGGCTACTTGGCTGGAGACTGCCTAAGACAACTGGGTTCCCAGAGGGAGGGGTGGGTGGCCCATCATCATTGTGGCTGCATGCTGTCTAAGATATCTGAGTTCCAGGGGGAGGGGTGGCTGCCACCACAGCAGCTCTAGTGTGCATCTTTCCCCTGCAGTGCCAGGGAAAATGGATGGTTTGAATACAGGAGGAATACCCTACAGTGCAGCACAGTGGCTGTGGCAGACTGTGGCTAGATTGCCTCTTTAGGCTGGATCCTAACACATTCTTTTTCACTAGACGAGGCCTCCCTGCAGAAATTTCAGAAACTCCAGCCAGGGTTTTAGTGACAGAACTCTAATTTCCCTGGAACTGAGCCCTGAAAGGAGGGGTGGCTGCAGTCTTCACAAATCGGTAGACTTAGTCTTTGCCCCTGCTGGCTCTGAGGAATCTGGGCAGTCTGGACAAGTGGGATTCCTCCCAGTGCAGTACACCTCCTCTGTCAAGGGGCAGCCAGGGTGCTTCATTAAGGGGGTTCCACATCTGGTGCCTCCTAACTGGAGGAGAACCCCCAATAGGGGTTGCCAGACACCTTATACAGTAGTGTTTCTGTTAGCATCAGTTTAGTGACCCTCTGGGACAAAGATCCCAGAGGAAAGAGAAGGCACCCATCTTTGCTGTTCTGCAGCCTCCACTGGTGACACGTCCAGGTGTGGCAAGGAACCAGGTAAATAGATTTGGAGTGGACCCCAAGCAAACTGCAGGAGCCCTATTAAAGAAGGGCTTGACTCTTAAAAATAAACAAACAGAAAACGACAATAACAACAGCATCAACAAAAAAGTCCCTACAAAAAACCTAAGCAAAGGTCAGCAGTCTCAAAGATCAAAGCTAGATAAACTCATGAAGATGAGAATCAATGAAAAAATGCTGAAAATTAAAAAGTCAGAGTGCCTCTTCTCCTCCAAATGATTGCAACGCTTCTCCAGCAAGAGCACAGAACTAGGTGGAGGCTGAGATAGATGAATTGACAGAAGTAGGCTTCAGAAGGAGCTATTAAATAGAATGACCAGTTTAGAGAGGTTCAAACATAAATTACTTAATGGAGGTGAAAAACACAAGAACTTCACAATGCAAACACAGTATCAATAACTGAAGAGATCAAGCAGAAGAAAGAATTTCACAGCTTGAAAACTATCTTACTGAAATAAAGCAGAAAGACAAGATTAGAAAAAAAAGAATGAAAAGGAATTAACAAAACCTCCAATAACTATGAGATTATGAAAAGACTGAATCTATGACCATTGGGGTACCTGAAAGAGACAAGGAGAATGGACCAAAGCTGGAAAACATACTTCAGGATATCATCCAGGAGAACTTCTCCAACCTAGCAAGACAGGTGAACATTCAAATTCAGGGAATCCAGAGAACTCCAGCAAGATACTCCATCAACCCCAAGACACATAATCATCAGATTCTTTAAAGTTCAAATGAAGGAAAAAATATTAAGGGGAGGTAGAGAGAAAGGTCAGGTCATCTACAAAGGGAAGCCCATCAGACTAACAGTGGACATCTCAGCAGGAACTCTACAAGCCAGAAAAGATCAAGGGCCAATACTCAACATTCTTAAAGAATTTTGAACCCAGAATTTCATATCTGGCCAAACACAGCTTCATAATCAAAGGAGAAAAAACACATTTTTCAGAAAAGTAAATGCTGAGGGTATTCATTGCCACCAGGACTTCCCTGAAGGAGCTCCCAAAGGAAGCACTAAATATGAAAGGGAAAAATCATTAACAGCTATTACAAAAACACACTGAAGTACAAAGATCAATGACACTAAGAAGTAATTACATCAACAAGCCTGCAATAGCCAGCTAGCATCATGATGACAGGATCAAATTCACACATAACAATTTAATCTTAAATCTAAATGGGCTAAATATCCCAATTAAAAGACAGATAATGGCAAGCTGGATAAAGAGTCAAGACCCATTGGTGTGCTGTATTCAGAAGACTCATCTCACATGCAAAGATACATATAGGCTCAAAAGAAAGGGATGGGAAAAATTTAACAAGCAAATGGAAAGCAGACTATAACATAGCAAGGGTTACACTCACAGTTTTCTGACAAAACAGACTTTAAAAACCAACAAAGATCAAAAAAGACAAAGAAGGGCATTGCATAATGCTAAAGGGATCAATTCAACAAGAAGATCTAGCTACCATAAATATATATGTACCCAATACAGGAACACCCACTTTAAGAACATGCATCCAAACAAGTTCTTAGAGACCTACAAAGAGCCTTGGAGTCCCACACAATACTGCTGGGAGACTTAAAATATCCCACTGTCAGTATTAGACAGATCATCACAATTGAAAATTAACAGGGATATATGGGACTTAAACTGAGTTCTGGATCAAATGGACCTGATAGATATCCACAAAACTCTCCACCTCAAAACAACAGAATATACATTCTTCTTGGTGTCACATAGTGCTTACTCTAAAATCAATCATATAATTGCAAGTAAAATACTCCTCAGAAAATACAAAAGAACTGAAATAATAACAAACAGTCTCTCAGGCCACAGAACCATCAAATTAGAACTCAAGATTAAGAAACTCACTAAAAACCATACAACTACATGAAAATGGAACAACCTGCTCCTGAATGACTCCTAGGTAAATAATAAAATTAAGGCAGAAATCAAGAAGTTCTTTGAAACCAATGAGAATGAAGAGACAACGTATCAAAATCTCCGAGACTCATCTAAAGCAGTGTTAAGAGGAATGTTTATAGCACTACAACAGCCACATCAAAAAGCAAGAAAGATCTCAAATCAACACTATAAAATCACAACTAAAAGAATTAGAGAACCAAGAGCAAACAAACACCAAAGCTGGCAGAAGACAAGAAATAACCCTTCAGATCAGAGCAGAACTGAAGGAAATAGGGACAAAAAAAGCCTTCAAAAATCAGTGAATCCAGGGGCTTTTTGAAGAAATTAATAAAATGGATAGATCACTAACTAGACTAATAAAGAAGAAAAAAGAATCACACAGACACAATAAAAATGATAAAGTATATATTACAACTGACCCTATAAAAATACAAACAACCATCAGAGAATACTATAAACATCTCTATGCAAATAAACTAGAAAATCTAGAAGACATGGATAAATTCCAGGCAACATAAACCCTCCCAAGACTGAACCAGGAAGATGTTGAATTATTGAATAGACCAATAACAAGCTCTAAAATTGAAGCAGTAATAAATAGCCTACCACCACCACCAACAACAAAAAATCCTAGGACCAGATGTATTTACAGCTGAATTTTACCAGAAGTACAAAGATGAGCTGGTACCATTTCTTCTGAAACTATTCTTTTTTTTTTTTTTTTTTTTTTGAGTTTCACTCTTGTTACCCAGGCTGGAGTGCAATGGCGCGATCTCGGCTCACTGCAACCTCCGCCTCCTGGGTTCAGGCAATTCTCCCGCCTCAGCCTCCCAAGTAGCTGGGACTACAGGCACGCACCACCATGCCCAGCTAATTTTTTGTATCTTTAGTAGAGACGGGGTTTCACCATGTTGACCAGAATGGTCTCGATCTCATGACCTCGTGATCCACCCGCCTCGGCCTCCCAAAGTGCTGGGATTACAGGCTTGAGCCACCGCGCCCGGCCCTGAAACTATTCTTAACTCATTTTATGCGGCCAGCATCATCTTGATATCAAACTCTGGCAGAGATACAACAAACAAAGAAAATTTCAGGCCAATATTGCTGATGTACATTAATATGAAAATCCTCAATAAAATATTGGCAAACTGAATCCAGCGGCACATCAAAAAGCTTATCCACCATTATCAAGTCACTTCATCCCTGGAATACAGGCTGGTTCAGCATATGCAAATAAATAAATGTAATTCATCACATTAACAGAATGATATACAAAAACCACATGATTATCTCAAAAGATGCAAAAAAGGCCTTTGATAAAATTCAACATCCCTTCATGTTAAAAGTTCTCAATAAGCTAGGTATTGAAGGCACATACCTAAAAACAGTAAGAACCATTTATTACGAACCCACAGCCAATATAATACTGAATGGGTGAAAGCTGGAAGCATTCTCTTTGAAAACTGGCACAACACAAAGATGCCCTCTCTCATCACTCCTATTTAACATAGTATTAGAAGTTCTGGCCAGGGCAATAAGGCAAGAGAAAGACGTAGGCATGGGCAAACATTACATGATGAAAGCAGCAAAAATTATTACAACAAAAGAAAAAAATGGCAATGGGATCTAATTAAACTAAAGAGCTTCTGCACAACAAAGAAACTATCATCAGTGTGAATAGAAAATCTACAGAATAGGAGAAAATTTTTGCAACTTATCCATCTGACAAGGGTCAAATCCAAAATTTACAAGAAATGTAAACTAATTTATGAAAAACAAAACAAACAATATCATTTAAAAGTGGGCAAAGAAAAAAAGGTTGGCAAAGAACAAGAACAGACCCTTCTCAAAAGAAGTCATTTATGCGGCCAACAAACATGAAAAAAACCTCTACATCACTGATCAGTAGAGAAATGCAATTCAAAACCACAATGAGATACCATCTCATGCCAGTCAGAATTGTGATTATCAAAAATTTAAGAGAACAGATGCTAGTGAGGCTGTGGAGAGATAGGAATGCTTTTACACTATTGGTGAGAATGTAAATTAGTTCAACCACTGTGGAAGACAGTGTGAAGATTCCTCAAAGACCTAGAATCAGAAATACCATTTGATCCAGCAATCCTATTACTGGGATAAATGTACGTGTATGTTTATTGCAGCACTATTCATAATAGCAAAGACATAAAATCAATCCAAATGCCCATCAATGATAGACTTGATAAAGAAAATGTGGTACATATACACCCTGGAATACAATATAGCCATAAAAAGGAAGGAGATCATGTCTTTACAGAGACACATATGGATCTGGGAGTTATTATCCTTAGCAAATTAACACATGAACAAAAACCAAACACTGCTTCTTCGCACATCTAAGTAGGAGCTGAATAATGAGAACACATACACAGGTAGGGGAACAATACACAGTGGGGCCTGTTGAGGGGGTGAGGGGAAGGAGAGCATTAGAATAAACAGCTAATGCATGCAGGGCTTAACACCTAAGTGATGGGTTGACAGGTGCAGCAAACCACCATAACACACGTTTACCTATGTAACAAGCCTGCATGTCCTGCACATGTATCCCAGAACTTAAAATTGAATTACATTAAATTTTAAAATAAAAACAATAAATAAAGCAATCACACCCTCCCATGAGTACCAGGGGCCTTTCCCACTCTTGGCACTATAAATCTTGTTGTCCACAGCCCCCAGTTATTCACTTTGCACTTTGCTTGCGTGGGCCTCTGTGGCATAGGGTGCTCTCCTCCCCTAGGCTGAGATATATCTATATATCTATATTATATATAGATATATAAGGAGCCACGATACCTATTTTATAGGATATGTTAACAAAGGTATTGCATCATACGTTAATTTGGAGCTATAAAGTGTTAGAGACGATATTAACCAATAATCCATCTCCTAGATATCTATGCCATACAAGCAAAGCAGCCATTAGTAATGATCCATATGTCAAGGTGTTCATTGTATCATTTTTCTTGGCAGCAAAACAATGGAAACAAATTAATACCCAACAATATGGTTAATGATGGTTTATCCTACCATGAAGTCTATCCAGTTATTTGAGTAGGTAGAAAACATATAGCAAGTTACATACTAGGTTGTTAACATGGGTGGACAGGTTAAGATGGCAGGATGGAAGAAGATAGGAAAAAAGGGAGTTAAAAAAGGGAAAAAGGCAGGCACAGTGGCTCATGCCTATAATCCCAGCACTTTGGGAGGCTGAGGTGGGAGGATCACTTGAGTCCAGGAGTTCCAGACTGGCATCATAGAATAACCCTGTCTCTATAATATAATAATAATAATAATAATAATAGCTGGAAATAGTGGCACACACCTGTTGTTCCAGCTACTTGGGAAGCTGAAGTGGGAGGGTCATGTGAGCCTGGCTGTTTGAGGCTACAGTGAGCCTTAGTCCTGCCATTGTGATCCAGCCTTGGCAACAGAGTGAGACCCTCATTTTGTTTCCTCTTTTTGGAATGTTCTCCACCTGATGCTCATCATACAAGTTCTCCAAGGATATATATACATATATATTTTTATTATATATATGTATGTATATAAATATATATATGTATATATACACGTATATAAATATATATGTATATATACACATACATATATATATATGTATCTCAGCCTAGGGGAGGAGATATATGTGTGTGTGTGTGTGTATATATATATATATATATATATATATGTATGATATATGTGAGTATGCATGAGTATGAACTGTAGTTGATCTCATCCTCCCAGTGTCAGGTGTTATATTCTGTCATCCAAATAACCCTAGCGTAGGAATCCCTTTAATAGCAACAGGGTGAAGTGGGGCTAAAAAAAAATGACATAATTGGTTTTTAAAAGAACTGCTTTTTTTCCCACTTTCTTCATCATCTCTTGTGCTACTATGTACTCTTGGATTTTTTTAAAAAGTTCAACAGTTTTTCTCTATTTTTCTTACTGATGCTACATATCCCACATATGGTCAATAAATTCCCTATACAGAGCATCTGTGCCTTTTCAACCTTATTCCATTAACCAGTGAGCATGCCATGCTTTCTGGCATAACTCAATTTGTTATTTCTTGTTTTATACCTGAAATCAGCCATTTAAGTTTCCCAGTTTTCAGTATGTGTTTAGTGAGTGGTATTTAGAAATCAGTATCTGGCCATTATATGCAGAAACAGTCATAATGACATTCTTTAATCAAGAGGAAATAGTAATATTGAAACACAGAAGAGTCAGATGAATTTAAGATGGATGAAAATGTGCTTGAAGTTTGTATTAAATATGTGTATGTGTCTACATGTAATATGGTTATATTACATGTTATTACATTATAGGTTTCTAAAGCAAACCCAACACTAAAGCATTCTTCCACACACACCCATTCCATATTTGCCTCCTTTCTTCCAACCATGCTAATGCATTTACTCATTAGTTCTTTCATACAATATATACAGAAAACAATGTGAGAATGACCATACCAATGCAACTATCAAAAAAAATCAAGAGCTAATGTTATTTTGCAGTTGTTTAGAATTTATCTTTCTAAGCATGTATACATCAAGAGGAAAAGATAATACTGAAACGTAGAAGAGTCAGATGAATTCAAGATGGATGAAAATGTGCTTGAAGTTTTTTATAGATAATGTTACTTGAATTTATAATCTTAATTTGTTGATTAATTAGTATGTTAATTGACAAATTAATCAAGTAAAAGTTGCTTATTCCTTTCTCAGTATAGTAGTAAATAGTTTCATATTTGGTTAAGGCCATATATGTCTGATTGATTCAATTTATTTTTTGATCTGTTTTGGTTTTTTTGAATATATAGGATACTTTCATAATTCCAACATCAACTACATAAAAAGGGGCTTTCAAATAACTCACATTCTGATTCCTATTCCCTCTACCCCATTTTCACCTACACTACATAGGTAACTATTTTTTAGTTTCTGTTCATACTTCTTCTGTTTTTTGTTTTTATCAGATAAGTTCAGCCAGGTAGACAGATTTAGACAAAAAGACAAACAAATATAGAGATATCTCAAGAAACAGAAAAAAATCTTATATTCTTATTTTTCCTTATTTATAAAACAAAAGTTAAAATACTCTAATTATACTTTACAACCTGTATCTTGTTAATCACTGAATATCAGCTCAGAGGAAATTTTATTCATTATTTTTTAAGGGAAAATACTACTCTACTCAGTGGTTATACACGAATTCTTCAATGAGGACCTTAGGTAGTTTTCAATATTATACAATTATGCTGCAATTTAAAACCCTAGGTATACATTTCTTTTACGTGAGGAGAGATACCTTCATGTTAAATTCCTAAACATGGGGTTGTAGGAACAAAAATGTCAAAGGTAATTTTTAAAAGATATTTATAGATATAAATTTTTATAGTTGATTTTCCAAACCACATGAATATTCTTAATGTCTTAATCCTTTTATCAACAGCTGACAACAACTATTTAACTTTTTTTGAATACTTTAACATTTATTTTTGTCCATCAGAATGGAGTAGCTCTACTGAATCTAACACTGTAATAATGAAGTCTAAAATTGAATAGACCAATAATGTCCACTGTTGCAGATGTTTGTATATCAACCTGGTCTGGCTATAATTATATTGGACTGTTTTCAGCAGAAGTATCTCTTTAACAGACTATAACACTTATTTTGCAATTACAGTAATTTTAAATACTTAAATCTTTTCCACACTTACATTTTCCATTTCATAGATTTGTGCAGATAATATTATGAATCCAAAAAAAGATCTTTCTCACATTTCTTTTTAAAAAAATATTAGCTCATAAATTAGGTTTATCACACCATCTGTCCATATGGTATGGGCATCATTCTGCTTTCCAATGTATTATCAATCTCTTCCAGCTTCAGGTCACCCACATTTTTCATTAAATTGCCTTTATATATTTTTCCAAGATGTAAATTACGTCCTTACTTATATATTTATAAAAGTTCTCACTGGGGAAGATAGAGAACGCTAACATTTAATAAACTTGGAGGAACTTCATTCTAAATGTTAGATATATGTTTCAAGTATAGATTTATCAGTTATAAATCCATCTCCCTCTTCCACTTTTTCCCTTATGATCATAATGATACCATGATACCTATATTCATTAACTGTTTTGTATTTCATTGAGTTTTCCATCTGGTAACTGTGACATAATAAGAAAGATCAATCTTTCTTCAGGGCACTATTAGTATTTTCATCCAAAAGCTGTCTTTCTAACAGATGTTTCTTCATTCCTTAGACCAATGCTATGGGTTGGTAACTATATTTAATGCATGCCAACCATCTACTTGGTACTTCACAATAAATGAAATAAAAATTATTAACTCTATTGATTATACAGCTGAGGAATCTGAGTTACAGAGTGGGGCTGTTATTGATGCAAAGTATGCAGGAACTGAATAGCAAAAGTAACGGAGCTTGAGTTTCTCACAGTCTAAAATCGTGATGCGCTGCACATAGTAGCAGATAGATGATCTCATAGGTTGCTCACTACCTGCACTGTCAATTTATCTCGTGCTGCCAAACTAAACGTTTTAAACAGTGCTTGTTTTTGCCTTTTGGGGGGCTTGACAAAAATAATTGGCAAAAGAATTATGATAATATTATGACACCATTATTCAGCCATGAATTTGTCAAGCAAGGAAAAAAGGAAAGAGTAGAAAAAGAAGATAAAAGAGTACTCCTGGCCTTTCAGAACCAAAACATTTCACTTTGAAAAATTTATAGAAGTCAATTTAACAAAAAGGTAAGGAATAATCCTTTTAAAAGTGGTAGAGCCCAAGGAAGAATAATCTGTCATATCATCTTTCCTTAAACTTTCTTCTCCATGATCTTAAAGTGCTTTAGAAAGACAAATATGAAAGACAGGAATCCAATAATGGACAAACTAAACTTCAAAGACCCTTTGAATGAGACATTACCATAACTAATTTAGAGGACTAACATCTACATAAGAAAAAGTTTCAAGATCTAAAAGGTCACAGAGTACTTGAAAAAGAAAGATGTTGAATAAGTGATCTCGTTTTGTTTCTAAGGGCTTTATGAATTTTTTTCATCTGACACTCAATTCTTGACCAACAATGTTCCAAGCAACTTTTTTTTCCATAAATGTTTCATGAAGCCCTAAATACTTCATCAAACTAAGAGAACTGGTGCTCAGATACCTTAAAAATCTTATTAGAGATACACAATGTATATTTGATATGTTAAGGACTCTGAGAAATTATATAAAAAGGAGAGTCTGTTCCTCAGAACTAGAGATCTTATACTAGCGATCTTTTTTCTCTCACAGCACTGAGAAATATTTTCACACCTTAGCAAATGCTGTTCTAACAGTTTTTCCACTAGCTCTTATTCATCATTTCCCAGCTACCCTTAGGCCCTCAGCTCCACTGTAGAACTGGTGCCTCCCAACTTCCTCAGACTAAGAGGCAGTCTTTGCATAAATTGTAAGCTGTGTTAGGGGAGGGGGCCTTGTTGCTCCTCACTGCTTTCTTCCCTAATTCTGTCACAGTCATTGACATATAGTAAGACTTTCATAACTATAGCAAATAAATATATATATTTAATAAACTGGTTAAATAAACATGAGTAAATGGAAAAATAGAAATTTAACACCAATCACAAATTCACAAGATTATCTTGATAAAATCATTTCAATCATTTTCTCCAAACACAATGAAATACACTTGTATTGCTCACCAAACAATACAAGTGTATATGCAAACTGTTCGTAAATAAAACATGACTGAGGATGTAAATTTTTGATCTGCTACAGCAGAGCCTGGTGAACCTTTTTATAAAGGGTCAGACAGTAAATATTTTGGGATTTGTGGGCCATGCCATCTCTGTTGTTCAACTCTGCCATCATACTGCAAAAGTACCCACAGAAAATAAGAATAAATGAATGGGTGTGGCTGTGTTCTAGTAACATTTTATTTATAAAAACAATCAGAAGTGTTTAATATCATTAGTGATACACTAAAATGGCTATATTAAATACGATGTACAAGTATTGGCAAGTATGTAGAGAAATTGGGATTTTCAGATATTACTGATGGGAACGTGAAATGGTACAGCAAATTTTGAAAATAGTTTTGCAATTTTTTAAAAGGTTAAACAGAGAGTTACCATATGACCAGCAACTTTACTCTTAGGTGGAATTCCACCCAAGAGAAAAGAAAACATATGTTTAAAAAATGAAGAAGACAATATAAAAAAACACTGAAAAACCTTTTGCATGGATGGCAGCATTAAGAGTCAAAACTGGAAACTACACAAAATCCCACTGAGGAATGAATATAATGTAGTATATACAAGAAATGGAATACTATTAGACAGTAAAAGAAATGAAGTACTGATAGATGCTACAACACCTATGAATCTCAAAAAATACTAAATGAAGGAAGCCAGACATAAAAGACAAATATAATACCATTTTTGTGAAACATTCCAAAGAGGCAAATATACAGAGACAAAGTCAATGAGTGCTTATCTATGGCTGGGGCTGCATGAGGGGTGGACAGTGGAGGGAATGGGAAGAGATTGATAATGTGATCAAGGATTTTTGAGGGTAAGATGATTAAAATGTTCTAAAACTAGATTAGGATGATGATGCACAACTCTATAAATGGACTAAAAACTATTAAATTTTATACTTTAAATGAGTAACTTTATAGCATGTAATTCATATCTCAATAAAGCTGTTAAAAACACAAAATTTGTGGCGAGGTGTAGTGCATCATGCCTATAATCCCAGCCCCATAGGAGACCAAGACAGTTGGATCACCTGAGGTCAGGAGTTCGAGACCAGCCCGGCCAACATCGCAAAACCCCATCTTTAACAAAAATATAAAAATTAGCTGAGGGAGGTGGTGGGCACCTGTAATCCCAGCTACTTGGGAGTCTGAGGCAGGAGAATTGCTTGAACCCAGGAGGCAGAGGTTGTAGTGAGCTGAGATCAAGCCATTGCACTCTAGCCTGGGCAACAAGAGAGAAACTCCATCTCAAATGAACAAACAAAAACACAGAGTTTTTTTATATATAACTGGGGGAATGTTTTTTACACCTCTGTGAAAAAAAATTGTGGGGATTGAAAATAAATCTCAGAGATACGTTTTCCTTTCTAAAATTTACTTTACAGAATTCCATTTAAAAATATCCCTTAAATTTTACAGAAAGTAAAAGTCCTGTATAGAAGCAGTCAGTTTAAAAACAATCTCTAAAATTAATGGGGCTCATGTTCTCATTTTTTATTTAGATTTGTCTTGTGTCAACTGTGTATCACAAAGTATTGCCTATTTATTACCAAACATAAGTAAAACATCATGCATTGAAAGATTTATAGCTAGACATAATTGCTATAACTAAAAATGTAATATTTTAAAATAGAAGGATACTTACAGTATTTATGCTTATTTCCACTTCTGAAAGCTGGCAAGTAAGTTAAAAAATACCCAATATAAAAAGCATTGGCAATGGTATCCAAAATTGGTTTAAAAGTTCATTGTTATGCTCTAATTCAAGAAGAGACAGATGCTCAAGCATTACAATTCTCTTCATGTTTTTCTGCATTTGAGTTTGGACCTGACAATCTGATGGTAAGTACAGAAAGAATTTCATGGCACACATCAGTGTTGGCATGATCTTTCTATCCCCAGATGATAACCATGTTATTTTGAAATATGAACAACAAATTATGTTTTCAGAATGGGTTTCAAGTCTCTGGAGGTATTTAAGATTTAAGTTACTTGGAAATGTTTTCTCCTAAAAGTAATGTCTCCCATATACTTGTTGATCATGTATTCCAATCTATGCCTGCCATCCTGGTTTAACTATGAGTAGTGCTTTCTTCACTCTCAAAAAGTTATCTAACTAAGATAATAAATTATATGGTAATTCTGCCTTCGTACTATATTCCTCAAGGAAGTTACCTAAATAACCATGCAGAAATTTGATTAGAAAAGGCAAATTTCCACGATCACAGAGAAAGTATCCGGTAAAAAAAGACATTACTCATCTTTCATCCAATATGGAGAAATGAACATACTAAAAAGGCATGCTTTTAATTTAATGGTCAGAAGATTGTGACTCTCTAGGCAGTCCAAAGCATCAACACAACCAGAATTACTAGTATAGATGTGTTAAGAATTATGGTTTCTCCATAAAATATGACAAACTTTCCATTGATGGTGCTTTGCAGGCTTCATTTCTAGCCATAACATTTGATCTTTGTTTTGCCCTCTTCTCCCGGATGACCATGTAAGATTTTCTGATATGAGAAGAATGATGAACTAATGTTATACACATCTTACTCCACACTGACAGTGAGGAAGCCAGAAGATGAGAGCTACAAGTTTCTGAATCTGGACAATCTTATCTCTTGAAACTAACACATTCACTATACTCTCTAAGACTTAAATTTAACACATTATTCTTTTGAGCATAAATAATATGTGGGTGTGTGTACAAAAAGTGTAGAGATCATGTGGAAAGGCAAGCTAGTGTTCAGCACACAGTGAATGATTAGATCACAGATTTGAGCCTGGCCCAGTGCTCTATTTGGAAAGAAAGACCTGGTTTTCAAGGTGTTCTACTCATTCTGCTGAAAAATAGCTGGTCTTTATTGCAATGAACAGTAGTGAGCAATGAATTCAGGAAACGGAGAATACCAATCAGGACAGCAACCATGGCAGAACATTCCAACATAAAAATATGAAATGAGATCTACTTTGAGGGCAAAATGAAGTTCAAAGAATAAACCTTTCATCTCAGTTTGCGTTTATCAAGAATATGATTACCATGACTCGGCCTATCTCAATATCCTTCCCAAATTTTTAAAAGTACTAGTTCATCTACTCAAATAAGCAACTCTCAGGTGCCAGCTGTCTCCATTGTTCGGAAACAAAGTCCCATCCTCCATGAGTTTACAAAAGAAGATAGAAAAGCAAATAACTAAACTCAGTAAATGATAATACGTGCTGTGAGAGAAGTCCACACAGAGTAAAGCAGAGACACTGAGAAGGGCAGTTCTATGCCTGGGTTAGAAAACGCCTCCCAGTATGTATGACACTTGACTGGCCTTGGGAGATGACCAGGTTACTGTAGAATTCCTGAGGGTTACACAGAGCTATGCTGGGAACTACTTGGCCTAGTCAGAAAACTGTTAAGTGTATACTTGAGTAAGGGACTCACATGAAAAAGATGGGAGAATTATAAGGAGATTTAAAATACAGGCAATATCACACTAAGGACAGTAGACTTTTTATTATATGAAATGGGAAGATATGAGAAATTTTAAGCAGGGAACTAGTATATTCAGACTTGAATTTTAGAACTACAAATGATATGGAAAATTGAGAGACAAAAGAACAGTGTTGCACTACAGGTATTAATCTAGGCTTGGAAAGTCTGCTTCACGTAGGTCATACCTGAGCTGAAGTTCGAAGAATGAACAGGTGTTAACCAGAAAAGAAAGTCATTACAGAGAAAGGGAATTAGGGTAACAGAACCATAAATTATTATGATGTAGTATAAATAGAGTAGTAGAAAATTATAAGAAATAAGACACATGTTCATTGCAGCACAGTTTACAATAGCAAAAACCTGGAACCAACCCAAATGCCCATTGATGATAGACTGGACAGGGAAAATGTGGCACATATACACCATAGAATATTATGCAGCCATCAAAAACGATGAGTTCGTATCCTTTGTAGGGACATAGATGAACCTGCAAACCATCATTCTCAGCAAACTGACACAAGAACACAAAATCAAATACCACATGTTCTCACTCACAGGCGGGTGCTGAACAATGAGAATGCATGGACACAGGGAGGGGAGCACTACATGCTGGGGTCTGCTGGGGGGAATAGGGGAGTGACAACGGGGGATGGGGAGTTGGGGAGAGATAGCATGGGGAGAAATGCCAGATATAGGTGAAGGGAAGGAAGGCAGCAAATCACAATGCCACATGTGTACCTATGCAACAATCTTGCATGTTCTTCACATGTACCCCAAAACCTAAAATGCAATAAAAAAAAAACAAAAGAAAAAAGACTCCAGCAAAGGGTATATCCTCGATGAAGAGGAAAATTATTGTCAAAGGATTTTTATCTCCTCCCACTATTCATGGCATGGAATTCAGGGCCAGCATGTCACACAACTCCATGGAGTACTGTTTACATCCTAGTCTAAGTGAATGACATCCTTTAGTATTTTGCAGTGCACAGTTGCACATGAAAATCTAGAAAGGTTTTGCACTGAAACCATACAAACAGATTTGTATGTGTAGATAAGCCAGATACTCGACTGCTTAGTGAATTCTGAATTTATAAAAACCCCAGAGCCTAGAGTAACTAGTAAGACAAGTGATAGCAAAGAGAAATATTTTTGGAAGCAAATCTTACAGTTAAGTAAAACCAAGGAAAGTGCCAAATTGCTCAATCCTCAGAAACTTTAAATTTGGTTTAACTCTTATTTTTCTCTTTCTCCAACTCTTCATTAAACTACCATTTCATGGTTCGTTACTGTGACCAAAATCACCTTCTCACAGAATGCTTTCATGACTCCTAAGAGCCTTAATGGCTTTCGCAACAAAGAGAGTTCACTCAACTGACACATTACATTCGATGTGTATTTTAGATAAAATACTATGCTCTTTCACTCTTTATTTACTCATCTTTTTTTAAAAAATTATACTTTAAGTTCTGGGATATGCACACAGAATGTGCAGGTTACATAGGTATACACATGTCATGGTGGTTTGCTGTACTCATTAACCCATCATCCACAATAGGTATTTCTCCTGATGCTATCCTCCCCCTAAACCCCTATCCCCCGACAGGCCCTGGTATGTGATGTTTCCCTCCCAGTGTCCATGTGTTCTCATTGTTCTACTCCCACTTTTAAGTGAGAACATGTGGTGTTTGCTTATCTGTTCTTGTGTTAGTTTGCTAAGAATGACCATTTCCAGCTTCATCCATGTCCCTGCAAAGGACATGAACTCATCCTTTTCTATGGCTGTATGGTATTCCATGGTGTATACGTGCCACACTTTCTTTATCCAGTCTATCACTGATGGGCATTTGGGTTGGTTCCAAGTCTTTGATATTTGTGAACAGTGCCACAATAAACATACTTGTGCATGTGTCTTTATAGAATGATTTATAATCTTTTTGATAAATAGGCAGTAATGGGATTGGTGGGTCAAATGGTATTTCTATTTCTAGATCCTTGATGAATTGCCACTATCTTCCCCCGTAGTTGAACTTATACTCCCACCAAAAGTGTAAAAGCATTCCTTTTTCTCCACAACCTCTCCAGCATCTGTTGCCTCCTGATTTTTTAATGATCATCATTCTAACTGGCATGAGATGGTATCTCAATGTGGTTTTGATTTGCATTTCTCTAATGAGCAGTGACAATCAACATTTCTTTCATGTTTATTGGCTGCACAAATGTCTTCTTTTGAGAAGTGTCTGTTCTTATGCTTCACCCACTTTTTGATGAGGTTTTTTCTGGTAAATTTGTTTAAGTTCTTTGTAGATTCTTGATATTAGCCCTTTATCAAATGAATAGACTGCAAAAATTTTCTCCCATTCTGTAGGATGCCTGTTTACTCTGAGGAGAGTTTCTTTTGCTGTGCAGAAGCTCTTTAGTTCAATTAGATCCCATTTGTCAATTTTGGCTTTTGTTGCCATTGCTTTCTGTGTTTTAGTCACAAAGTCTTTTCCCATTCCTGTGTTCTGAATGGTATTGCCTAGATTTTCTTCCAAGGTTTTTATGGTTTAAGTTTTATGTTTAAGTCTTTAAACCATCCTGAGTTAATTTTTGTATAAGCTGTAAGGAAGGGATCCAGTTTCAGCTTTCTGCATATGGCTAGTCAATTTTCCCAACATCATTTATTGATTAGGGAATCCTTTTCCTGTTGCTTGTTTTTGTCAGGTTTGTCAAAGATCAGATGGTTGTAGATGTGTGGTGTTGTTTCTGAGGCCTCTGTTCTGTTCCATTGGTCTATATGACTGTTTTGTTATGGGAATGCTTGTGATTTTTGCACATTGATTTTGTATCCTGAGACTTTGCTGAAGTTGCTTCTCAGCTTAGGGAGATTTTGGGCTGAAATGATGGAGTTTTCTAAGTATACAATCATGTCATCTGAAAACGGAGACAATTTGACTTCCTCTTTTCCTAACTGAATCCCCTTTCTTTCTTTCTCTTGCCTGATTGCCCTGGCCAGAACTTCCAATACTATGTTGAATAGGAGCAGTGAGACAGGGCATCCTTATGCCAGTTTTGGAAGGGAATGCTTTACTCATCTGTTTTACCTTTTTTCAAAACATTCATCCCTAGTAGAAAGCATATTATTCGTTTCTTTACAGATTTGTTTTCTCAACCTGAACTCTTCAATGAGAATACAGTAGTCCACCCTTATCCCTGGTTTTGCTTTCTGCAGTTTATTTTTTGCTAATATTACAAACTGGGACAAAAACCTTTGTAGATGAATAACTAACTGCTGACAAAATTGTTAATGTTCTTTGAGAGATTTTTCTTTTAGGTTGAAATATATTTGTGTTGATCTGCATGTCTAGATTCTGACTTACATTAGAGTAGAGATACTGGGGGATTAAAGCAAAGTCCTTACATACTAGCTACATAACCATGGTTGTGACGCTTAATTCTCTGTGACCCAGATACCTCATTTGATAAATGAAAAACTATACTGGCACCTATCACATATATTTTATGAGAATTGAGAGATAATATACATATACTTTCCTTAGCACACAATTATCATTCAATGACTATTTACTGACAAAGTGGTATTTTATTATTATTATCCATCCCCATTCTGTAAAACAGTACAGAATACGAGCTTCACAGATATCTTGGTGCAGCTGAAATAAAATGAAGCAAACGTCCTAGGATTGGGACACTGAAGTTAACTTATACAGTTTAAACCAACTAAGTAACTTTCTTAATTCATCTGTATCACAGACCATTGAATTTAAGGAAATCTGAATAATTTAGAATTGCTAATAATTTCACAAATCTGTAAGAGTGATAAAATACTTCTAATTTTTGAATTGGTCAGTTTAACAACTCAAACTAATTCCATATATCCCTCACCTCTATTTAATTGATACTTATAATATTACTTCTTTCTAAATTAACTGTCAAACTTAATTCTCTAACATAATCTACATTTAGATTCCCTCTGGAAAGATAAAAAATTAGGATTCCAGGATGAAATGTCTAGTTCCATGTTAATTAATTGAGTCTTTCATTTTTCCAAAATACTAAATTTGACATTAATTTTCTTAATCCCCATAAATAATTGCAATGATATTAAACAGATATGACTCACTGATTTGAAACAGTGCTCTCTAGTTTTGTATTTAATATGAAAGCAACTGTTTTATGTTTTTAATGCTTTGCTCTGCTTTTTTTCCTTAATAAAAATCACCCTGCTTGCGTCTACATTTTAATAGAATACCTCAGCTACTTGCAAATACGTTTATTTGTAATGGTGTAATCTTAAGAGCAGAATTTGTATTTGGGTAACATGTGTGATGTAGTTCATAATGCCCTGTTAGTCTAGAATTTATAATAGGTCCACCAAATGAGACAAATAATGTTCATTTGGGGGGACTCAAAATCTATGCTTTTATTTTAAACAGTCTGAAATTTAAAATGTTTGTATCTATATGTGTAAAATTGAATTCCTTTCCCAATAGATTCCATTTACCTAAGAATGTATGGACTCAGAGGTTACCCACTTATTCAACTGTAAAGAACTAAGGAGTAGGAGAGTATATTGGTTAAAAAGGTGATGCTACTCAGGTATTCAAAAGTTTTTTTTTTTTTTGTAATGACATTCTAGAATTAAAGCAGGTATGATGCAAACTTAAAATAGTAAGGCAGTTCCCAAAAAATATATGTTTTTATTTGTAAATATTTTGCTGGCTTGTAATCATTTTAAATGGATTCTCTTTTCCTCTGCCTCTGAACATATGCAATAGTTATTTATATTATCAAAAAGAAGGTAAAAAAACCCGTGATAGGGAATGAAGGCAATTTGTTTACACCCCATAATAATGTAATACTTATTTAACTCATATATTATTTTATGTTTCTGTGTATAGAGGATTCATTGCTACCCAGGTACAAAATATCTCAGAGATAATCTCCCAAAAAAAGACAATTTCTATTCCCTCTATATGATAATTCTATAGACTTGGACACTGGATGCCAATTGCTTTTTAGCAAGTCACTTAGCCTCGCCAAGTTAGAATTCCTTTCCTTAGCCAGGCACAGTTGCTCACGCCTGGCCAAGGTGGAAGGATCGCCTGAGGTCAGGAGTCTGAGACCAGCCTGGCCAATGTGATGAAACCCCATTTCTACTAAAAATACAGAAGTAAGCTGGGTGTGATGGCACACGCCTGTAATACCACCTACACAGGAGGCAAAGGCAGGAGAACTGCCTTAACCCAGGAGGTGGAAGTTGCAGTGAGCTGAGATTGCACCACTGCATTCGAGCCTGGGCAAGAGAGCAAGACTCCATCTCAAAAAACAAATACAAATTCTTCCTCTATAAAATTGTGGAGCTCAGAGAAATTTTTGACCAACAGAGGGGTACTTGAAAATATAACAAACCTGCATGATCTGCACATGTACCCCAGAACTTAAAGTATAATGAATAAATTTTTTAAAAAAGAAAATATAAATTTTTGTGCAGTCAAAATAACTGGGTGTCTGACTGGAACTTAATGGTAGATCCTGCAATGTGCAGAGCTAACTCCACCCAATAAAGAATTATCCCACCTACAATGTTATCAATAACCTTGTTGTGGCTCATAAGCTGAGAGCTGGTCCCTAAAGTTATTTCCAATTCTATCATTCCACAAAGCATGTTTTAAAGGTGATTACAGTAGACACTTCAGTTATCTGCTCCTATCCCACTGTCTCTTACCATTTCAGTGCATGCCCTGAATTCCAGTTGAACAGCTGTGTTGCTCTGCCCCAATGCTTTCTTAGATCTTGCCATGAGCATACTATAGAACTGACCGATAATTAATGCCCTTGGGATCAGCTTTAAATCAGGGACTGAGTATACTATTTTCCCTCCTGTAGGGAGGCATGGGAGTCACTCTCACTAAGCATTCTCCAGTGCTCCCCACAGGATTCAATCACAGTTGCCTGCAGTGCTAGCAGGCCTCCCAATGGACCTTTTATTGTACCTTTTCTTCCCTGTCCCATTTCTCATTGGTGTTTCCTAATACCACCTCCAAAATAATCTACTTATACCAAAATCCATACTCTAGAGTCTGCTTTATTGCTGAAACATGAACTGAGACAGTAACATATTTACTCTAAGTGAAAAAGGGTCTCAGATAATAAATATATCTTAGCAGTATTTGTTCACGCTGTCAGCAACAGATTTGCTGAAGATGGAGGCTTGTGGGAATTGAAATGAAAAAGAAATAGAAAAACATTGGAAGAATGACTCTGCTGTATACAAGGGATCACTCTGAATCATAGCGCAGATTTTACATCATGGAGAGGCAGTAGTGATGTCAGACAAAAAGGCTGGAGGAAGTAGCCCTAAAGAACTCAAGGGTGTTGGGGCCCAGAACTTATGTCATGAGAGAAAAATACAAGAATCTGTGTAAACCAATGGCTAAAAGATATTCTTTCCATATATAAAAATCAAGAAACACTAATACATTATGCCACTGTTAACCTTTAAATATGCCCTGGTCATTTAGTAGAGATTTGGCTAAGCATTGAAATTTTCTGAACTTCATGAATAAGAGATTCCCACCTGGTCAAGCACCAAATAACGCAATGCCATGCTAAGAATATCCAGTAAATGAAGGGGTTCCCTTTCCATTCATATAAAAATAGCATCCAAGCATCTGGTTTCCTAGAAATCACTTCCACAGCAAGTCGCAGAAACAAACCACTGTATGTTATATAATAGAAATGCAACTCCTTGAGCTTTTGTCTAAATATGTATTCTCTCAGCAGTAAAGTGTGAAGGTCATGTAGTAGTTGTGGCTACACTCATTAAAAACAGAAATATACGCTTTGATTTATGTCCCATTTTATACAATTGATTTATCAACTCTGCCTAGTAGTAAGATTATTCCTAAAGTTACCAATTGTCATAATTTTATTGTGATTGAATGAAAACTGGTAAAAAAAAATACAGATGTTTAGCATTTTAATGCATCTGAGCTAAATATACCACTATCTCTATTTCGTAATTGTATGTAATTTCACATATATAGTTAACATATATATCAGTACAGCTTTATGAGAGTGGTATTATTAGTCTCATTTCACAGAGGAAGAAATCGAGGCTCAGAGACATTAAATATCTTGCCCAGAAGCATAATAGCTAAGAAATGCAGAATTGAGATTCCAATCCCAGTATGCCTGCCTGCAAAGCATATGCCTTCTCACTTACTATATTTTGGCAGAATATGTCACTATATTAGAGGTTTTTGGTAAGAACTAGGGAGATACATTCTACTTTGCTATACATGTGGAAGAAATAGGTAAATGAAATAATAATACTGCATTTTCCAGATTTCACATGCCAAAAATAAAGCTTGAGATTAATCAAACCATATTTGTAAAACCATCCTGCAAATAGTTGACTATAAACGTAGAAGGATAATGATCACATTAAATTAAAGCACTGCTGTATTCTAATAAAACACTCTTGTTTTCCAGAATGGCTTTCCATCTTTTGTCCAGGAGGAATATTTCAGGCAAATAGCCCCCAAATGCTTATAGATTCTTCTTGGAATATTTCATGCTTCCTCAAGATATTAATTTGGTGACATTAAGAACAGATCAAGTAAAGTACATAGTTAGAAGGTGATGAGCATATAAAAATAAGAATTTAGTTAGGCACAAGTCCTATTATTTCAGAATAGTTCCCTGATGAGGGCCATAGGGAAGAGTCACAATTTGGTATCATTTTTCTTCCACATTGTAATATATCTCACATACCTAGATATGTATTTTGAATAGTTATATTTTCTCACTAATCATCATAAATGTAATATTTGTGCATATACCCAACTGGGAGTCAGGAGATGTGTATTCTAGATTTGTTTCTCACCTTAACTCTATATTCAACCTTGAGTAACACTGGATGTTACAATGATCTTAAAAGCCATTTAGAGTTTGTTGCTTCCATTTTACAGATTTTTGAAAGAGAGAAAAGAGAGAGAGATTCCAGAAAATAAAGTGACTTCCTCAAGGCAACCCTACTAATAAGTAGGTAAGCTAGGTAGGCTAACACAGAGGTTCTGACTCTAAGACTGGTGCTTTAAAAATATTTCTGGACTGCTCCCCCATCATGATATGGCTTCACTAACATGTTTAAAGTTCAATTCTAAAATGCAATAATTCTATAACATTCTCATCTGTAAGCTACAGTAGATGAAGCATGGAGGAAAGCCAGAACCATACATATTTTTGGAGAAAGTTAGAGTCAAATAGTCACACACAAAAAAGTTTCATTAAAGAAGTAAAACAATAGGTCAACTTGTATTTGAAGGTTGGGGTAAACACCAACTTCTGACATAAACAAGGCTATGGGGGGTAAGAAAAAAATGTTTCGGAATCAGGCTTTGCACAGGAATGCTGGCAAAGCCATAATTACTGTGGTGCTAGAGTGTGCTTCTCTAATATGATATTTCATTCCCTTGAATATATTAATTTACTTTGCGATATGTTCATTGCATAGATTAAGATTCAGTTTTTGAAATGTGTTTCCAAATTACGTATGCAGGAGAAAAATATGCTCTTCCTCCAAAGTGCAGAATACTAATTTGAAAATAATCTATTTTCTATAATCATTTTACATTTCACTCTTCTACTGAAAAGTTAGAATATGGATTTTTTTTCTTTCATTTCCTGCATGAAGATTTTTAAAAAATACACTACAATTCCAGAGTATTAGTCACACAATCCAGCTTTTATTAAAATTATATTTCCTTTTTACTGGGAGAATGCAAGCTACATCAATCTGATATAACATAGATATGTTGGGGAAAAGAACTGTGTCTTAAGATACCAATTTTCAACCATTATCAAGTGAGTGGATTAATTTCCTGAAATGCTGGAGAATATCGATGGTCTACTAAGAAGGGTTATTTCTTTCTTTCTTTCTTTTTTTTTTTTTTTTTTTTTTTTTTGAGACGGAGTTTCGCTCTTGTTACCCAGGTGGAGTGCAATGGCGCGATCTCGGCTCACCGCAATCTCCGCCTCCTGGGTTCAAGCAATTCTCCTGCCTCAGCCTCCTGAGTAGCTGGGATTACATGCACGCACCACCGTGCCCAGCTAATTTTTTGTATTTTTAGTAGAGACGGGGTTTCACCATGTTGACCAAGATGGTCTCAATCTCTTGACCTCGCGATCCACCCGCCTCAGCCTCCCAAAGTGCTGGGATTACAGGCTTGAGCCACCGCGCCCGGCCAAGAAGGGTTATTTCTAAAGATACTCATTTTGGCCACTATTATTTACTGATTTTCTTTTTCTTTCTTTTCAAAATAACAATTTTAAAAAGCCAGCCCCAAGGACTCACTTCTGCCTGCACCAAGGTAGTGGTATTGCAGAGCAGATATATAGACTTTTTTTTTTTTTGAGACGGAGTTTCGCTCTTGTTACCCAGGCTGGAGTGCAATGGCGTGATCTCGGCTCACCGCATCCTCCACCTCCTGGGTACAAGCAATTCTCCTGCCTCAGCCTCCGGAGTAGCTGGGACTACAGGCACATGCCACCATGCCCAGCTAATTTTTGTATTTTTAGTAGAGACGGGGTTTCACCTAAGGGGCACATATAGCTTACTCTCCGGTTACACAAGACCTCTTACAGTAATAACAACGCAAACAAATTAAGTTGCCCAATATTTACAAGCATTTCAGGAAGAGAAGGTCCAAGACATGTAGTCTCATTTACATGGATAATTATAAAACAGTTCTTTTTAAAGTACTGGAGTCTCTGCCCATGTAGCTCTTTTATGGCTGTGATGAAAATGGTTTTAAAATTCGCTTCATGTTGAAAACACACACACATATGCTTTTTTTCCTGCAACATATTGTCCAGTGTGCCACATACACATACTTATGCTGCTGGTAGTACCTAGCCTTCACAGTGGCCCCCATTATCCTCTGGTCCCCATGGTAAGTTCTTACCTACATCACGTCCTCTCCCATGATGAATAGGGTTGATCTCAGTAACTAATAGTACATTGTGAATATAACAATTTGTAGCCTCTGAGGCTAGTCATAGAAGACAGTTCCTGATTGTAAGCACTTTCTTGAATCACTTGCTCTGGGAAAACTCAGCTGCCATATCTTAAGTCTTAAACAGGTGAGGTCCAAGGAGGGAAACTGAGGCCTCCTGTCAACGGTAGTATCTGCTTGCCATCCATGTGAGTCACTTTCAGAGCAGATCCTTGAGTAACAGTCAAGTCAAACTGACTGCAGTCTTGGCTGACATCCTAACCTTAATCTCATGACAGACTCAATTCACACCTTTAAGCCATTACCATATTTTTGACCACAGAAACTATGTTAGATAATATTTAATGTTTTAAGTCACAAAACATTTGAATATTCTGCAATCAATAACTGTTACACATCATTTCTTGATTTTATAATTTTAGATATTCTCTATTAATGGCTCATTAATGGAAATGAGGGTGTAGCTCTTAACTATTTATTCCAACCATTCAATATAGTATATTTAATTTTTTAAATTAATCAGTTTTCAGTATTTTCACTATTAATGACCTCATAAATGTTATTCACAGTTGAATTATTAATTACATTGTTTTATTGATACAATTTTGGTCTCACTATGCTTAATGACATTTTTCCTAAAATTTTTTCTTACTATTCTCTATAATGACAACTAATTTATCCCCAAACTCTGTAAGTGAAATGGGAATGTCACAGTAGGGTCTGGTATTTTAGCAGGTTTTTGGGGGGAACATGGAAGAAGGGTGTTTATTTTTTACTTATTTTTTGCTTAAACATTCCCGTGAGAGCTTACAATTCTCCTTATTTTATCTGGGTTAGTTACTCTCTGGGCCTGCTAAAAAACGGAATCCTGGAATATCCCTTCACTTTCTTCCTGATTACTCCTTTTTCATCTCTCCTGTGATGGATCCTCTGATTCCTAGACATCAATTTCATATCTTCTTTGTGATTTTCCTCCTTTTTTTGCTGCAACATATTGTCTAGTCGTTTCCTGAGAAAGTTACTGTTTTGAGATCTCGTGTGTCTGAAGATGTCTTCATTCTAATATGCTCCACTGGCCAGATATAGATCACTAGCTTGCTAATTATTTGGTCTCAGTATTTTGAAGACCCTTATTCAATGTCTTCTAATATCTAACATTGCCATTATGTAGACCCTTTCTGAGATGTCATCCTGTTTTCAAATCTGTTGTTTCTTCTTTGGAATACTTTATTTTTTACATTTGAGAATTTCACAATGATATTCCTTAGCAAAATCATTTTCTTTTTCTCTATCCATTGTTCATAGATTGTTTATTTCCCATTTTCTCTGCTCTTTCTTTCTGGAATTCTTGTTGATCTTTATGAATTGACCTTCTATTTGTTTTATATTTCTCCTTTCATATTATATGCCTAAGTCTTTTTGTTCTTTTCAATGTCTTCAACTTTGTCTAATACAATTTATATTGACGTTATGTTTCTTTTGATATAATTTCATTGTCGATATGAATAATTTTCTTCTTATACTCCCCACTTTAATATTGATTTCTTTAGTTTTCTTACTGTTGTTCCTTTCATATTAGAAGCTCTGCTCACATAGCTGATCATCACTGAATATCTACTAATATTTAAGAAAGAGATGCTAAAGGCTTATTGGAACTTCTTACCACATAGTTTGAGGAATGATAATCCTGGTTGTAGAGTGACCAGATAGCCCCATTAGTTGCTCCAAATAATTGTTCCCATTTTTTTTTAAGTCTTTTTAATTTTTATTGCATTTTAGGTTTTGGGGTACATGTGCAGAACATGCAAGATAGTTGCATAGGTACACACGTGGCAGTGTGTTTTGCTGCCTTCTGCCCCTTCACCCATATTTGGCATTTCTCCCCATGCCATCCCTCCCCCACTCCCCCCCCCGCTGTCCCTCCCCTATTTCCCCCAATAGACCTCAGTGTGTG
>CM052653.1:104686469-104698128 GCA_028533165.1 Leontopithecus rosalia | reverse complement strand
GTCCAGTCTATCATCGATGGGCATTTGGGTTGATTCCAGGTCTTTGCTATTGTAAACAGTGCTGCAATGAACATTCGTGTGCATGTGTCCTTATAGTAGAACGATTTATAGTCCTTTGGATATATACCTAGTAATGGGATTGCTGGGTCAAATGGAATTTCTATTTCTAGGTCCTTAAGGAATCGCCACACTGTCTTCCACAATGGTTGAACTAATTTACACTCCCACCAGCAGTGTAAGAGTGTTCCTATTTCTCTGCATCCTCTCCAGCATCTAACTACGTGGCAATGTCTATGCATCTTTCCTTGTTGGTTTGCCAATTTTTGAACAAAAGCCTTCCAATTTTCTTCAAGATACAGTACAGTTAGAGGCAGGGTGCTTTTTTGTGTTTTGTTGTTTGAGATGGTATCTAGCTCTGTCGCCCAGGCTGGAGTACAGCAGAGCAATCTGGCCTCACTTGCAGCTTCTGCCATCTGGTTACAAGCAATTCTCGTGCCTCAGCTTCCTGAATAGCTGGGATTACAGGCTTGCGCCACCATGCCCGGCTAATATTTTTGTATATTTTGTAGAGATGGGATTTCACCATGTTGCTCAAACTGGTCTTAAATTCCTGATGTCAAGTGATCCGCCTGCCTTGGCTTCCCAATGTGCTCGGATTACAGGCAGGAGCCATTGCGCCCAGCCAAAATAAGGATTTAATCATCACTTTCTCCCTGTTTTGTTAGTGCTTGTGCCCTCAGCTGACTTGGTGTCCCTTAGGCTATAGAACGAAAAGTATTATTATTCCACCATGTTTAAATAAATCCACCATGTTTAAATAGAACCACCATGTTTAAACAGTCTACTCCATTTTGGACTACTTAAAAACTTTAGAATACTTACAACATACTACATTCTAAGTATTCTAAAATTAATCTTTAAGCCTTTAAGTTAATCATTCTATGATTTCCACATATTGATTCTGGGCCTATATATCCCAGAATCACATATTGATTCTGGGATATAACGTATGTCATTTCCACCCAGTCCTCTACTTCCACTACATTATCCCACTACATTTTTCTCATATACTACATGTAAGAAACTAAGGACATGTATCTGAGACCATGTACTGTACTGGAATAGGTTGAACATGGATTGGTGAATAGAATGTGTGATATAAAGCACACAATCTAATGGGACAGATTCACATTAAATAAGTAAAAAAAATGAATTAATAATACTGAGTTGTAATAAATACTAAAGGACATAAGAAAGATAGAATGGAACATTTTCCCTGTCCAGTCTATCATCGATGGGCATTTGGGCCGGTTCCAGGTCTTGCTATTGTAAACAGTGCTGCAATGAACATTCGTGTGCATGTGTCCTTATAGTAGAATGATTTATAATCCTTTGGATATACATGTACCCCAAAACCTAAAATGCAATTTAAAAAAGAAAGATAGAATGCAATATAACAATTTTCTTATTTTACTTTAGCACAATTTCTAAAAATGTTAACTAAAATTACAGGAGAACATTTTCAATAGCCACATAATGCTATTGACTCATGCTGTGCTAAAAATAACTAAAATGCTCATTTATTTTTCATATATAGTTGTTAAGTAGCAATTCTCCCTATATATCTGTGTAATCTGTGTGCTTTCCTGTGTTCATCTTTACAAAATGTGGGATTTTATGTTAAATTTATTTTGTGAGAAAACATCTGATTTCTTACATTATAAAATACTTGAAATTAAATTTGCATTTTTTTCAAATATATTAGCTCTGTCTCCCATGGTTATGTTTTTGCCAAAAATGATAAGCACACCTTCTTTGACATCAGCATCCAAGTTATTAAGACAGCGTAAGGGATTCAGACAAAGCCATAAGGTTACTTAATCTAGGCTGACATCATTTCATTAATCAACACTTTAATTTTTTTGTTTTTGTTTTGTTTTGTTGTTTGAGATGGAGTCTCACTCTGTCACCCAGGCTAGAGTGCAGTGGTGAGATCTCAGCTCAGTGCAACCTCCGCCTCCCGGGTTCAAGCAATTCTCCTGCTCAAGCTCCTGAGTATCTGGGACTACAGGCATGAGTCACCACGGTTGGCTAATTTTTGTATTTTTTAGTAGAGACAGGGCTTCACCATGTTGGTCAAGCTAGTCTCTAACTCCTGACCTCAGGATCCACCTGCCTCCGCCTCCCGAAGTCCTGGGATTACAGGCATGAGCTGCTGCACCCTGATGGCTTTAGTTTTTAATCATGTGTGAATATTTGGTTTTTCATCCTAAACCCTTGCCTTCCATACTTTTTGATAGTTTGGAATTGCAGACTAATTAAGAGATATCCCAACCTGATATGGCCAAGGCCATTTGGTTGCATTTGACTTTTTCTCATCAAGACAGGAGAAGAAAAATCAGGCTGGACTGCAGTGGTGTGATCTTGGCTCACTTATGATCAGGCTAAAAAAATCAGGCTTTTGTCTGATATTGTCACCACTTTTTATCTCCCATAGCAATAAAGGACAAAGATTGTTAGGGGCTAAGAAAATAGAAACAAAGCTTCCTACTTTTGATGTAGGAGTGCCTGTATTAACCTCTGGCAAAGCAAGAGGAAAGTTCCTTGATAATCAGCTCAAGAAATTAGTACTGGCATTCATACCCTGTATTTTTAACTTTGACTTTTGTAAGAGCAGGAACAAGTCTAAGGAACAGATGAATGCTCTTTCCTTACTGACTAAAAGGTGTCCCTTCAGAATTCCTAGGTTCACTTCACTCAAAATCTTGCCAAGTTTGAGAGTCCTTCAGTGAAGTGTTTATAAGTAGCTGTGATCTGCTGCTAGATTCAACACTCCAGCTTTCAAGAGGAAAGTAAAAGAAACAATTTAAAATAAATTAATCAGCGCTCGATGAGAAGTTACACAGGATGGACACAAAAATGTAGTACCTTTTCATCTACTTATATTTTTAATACAGTGTTACTTGGTTTAGCCTGGTTTTATCTTCCAGATTTTTAGTTTAAATTTGAATCTTTTCTCTTTTTTTTTTTTGGCAATTTCAGTTTTTTAAAAAAGGTAAAAGAACCAGGTGCGGTGGCTCATGCCTGTAATCCCAGCACTTTGGGAGGCCGAAGTGGGCAGATCACAAGGTCAAGAGTTCGAGCCTGACCAATGTGGTGAAACCCCATTTCTACTAAAAACATAAAAATTAGCCACGCATGGTGGTAGACACCTGTAATCCCAGCCACTCAGGAGGCTGAGGCAGGAGAGTTGTTTGAACCCAGGAGGTGGAGGTGGAAATTGCAGTGAGCCAAGATCACACCACTGCACTCCAGCCTGGACAACAGAGTAAGACTCCATCTCGGGGAAAAAAAAAGTGAAAGAACATATTGAAAAATAAAGGTCTAATGCTTGAGTTTGCCCTACAGAATTTTAAGAACA
This sequence comes from Leontopithecus rosalia, assembly GCA_028533165.1. Classification (NCBI taxonomy): domain Eukaryota; kingdom Metazoa; phylum Chordata; class Mammalia; order Primates; family Cebidae; genus Leontopithecus; species Leontopithecus rosalia. The sequence continues at coordinate 104,694,707 of CM052653.1, read as the reverse complement.
GGTTTTTCTCTCAAGAATAAGACTGCAGCTCAAATTATTATCAATCCTTAAAAACGAACATTATTGAGCAATTTAATTTTAGGCAATAAAAATTTAATTTTGTGAGCAAATATCAATAGGAATGTTTTAGTTATTAAAATCCTTAATAAAATTTTGTATTAGATATTAACACATTTTTATTAACTCATAAGTCAATTTAAATTTGGCTAGAGAGCTTCATTTTACCAACATTCTACGTTAGGAATTTGAAAGATACAATATCATCTAGTGATACATAAAAAAGCAAAGACATAGAAGTTTGGAGTCATGAGAACTTGGAGTTTGGGTTTCTGTGTGAATTTGGATCAGATACATAACTTGTTAGAGTTTATTTGACAATTCGGAATAATACTTTTCATTCATAATGTTGGGAAGATGACTATTAGAGAAAATGATCCTCTCACACAGTAGGTACTACAGAAATGTTTGATTTTGAGCTTAAAAGGCAACTCAGAGACTTCTATTATTACAAAAAAAAAGAAAATTTTACTTTTGTTGATAAGAAGACAGGAACATTCTTGGCTGGAATATGTCACGCTCTGACAACGGGTAGAATTTTGCTCATGTGCGCTTTCTCTCCCTTTTCTTTCTTTCCACTCCTCTTATCTGCAATTCATTATACACTGAATAAAAGAAAATTAAGATCAAATGCCACATATTTCCCTTACATTTTGGAGAAAAATGCACTTCTTTGCTTAGAATGGAAAGAATCACAATACTTAAAAAGTTTCTAATCATGCAAAACCAGGGAAATAAATACCAAACGAAGGTAATAAATGAAAAAGAGCATTTAGGGAGACAGCCTGGGGTGATAAGAGTTTAAAACTTTGATCTTTTTGTTTATCTTAGAAAAATTATGATATACGCATTCTCTCTAGCTCACAGTTTTCTCATTTTCAAAATAGGAAAAACTGAAATTACTATGTTTATTATCAGTATCAAATTATATAACCTTTGTGGCATTCCAAATATTGATTCCATCAGCATGTTAATCATTTATTTGCCAAAAATTACAATCTGCAAATTTCTTTATTTTATAAAAATATTCCATGATCTAGTCTATACATCAGGTGAATAGTAGAGATTATTTTCTTTGTAACTTTGCTATTATCTACCTGTCCTCATATTTTGTTGTGAGATCATGAAAAGCTCTATCAAACTCTCTTTATGCAGTAAGTTATAACAAATTAGCAGTGGCTTATAAAGAGACATCAAATTAGAGTAAAATGTAACTGAAAATATCATAAATTATTGGTTAATTAATGTTTTCTTAATTTCTTGTAAGCATGAGCAAAGAAATTGGATATGGGTAGATTTTAAATGACTTAACAGTCTTACATCGGAGCTTTTGTGGTATGGTAGGAAGAAGGTGGCTACTTAATGTTTTCAAAAAACAAATGACCTAATGAAAAGTATGAAAGGCTATAATGTTGATATTAGAAAATTGGAAGACATAAGAAAATAATTAAAAGACCTTTGCAGATGTAGGGTTGAGATGAAAAAGGCTTAGATCTGGGTTACGATCTAAGACTTGGATCTAGGTGAAGAAAGTAGTGTAAATCTGAGTGACAGTTTCTTGAAGAAAAGAGAAAATAGTTGTGAATCATGATAGCAATTATCCTGACAGAACAGAACTGTGGTGGCTTACCAGCTCAGGCTCAGAGAGTGCTGTTATATTCTACTGAATGGGCTAAAATAGTCCAGGTTGAGAGCATTCCTCTGAGGTCTTAGAAGAAATAACAGATACAAGAATTATAGTTAGGCAGCTTGGTTTTAAATCAGAAGTTGGATAGTTTTTTAGATAACAAAGATTAAGATCTATTGTTATAAGACTGAGGACTCAGAGACCAAATGTCTGTGGCATATACAAAGACTAGAGAATAGAAAAAGAAAATGGAGTTGGGACTACTTCCTTAGGAGGGCAACTAAGAATTCACTGTCATCACCCAACTTAACAAAACATGCAGTAGGTCACAGAATATCCATTTGTTTGAAACGGAATCTGAATATCCTGAAAGACAACACTGACTCAACAGCTACAATCTTTAAAATAAAACAGCAGAAAAGAGGTTTATTCAGCTTGCAGCATGTCCCTTTCTTGTTTTTTTTTTCCTCCTTTAGCTTAAGGTATGTTTACCATTCTATTTTTATAAACCACATCTTTATAAAACATGTTCTCTTTGTTGAAATGTATGTCTTTCTCAAGATTTAAACAACTAGGTTTCCCTTAGTTTAAGTTTTTCATAGATAACTCTGCATCAAGCATAGAGTCGGTAAAGATTGCTACATAAATAAGTGCCTTCTGATAAAAAATCATCTCAGAAAAAAAAAACCTCTTGTGTTTATCTCACATTTTGTCAGTGGATTGGATTTGTTCTCTGATCCAAATTCTAATGAATAAGTATCTGAAATGGTTAAGATTTATTTTGAACTTAAGGTTGCTTCTAAAATACACCCGCATTATACATTGCAGGGCTGACACTTACCACCGTTTCTCTGCTATTAGGCTTAGGTGGTCATAGCTGTCAAGAAATCCAAAAAGCAAACAAACAAACTACACAGCAGTGGAGAGGCCAAGTTCCAGCCCAGCTGTGTTATGCTCAAACGTTACACCACGGCATGAGCTTACACCCTTGCTTACCTCCCTCTCTAGACACTGGGGAATGCAGAGAAAGCTGAGAAAACAGATCTCTCCTATTTTCCAGGTCACTGCCACAATCATTAAGACTAGAGTTGAGTTTTCTGTGTGTGTGCCTATTCCAAGTCACAATTCATAGATCCTTGTCACCAACTGAAGAAAATGAGACCACAGATTGTGTCTTAATGATGCAATTTTTGATACCAACACAGAAATTTTTTTCTCCAAAGAACATATTCAACACACACACACACACACACACACACACACACACACACACAGGTTTACTTACATTTAAAATAACATTCAGCATATTGACAAGGATGTATGGAGCTATGACCCTTAAACATGTCACATAGAATGGCAAATACACCAACTTTCTGAAGGTAACATGCCAATAAGCATCAATAATCAATAACCTTAATAATTTTCAGTTCTCTTAAATTTACTTTTAACTTATTTAAAAATAATTATACTTTTTGGAAATTATTTCAAGGAATGAAGAGAGGGAGATGCTTTAAGTGTATGTGTTTCAAAATAATTTAAAATAACCAGTAATTATGTGGCTTTTTTGGAGCACTAAGTGAATCCCCAGAAAATACAATTAATGCAATTAGCAGAGCTCTGACTTCCCCAGAAATATTAGCCTGTGGTCTGTGTATCCCCAGGCTGTGCCATGAGTGACCCCTCAAAGAAATGTCACCTTGCAAACAAGGGTATTTTTTCCTCACACAGAACATTTGTCTAAGAGGAAGGTCTTTTGCTTTTATGAAATCTTAGTATTACAAAATCAGCAACTTTACAAGAAAGAGAAGAATGAAAAAATAAAGGAATTTATATGACTCAAAAGAGCAAACAGAAATACTAAAAAAAAGAATTTTTAAAAAGATGCTTTTGAATGTTGAATGATATTTCTCTTATCAGACACAAAGTAAAGATAAATAGAAAATATGGGGTTGAAATTGACTAATCTGATATAAATTTGATTGTAAGGTTTTTAAAAGACTGTGCTAAAAATGCACATTCACTTTAGAAATGTGCTCTAGCACTTTTTAAACCATTCATTCCCTTTTTTTAATGTATAACTTTGTCATTGTATACAGATAATCAGCTTCTTCAGGACAGAGACTGCATCTGATAGTTCTTTGAGCTCTCAAAACATATCCAGGTAAAAAGGTGATCAGGAGAATCATCATTGCCTAGAGTACTCTGATTTATTGACAAACAGACTTTTACTCAGAGACTGTTAAGTTTCTGCTTACAATTTGGGGTTTTATTCATGGAAATGTCCATTTTTAGAGATAAAAGATACAGGTGATTTAAATTTAAAATCTAGTTTTACAGTTAAAGAAACAAATTTTAGAGGTCAAATGAGTTGTTGAAAGTTATACAATTAGTTAGTGTTATTCAACTAATTGGGAGTTAGACCTTCTAAATCCACATCCAAGCTCATTAACCCAAATAATATATTTTTTATTTTCCCTCTAAAGATTACTATTTAATAGGGTAAAATTTCTGTCAAGTGATAAAATTATATCAGTATGCTCAATTTTAATAACAATGCATTTAAGGTATTTATCTACATTACTGATTCAGGTAATACATCCTAGACTTGGCAGTATTTAATGTGAAAAAGCTATAGCTTTTAATTATGTTTTTTTACTTGGATAATTGGTGCTTGTGTTGTGCTGTTATAAGAGTGATAGGCTTGCTAAAGAAACAAAACCCATAGAGAAACCAACCCCTTAAAAAACAAAGAAACCTAATTTAATCTTAGGAAACCTTAATAACATTTTAAAGTCCAGACAATAAGAAAAGTGAGATTCATCACACTTACTTAAATTCTATTTTCAATTCTAGTCACCACTTTAAGGTGGTCTTTGACAAACTAGAGCACTTCCATTGAATATCAACTATAGTTTAAAGAATCTGAATGACATTTCTCTTTTAAGAAGTAGGTAACTGGGAAAAACTGAAAAAGGATTCTAGTCTCATAAGGACGTAGAAAAGACTTAAAGATGATAAGTAGGTGAATAGGCATAAATAGGATGAAGTAAAGCTTTTATTATTTTTCTATTTTCAAGGCTTTAATTCTAAAAGCCCTATTCAAAACAAAGTAACTATAATTGTTAGCTATACAAAGAGGAGGAAGGAAAGAAATATGGATTGGTGTCCCTGTTAAACAGCAGCAATTTTTGAACAGCAGTTATGCTTTTGTACAAATTTAAATTAGATGGTATCTGCCTATAGATTATTAATCAAACAGAAATATTCAGCCAAAGTTTCCCCTTGTGATTATTTTATTTTGCATAATTTGCCATTTGCACTTAATCTGCAGCTGCAATCTCATTGAAATAAAAGAAATGTCAACTTCAAAGTTGCCATCTCTTACAAATTATAAATTCAGCTTTGTGGATTAATGTTACAAGTGGCCTATTCTTAAGATAATTAAATGTGAATGAGCCATGCTTTACAGGTAATCAAGCAGAAGTCTTTTTCCCAAAGATGTGCACGAATAGATTACCTGAAGAATTTAGTTCCCTGCTTTTCCTTATATACATGGAAATCAGCTAACACATTTAATTGACATGTAAATAAAATTAATAAAAAAGTTATCATTCTTTTCCAAAGCATTTATTTTAATGGATTTGAGAAAATCTATTAAAATACTTACTCATTCAAGAGGAAATTATTACATTATCATCTTAGTTATTCAAAAATAATTGAACAGGAAGTTTGTATGTTTGAAACTGAAGAGAAAGCTCTTAAAAAAATAATCTTTAGACAAATAACTAAAAGCTGGGTACAACACAAAAACACAACTAGCTGAGGGCTTTGGCAGATGAACCAAGCAGGGAGTTTCTAAGGCAGAATCAAAACTTGCAGAAGCATAGAGTAAAATCCCTAAGAAACCAGGTGAGGGTGCTCTGGGGTAACAACAGCTCCCAAAGAGTCAAAGACAGAAAGGAGAGATCAGGAAAAAGGAACCCTTAATTCAGTGCATAAACTCAAGGTAAGTTCCTGGTTGACCACTGGGACCACTCATGGCGTGAATAGGGGACAGTGGGCAAAATTAAAGCAACTTACAACTAAAAATTACAAAAAAGTGAGATGTGAGCTGCAATGCACTATACATGTGACAGTCTACATGAGTTTAAACAAGTAAATTGCCTGCTAAAATAAAAACCTTCAACAATCTGTTGAAGGAAAAATAGAACAGAATCCAGAATATATTCAGCATAACACTCATAATATCCAGGATGCAATTCAAAATCACTCAATATAGAAATGCTGTGAATGTGACCCAATACCAAGGTATTAACGAGCATATGCCAATCAGGATGGCATATATCGTATGAGGCTTGTAAAGCACCTCTTATAACTATGTTCTTTGAGATAAATAAAAATGCAATTGTAATGCATGAAAGTATAAAAACTCAGCAAAGATACAGTCAATGTAAAAAAGAAAGTGAAATGTTAAAACTGAAATAAACAAACATCTGAAATAAAATCACTGGGTAAGCTTAATAAGAGAATGGCCATTAAAGAGAAAATGGCCAGTGTAATTTAAAATCTCTCAGTAGATTTCACTAAATCAAAAGATGAGAGATTTTTAAAAAAATTCTAACCAACCTAACAGAGCTTGAGAAATCTATGGGACAATGTCAAAAGTTTTAACATATAGGCAATTGAGTCCCAGAAGGGGAGAGAAAGAAAATGGGGCAAAAGAGTTGTTTGAAGAAACAATGAGTATAACTACAATTTTTGGTAAATGAACAATAATTAAATTTAATATTTGAGGAAATGCCAAAATAGAAAAATTCAGAATATATTTTGTAGATAATCACACTCAAAATTTTCAAAGCCTACAGCATGAGGAAATTGTAAAGTATTCAGTGAAAATAACATATTATTTTTAGAGGCGTAATAATCTAAATAAAAACAGACTTCTCATCAAAAACCCATGAAAACCAAAAGAGTAGGGGAGAAAAAGAAATCTTTACCTAGATAAAAAGTAAAAATAAAGTTTTAATCTCATAATTTAAAATGTAATGAGACGTTTCAAAAATTAATGTGAAATAAATACATATTTACAGGAAAAACCAAGGAAATTTATTTCTATCAAACCTACACTCCAAAAACCATGTCTTTAATGGAAAAAAGATCTTCAGGCTGAAGGGAAACTAGGAAATTATACAAGATGAAATGCTTGGATCTTTGGTCATAAATAAACAGCATTAAAAATGTTAAAAATGAGTAAATATAAAAAACTATTTTTTAAATTTCCTCAAAATATACTCTTTAAAGCAAATATTATAAAATTACCTATGAATTTTTAATCTGTATGCATATTAATTCAGATGACAATTGTAAGTAAAGGATAGTGGGGATAAACAGACCTATTATGATTGCAAAGGTTCTATATTTTACACAAAATGCTACAAAAAATTGAAGTATACTGTTATGTATTGTTCATTATTAAGGATGTAAATTGTAAGCCATAGAACAGCCACTTAACAATGATACAGCCGTGCGCGGTGGCTCACGCCTGTAATCCCAGCACTTTGGGAGGCCGAGGTGTGTGAATCACAAGGTTAAGAGATCGAGACCATCCTGGTCAACATGGTGAAACCTCATCTCTACTAAAAAAAATACAAAAAATTAGCTGGGCATGGTGGCGCATGCCTGTAATCCCAGCTACTCAGGTAGCTGAGGCAGGAGAATTGCCTGAACCCAGGAGGCGGAGGTTGCAGTGAGCCGAGATCGTGCCATTGCACTCCAGCCTGGGTAACAAGAACAAAACTCCGTCTCAAAAAAAAAAAACAAAACGAAACAATGATACAAAGAGGTATAGGTAAAAAGCTAATAAAGAAATAAGTAAAATCTAAAAATATATTCAAGTAATTAAAAAGAAGGCAGTGAAGGGAGATAAGAGGACCAAAAAATAAAAGATGACAATATAAGGACAGAAAAATAAAAGATGACTGTCATAAAACCAATAATAAAATAGTAGAACTAAAAGCTGAATGTATCAGCATTATAGTAAATGTTAATGGGCTAAGCACTCAAGTTAAAGGCAAAGATTATGTTTGAATATTTAAAAAAAAAGAAGAGCCCAACATATACTAACCAAAAGGGACAGATTTAAATACAAAGACACAGAAAAATTGAGAATAAAAGGACAAAAAAGATTTGCAAGTGTCTGCTGGTGGAAGTGTAAATTAGTTCAACCATTGTGGAAGACAGTGTGGCAAGTCCTAAAGGACCTAGAAATAGAAATTCCATGCGACCCAGCAATCTCATTACTAGATATATATCCAAAGGACTATAAATCGTTCTACTATAAGGACACATGCACACAAATATTCATTGCAGCACTGTTTACAATAGCAAAGACCTGGAATCAACCCAAATGCCCATCGATGATAGACTGGACTGGGAAAATGTGGCACATATACACCATGGAATATTATGCAGCAATCAAAAATGATGAGTTCGTGTCCTTTGTAGGGACATGGATGAATCTGGAGAACATCATTCTCAGCAAATTGACACAAGAA
>CM052653.1:104650853-104686369 GCA_028533165.1 Leontopithecus rosalia | reverse complement strand
GATAAAAATAAAAGGAAGTCAAAACAATCATACATGTTTATATACCTAATAACTGAAGTTTAAATTTTTTTAAAAAACTAAAAGATTTAAAGGGAGAAAGAGTCAATTTTACAATCATTCTTTGAAAGTAACACCTTCTCTCAACAATTAATAGAAGTGTTGCTGTAATGAAGGAATCATTTATTCCCTTTTGATTTGATATTTCTAGGTCTTATGAGGACTGCTTTAGACCTTTGGTAAAGAAGTGCAAAAGCCAAAAAATATAAGAAATATAAGCTATTTGTCCCAGCTGAAATCCTAGTAATAAGATTTTGAAAGGTTTTTTTGAGGGAAGCACTATAGTTAGAAATCTGCTTAATTAAAAGCTTATATCCAAGATACACACACACACACACACACACACACACACTCACATATATAAATAAAATATATATAAAATATATATTAATATACAAATAATGTATGTAAATATATATATGCAAAATGACTTTATGGTTTTTCTCCTTTTGGATCCTGTTTTGGGGATTATTTTTAGTTGGCTAAAACTTTTTTCTAAATTATGTACATGGTACTACATTTGCTTCCTTTCTTAAAAATTGTTCTCATTTATTTTTAATCCACCTTATTCTTCCTTTCTGTCATCTATCTTTTTTGTATTGCCTTACATGATCTCTTTGGCTTATAGGATACCAGAAATTACTTTGTATTGTGAAAAAAACTTGACCTTGGTGTGTTTAATGGCTAGGGAATGGACTAATTACAGAGTAAGCTGATTGGTGCTGGGTTTCCTAACAGCCTCCAGAGAACGTCCTCACAGTGAGACATACTGTGGAAACATTGCACTGTCTCCTCCTGCTGTGTTTCTCTCTTTTGGGAGACCCAGGATTCATTGTGCAAATAGGATCTTTGATTCTAAGGAATATGTGTTTTACCTTCTAGCTGTGCCTGCTTCTCACCTAGTTAAATATTAAGCCTTAAAAACTGCTTTTCTTCCTATATTCACTAAAAGGCTCAACTCTGAAGCTATTAATCTAATCATGAAACAAGTAAAAAAGCCGAAATACAACTTTCTAGCATTCAGCTAGCTATCCTAAAACCCTTTTGTAATAGAAATTTACATTTAAGGATATCTCCATTTGTAAGGGTGTCTACCTGTGTACATTAAAAGTTTTTACCATTGTTTTAAATTTATGTCATCCCTTTGTTTAAGGTGCTTTCCCTGGCCATCAGAACTGAACTTTACTTATATAATTTTTTTCCCTTGGTTTGAGCAGATGATGATATTTAGGCAAACAGTTTATCTTTGTATTCTGATATAAATTTTCTACTTTGTCTTACAAGAGCTGTCCTTTTAGAACTCCAAATTTGGGGTTGCCTAGCTAATAACTGCTTAGAGAAGAAAACAGGTAATCAAGAGACTGACAGTCTAAAATATTGGAGAGAAACTTTGAAATAAGACAAGTGAAGAATCTTATAAATCTATAAGATTTGTTTCACTGTATGTCTATGTGTTTTATACACATTTATAAGCACATATGATGTTTCATTACCAAAATATGCAAAATAGCTCTAATTACTTGGGTTAAAGAAAAAAATGCATAAATCAAATATTTAACTGAAAAATAAAATTTTATCTCAAATAGTTTCCTTGTTCATGTTACTGCAGTAATCTTTGGTAAATAAAGACTGTTTTAAAGTTACTGGTAAAATAAAAGAGAAATAACTTTAGAATTTAATTTAGAAATTCAGTCTGATTACTCAGGCAGGCCAGATACTGCCTTTGCTCAGTGTTTTAAGGTCATAAACTGCTTCTGTGATATTTTTGATAATTATTTGACTTGTTTATTTTATAACTATTAGATTCTAGGCTCTAAAAAAATAGACAGGAGTTCTTCTTGGCCTACCTATGCCTCCTGGCTATGCAGGAAAGGGTAAGGCATTATCTGCAGCTCTGCCCTTTGTTCTGGGCACTGCATCTAACACATAATTAAAATTGTTTATCTTCTAGGTTTTCCACTATAAAGTTAGTAAGAGTCAACACTGTAACTAATAAAATTAAAGCTACTAGATATAAAGGAAACAATTTTACATACAAAGGATATATTAAAGTAGGATGTGTTTTTACTAAAAAGATTATTAAAAGGCATAAAATGTGTTTTTTATTAAAGGAAAAGTAATTTCATCTCATTAAGAGTTTTTTAAGAATTATTTCATATTAAAGAAAAAAATGATGGATAAAACCAAATTGTATAGAAAACTGAAAAGGAAAGTAAATATTTGTCCTAAGGTAAAATATTAGAACAAAACTGAAGGTTTAAGCAAGTTATAGAAGGCTCTGGCATATTAATCTTGTAAAAGGAATTCTGTTTGTGATCAAGTTGTCTAAAATGTAAAGGGGATTATTTCATTTTTTTCTATAAATTAAACATGAATATCAAAAGCACACTGGTACAGGGCCAGCATCTGGGCCCTTGTACCTTGTATTGAAATAATGGTTTTCCTGGAGCACTGATCTGCTCTATTAAGGAAATTATTAGAGTTTGTAAAAGGTCTATAAAAATCTTACTTTACGATCAAACTGTTTGAGATTGGATACATTTGTTTATAATATTTTATTAAAATAAGTTTTAGCATTAATAATATGCTATTGAAAAGTCAATTTTTTTTTCTCTTTTGGACAGAGTTTTCAGTTAATATTAAGAGATAGTAAAAGATTTTTAACTTGAGTAAACTGCAAAAAAAGAGAAGAGAAGGACAGATTCCATTGTCTTCATGCTAACTTTATGTTTGAGAAACCAAGGCTCCTCTCAAAGCATAAATGTTTTTGCTTTCTAAAATATTTGCTTAATTTTTGATATCAGGTATTTAAAATCATAGATATTTGACAAACTTTCCAAAATCAAATTTCAAATTCTGTCTTTCTGATCTCATTAACTTTTTAGATATTAGGTCCCCTGAAGTATAAGAAAGATATATTCAGCTTATTTGGTACATTAAAATCATATAGAAAGCATTGTAAAATATAAAATAATGTTTAACTATATTTGGGTTATATTTGTATGAATGTGTTATTAGTATGTGTTCTAAGATAGTATGGAATTTCTATAATTCTGATATATGTTGGTATGTGTTATCCGTAGTAATTATAATTATTATGATAAATTTTTGTATGCCACAGAGGTAAGCAAATTTCCTTGTCAATGGTGTCTTTCACCATGGCTTTGCTAAGACTTCTGCTATCCACAGTTGTTTTGCTTTGATCCATCTCAAAATGTGGTTTATCATCAGCTAGAGTACAAAACTTGCTTCTTTAGGGGAGTTCATAGAGAGGACCTTGATAGGCATACTTGAAAGCAGGTTTCTGATAATTCTGGAGATTGTACCATTGGACTAGTGAAAAAACTTTCCAGGGCTTTCATTGGAGAGCTGAAGTGATCATGAGGACTGTTGGTCCAATATCAGAAATAGCAGAAGTTAATTGCATGGGACTGGACTATTAGATATTGAAATAATTTTTTATGACTTTTTTGTTTGAAATATTGATGATTATGTTTTGTTTTTCAGAGTCAAGAAAACTTTTTCTTTTGAGCTATTTATATCTTTTAACAACTGAGTAAACTATACTCTTGTGAACAAAATTTGAAGCATTATTTCCTTCTGTCTGATTTCTCCAGAATTTGTAAACTATTTATAAGTATTTTTAATTCATAGCAACATAGTTATTTGTATAAGTTGAATAAGAATCTGTTCCATTTTTAACAGGATACAGTTAAGAACACTGGTTATTTTATCATGGCTTCAACTAGAAGGGCATATCTTCAGATACGAATGATTTGAGGAATTAAGATTGATTTTATACAGGCAATAAAAGTCCCTTGGAAAGAAGTGTCTCTTGTCTACATAGTTCCTTTGCTGTGTTCCTGACCCATGGTAAGTAAAGAATGCCACTTTCTGACAGCCCCAAGAGTCTCAAGTTTTTTGGGTACTTCAATAATAGCGGAACTTTAGGTATCTAGAGGCACAGACAAATTCCTGTCTGGGCTTGAAATGTTTTTAAAAGTCCAATCTGAGAATCCTTACAAAAAAACTTCCAGCAAAGCAAATATTTAAAAGCCTACATGGACAATAATTCTTGTACTTTATGCAATTAATCAAGCCAAGCATAATAAGACTAAAACTTAATGTTACAAATAATTGGTCCCTCTAAGATTTCATTTGTAAAAAATGGGGGAATAGAGAGAGAGGAAAACTATGTTTCAAAAGAGAGAGTAGTAAACCTCTTATTAGATTCTAGCCTTGTCCATTAGTTTTGAGTTTTCATTTTCTTTCCCACATTTTGTTCTGAATCCTGAATTCTTTACTTACTAAAAGTCTCCAAACTAACATTTTTCATTTTCCATTTTTTCTTCCATTTTTCTGGTTTGAAATCACTAGAAATTAAAACTGTTTTTCTTAAAGCCCTGCTTTTCTTAAAGCAAACTGAAGCTAGACAACTTAAACATCAGTAAAAATAACAGCAACTTATATATAAACAACCTTCACGCCTCCCTGCTGATGTGTGGACTTCTCAGAACGGTCACTTGAACTCTTGGTCCAAATTACAATCCAGAAGAATCTGTCAGGTTGCCATTGCAGTCTGAGGATACCTTACAGACTCTAGAAAAGCTAGTCTATAGAGGGACTGCTCCAGACATTAACTTTTTTCTCCTGTTTCCATAGAAATGCTTTATTAGACAGCTGACTGCCTGCATCACATGTAAAGGTAAAGCCCATCTGTAGTGCTACCTCTTAGAATGAGACAGAGTTGCTTAACTGAACTGGTATATTTTCATGACTAAGAGAATAAAGAAGATTTAAACAATATGCTTAAATTTGTTCTCTTCTGTATATACCAATTTGTCTTTCTACTTTTTTTGTCTAACAACCTTTAACCCAAATTCTACCAAAGCAATCTACCAAAGCTTTGCTTTTAATTTTTAAAAATTATTTTACGTTTCAAAGTTGGTACCAAAATAAATCAAAATATTTTATCACAAAATATATTTATTTAACCTATTATAAAATGACTGCTGTTGTGCCAGCAAACAGAAGTAGTCTTGCAAAGCTATCTTTTGTCAGGAAAAATCTGCATCTGTAGAGAATTTCCATTAATATACCTAGTCCTCTTCTACGCCTTTCCTAGACCTAGGAGAGATTGAGAGGCTGACATCTTTAAAAGTCTAAAAGGAAACATTTACCATCTTTTTTCTCTGAGGGAAGCTTCATCTACCTAACCAGACTATCTTTGCCAGTCAAACCTCTTCCTTTCTTTCTCTTGTAAACCTGCCTTACAACTAAAATCTGTTTTGGGGCATGCTCTGAGTCCACGTTCTTTCTATCACCTAAGATGATATTAATACAAATTCTGTATCTTATTGTTGGGTTGGGTCCTTATTCTGAAGCTCCCATGTATACACATTAAATAAATTTGTATATTGTTTCTCCTAGTAATCAATCTGCCTCATGTCAGTGATTTTTCAGTGCCCCTTAGTAGGACAAGCCCCTTTAGTAGGTAAGAGGAGATGATCAGGGGAGTTGCGTTGTTTAGGATGCTCACCTTGCCTATCAGAAATGGAAAGGAAAGCAGGTTCACTCTTATCTTAGACTGCAATGTTCTGCTGCTCCTTTGGTTAACCAATGTAAGTAAGTCAGAATGAGAGAGAAGCAAAAAGCAGGAAGATAAAAAGATTTAATGTACACCAGAGTGTTAGAGGGTTAGAGAATTAAAATAACAATATAGGGCTTAACACTTTATACTACTGGGTTTTCCAAAAAAGTGTGTATCTGAAATTATAGATACTGATATGCATCACTGTCAATTAGATGAGTTATTTGGCAGAAACCATCCATTGTAATACTGGAAAATATTTACACAATTGTGAATGCCAGTCTTAGGATACTACTTATACTTTGAATTTTAGTGTCAATGCAAGTTAAAGCTTTGCTTAAACACATGTTTCTGAGCTTGAGCATTCCATGACCTCTTGCGCAGTTACGACTATGTTTTTAAAACATGGAGTGTCAATCTGTTAGATTTCAGTTAGATTTCATTTTGCTAGCATTGATGTGTCATTTCAGCCTTTTGATTCTGAGCATTGATTCTACAATTCACTATAATTGCTTGCTCTTCCAGATTTAAATTGTTCTTAAGTTATATTTGTAAAAAATCCTCTCTACATCAATTGAAGTTATTGACAAAAAGTAGGAAGGGACCTGAACAGAGTTCCATGAGTGATCTCATGTTCTTTCCCTCCAAGTTGACCTTACATTTTAATCAGCATTTAGACTGTGATTGTCCACCTGGGAAAACATTAACTTAATTCTTTTAAAGCCACTACTTTTCTTCTTTATCCTCAAAACATTTCAGAAAACATTAAAGCATGTACTGATAAAATAAAAATGCAGTATCTACTAAAATGCATACTTTGGTGAATGGATTACCAGAACAATTTGTTATAAGACAAGCTGGGGTTGGTTTGACATTTCATGGTTTTAGGGACTTAAGCAGGACATTCGTGGTTACAAAATGCTTTATCTTAAGTGTACAGACACTGTTCATTTAAGTAATTTATCACAGGTTTTTGCTAGCTATGTAGTAGGCATGAAATGAACATTGGTTGGTTAAATGAATGAATGCCTATGTAATTTTGAATACTCTTTAATATTTTATACTCAACTGCTAAGGCTCTTTTCCTAATTTTTCATTTTACAAATAATAATTTATTTTATTCAATAATCAGATCCATACATTTTTCCAGTATAATCCAATCTGAGCCATTCTTATGGTGTAGGCATATCTGAATATATTTTGGTAATGTTATTCAGCCTAACTATTATTGTGTAGAAGAATACTGTCCAAACTTGAGTATGGAAATTCCTGCCTTTATTTCACAGAGTTCATTCTTTCATTCATTCATTTGTTCAATAAATACATATGGAGTTCCTGAAATTCATTCCCACTCTGATTGGGAGAAAAAGCTCACTTACAAATCAATTTCTGCTACTAAGAGCATTTGCCTTTGCATCTTTTGATGCGGGGCTGATATTTAAAAACACGCTTTGTTTCCTGTATGTCCAACACATGATTCCATGTGACATGCCCCAAGTATGTAGCTATTTGGGACTCTCACTCTATCCAAGCTTCACCTGCTTTGGAATCACTGTCTGTTTCTTAGGAAGGTTCCACAGGTATCCTCTTCATGATGGTAGGTTAAACCAACTCCATCATATATTGAAACCATTATGAAGCCTCTGTATTACAAATTTTATTAAATTAATAGTATGATTTTTGAAACTTAGAGAAACACTGAAAGGAAAGGTATGCTATACGAATAAATGAAAAATGTGCTTTTTGAAGTCATTAATGAAAAGATTAACTTTTAAATACATGACATATGAGGAACTGGATAACCAAACATGAAAGTTTTTAAAAGCCTGTAAATATTCCTTACACACACACCATAAGAAATATCCAGTGGGTCAGAGATAAAAATAAGCAGAAATTATTCAAGTATTGAAGAAAGACAGTTTATTTATATACCTAGAGATGATATGTTCCTTTTCCAAAAGCATTAATGGAAAAGATCAATAGATTTTTTTACATAAATGTTTTAAAAATATAATACTTTACATGCCAAAAAGACCTCAGCAAAATATGACCAACTGCAACAACTATTTGTGTTTTGGATCTTAGAATAATAACTGTAACTTTTATCTCAGATACTTTAAATTCTATCACTAATAAAAACTTAATATACCTAATATTTACGGCTTCTAAGAATGGAGAAGAATAAAACTAGCAAGCTGAAAGAAAAATGGACACAACATGTGATCAGTTTACAGAAAGACATTAAAATGTCTTTATGTCACAAGTGGCAGGATTTCATTCTTTTTTATGGCTGAATAATTTTCATCGTATATAAATAGACCGCATTTTATTTAGCTATTCATCCATCAGTGGACACTAAGGTTGCTTCTGTATCCTGGCTATTATTAACAATGCTGCAATAAATATGGGATTGCAAAGACCATGGGGGTGCATGAAGTATATCTTCAAGATACTGATTTTATTTTGACAACACTGATGAACTGGAGAATATGTTAAATGAAATAAGCCTGCCCCAGAAAGACAAATACTGTATAATCTCACTTATATGTGGAATCTTAAAAGGTCAAATTCATAGAAGCAGAAAGTAGAATGGTGTTTATCAGAGGCTAAGGAGGAGAAAAAAGGACAATGTTAGTCAAAAGTTATAAACTTTCAGTTACAAAAGAAACGAGTCCTGGAGATCTAATGTGCAGCATGGGTGCTAGTGAATGCGTGAATTTGATTGGGGTAATCATTGCACATTACATATGTATATCAAATCAACACATTATATACTTAGAATATATGCAGTTTTAATTTGTCAATTAAAATTTTTAAACTAAAAATTTTTTAAAGTTTTAAACACATGAAAAGATACTCAAGTTCCTTATAATGAGAGCAGTGCAACTAAAATGCAAATAAGAATGCAATGCTACTGTGATTAGGGAGAATATGAACTTAAAAATAGTTGTGTAGCTTTTGTATAACCAATAGGATTGGCAAACAAGTAAAATGGAAAAAACAAAAAAACAAAACAAAAAGCACCACACAAGAAAACAGCCAAAATCCTGTCTTGGGAAACATGGTGACCCTGTGGAAAGATAGGCATTTTTTTCCATTACTGTTGGAAAGGAAATACAGAAAAAAAATCATAAAGTGTAATTAGGCATTTTTTGAACAAAATTGTACATGCATTTGCCTTTTTATTCAGTAATCTGACATCTCAGAATCTTTTCAAAAGCATGTAGCCAAATACGAGAGAATGTCTGACAATGGTATTTTGTCATACATTCTAAGTTTTTCTAAGAATATTTGCTGTCATCTTTTCTAAGCTTTTTGATATTATTATAATCATAATTATTATTATCATCATCATTGAGGTGGAGTCTTGCTCTGTTGTCCAGGCTGGAGTGCAGTGACATGATCTGAGCTCACTGAAACCTCTACGTCCAGGTTCAAGCAATTCTTCTGCCTCAGACCCTCCTACTGGTGGGGATTACATGTGTGCACCACCATGCTCAGCTAATTTTTGTATTTTTTTAGTAGAGACAGTGTATCACCATGTTGGCCAAGCTGGTCTTGAACTCCTGATCTCAGGTAATCCACCTGCCTTGGCCTCTGAAAATGCTGGGATTACAGGCATGAGTCACCATATCTAGACTTTGATATTATTTTTAAGAACAGATGACTAGAAGTACCCCCAAATATACATCAAAAGGGACAAGTTATATAAAATATATTATATTTTCACATTGGATTATTATGTGATTGTAAAAAAGCTTAAATGTATCTTTATACATTGCTATGGCGATTTTCAGGATATATGTCAAACAGAAAATAAGCAAAAAAATTTGGTGCAGAACTATGTATACAGTGTTGCCTTTCGTGTGAGGAAATGGGGACATGGATAGTTAGAGTTCCACACTAAACTAGAAATATAAACTAAAAACGAATTAAAGGGCTTACCAATTGAAGAGAAAATGAAAATGATAGGGAAGATACCAACGGATTATAGGAAAGCTCACATAACCGTGGACAAGCTACTTTACTGCATAGCATCTTTATTTCTTTGAAGAAAAAGGAAAAGAGAAAGGAAGGGAAGGAGGAAGGAAGAAAACTTGATAAATCTTGATTTATTTACCTTTTCTATTCAATATGAGGCTAAGTGACATCACATATAAGAAACTGCAGTGTTTTGCATATGAAAAGTACAATTAGCAAAAGTAAATAGTAATCTTGATAAATTGACTAAATAAAACCTACTTTTATATATTTATTTATTTTTTAGTACTGCATGTGTTTTATTCTATTATATATCTTCAGCATGCCATTATCTGGATTACCCATTCCTGCAACTAAAATTATGTCTGGCTTAATCATTATAATTGATTAATATTAAGACCTTTGGAATTTCAGTTAATAGAAATCCTAAACTGATTAGTTTACTTCTTAGCTCAGACCTACTTTTGGGACTCAGAAAATATTCCTGAATAAATCTGACAAGCAATATTTTGCTCTCAGAACCTGCAAATGACTATTATTTCTTAACTACGAATTTCTATCACATACAGGCCCATGTAATAGTTACTCCATAATAAGATTATTGCTACTATAACTTTGCCAGCATATGTATTTTTGATATAATTATAGCAAATGGGACACAATAAAAATTAATGGGTATGTGTTTTTAAGGCTGACAACTGTTCATCAGATTGCATAGTGTAAGCTGCAAAATATCTTATTTCCTTAAACAAAGCATCTTTCAACTGGCAGACAAAGGCATGAGAGGACAGAGATTGTGAAGGACCATGTAACCAGTATTTAACCACCTGGAACCCAAAATGACACCCATCACTTTTGTTTATCTACCATTAGTAAGAACTATTCTCATGGCTCCACTAGATGCCATGGCTCAGAATTGTAATCGCTAGCCTGGACAGCTGCTGCTCAGCAACAACTCTATACCATGGAAAGGAGGCGTGATTGCTTTGCTGGTCACCATACAGCATCAAAGGTAGCTTTCTAAGCAGGCAGCAAACACAAGCCCACAATATTGCATTGGAAGGACAAGCAAGAAGAAAAGCATGGCCCTAGAAAAGGTCATCAGACTTTTTCTGTGAAAGGACAGATAGTAAATATTTTAGTTTTTGCAGGCTATGTAGGGTCTTTGCTACATTCTTCTTTCTTTCTTCCTCCATCTTTCTCTTCTTTTCCCCTTTCTTTCTTCCTTTTCCCTTTCTCTCTTACTTCTTTTTTCTTTCCTTCTTGTCCCTAATCCCTACCTCCCTTCTTTCTTTATTGCTTGCAGATTGTGCAAAAACAAGCCACAAGCTGGATTTGCCCAATGACCAACATAGTTTACTCACCTCTACTGTAGATAAATGCTTTCTAATAGAACATTCCGTAAAAATGAAAGAGTTTTATTCTGTAATATTAGAGTAGCACCAATGACTTGTAGCTACTGAGCATATGAAACATGACTCATTCAAAGGAAGCCTTGACTTTTTATATTTACTTAAATTTTTAACAAATTTACATTTAAATAGCCACCTATGACTAGTAGCTACTATATGGGACAGCACAGGAAATGCAATACTTTCCAAAACAATGTCCCTATCTTATTTTTTGACATTACATGTGGCCTGTGGCTTACACTTTCATCTAGCTACTTCCTCCTAAATTAGACCTCCAAATATTACATAATTATACAGTTGACTCTTGAACAATATGATGATTAGAGATGCCTACCTCCCATGCAGTCAAAAATTCACACATAACTTTTGACTCTCTAAAATCTTAACCGCTAATAACCTACTGTCAACTGGAATCTTTAACCAATAACATAGTCAATTAACACATTTTGAATGTGATATGTTTATATACTGTATTCTTAACAATAAACTAGAAAAAATGTTATGAAGAAAATCATATGTTTACATTACTGTGTTGTATATATCAGTAACATGAGTTGACATTGTCCATTCATGATATTATTTAAAATGGCAGCAGCTGCAGATATCAATCTATGTCTATATTAAGCAATTTAAGTTTTTCTTTCAATGACATGGCTTTGCTTCTTGGGAGCATTCTGAGCAACACAAGTAGAATTTTACATATGTTTCATGGTGTTATTCAAGGCTTACACATGCATTAAACACAATAATAAATACATAAGAACTGGGAGAGATCACTTCTTACTGCAATATACAATTTACCAGAAAAATTAATTGCTCACGTGGAGATTATCAGCATCATGCAGAGTATCAAGTAGATACTCTCAACACTTAATATTACCAAATAGCAACAGGAGGTAGCTACAAAATTATTTCAGTAGTACTTACTACAGTGAATTTTATGCAATTATGATTGAATGTTTCATCTCTTTTTTATTTAGATGGAGACTTGCTCTGTCGCCCAGGCTGGAGTACAATGGTGCAATCTTGGCTCACTGCAACCTCCGTCTCCCAGGCTCAAGCAATTCTCATGCATCAGCCTCCTGAGTAGCTGGGATTATAGGCACATGCCGCCGTGCTCAGCTAATTTTTTTATTTTTAGTAGAGATGGGATTTCACCATGTTAGCCAGGATGGTCTTGAACTCCTGACCTCAGGTGATCCACCTGTCTCGGCCTCCCAAAGTGCTGGGATTACAGGCGTGAGCCACGGCGCCCAGCTGCATATTTATTTTTGTTTACATTTCTCTTGACTGTGAATTGTACCATGTATGATCTTCAAATCTTTGGGTGGATAAGTTTCAGTAAGTGTCAACTTTTTATAATAGATGCAGGTACTTTGTATTAGATTAGTATCTATACATTTTTTTTTTTTGAGACAGAGTTTAGTTCTTTTACCCAGGCTGGAGTGAAGTGATGTGATCTTGGCTCACTGCAACCTCTGCCCCCGAGATTCAAGGAATTCTCCTGCCTCAGCCTCCCGAATAGCTGGGATATAAGTGCACACTACCATGCCTGGCTAAGTTTTGTATTTTTAGTAGAGATGGTTTTCACAATATTGGCCAGGCTGGTCTCAAATGCCAGACCTCAGGTGTTCCACCCCAAAAGTGATGGAATTACAGGCATGAGCCACCGTGCCCAGCCTAGTATATACACACATTTTATACATTCATGACATGCTTAATTTTTTAGGTTCATTTGCATGTTTTTTTCAAATTGTTATAAATCTCCAAAAAATTTTTCCAAAATATTTATTGAAAAAAATCCATATACAAGTGGACCCAAACAGTTGAAACCTGTGTTGCTCAAGGGTCATCTATACAACATTTTGTTTTTCTCCTAATATACGTATTCTTGGTGCAACCATTGTAGTTGTATGGCAATCTGGGTTGGGCTTGCCTACCACCTTGCATGATCTCTGAGAAAAGGGTCTGCATGTGCTTTGCTTACTAATCTAGTCCCAAGGTCTAGCAGAGGACTTGGAACAAAGTAGGTAACAAATATTTGTTTAATGGAACTTGGAAGGTCTATGATCAAATTGTTTTGGGGTCAGTCTGAAACACCGAGTAAAACTGGTTTACTCAATTTATCTGATACACTCACAAGAACATTGTGAATTTTAACGTGAATTATATTTTACAGCATTCCGTAAAATATTAGAAGCCTTGTATTTTTGATGTTTGTTTCCAGAATACTTAGTAACACCGCACTAAACACCAATTCTTCAAGAAGTGCATCTTGAGAAATGTTTTCCTAGGTCTTAAGGCAGAGAAACAAAAGAAGTTTGTGCAGCTTATACATGATCTGGCCCAGTTCCAAGCTTTAAGTCAAAGTGCTATACAATTGCAAATATAAGCCTCCCCAAATGAGAGGCTTTCTAAGAAAAACATGGCCATAATTCTTTGTTCCCTCTGCCATTACAAGGTGAAATCTATTGCTCCACTCACTGAATCTGGGCTGGTGTGGTGACTTCTTTTCACCAATAGAATGTGATGGGAGTAATGTATGTTCTGGCCCAAGTTCTGGCTCACTTTGATTGCTACCTCTGTGTGAGCAAGGCTGCAGTAGCCCCCTTCAGGACAAAAGATCACATGGTGAAAAATGTCCAGCCATCTCAAGAGGCCAACTGTTTCCTTGTTCAGCCACACTCTTTGGGCCTGTTCAACTTTATATTATGAGCTCAGGTAAAATAGCATGGAGCAGAAAGGAGCTGTCTCAACTGAACTGAGCCAGAACTGCTGGCCCACATATTGGTTAGCAAGCGAATTATTATTTTATACTGCTAGGATTTGAGGTGGTTTCTACATAGCACAATCTAGCTAATACATTCCCGAAATACCCCATACTATTACAGGCATATGAGATGATGTTACATGCTATTCAGGCGGATCGCTGTGTAACCTCGATTTGCATGCTGAGTAAGTTATTCCTTTTCCATTTATTTTTTCAAGTCTTTTTAAGTCAAGAGAAATGTCTTCATTTGGTGACAGTATGTCTTCAATGCCTAATTCTTCCTATTCTTCCCTTTTAACAAAAGACTGCATGTCTTTTGCTAGAATTGAATAACACTATATAGTTCTCCTTTTTATTTTCAGAAGTATCTCTACTTATGACAAGTGATAATGGCTTTCCATATATAACAGTGATGAACATTTATCTTAAAACTTAAATAAAATGTAGTCAATTAAGTTAGAAAAAAAGTTTAAAAAATGCTACAGGAAGGACCCTGATATGGTAAAAATGGTCAACATGATAAAGAATTGCAGCAATTCGGGAATCATTGTCTTAGGAAACCTAGTAGATACGGTGATGGCAGGCATTGGTTGCTAAAACAGAATTCAGTTTCCCAAAACCTTCACCTCAAGATTCGTAGCACATAGAACAGCAAAGATCAACTTTAACTACTTTCCCCTTTTTGCCTAGGGAAATCCTTCTCAGAGGCAAGCAGCATCTTCTAACGCTCAGCACTCCGTATTTCACCACCCCCATCCTTTACTGTACAGCTCAGACTGCAACCAGGTCAGATGCCATCATGCTTATCCTCATAGAGTAGAATGACACGAAATGTGATTACTGAAGATGACCACAAGTTTGGTGATGTTTTCTCACTGAGAGGTTGTGTCTATACCACTTTCCTTCTTTCCTGTGAATCTGAACAGGCATGGGACTACTTTGATCAGGAGAATACAGACTACTGTGATCAGTGGAAGTGGTGCTACTAATTTTGCTCCACTACCAGCTTCCTGTCTCTTGGAAAACTCTCTATGGGAGCCCTGAGATACTATGAAAGAAATCCAACCACTTTGAAACCATCATATTGTAAAGGCCACATGTGGCACTTGGTCAACAGTCCTGGGTAAACCTAGCCTCCTAGCCATCTCAACCAGTCACCATTTTCTCTAAGGTCCTATCATTTCCAAAGCACCAAGAGGCCTTCTTGGGCCTTCCAGACCAGCACACTCGCAACGGAACACTATCAAGTAATCTCTGTGAATATCCAGTGGAATACAATAATCTCCTTATTCAAATTTCTAACCCAGGAAAACCATGACATATAATGCAATCCTGTTGCTTTATGCTATTAACCTTAGATATAGATTTGTTGTGCAATAGTAAATAGTTGAAACAGAACCAAATAATTCTGAATACAGATAACTCTAAAAGGACCATCAAGAAACTTATTTCCTTGTAGTCCTGACAACTGTGAAGTCTAACAGAAAGGCGACTTTGAAATGTGTCCTGGAACATATAAAACCTAATGCAAATATTCAGTACACTCGTTTCTCTTTGTTTGTTGGATTTAAATTCCACTTCTTTGGATCAATTACAGAAGCTTTCTGAGCTTCAGTTTCTTATTCATCAAAATGGAGATTAAAATACCCAATCATCTCACAAAGCTGCAAGATGATAAAATAATTACAGCAAAGAGAGAATGGGAAAGAGAAAGCTGATGTCAACTGAGTACCTAGTATATGCCAGATATTTCTCCTGCCCCACTGCAGTGTGGTGACAAGAGCACAGACTTGCATTCAAGAGAGTGAGTGATATTAACAGCAAGATATTAAATAAGCCATCAACAACTCTGAGAATTTTTTTGGAATGTGATAATTAAGATTATTACTTATAGTAACATCACTGGGTTATTGAAAATGAAAGTTAAATATGTTCATTGCTCTTAAGAGACATAGCGAAGTTAAAAACTGCTTGGAAATATAAAACAACTGATGGTGACTGATAATGACAACAAATCTATTACTTTACTGGATTGAATACCTCTGTTAGAGTAGGTATCTACGCAGAAATGAACAGGGCAAGAGAGCGTCACTCACAGCAATGTCAGGTGACCATTAGTAGATGGTCAGGCAGATGTTAAACTTGCTCTAAAATAAAAATTGCTTGTGGCTGGTGCCAGGGAAAGGCAGTCTCCAAACAGAAACACCTGAAGCGCCGGGCACGGTGGCTCATGCCTGTAATCCCAGCACTTTGGGAGGCTGAGGCGGGTGGATCACGAGGTCAAGAGATCGAGACCATCCTGGTCAACATGGTGAAACCCCGTCTCTACTAAAAATACAAAAACTTAGCTGGGCATGGTGGCGCGCACCTGTAATCCGAGCTACTTGGGAGGCTGAGGCAGGAGAATTGTCTGAACCCAGGAGGTGGAGGTTGCAGTGAGCCGAGATTGCGCCATTGCACTCCAGCCTGGGTAACAAGAGTGAAACTCCGTCTCAAAAAAAAAAAAAAAAAAAAAGAAAAGAAACACCTGAAGCTGGTGATCAGCAGCTTCCTGATAAGATCACAGGAGTTGGGTGAATGGAGCTCAAGCATGTGCACTAATAGGCAAAATGGCAGAGTTTAACTGGTATATGACCTTCTTGCAACTCTTGACTGGTAAGGGGAAAAAACACTTCAAGTGAGCATATACACAACTACAGTAAGCACATTGCACATGCAGCCCCTCCCACGTGCTGGCCGGCCACTGTACATACAGACAGCCTGCTCCAAGGAAGAATCAGGGGAGAAGAAACACAAACCTTGAAAGCATACCAATGTATTATTGTAAAACCCCAAGTCAAGGGTCAGATGGGGCACTTGGATATCTCAAGGCACCTGCCTGGCCCTCTTCCAAGTATACTTTACTTCCTTTTGTTCCTGCTCTAAAACTTAATAAACTTACACTCCTGCTCTAAAACTTCCTTAGTCTCTTACTCTACCTTCTGTCTCTCAGCTAAAATTCTTCCCTCAGAGAAAGCAAGAATAGAGTTGCTACAGACCCATATGGAGTTGCCACTGGTAATGTCTCTAGATATATATTTCAGTTATAAGTATTTGTAATTTGTGGTGACCACAATGATGGAATTTACAGGGAAGGTGCTTCTTCCTTAAATTCCATCTCTGCTTGGTCACTCAGGAAGCCAAGTCTGGGTACTATAAAATTCAGGCTCAATTTACTGTTAAATGTCTGCCTCCAAATGACCAGAAAATCGTGATCAACTTCCTACCCTTTGGTACTGCTGAGTAAAATTAACCAAGTCATACAGGAATTTGTAGATACCATCGAGACTACTGTTCTTACCATACCTAGAATTTTATAGGGCCAGCATTTGTTTATTTTTTTAGAAGGTTTATTTTTTATAATAGAGTATAGTAGCATGAGTGGCTGAGCAAAAAAATTGTTAGTAAAAAAATCATGTCAGAGATGTGGAACCTTGCCCCTAGTTCTGATACAACCATAGTTTTGCTGTATGACCTTGAGAAAATCACTAACCGCGATGAGCTTCCACTTCCTCATCCACACAAAGGTAATATTGAACCCTAATTGACTGTCCCATTATGAAGTAAAATGAAATAATGTATGGAAAAGTACGAGGAAAATAGCAAATATCTTTGCAAATGGAAGGCATGTCTGTAGTACTACCACCAAAATCACTTATTCTTATGGAGTTAAATTATTTTCCGTGGTTAGGCTGGGCACAAGTGACCACAAAAATCAGAGCCATTAAGTGTATGCATTCAGCTGTTCCACCAAAAGCATGGAAGCCCTAGGATGTAAAACTCTAAATTATGTTCCTCCTGTTTCTCCTAGCTGACTAGATGTATTGAGAATTTAGGCTCTACAAACAATTTCCTGATACCATATTTGCTTTGACACTTTCCAGAAACTTGTCTTTGGCTAAGTGATATAACTCTATAGGCTTCCTTTTCTGGATTTTAACAATGGGTGTTTATTCAACAAATATTTAAAGAGGGCCTCAGTACGTATGACACACTTCTCTGAGTTGGTAAACAGGAATGCACCAAATAGAAAAATATCTTGCCCTCTTGAACTAATGTTTAAGGGAGAAAAAATGTAATCAGCATATGGTAGATGGGATTGAGATGACAATGAAGGGGCAAAGAAAATATTAGGGAAGGTTGAAAGTTTAAATGATATGGCAAAGGAAGGTTTCACTAAGGTGTTGAGTGAATCATTGAAGAAAGTGAGAGAATTCATTTATGAATATCATAATTAATAATATTCCAGTAGATAGAACAGGAGGTACAAAGGTCATGAGACTGAAATGTGCCTGAAATGCTCATAGATCCACAAGGAAGCCAGTGTGGCTACAGGAACATAAGTGAAGAGGATAGGAAGAATTACAGTTACAGGGACAGAAAGGATTATTATAATATTATACTGTTGGGTGGATTAATAACATAATACAAAAAGCTTTCTGCTGATAACAAGTGCTCAATAAAAATGGTTATAATAATGTTGATTATAATGATCAATTGGAAATTAAATGATATAATGAAATAACTGATTCCAGGTAAATATTTCCAGTTATAGGGTTTCTAAAACTGCTAAAATGATTGTGACAAGTGGATATATTACATTCCAACCAACTTTTTCATTTATTATTCATGTCTTGAACAAACTACCAACACTTCCCAAATAAGAAAATGCTAATGGTACTAATGGTTAAAAAAATTGTGTATATACTATGGAATATGATGCAGCCAAATTAAGGAATAAGATCATGTCCTTGGCAGGGACATGAATAGAACTAGAAGCCTTCATCTTCAGCAAACTAATGCAGGAACAGAAAACCAAATACCACATGGTCTCATTTATAAGTGGGAGCTGAACAATGAGAACACATGGACACAGGGAGGGGAACATCACACACTGGGGCCTGCCAGAGGGTGGGGTGTGGGCAGGGAGAGCATTAAGAAAAATAGTTAATGCATGCTGGGCTTAACCTAGGTAATGGGTTGACAGGTGCAGCAAACCACTATGGCACACATTTACATGTGTAGTGAACCTGCACATCCTGTACCCAGTACCCTGAAACTTAAAACAAAAATTAAAGTTAATTTTAAAAACTTGTGTATACATCAGGTGGACAGAGAGAAACAGAGACTGTGCAAAGGCTGAACCTAATGGGGTAAAATGTTAACAGTCGGTAATTCTGGGTGACATGTATATGAAGGTCTTTTATACTATTCGTAGTCTTTAAATATATCTGTAAATTTCAAATTGTTTTCAAACGCATACTTTTTTAAAAGAAAAAGAGAATACCATAGGGGCAAATTTGTAAGTTCTGCACTGGATGGAGCCAGGGTGTATTAAGCAGCAGTTTGAGCATTTGGTAGCACAGAAACATTGGCTTTCCTTCTTCTACATGAGTTAGGTCCACCATTAGGCCACAGAGAGACTCAAATGGGTTAACTAAGGCTAATTTAGAATTTTTTTCACACTTATTTTGTAATACTTAAAAAAAAAATCTTGTCTGTCTACCAGAGTGCTTAGCACAAAGTAGGTTTTCAATAAAGAGACAGGTAACCATAATTGACAGGAAACATTTGCTTTATAGGGGAAGTTGTTACATCTGTATGAATATTCCTTACAGCGACATTTCTCAAAGTGTGCTGGTAGAGAACGTGCATCAAAATAAGGTGGCCTAGAACGATATTGCCTGAACTCAAACCCAAGCTCTGCCACTTGCTAGACTGCCCTTGGATAAACAACTCCATCTCCATTGCTCTCCTACATGGCAGAGGTAGAGCAGATGAAGAAGTGGACGTTCTGCAAGTTTACCTACCACGGCGTGGACCTGGACCAGCTGCTGGACTAGCCCTACGAGCAGCTAATGAAGCTGTACCGTGAGCACCAGCGGCGGCGGCTGAACCCCGGCCTGAGGCAGAAACAGCGTTCGCTGCTGGAGCGCCTGTGCAAGGACAAGAAGGAGGCGCCGCCAGTGAAGAAGCCGGAAGTGGTGTGTCTACACCTGCAGGGCATAATCTTCCTTCTGGAGATGGTGGGCATCTACAATAGCAAGACCTTCAACCAGGTGGAGATCAAGCCAGAGATGACCAACCACTACCTGGGCGAGTTCTCCATCGCCAATAAGCCCATGAAGCACGGCCGGCCAGGCATCGGAGCCACCCACTTCTTTACTACACCCCCTTCAAGTAGTGCCTTAGCTAGTAAAGGCACACATATCTCAAAAAAAAAAAAGATAACAAAATGTAAATTTTTGACTTTAAATAACTTAACATTTATAAAATGCTTATAACAATGTGTGACATATAATAAACACTATATGAGTGTTTGTTAGAAAAATTAAAATCACCTGGGGTGAGGAAGAGGGCTTGATACTGTATCGATTTCTGGATTTCACTCAGGACTGAATGAATCAGAATTTCTTGAGCCTGTGGCATTTTATAAAGCTCTCCAGATAATTCTTAAAGACATTAAAGTTTGAAAGCCACTGCTTTAGTTATTAGCATCCTTGATGAACTGATTCCATAGGGACAACTAATATAGTAAAATCCAACTTTACTCTGTATGTTAGTGCCTTAGGTCTGCAAAATCCCCAAATCCCTTAGGGAGATTTCTCTCCAAATCAAATTAAATGGACCAATAAAACCTGCTTCTATAATGATTAGCATCTCAAATCATGCTTCTGAGTAGGTGAATTTCCTTGACTTGTTTTATCCAGGTGGCTTCTCTTACTTGATCAGTTTCCCCAAGATAAATGTTACTCACTGTCCATGTCTTTGCTTGTCGGAGGACTGGATATAATTGGGACTATTGGAAGTGTGGAATACAGCCCTTCTCCCTAAATATCCTGTACAGTTTCTGTGCCTGGTAGGAGAGAAGCCATAATAGAAGAAAGCAGCTTAAATGGTTATACAAAAAAATATCAATTAGGCATGAAAATTTCAGCAGTTGGAGGGGTGGGGGATTGTGTGTGTGTGTGTGTGTGTGTGTGTGTGTGTGTGTGTGTGTGCACATGTATGTTTGTGTGTTTTCCCAGAAGGAAATTTAGAGTTGCTACAGAAAGTTGCTATTTTTCATATTTATTTTGTCGTTGGAGCCAACTTCTACAGTTCAAACGACTCCCTTATGATGCAGAAAAAATGAGTCCATATTATGAAGAGAAAGTTTCATGTTAAAGGTGGCAAAGCCCACAGAGGCCAAGGCATTGGTTTCGGTGGCCATATGAGCAAAGGAGAGGCAGTGGAGTTAGGCTGCCAGCTTGCTGTTGTTTCTGAGAAGTAGTGACTTTGTGATTGTAAAGCCTCAAAGGAACCTGAAATAGGTATTCAGTTTTTTAATAAAGTTGTGACTGTCATAATGCAAAGTATTAATTTAACCACTGAACTGGAATTAATAATAATAATTGTCATAATGTTATGAGCTGAATTGTGTCCCCCTAGAATTTTATATGCTGAAGTCCTAACAGCCAATATTTCAGAATGTGACTGCATTTAGATAAAGGGTCGTTAAAGAGGAAAGTAAATTAAAATGAAATAATTAGGGTGAGCTCTAATCCAGTGTGCCTGGGTGTTCTCATAGGAGGAGATTTGGCCATGTATCTACACAAAGGGAACACCATGTGATGATATAAGGAGAATACGGCCATATACAACCCAAAGAGAAAGGCTTCAGAAGACACCAACCCTGTGGACTCCTTGACCTTAAACTTTCACCCTCCAAAAACTTTTTTCACCCTCCAAAAAGTTTTTGCTGTTTAAGCCACCCAAGGGATGGTACTTTGTCTCTAGAAAATTAATACAATAATAGTAACTACAAGAATACTAACATTTTATAATTCACATTTCACTGGAGATTAATCTCATTAAAAATCATATAAAAATCCATAAATGCTTACTCTGAGAGAGGCACCATTAATATCATCAGTGCCATTAACAAATAAAGTCCAGAGAGGTTAGGTAATTCACATGAAGTCCCCTTATTAACAAACACAAAGGCAGAAATTCTACCCATAACTTCTTACTAAGAGGATCACACTCATTTTATTGCCCTACATCGCTTTCCACGGGAACTGGACTCTGCGGAACCTCAGGAAGAGATACTAGATGATGCAGCATCTGCCTCTAGACTGACTGTCTTCAGGCCTGGAGTCAGTGAGCAGCTGGGGCACTTTGAGGGACCATTTCTGATACCTATGGTTCCCTTCTCAGCCTTGGCCATATCCGTTTAGGAAGAGAGAGAGCATTAGGAGCATTTCTAAAAGTGTCTTTGTCATCTCTTTGTTCCCTCAATACTCCCACATTTGGCTGGAAAAGAGTAATAATCTGAGTATTTCTCCTGCCTTTCAGTGGCCTTCATTTTGTCCCAGATTGAGAAGAGTTAAAAACCAAAATAATAGTGAATCCTTTCCCTAAATTTCTTACAACTCAGGCTGGTCTCTGTTAGATCAGATGCATGAGAGATGCATGAGAGATTACTCTGTATTGTCTAATTTTCAGAAATTATGTATTGCCCACTGCTGAGGTAAGGGAGTTATGCCTGTGAGTAAGTGTGGGCCTGGAGTGGGAGGATAGACTTCAGTTTTGTGGATGGCTTTCAGCATTGAAAAACAGGTGCATTGACCTTGATGTCTCGCGAGATAATGTAGACATTGTCAACTCTGAAATGCTCACCACTTTGATCTCTCCTGGAAAGCCTCTCCATCTGATCCCTTGTCAAATCCTCCAACTTGCACATTAAAGTTTGGTTCTTATGCAGTGTCCTTCTTGCCATTTTTCTGACAAATTCAACGGGAATCTCTATATATTAATATCATGAAATATTCAACCTAATGATATGTCATTTTCTTTTAAATAAAGCAGTGTTCATAAGACTACCAAATCTGCGCTTAGCTTCTAAAATATACCTGAGATCAGGAAACTGAGACTCATTTCTTTCTAACTCTTAAATTAAGACCTTGCTCAAAACTTAGCAGATTTCATTTGCCAATTTATCATGCATTGTTATATACCACTCAACCAATTACTGTCTCAAAATATTGTCTTGTTCTTTCATCACTGTTGAAATTTCCATTTATTTTTATCTTTTCTTGTCAGCTATTTTGCAATCAGCTAGATTGCAATATTCTGTTTTTTTGTTCTGTTTTGTTTTTGTTTTGAGACGGAGTCTTGCTCTGTCTCCCAGGCTGGAGTGCAGTGGCGTGATCTCAGCTCACTGCAACCTGCTCCTCCCAGGTTCAAGCATTTCTCCTGGCTCAGCCTCCTGAATAGCTGGGATTACAGCTGCCTGCCACCATGCCCAGATAATTTTTGTATTTTCAGTAGAGATGGAGTTTCACCGTCTTGGCCAGGCTGCTCTCAAACTCCTAACCTCATGATCCTACTGCTTTGGCCTCCCAAAGTTCTGGGATTATAGGCGTGAGCAACCACGCCCAGCCAGATAGCAATATTCTTTAAGACATTATTGGTCCTCTCAAGGTTAAGGTGACCAATGTTTTTCATAGATCATTGTATTGCTTTTCCATGCTGCAGTAACAAATCATCACAAACTCAGTGGCTTCAAATAATACAAATTTATTATCTTACAGTTTGGTAGGTCACAAGTCCAACATCAGTTTCACCAGAATAAAATTAAGGTGACAGTGGGAAGGTCCTCTAGAGTCTCTAGGAAAAAAAAATCCATCTCCTTGTTTATTCATATTACTGACAAAATTCAGTTCTTTGCAAATAGTTATAGGACTGAGGTCCATGTTTCATTGTGAATATGTCTGAAAGTACTTCCCAGCTTCTAGAGCTGCCCACATTCTAGAGCTTATGTGTCCCTTTCTCTAGCTTTATGACTTCTCTTAGAATCTTGCATGTTCTGCACATGTACCCCAAAACCTAAAATGCAATAAAAATTAAAAAAAAAAAAAGAATGACTTTTCTTCTTTCCTCTTATGCTTTTAAGAGCCAATATGATTACATTAGGCCCACATAGATAATACAGGATTATCTCTCAACTGACTTCCAGCCTCAGATCCCCTTTGCCATAAAAGATACCAGACTCACAAGTTCCGGGGGTTGTGAACATTTTGGGGGAGTCACTATTCTGCCCGCCACAGTCTTTCAACAGGATAATTGCCAGGGTGAGATCCTGAGCTGGTGATGTATGAAATTCTGCTTCGGGCAGTTCTGAACACAAATTGAATTCAGCCACAGAGCTAGCACCTCCTGAGAAAGTGGCAAGCTCCTAACTTCTGTACGTACAAGAAGAACTACGTTTGATCTTTTAGGAACAAAGATGATAAATGTAAAGGGGCCCCCCTGGGCTGCTCCACTTGACACTAATGATAGTGCCTGTGAAATGTCTCCAAAGGAGACTGACTGCTCACACTTGAAATCCTTTTCAAATTCAAACTCTAAAACGTTATCCAACACTTGGTTTCTTATGATGATATTTAAAGACATATTTTATCCAATAAATCAAAACTAAATACAGTAAAGTATAAGCAAGTTTATTTATTGACTTCCTCTAAATCTGACTAAGAACAGTTTGATGCCTGAGGTGACTCTTATTTCTCTGCACTCAGTACAGCTGTTCAGCCCTTCCTATTGCTATCAAACATATCTTTCTAAAATAACTGATTTTGTTCCTAAAGCAAGGCAAAGACAAAAAGCAGCAACTGAAGGTTTCTTCTAAATATATGGTCAGTCACAGGAAGGTAATGTTGAAGGTGCTGTACAACAAAACTGAAGGGCAAATGATGATCTTAGTAAAACCAGTCTTCAGGAACCATGCAGTAGTTCAACTTATTCTACAGAACCTTCCTTCTAGGCATCTCTGAGTTGTGTCTATGTATTCTTATGGGCACAGTGCTGGCCACAAACTGGGTTTGGCATAGCAGGTAAAAAAGTCACCATGACAATACTGCTGCAGAGAACCACGGATCAAGTGGACAATGTGAGAGGACTCTGGAGGTCATGTACATCTAAGGGACTGCAATGCCCAAGGCAAATTTCTCTCACAAATGTTCATTGGTCACTGGCATATTCCAGGCATTGTTCCAGGTTTTGAATTAAGTATAAAAATGTCCTCGATTTTAACAAGCTGACAGCTTAGTGGAAGGCCAATTAAGATATTCACTCAGCTGCCGGGCATGGTGGCTCATGCCTGTAATCCCAGCACTTTGGGAGGCCGAGGCGGGTGGATCACTAGGTCAAGAGATCGAGACCATCCTGGTTGAAATGGTGAAACCCCGTCTCTACTAAAGATAAAAAAAATTAGCTGAGCATGGTGGCGCGCACCTGTAATCCCAGCTACTCAGGAGGCTGAGGCAGGAAAATTGCCTGAACCCAGGAGGCGGATGTTGCGGTGAGCCGAGACCGCGCCATTGCACTCCAGCCTGGGTAACAAGAGTGAAACTCCGTCTAAAAAAAAAAAAAAGATATTTACTCAGCAGACAATGAGACGTCATGCTCAGTTAGAGGTAGCATAGATTTGGAAGCACAGAGGAGGGTCCAGATAGTGTTTAAGAAAGTATTGTTGCAAAAAGAAATGAACATTTAGTTAAGTGTTGAAGAACCAGAGGGAGGTGCACGAGAATATAAACATGGGGAAAGTAAGTGAACCCAAGGCAACGGGACAGGAAGTGTTGCAGGAGCTAAAGCTGAAGTAGAGAAAATCAAGCCATGGAGAACTTACTTTAAGACAGTGAGAGACTTGCGATGGAACTTTAAAATCAGAAAAACACATAGTCCTATTATGTATCATATTAATTACTCAGAAAAAAATATGGGGAATGATAAAGAAACAAGACTGGTAGGAGAAAAATCGTTTCCAAGATTTCATGGCAGTTCAAGGAAGATATACTGAGAGGATACTATTAAGGAGGAAGAGCACTAATTAATGCAGAAAATGAAGTGGAAGGACAGGGTCTAGAGTGCAGACGGGGAAAACGGGGAAGTCAGTGAAGAGGAGGGAAGAATGAAGTAATGCCTTGGTTCTTGGATTAGATGGATGGATGGCAGATGACTGAATTAGTTTACAACTCAAGAAAATTAAGCAAACTCACATGGACTGTGGTGGGAAAGGGCGTGGTTTTAATTAAGCTTCAATGGCTCAAAGTGTAGAGAACTAGGCCAGCTCAAGTAAAGGGAGGAGTTATCAAAAGATACATATAGAGCAATATGAAGATGAGAATAACACTAGAAATCCAGAAGTTTAAAAATACCTGGCCAGGCATGGTGACTCACACCTGTCAACCCAGCACTTTGGGAGGTTGAGGCGGGCAGATCACTTGAGGTCAGGAGATCAAGACCAGCCTGGTTAACATGCCAAATGCTGTCTTCACTAAAACTACAAAAATTAGCTGGGTGTGATGTTGTACACCTGTAATCCCTCTGCTGGCTGAGGCACAAGAATCACTTAAGCTCAGCTGGTGGAAGATTCAGTGAGCCGAGATTGTGCCACTGTACTGCAGCCTGGGTGACGGAGCGAGACCGTGTCTCATAAAAACAACAAAAAAATCCCAGGTAGCCTAGGCTTCATGCAGGCTGTATGTCCTACAGGGCTGGTACTTCAGCAGTAAGAATTCATGATTCTTCCCTTTATATCTTTGTTCATTAACATCACTATACTATGCTCTGATTGTTCTATTTCCTACTTGATATTAATAGGTTTTATCAGGCTCTACCTGCATATTATTTCAACATGCTAATGTTTTTGCTTCTTTTGAACCCAGTTGATAAATTCTGCTTAAAGGACCATGAGTTTGGTGTTTGTTCCTTTTCAAGACTCTATCTCAGCATTTAGAAAATAGCTGAAGCAATAAGCCGTGTATCTGCTGCAAGTTGCTATCACAGATGGGAACCTAAGCTCAACCCCATCTGCACTCTCTTTTTTGCCACTACCAACATGAAATTCTGTAGTCATGGCCTACGAAAGTCAGGCATTTCTCATAGAGTTACCCCAAAGCTTTATTTATTTTTTTTTTTTGAGACAGATTTTCACTCCTGTTGCCCAGGCTGGAGTGCAATGGCGTGATCTCAGCTCACTGCAATCTCTGCCTCCTGGGTTCAAGCAATTCTCCTGTCTCAGCCTCCTGAGTAGCTGGGATTGTAGGAGTGCACCACCACACCAGCTAATTTTTTGTCTTTTTAGTAGAGATGGGATTTCACCATGTTGGTCAGGCTGGTCTCAAATTCCTGACCTCAGATGATCTGCTCACCTCGGCTCCCCAAAGTGCTGGGATTACAGGCAGAGCTATTGTGCCTGGCCTACTCCAAAGCTTTCTAAAGTTTGGGGTTTAAAAAATAATAATAATGTTAAACTTTGCTTTTATTATCAAGTGATGGATTTTTAGAGATGCTTGTCAAATCAATACCCCGACATTAAGGTTAAAGTTCACTAGAAAAATATCCTCCCTAAACTATCACATAATTTCAGAGCTATAAATATTCATGATGACTCTTATCTAGAGCAGATGACCTTGATTCTGTCCTATGTATATTTTAAGAATCTTCATGCTGGTGCTCTGTTTGTAAGCACATAGATAGAGAAGAAACAAATATAAAAAACACATTTATATAAATATAACATGTCTGTGTTTACATATGTTCATATATACATGTATGTATATGTACATGTGTACAATGTAGGTATATATATTATTTTTCTCCACGCTTCACACTATCAGTTTGGCAGGCCATATTTTAAGAGTTTGAAGAGCATAACTTTTTCACTGACAATTCTAAAGTCAAAAATAAGTGAGTGGAAATGATGTATCAGAAGAAAAAAAGACATAAGTTTAGAAAATGAAGCTATTTAAAAGGGATATAATATCTTGCACCTGTATTTTTCTCAGAATACTGATGCAAAAAAAAACATGTTAGTGGGTGTTTAAGTTATGGTAAGTCTTTAGCATACTCATAAAAATGCATTTATTGTTGAAGCTTCTTTTAATCTTGATAAAATTTAGACATCTCTATAGCAACCCAGGTGTGCTGTTACATGCTTTTGATCTGTAAATATATCAAGGTTTTAAAAGAGTACAATATACAATACTGTAATTATACAACTTTGCTTTCTTCAGACAATAGCTGGGTAAAATACTTTGTATTTAAATTTAGTGATATAATTGTTCAATAGAAAAATGGTTCATAACAATTTAGTGTGGAAAAGTGAAATGGTTTACTTTATATTCCCTTTGGGAGTGCATAATGTTACTTTATAAAACACACACACACACATACACACATAAGATACTAGAGGAAAGTATAACAAAAATGCTTCAAGGGATGGATTTGGGGTTTTGAGACTATGGGCAATTTTGTTCTTTTAAAATTTTCTCCACTTTTATGTCTTCCATAATGAGCACATATTTTTTTTCTAAAATCAGATTTAAGAAAAAAACCAAGAAACAACAACTTTACAAGTTATTTTGAAACAAAATATAACCATATTCTCTTAGACAGGCTCCTTGTGATTAAGAGAGAACAAAATGACACAGCATCAATGTCCATATTCAGTATGCTTCTATTCCTAGCATATTTCTACACATTGCATATCTGATTAAAGATGTTGGCAACAATTATCCTAAGTGAATTAACACAGGATCAGAAAACATGTTCTCACTTATAAGACGGAGCTAAACACTGGATACTCAGGGATATTTAAAAATGGCAACAATTGAAACTGGGGACTAATATATGAGGGAGGGAGGGAGGAACCCACCACCATGCCCAGGTAATTTTTTTGTAATTTTGGTAGAGACTGGGTTGGCCAGGCTGGTGTCAAACACCTGACCTCAGGTCATCCACCCACCTCAGCCTCCTGAAGTGCTGAGATTGCTGGCATGAACCACTGAAATATTATTTCTTACCTTTCATATTAACAAAAATTTAAAAGTATGACAACACATTTTCATGTCAGAGCTCAAGAGAAACTGGCACTATCAAACACTGCTATTGTGAATGTAAATTGGTACAACATTTATAAGGGAGTGTTTGACAATATAAATAAAATTATGTATGTATTTACCTTTGACTCAAGAAATGAACATCTAGGATTTTTCCTTAATAATTCAACTTCAAAAATATAAATAAGGTTATCCATGAAGGCATTGTTTGTAATTGCTAAACCTTGAAAAAAGTTCAAAGGCTTATACATTAGAGAGGTCGAGTACACATGCATATTTCTATAAAATGGAGTTCTATGCAGTTGTAAAAAAAATGAGTAAATATTTAACAGGTAATATGGAGTGACATCCAGACTACAACATTAAGTGAAAAATATGCAATGTGAAAAAGGAATCTAAGCCATGCTAAGGTTTCTGTAAGAGAGAAGGGAATATAATATACATGTATTTGCAGATTTGTGAGAAAAGAAACACTGGAAAAATAAACCAGAAACTAAGGAGATTGGTTATCTCTAAGAAGACGAGAATTGGAAATAAGGATAAGAGTTTAAAAATGGATTGAAAAGGCCGGGTGTGGTAGCTCACACCTGTAATCCTGACACCTTAGGAGGCTGAGGTGGAAGGATCACGAGGTCAAGAGATCAAGACCAGCCTGGTCAACATGGAGAAACCCCGTCGCTACTAAAAATACAAAAATTAGCTGGGCATGCTGGCACCTGCCTGTTATCCCAGCTACTCAGGAGGCTGAGGTAGGAGAATTGCTTGAACCTAGGAGACAGAAGTTGCAATGAGCCAAGATAGTGCTGCTGTACTCCAGTCTGGGCAACAAAGAAAGACTCCATCTCAAAAACAAAAACAAAAACCCGAAAGACATTAACATTTATGCAATCACAAGATAATATCAGGCAAATTTAAATGAAGCAGTATCTATAAAATACTTGTCCCATACTCCTTCAAAATATCAAGAACCCAAAGAAAGATTATGGAAATATTCCAGATGTTTGAAGACAAAACAGACATACCAAATAAAAGCACTGTGTGACTCTAGATTAGACTAAGGACCAGGATATTTTTTTAATCCTAAAGGACATTAGTAGAACAATTGGCAAAATATGAATATGTTCTATAGTCTTGCTGAGAATATTCTATCCACATTAATTTTCTTTTTTATCATTGTACAATGATTTTAAGAAAATGCCATTGTATAAATAAACAATAAAAGTACTTGGAACTAAAAGGGCACAATGTGGGCAACTTATTCTCAATTGCTTCAGAAAAAAATAGCTATATGTGCATGTATATAGGTGTGTATGTACATAAAATGTAGTGAAAGAGAATCTTCACTACAGGGCAGTGTCATTTAAAAGAGTTTACAGTATTTTATTAAATAATTTGCAAGTTTCTTATACACTGAAATTATTTCAAATTCAACTGTTTCAAAACATATAAAACAAAAAAGTAAATTATCTTTAGGGACACCTACATACAGACATACTTACACACAAAGCTCAATGTTTGCTAACTTTTATTTTTGGGAGATAGGAGAGGATTCTCTGCTTTCTACTTCTGTTATAAAGCATTTTCATGATATTGCTCTCAGTACATAAGAACGCCAATTGGTGACACAATATAGAAACTCCAGTAATCGCTCACCTTCTCCCAATGAAAACAGGGAAATGCCTTTAGCTTTTGAATATCAAGCATGAAAGGACACGTCCAAGTCCAAGACCTGCCTCCAGACCTCCTGCTCTTCCTACTCTCTCCCAGCTGACAGATACTATTGATTCTTCTATCAATAAAAGACAAATGAATACAAAAATATTATTTAAATTGGCAGCTAAATTTGGAAAAGAGAAAAAGTCAATATTTTTAATGTGGGAAACACTGCTTCAAATTGACATTTTACCATATGATGCATTTTTTCAAGACTTCCTCTTTTCAGTAAAACAATTGAAAACACTCGGCTGTGTGTGATAAATATTCACATAATTGTTATGACTAAAAAAATTCATTTGATTTTGAATCTTCTCAAAAAGTTTCAAGAATATTAGTTAAATAAATTATAGTACATTTATATCCTGTAATACCACAAGGTGTTTAAAAATGAATGACATAGTTACATATGTATGTATTGACATAGAACTCTCTAGCCTGTTTCCGTGAGCAGAAAAATCTAGGTACAAATTAACATAAATAACATGGCTCTATTTCTGGGAAAATGAATTTCCATGTGGAGAATATTCTAGACATTTCCTTAAGTTAACACTTATTCACAGCTTATCTTTAAATAAGTTTTGGTGTCTTACTTTTCTACCTGAGTAAGTAGAATCCAGACAGCCAGGATAAAAATACAATAAAAAGAAAACATGTAGAAGCTAAGACAAAAAAAAAAGACTGTTGCTCAAATATCAGTGACAAAATAGAGACCTCATTTTACTAAATATATGCCATCTCACAATTTCCATAATTTGAATATATTTATTTGAATATTGAAGAATGACATATTGTAACAAATGCAATTTTCACTTTGAAAAATGTAACTAAAAGAGGCTTCCAGAAGGGGGCACAGAGAGATAGATTCAAAGAGAGAACATAGTTGAGAGTGAAGTGAATGAATATAAATTTATTTCAAAATTTTGTCAAGGTCCTACAAATGGGTAAGAGCAAACATACATTGCATATCAATCTTAGGCATTTAGATAAAAATTTGAATACAGATGAATAGCTTTATATCATCATTCTGTAATTTCTTGGCTGAATCATGTATAGAGAAAATCTGTATTATTCCAGCTCTTGGGCACGTCACCATTAACCTATATAATTGTTTAATATTTTGTTATGTTTTCTATGTATTTGCTATTTTCTGTCAAAATGGCTTAAGCATTTTCTTACTTTGATTCTGAACTTTATTCTACCTCAGAAATATTTTTGTATTTACAAAGAGGTAGGTGTATAAAAAGGGATAACATATATCAAATACTCACGGCATTTCAGATCCTGTGTCTTAATTTTCTTGAGTGATTTAGTGTTGTTTTTACAATGTTACACAGGGAGTAAATGGTAGAGGCAGAATGTGAATCCTCATACTACCTAAAAGCCAGTATATTTTCCACATCACTGTACATAGCTGTAGGGAATCACATCATCTTTATTTGCCTTTCCATTTTCTCATTTGATTGTACCAGGTATCTTGAGTGTAGGGGCTTTTGCTCTTTTTCTATCAGAAAATATACATGAAATATTATTTCCTTTAGAGACACACAAAAATAATAAACATGATACAAAGTTTAACAGATTTATGTTCTTGGATCTCTGATATTTATAGGATCTAACAGGAAAATAAAACATACATTTCAAATAAATACATATTGAGACTACTACCATAAGTCAGGGTTAGGATAAACGTTGAGAGTAAATGAACAGCAAACACTCCCTGCTCTCAAACAAACATAATGTTGTAGTGTACTTGGCTATGGTAACTGATTGACATGTTTAAGAGATGATTGTCCTGTTTTCATCTTTTGCTCATGATGTTCATAAAAGGAGACATACATTATTACAGATACATACTCATGAATTATCTTCCAGAAAAGATAGTTGAAAAATTCACACCTTCGTGTATGAATAACTCTCATATAGAAAGATAGCCAACTGGCTTCAAACATTTTT
The DNA here is from genome assembly GCA_028533165.1 of Leontopithecus rosalia. Lineage (NCBI taxonomy): Eukaryota > Metazoa > Chordata > Mammalia > Primates > Cebidae > Leontopithecus > Leontopithecus rosalia. The sequence continues at coordinate 104,653,966 of CM052653.1, read as the reverse complement.
GACTAGGAAGATATTATTAGCTTATCTCTGATCACTGAGATTCCCGATGATAACCCAGTACCAATGAGTTGAAATCAATAGCTATGGAACTTCCTTGGCTATTCAGATCAGAAAGGCTTTTGATAAATTCAACTTAAACTTATGTAGAAGGTATAAAATAATCATGCACAGTAGGAAATTGAATTAGTGTTTTTCAGTAATATACATGTACCTTTGGAGAGATTATAAAACCAGATTTGACAGATGAATATGATTCAAAAAGAAAAAAGGTAAAATAGTGGAAGTTGTTTGCAAGGAAGTGGTTATTACTTTGGACTGGGAATCCATGTTAATTATAATAGGAGGAGATGTTAGAGAGTAAAAAAGGATGCAAACAATTGACAAACATAAGGTTATTTTAACCAGTGATCAGGAGATAGAAAAACTGTGAGAGTGTGGAACTTTGGGAATCATGATTGATCTTAGGGGGGTGCTAATAACTGTGATGAAAAAGTGTAGGGTCTCAGCCTTTAAATGATAAGCTGAGTTAGGGTGAAGGAAAAGACACTGGAGACAAGTAAGGCAAGGGATTGAGAGTCTGTGGTTTTAGGAACATATGGGTGTGGAAGTAAACTAGAATAGAGGCAGACGTAGAGATGGAGAGAAAGAGTAAGCTAGAATCTAAAGCCTGAAATGAATGGCAGAGAATGACAAATGTCAGTGGGTTATTACAATGAAAAGGGGGAAGGATTTGTATAGCTGGATGACTTTAAAGCTTCAAACGTTCTGGGATTTTGACGGAGAAAAGGTGAGATATGACTTTCAAGTAGCAGTGAGGAACCAGTAAAGCACCTACTTTATATACTGTCTCTATAACATGTGGGAAATGGAATAAAACATTGTCATTACCTATAAAAGGCTACCAAGATTGTGTTTTTGACAAACTGTCAGCTTCTACAGAAAGGAGGGAGATGAGGCATATATTCAGAAAATAGGATACAGGACAGTTTGGGAGATGAAAGAAAAGGAGTTCCAAGAGACACCATGGAAGTGTTTGTTTTGCTTTAGGGCTAGTTGAGAAACGGCAAAACAATTCAGAACATTTATTTAAACCCCCAAATATAAGAAAATCTACATACAAACTTGTATTTTTTCAACTTATTAAAAAAACTTAAAAGATTGAGAAGAAAATCAATAATATGCCTTTGTATATCTTCCTACCATAAGGAAAATTAATGACCATTGCAATGTTGGTTTACATAATTAGTCTATATTACTTGAAATACCTGAATGAATTTATGAGAAAAAGCATTTATTTTCTAAGAGTTATTTATGTAATTTACCCCTTCATTTAAATACTTCTCACATATACTATGTACCAGGACTAATGTACTAAAGTACATTTTGAAAATGAGTGGAAAAATAAATTTCATTTATTATGTTTCCAAATAACTTTCTCATAAAATTTTCTTAATTCTCTCAAAGCAATATGTAAACATGCCTACTGTTTTTGGACATGATAACATGGCAATGGGTCAGTCTTTCAATCTTTGAGATTTCAATAGGCAAATTCTATCATCGCAATATAAGTAATGGGTTTATCTTATCTTAAAGTAATGAAGACACTGTGGTCTCTTTTATAGCACTTAGTTCTTTGAACTGCAACCTCAAGCCTAAGAGGGAGAATTTAAAATAGTCAGTTTCTACCAGTTCACACTGGAGAAAGGGCTTTTCTCTATAGGTTCATATGTAAGTACCCACCGTTAGATTAAAGTCAGGATTCTGAAACAATGGAACAACGCACTCATAGCAGACAATGTGCTTAACAGAGCATCTAATACAAACTTAATTTAGAATATTAGAAATTATTTGAGATAAGGTTTTCCATAAGAACATAAAAAATTTTAAGAAATTATATCTGTTAAATAGCCTGCCCATCTCCTTATTTGACCTTGTTATTTGTAAAATATATTTCAGAATGCCATCTGGGTTCTTCAGCTATAAAGTTAAAAGGGGTCCTCAATCAGGTTGCACATAATTTGGTAAATAAATGCATGATTCACACAGTTATGAAAAGAAAAATACAAACCACAAACTAATAATTTTGATTATTAATGGAAACAAAATTGAAGTCTAATGTTGTACTCTATTATTTTAACACTATTTATATTATCCCAGATTAACTTAAGCACCAAGAAAGCAGTCTCTCATTCAAGTTTGTAAAATAGAAATCAAATGGCAAAACAAATAAGAATGACTTTAGGTCACTCAAATAAATCAAACTAAGAAAGCTATTGTTAAATTATAAATCTGTCATAATTACTATTTTCAGAATACTAAAAATTACAGGGATATTGACATTAAAAGCCACTTTCAAAGTGTTCTACTCACTTTAAATTAGTACCTTTTAGAGGATTTCACAATATTTCTGATAAAGCAATTTGCATTTATACTGAACCTGACTTTCATATGGCTTTTATATTTTCATCGGAGCATTCATCCCATGCAAGTAACAGTTTTGTGAGGCTAAACAACACAAAAACGATAGTGTTCAGTAATGTAGTGACTATTTCAAGAAATACGTATCTAGTCAATCTGAATAATATTTGGGGAACAAATTAAATATAAAAATACCATTTGAAATTCAGATAGAATGATATGCTCTAATGATTTCCTCTTTATCTCCCAAGAGATTTATTTATCTTATCTGGGAAGTGCCCTACTTGACCTGGAAAGCCTGACCAACTAAACTAGCTAACTGTGGGCAATTCATTTGCATAAGTAAGTACCTGTCATTCACAAATACAATTCCCCCAGTGATTAAAGTAAATAGCGGCACCTACTGTAACAGAAAGATACCAACTGATAAGGGAAGATGAAGTCCTCCAAATGCCTACAAGTACCTACTGCCTTTCTGCACTTTCATAAAAATTTTATGACTTGACAGTTACCCAGGGGTTTACAGTGTGTCCGACGCAAGTGCGGTTCTGGGACTGGGGATCCACACAAACACAGGCAGGAGTCTGGAGAGAAGTTGGGGCACAGCAGGAGTGTATCTCAATCCTTTCTCAAAGAAAAGGCAGTAGAACATTCTGAGTTGCTGAAAACCTGTGCAAATGGGGCTTCTAAAACAA